>OY744616.1:21525247-21610247 GCA_963556255.1 Allolobophora icterica
ATTGATTGATTGATACTAATTGCCACACAAACTTTCTTTGGTTGTTATAGGGTTCAGCCACTGATAGGCTCTATAAAGTTATAAACGATAGCCCTGGTTATGTAAATGCAGCGAGATAGTTGTGGAACGGTAGGCTAACCCGACTAGGGCCTAGTTGAGTCGTGCAACGCGAAGGATATAGAGGCTTTTAGTCGCCATGGCTGTTTGAGTATCATTTGAAGGGTCATAAACGGATTATATACGACTGCTTATAGTCCTACGATCTTCTACTATGTTCCTGACCAGTAGAAGATTGCGTCATCTCTGGAGATAATCAAATCACCACAGATCAGGACCAATCTTTTCAATGATTAGGCCTAGTATATGAGTGTCACTGATTACTTAGGCTTAGCCTATGTAGGCCTACGCCCTACATGTAGCGCCCTTTTCTTCGGGTTCGGCTGTGCTACGACGGTGTATAAATCGTTTTATTATTACTATATTATTACTATTATTATTTATTTATTTATTTATTTGTTTATTTGTTTATTTATTTATTAAACTTTGTGCATCAGCATTTAAAGCAACTCGCGCTGTAGAAATGTTGCATTCGAATTTTCGTTTAGAGCTGTCTAATATCGATCACACGGCTGTCCAAGTTGTAGATTAGGCGTTAGAGAGACAGACAGACAGACAGACAGACAGACAGACAGACAGACTAACTAGTGTGTCATGGGTTAGAGCCTTGTGATCTTAAACAAACGCTATTAAAATCAGCGCTGCGGCATCCCATTTCTGCGAGCAGAATTAACGAGGTTGGGCAAAGTTCGTTGCCAATAGCGTGTAATAAAGTTTTGTACAATAACGGCACCGAAGACGACGACGACGAAGATGATGATGATGATGATGATGATGATGGAGATGATGATGATCGTAGTAGTAGTAGTAGTAGTAGTAGTGGTAGTGGTAGTGGTAGTGGTAGTGGTAGTGGTAGTGGTAGTGGTAGTAGTAGTAGTAGTAGTAGTAGTAGTAGTAGTAGTAGTAGTAGTAGTAGTAATCATCATCATCATCACCATCAGTTCCTGACTCCATCCGTTTGGTGGGCGCAGGGTGCGAATGAATGACCTGAATTCTTTTCCTTCATTTTGTCGACCTCAATGATGTTCTCGCGTTTAGACCAAGTCGTCTTAAGCGTTGGTTATTGTAGTCTATCCAGCGTAGTTGTTGCTTTCCTCTGCTTTCTCTTTCATTCCTTCATATCTTTGTGTGGGATTCTGTCAGTTGGCATCCTTTCCAATCGCCCAAACCATCACAGTCTTCGCTGAACGACTTCATCTATAATATCTTATAATTAGGCCTATTATTATAATGATAATATTAAGCCTACGTATAGACCCAGTAACAGTAACGAGAGAGAGAGAGACACAGAGAGAGAGAGAGAGAGACAGACAGACAGACAGACAGACAGACAGAGACAGATAGAGACAGAGAGAGAGACAGAGAGAGAGAGAGAGAGAGAGAGAGAGAGAGAGAGAGAGAGAGAGAGAGAGAGAGAGAGAGAGAGAGAGAGAGAGAGATGACTGCTGTATAGCTTAAACGTACACAACGTATGTATGGATGTATGGCTATTAGGCTATTAGTCGAAATTATAATGACCTACATTTTCCTAAAATGTAGGTCATTATAATAATTAATTACGCATAACTATATGCATCTGTGTTATAAAATTGCGATGCCAATTTTCATATTATGAGACTGCCGATTATAACAAGCAGAGGCTAATGCATGAGCATCACTGGCCTGTAATAAACCGGTCTGTGTATACAAAACGACCTATATACCCTGTTACCGAGTAGCTCGGTATTGTATGTATTCTAAGTGATTTTTATGACTGCGCCAGCGCTTCGTTTATAAGTGTACAGATGTGTGCGAGCGGTTCAAGTTATCCAATTCCACACCGTCCTTCAGTGAACCCATATGTACACGTATGTGAACCGAAAACAAACGTACACACATATACAAGCACACACACATACACTCGTACACATATACGTAGGGAGCTACGTTATATCGCAGTGCATGTGTCAGCCACTGCTATTTCTGACATTAGATATGCTTTCTATTTTCAGCTGCCGACGTCCGCTGGCTCCATCATCCAGCCAGCGAGTTGTTGAGGCGGACGAAGGCTGAAGGATTTGATGTATGTACGTGGCCCGAAGAAAGTATGGCGTAGATGTTAACGAATGCTGGAACTGTGGGCAGTTGCGACCTTTGGGGAAGTGGTAGAGAACTAAGAGAACTAAGAGAGAGTAGAGAACTAAGTTAAAGTGAATGTATGAGCTGGAAGTTGAAGAGGGGGAGAATAATGGCAGGAAGAGTGAAGGACGACGCCGGTAGAGTGCAGGTACTGAGCGATTGAAGTGATCCTGGGCGGTCGAGATGAGGCGCTGCTGCTGCTGCCAACGTCAGACTGCAACAAGACCTCGGTTCCAGCTGTTCTGACGTCCATAAAGGAGCCGAGGCAAGACAACAGTCTAGCTGTTAGAAAGTCTTTTATCTCTCCCACCGCTCACCTCTCTCCCTCTCTGCCTTCCCTGCAGCTGCGTATGGCCCCTCTCCCGCATCATCCTAGCCGACCGCTGTTCCTGCTTCCCTTGCCGCTCCAATTTAGGCATTCCTGCCTCTTGGATATCGGCGCCGGGGCTTGCCGCCCGCCAGACTCCGCGTTCCAGCAAAGGCCAGCGGATAAGATAACAACGGCGAAGGTGCTCACTCTGTCTAAGACGTGGCGGGCGGATGGGAGGATGGGGGGAGCGACGACCGGGGGGGGGGTCGGTCGACCAGCTGCCTTGCTTCTTCTCCCGGCCGCCTTGTCTCTGGCAGTTGCCGACGGAGTTGGAACAAGCTGACTAGAACCAGATGCTGCAGGCCGAGTATCTTGAGCGCAATCCTCACGCTAAGAAGCGGAGGATGAGGAGCATGGGGAGGAGGAGGATGAGGAGGTGAGTTGGAACAGCCGCAGCAGCCACAAGACAGAATGAGGAGGGCATAAGGTGGCTAACGCGCTGAGTTGTATACCTAAGAAATGGTCATGCGAGCGAGAGTCTAAGTGCCTCGGGCTAGCTCTGCCCCACAGGCCGGCGGCAGCATTTCCTTCGCAGGCCAACGTGGTCCTGCGCCCTTCTCCGCCGGTCCATTTATAACTTCCGATAAGGCAGAGGTGTATATAGGGAGGGGTCCGGCTGGCGGGAGTCTGGGCGCCGCCTTCGGTTCAGTAGGTCGGCGGTAAGACGGCGGGTAAGGCGGGCGCCTTCTTTCTCCGCTGCAACTGCGTCGGTGGCACTCATTCCTCTGAAGGCGGTCTTGAGGCGCTGTTGATGCAGTCGGCGTCTAATCCTCAGCCGGACGGGAGACGAGACGGTACTTCGTCGTTCTCAGCCTGAATTTTCATTTGGAAGCTTCTCTCGCGAAGTGTCTGAGACGTAGATGTTCAGCCATCGGAGACTTACTTTCAGAAAGTCTAACAACAACAGCTGCTGGTGGTTGTTGAGTAACTGAGGAAAGGCCAGCGCCATCTTAAGATGCCAGGTCCTCCGCCGACGAAGAAGAAGTTTCGTGAGTGAGACATATTTCTTTGCAGACCGTAATGGCGTTCGATAGCTTTATGGAATGTAAAGAAGTATGCAACATTCTCGTAAACAGACATCGAGACACGGCGTAAGATGACAGCACCAAAAAATAAAGGCTTCTGGGATATCCATCTTATTACCGGACGATTTAGAGCGAAGGTTAGCGGCTTGGTTTTAGATAGGCCACGTGACGAGCGGCGCGCCAAGTCAAGTAATGGATTAACTTCCAAGATTATTGTAGATTGGTGTAGATAACTGTAGAGATAACACACTGAACTAGTTATCAGTAATTAAGTTATCAAGAATTTAAAATGCAAACTTTTCCGGTAAGTAGGATTTTTAAACAGACGCCGTCTTCTGAGCCTGATTTATTTTATGAACAAGACAGCGATTAAATGGTTTTATGTCGGAAATCTTTTAAGCTTAAAAAGTTAAAGACAGATTTAAGTCGTTGCTCTATGAACCTTTTAACGCTACTAAAATCAGCACTTGATTTATTTTCTCCAAAATTGAAGGTTTTCAGATTTTTTCCTAAAATAATTTTTGGAAAGTTTATAGCAAGATTGATAAGTAGATAGATGAGCAGATACGGTATTTAGATAACAAGTCGCCTGCATAAACTGTAAATAAGCTTAGTATTTTTCGGTTCTTTTCGAATGTTTGTTTAAATTTTCATGCTGTTGGATGACTACGCCAGGCCGTTTTACACAGTATACTTCGCCGTAAAGCGGGTCAGTGAGATTAGTGGTTGTTTGTTCATTAAAAGATATACATGACTTTGGTTGATGAAATTATAGGTGAACAAAAATGGCAACCGCCATCACGTGTGGTTTGCCGAAAAGTGTGAACTACTGAATTTCTAGGATGCACTTGCATTACAAGAACATAATGAATTTCTAGGATTTTGCTGTTTTACGAACAGCACTTGACAGAACTCCACTCTGCGAGCAGAAAGCAATTGTTAATGTAAAGGTAAAAGTGCGGAATCGGTGGATACCTTGTGCATTAGATATGAACGCAATAGAAGTACCTATGCAATCATTTCAATAGGTCAGGCGATGACTCATCTTGTCTTCACATGCAGTTGCCTGTTTCAGCTCAACACTTCGCCTATATTTTCAGTTCATCATGTTAAGCTGCTTAGACCAGTTAGATGCCTACGAATGCACAGTTCTTGAGAATGGTAAACGCTCTATAAACACCCCGAAAACTATAGGCCTACTGTACGTACGTACTTATATGCGTACAGGTATATAAGTAAGTAGCCTTTATTTGCATCTGACAAGCGCACATACATTACATGGATACAATGATTACATACATTTTGAAAATAAACTAACAGGAGCAGATTAAATATATACATGTAATACATACACGGCGAGATATACACACGTACATTTATTAATCGTCAGTTATATTGAGGTTGAACGATGTTAAGACTAAAGTAACAACCCAGTGACTCATAAGATTTCTTTATTAGACGTAGGGGTCTCCCACATGAACATTATAAATGTACGAGACACGACAAGGACAGGACGCGCCAGAGTTCTATCGACAGAGGTCGCACGTGTGAAAAGGTCAATAATAAAGCTACAGCGTAAAGTGCAATCGCGAATAAAAGAGATTTGCTCTAAGTCTATTCTATTTAATAAAATATGTGCAGATCTATTATATAATTATGAATAAAATTTTAATTATATTTCATTTTTTACATATTAAGTTATTTTTATATTAATTATGCATTTACTTGCATACTGGACATGAATATTCACCTCATTAATCGACTCATTAAACTTATAAACTTCGTAAAATAGGTTGGCGACGAACATCATTGCTGAGAATAATAGGGCATTCTGATGGCTATGATGAATGATCCATCTTAATAAAACAAATCATAATTGCCTCTTGGAGTCAAGTTTAACGCCTGGCACGCTCCGCTCTCTTATTATTATCCAGGCCAGCCAGTACAAAGTTCGAGACGACTTGAAACGCAGTATAGGCTACTTATTTGCGTCCACTTTAACTTGGAGAATTCTAGATCGGACAGTAGATCATTTTTGATCCTATTCAAGTTCTATTTGACCTCAACGAGGCCTTAGGTCGACTTCAATCTTACATGCATACATGAACGTAATCAACGACCTTAATTTGACCTCTGAGTTAACGTATTGTTAGTCGGCGTTATTCCTCGTAGGCTACATCTTCTTACAATCTACTCAGAAGACTTATATAGCGCCAATGTTATAATACACAAAGTATTATTTTAAAAACTTGGAGAATCCATTGTTCTTAATTGGCAAGAGATGCTGCAGCTAGTATCCATGAGAAAAGGAGATTAGAAAGCCTCCAGGGAGATTAGAGGGAGGAGCGTTCATCACTCCACCTCTTGCCATGTCTGTGCAGGTCTTCTATTTGAAACTGTAAACGTTCCTTTTCACAAATCTTATCCTGATTCCTCCTCTTCCCCTTGCCTCTCTCGCCACTCCAATTCTAAGCACCTCCACCACAGCCGCCTGTCTGCTTGTCTGAACATTGGGGGAGGGGGGTGACCTGGAATCGATTTTGGCCTTAACTGCCTATCCGTGTTGTTTTGACTAAGCGCATGAAAATAAGCTGGTACCCGCGACATAGCTTTTTTGGGCGCTGTATAAACCTTGAGATAATGAATACCGTAACGATTATCAACTTGAATTGTATGAGTTGTAAGTGCTAACGGTAGTTATAAAAAAACCGTACACTCCAGTTTCACAGCAGCAACCAAGATTATTCTAAGCATGCGATGCTATACAATGTAGTATTCAACTCCGGGAAGACGCTTACATTGATCTGGTTTAGTGTTTGCTACGATCCAGGCCTAATGGTTAGCGTGCTAGATTGTTAAGCGAGAGATCGGGATTCGAATTCCAGAAAGAGTTGAAAGATGTTTCGAAATATCTATTCCTATTATTGAGCTCTGATGTAATACGAGTAGACCTACAATTATCGGTGGAAAGATCAGGTGACAAAGCTAAGAAATATGAAGTTTCCAACACTTCATATCCCTGGCTGCCCCTTGGTAATAACTGATGAGACTGTTCTTCTCGTTCAACGATTCAGGCCATAAAATACGACACCAGTCGTATAAATGTTACCTACTAATAAACCTCATAACTAAAACAATGGAACCTCATAGTTGACGGCGTTTTACCTGAAAGCGAATTAAAACTACCTGTAATAAATAACTTGTCACAAAGGGTTGTTTGATTAGTTACTGTGTAGCCTACGACGTTGTAACTTAATCAGATGATTAGCGTCGCCCTCCTACTTTATCCAGACTTGGGACTGGCACCATGCAGTTGAAAACGGCGGAGGCAGATTGCTATACAAAGGGTCGAATACCACGTCATCTATTAGGAAACTCAATAATTAAGCTAAATGTGAACATATCCTTATCCTGGTTCATCCTCTTTGCACTTTGAATGAACAATATACCTTCATCAACGAAATCCAACGCGAACATGACTCTCTGGTACGAGTCGATCACTATCAATTGTACAATCTTAAAAGAAAAAAGACCGCTGATTATTATATTGTTCCATTTGCAATATGAAATTTGATCTAGAAGCGGTTTAAAAGTTGTAGGCCCTATCGTGTTTCATATCACGTATATCATAAAGTAACTTCTTACATTTAAAATTTTAAATAGAGTAGCCTATAATCAGTGATGTAGTCGAGTCCACCTAAGCCGAGTCAAGTCCGAGTCCATCTAAGCCGAGTCGAGTCCGAGTCCTGAGGTGTCCGAGTTCGAGTCACTAAAGATCGAGTCCAAGTCCGAGTCCATCCACATCAAAAATACACTGAACCACGCAATTCAATGCCATAGAAAAATAACAGAACTATTTAGGCCATATGCAGAAAGAATTTTTAATGTAATTTACCCAAATTTCACATTAAAAACACTAAATTAAATAAAGTTTTGTTCGATAATCTGGCACTATCATGAGGACACATACAAATTCTTCCACGGCTAAGCACAAGTTCAGTAGGTAGGAACAGCTAGAACTGTAAATGCCACAAGTGCAGCCGTGGCATATCACGTCCTCGCTCCTCCTCTACACTGGAAAGGTGATGCGAAAGTTTCTTCTAACGAAGCGATAAATTAATAACTCCATGCATAGTTTAGCATTATGATTGAAGATATATTTACAAATCGACAATCCCTAGTATTCGGTTCAGTATCATGCCCTTCACAGTGTTCGCCACTATAAATGTCCCCGTCCACGCCGATAACAGACAGTCTTATAGCCCTGTCTATTCATGACACTTCATAAGTTCCTATTGTCTGCCGTAGGAACTGGTTGGCGTATGCATATAGGCCTATAATTATATGCCTATACCAGGCCAAATAGAGACCCTCTGTCTTATACCCCAGCCTATTCATGATACTCGTCTTCAAACGGAATAGTTTCACCTGTTCTGGCTGATCTCTGTAGCGACGGTCGGCCGGGTATTCACGTCAGTATCTGTTCTCGCATGACGGGTGGTCTTAACCGTGACATGGCAATACAGTTGCCTGTTCTGCCCAGAAATTGTGACTCGGAAAACGAGTCAGCGAGTCAAATTCAAGTCCAGGGTTCGAGTCCGAGTCCAAGTCCGAGTCGTGACAGTCCAAGTCCGAGTCCGAGTCCGCAGAAAATCAGTCTTGTTGTCAAGACCTTAAACCTCAAGACCAAGACCAAGACCAAGACCTTGAACCTCAAGACCAAGACCAAGACCTTGAACCTCCAGACCAAGACCAAGACCAAGACTTTGATCCGCGAGACCAAGACCAAGACCAAGACCTTGAACCTCAAGACCAAGACCAAGACCCAAAAAATCGCAATCAGGTCAAGACTTCTAAAATTGTCAAGTCGGAATATTCGCTATTTTAATTAAAACATGAGTCTTTTATTTTATTCAAGCAAATTAACTTTAAATGCAAACTGCAGAGAAATCCGAATTTGTATTCAAAAGTCCTTCATGCAAACTATTATTCCAAATGCCTTTTGTATTTTATAAAAACCAATTCGCTCAGAATTTTCTGACCAAGACGTGCCTGGTGGGCCTCACAAAAATTCCGCCATGTGAAAAAATACGTTCTACAGGTGCTGAAGTCGATGACAAACACACAGAAGCTTTTCAAGCACTGGATGTAAATGTACAGATAGTGAGTCCTTTTGAAATCTTCCCATGGTTATACAGAATAACTGTTGCTGCTGCCAATGGGTTTTCCTGACCAACAAGACTTGTATCCATCCATAGATATTGGTCGTATGATGCAAGCAGGCTTGATACAGAATTCTTGAGTTCTGTTAAATGACTGTTCATATTGACAGCCGGTCTTGGTCTTGGTCTTGCGAGACCAAGACCAAGACTTTGAACCTCAAGACCAAGACCAAGACCAAGACCTTGAACCGCAAGACCAAGACCGAGACCAAGACCTTGAACCTCAAGACCAAGACCAAGGCCAAGACTTTTACAAACGAACTCGAGTGCACTCGAGACCAAGACCTTGGTCTCGAGGACAACAGGACTGCAGAAAATCGGTCTCGAGTCGGACTCGAGTCCTTGGCCGGACTCGAGTACTACATCACTGCCTATAATTATTAAACGGTATTTACAACGCTCTCCAATAAATGTTTAGCCCAGTTTGTTCACTAGGCGGCGTAAGATTAATCAGAGATTGGAGTTTAGGTCATTCAGAAATGCACGTAAGCTCTAAATCGACTGGTTCTCCTCTGGCGTTCTCTTGCGAACTTCACAATAAAAACTGAGTAGAGTTGGTTTATCAGGAAACGGCAGACTTCTTTTTAATCGCCTCGGAGATCAGGCATCGAGGACAACGAATGATCAACCGTTCTAATGCCGAGGCCAAGAAACTAAATTCGTTACCCATAGCCTAGTCTTAACTCCGTCACTGTCACAACCTCAAGCCTCAGAGTCTGAATAAAGGCTGATGGCGGCGCTATAGCCTAATCATCTTCGTTATGACAAAGCGTCGGTAAATAGAAACTGAATCTATACCTACCCATAACCTGGATGTACGGACTTCTGATTTTAAGCATAATTAATAGGTGCAATTGTTTCGATTCATTGGAGCCTATGATGACGTCAGAGGCCCCTTTTCGATTATATCTTACGTCATTTCAATGTTCAATCGCCTTATTGTTTAATTGTAGATTAATTGGAGCCTATGATGACGTCACAGATCATTTTCGATTATATCTTACGTCATTTCAATGTTCAATCGCCTCATTGTTCAATTGTGCAATTGTCTTAATCCATTTTTCTATAGTGACGACACAGGCTCATCATTCTATTGTGTCTTACGTCATTTCACTGTTCAATGACGTCAATATTCATTTGGGATCAATAAATTCACATCAGCTTCTATAACGCCACAATGAAATAGTTAAAGCGATCGCCTTATTACGCGGAGAGTCCTAGTTCGAGCCTCCTCGAGGACAGATACTGTAGGCTACGTACGTGTAGGGACCTTGAGCAAGTCCTTCACTCACAATTATTGCTCAGCGCCATCGATTGATGCTTGGTCGTTAGGTAGTGGTCCTTGATAAATGCATAATAATAATAACAATGATAAGCCTAATAATAATAATAATAATAATAATAATAATAATAATAATAATAATAATAATAATAATAATAATAATAATAATAATAATAATAATAATAATAATAATAATAATAATAATAATAATAATAATAATAATAATAATAATAATAATAAGAATCGCGGTTGGCCTGCGTCTGGGAACGACGGTTTGCGAACCACACATCTGCCCATGTGGGGCGATGGTGACATCGGACGGATCACACGGGCTGTCCTGTGGGCTCGGCCCTGGCAGAATCGCCAGACACGCGACCCTGAATGACCAAATCAGCCGTGGTCTCTCTCGCGCTGGCCTCCCTAACATCAAGGAACCGCCTGGAATGCTGAGATCGGACGGAAAACGACCGGATGGCCTCACGCTCATCCCATGGCGCGGCGGGCTTAGCCTGGTTTGGGACGTCACCGTGACGGACACGGTGGCACCGTCATACATACTCTCAACGGCGGCCACGGCGGGTGCAGCTGCGGAGCAGGCGGCCACTCGAAAGCTTGCAAAATACAGTCAGCTGCTGGCGACCCATCAGTTCGTGCCAGTCGCATTTGAAACCATGGGCCCCATCAACACCACGGGCCTCGAATTCATCAAGGAACTGGGGCACCGCATTACCCTAACTACCGGAGATCCGAGGGAGACCAGTTATCTTTTTCAGCGCTTGTCAGTGCCTATTCAGCGCTTCAATGCAGCCGCTTTTCGTGGTTCTTTTGTGCAGCCGGATCTTGCTGAGGGATAAGCCGTTCCAGAAAACCATCTATCTTTCTCCGGACATTAGTTTTGACAGCCTGAGGGATTAATGCTACCTCGGGTAAAAAAAAAAATAATAATAATAATAATAATTGGCTGCTTCTTACCTGCCGGATACCGCTCGGACGGCCGGTGGGGCGGCCGAGAAGGCGGCAGCCCGCAAACCAGTGCCGTTTAAAGGCATAGGCACGCGAGGCCCGGGCCTAGGGCCCCGCGCAGCGGGGGGGCCCCGCGGCGGCCCAGAAACAAAATAACAATATTATAAGTTCTGTTCTAACAAGTAACAATTCTGCAAAGTAAAGTAAGAACAATTACACATGTTTATTATTTTTTTAAACAAATGTCTGCGGTCTGCATTTTTAGTTAAATATAATTATTGGTAATAAAATCAGAGCGCTATAGAAATAAATCAATAATTTTAGCGCATGGCGACGATGGCGCACAACTTGCTGTAGGCTATTGGCTATTATGTTTGTTTTCATTTGTCTGGTTTTTCACAACGCTATTCAAGGAATTTTTATGTCTTGGGAAGTTAATATTAATTTTTAATATTAAATCTCTCTGTCCTATAATCTGGTCATTTTATAAATTGTTTTAAACTTTAAATTATAAAAAGGGCAAAAAGCGTATCGAATTTCGCAGTTAATAGGATAAATAGAATGATGTTGGCGTGTCGACGCTCGGTACTGAGTCGGTAGTGAACTTGGCAGACTTATTTAACTTAACAAAATCACTTCATTTCCACCTCCTCCATTGTATAAGGTTGAGGTTATTGATAGTTTCTACCCTTTTTGTTATGCAGATTAAGATTCTGATTGTCAGTTATCACCGTCGTTCACGGTAAACCGATTTGCAACTTTTGGCCAATAATTATCACTAGGCCTACGATCAATTAAACGAAATATCAGACAACCCATCAAAAATGCGTAGAAATTATATTAGTGGTGCCGCGAAGAGAAAAAAGGAAGCAACTGAAATTGAAATGTCGAACAAACATCCAAAAGTAGGGCCTATCTTCTTTTTTCAAAGTCAGAAAACACAATCATCATCGCAGTCCGACATTGTTGAGACGTAAGATACTCTTACGTTGTCTTACTCGTCTACTGATGTCATTGTTTGCTATAAAGATGAACAGTTATTGTCGCTGCAAGATGATGGTCTACCAGTCGAAAGGACAGATGTCACAACACCAACATTCGAAGCCTATTTCGCAAGATGTAAGCCCTACGGAGTCAGCGGACTATCCAACTGATGCAGCCTTATGGAGTCCAATCACGAAGGAATTGCGATCTTATTGGATTCGTAAAGGTCCTGCTAGTTGCCAGCATAAAGAGTCTGACTTTAGTACGACTCAACGCGTGTATCGAACGGGAGATAAGTTGCATAGACGTTGCTTAACTGATTCCTGTTTCCGTCGTGAACTGCGAAAATTTCGCAGCGAAATGGGGAATCAGTTTGTCGCGAGTGGCTGCTCTTTTCTCCATCGCAGATGTCTATGTATTGCTTTGTCTGTCGCTTGTTTTCAACAACAACGATGGGTCATCAGCCTTTCTGTCAATGATGGTGACAAACTTTACGGGTGAACGTTCCTTCTCAAAACTTCAATTAATCAAGAACGAGCTTCGCAGCCGTATGATGCAAGAACGATTGAACTGCCTGTCTGTCATGAGCATAGAATCAGATGTGTTGGAGTCTTTGAATTTCGAGGATATTATAAAAGACTTTGCTCAGAGCAAAACACGAAAGCGATGTTTGTAAGAAACTGTCGTTACAAAGTCACAATCCATGTATAGCAAACATGTACTCATTATAATCACACTTTCAGTTTGTATAACAAATAAACAATGGAAACTGTAAAGTATGTTAAACTAAACTTATTTTACACTTGTAGTACAAAGATTGATGTGTTAGCTGTGTTATTATGAGTTTAGTAACAGTATACTATATTAATAAATTTAACAAAATGACACATATGCACGTACAATGCACTAATGCAATACTCTGTATCTGAGTCTGAGATATTGAGACGGAAATCGGATTACGTTTAAGGTTATTTAGGGTTTGAGCGGGTTGTGCCTAGGGCCCCCAAACTCCTTAAAACGGCTCTGCCGCAAACACGATAAATATTGCCAGCTGTCCGCTACTCATTTTTTTGTTCCCCTGGCATTTGAAACCATGGGCCCAATTAACAATGAGGGCTTGATCTTTCTTTCTGCTCTAGGGCAGAAACTCAAAACTGTTACGGGGGACGTTCGTGAAACGTCTTTCTTGTTTCAACGCCTTGCGCTCACGGTTCAACGTTTATACGCGGTGGCCTTTATGGGTACCTTCAACAACTTAAACCTGGACGAATAGGGCCCATTCCGGACAAATCTACTCTGTAAATAATTTTGAAGTCCCTGAGGGATCCTGTATACCTCGGGGCAAAAAAAAATAAAATAAAAAAAATAAAATAATAATAATAATAATAATAATAATAATAATAATAATAATAATAATAATAATTAAATGGGGGAGGACGAGGCACAGTCAACCAATTTAACCACGCACGTTCATAATCTCTAAAAGCCTGAGGGTCACACTTCGGGCGGCAAAAAAAAATAATAGTAATAATAATAACAACAACAACAACAACAACAACAATAATAATAAAAGACAAGCCATCTCAGAAACGCATTCTCCCTTGTTTAAAGTAGTTTTCCACACCCTCTGGATTTCATCCTCTTTGGTTTAATATAATAATAGACCAAATAATAATAATGATAATAATAATAGGGTCTAATAATAATAATAGTATTGATCTTTGTTAAACCGATTTCATTAATGGCCTAAATGCGGTCCATTCGCGTATACAATTGAGCAGATCGATGTGCCGTTTGTGAACGCATTCAGCTGATGTGCTGAACATCCACGCAAAGATCTTAGAGTCGTAGTCTACGACTCTAAGATCTTTGATCCACGTGCAACGGAAATCAAGCGAAGAAATATAACTATACTAAAGCGAAAAACAAGTTAAACAACGCACTGTTTAACCTAGTCCTCATGCTGACTAGATTTTTCTAGGACTTCTCTGCAGTAACATGTAGGCCTAATGGAAGAAGAACTTTAGAGAACTTTAATCAGGGGTTAGGGCTATCTCTAAATACTGAATGAATAATCCTAAAACTTCTACAGCGCCATCCTAATAAATTTCAAAGCACCAGTCGATGATCACTGCTACGCAAATCAGTATGCGTGGCAAATTATTCCAGGTTGATCAGTTCGTTCCAAGGATCAAAAGTTCGAGTGTACACACCGAACAGTCTACTGGGTAATGAGTCAAGGAACAGATGAGAGTTTAGTCTTGATATGAGAGCCAGTATTATGGTTAACAGAGCAAACGTTGACTGGAGGAGCATCCGAAGTTCTAGGGCCGGCCACGGAAAAGGCACTGCAGCCGAGGACTTCCCTTGTCCACGGTCCAGTCAGATTAACACGATTCGCGGACATGGGTCGAGTCGAGACAAAGCCTGATGCGAACCGTATACAAATTACAATAGTCTGTTGTTTGTGACGTCATTAAAACTTGCTGCATTGTTCGGGTGTATTACAAAAATTGTGGCCTATAATTTATGACATCATGGTATTCATTGCTATTATATATACACACGTGACGTCACCGTTGTCTCTGTTTCCTTGCCCGGACAAAATGTTGGACTAGATGGGCATGAAAATTTAGCGACATTTTCTTAACCTCCGTGTGTGAGGACAGGAGGCTAGTCATCACCATTGCCGACTGGCTATCTATGATCTATCACCAAGTCTAGATTCTTTCGTGTTCATTCCAACCTCTCAATGACTTCACCGACCCTGCATGTTGTTATGTTGCAGCCTATAGGTGATATCGTTCTTGTTCTGTTTCATAGCGTAATTGTTTCATTATTCAATTGTATCCTCTGTATCATTTAATTGTAGCTTTAAAATGACGTCACAGGTTTATTGTTCAATTATGTCTTAAATGATGACATTGGCTCATTGCTCAGTTGTATTTGAAAATGACGTCACATGCCCATTGTTCAAAGGTATCTAATTACCTCGTTTTATTATTAAATCGTCTCACTCTTCAATTGTTCAATGTTTCAATTAATTGCAACCTGAAAATGACGTCATAGGTCCATTGTTCAATTGTTTGTGACATCATATTATTGTTAAATGGTCTCTTTTATCAATCGCACAATTTTTCAGTTCTTTGCAGCCAATAATTAAGTGAGTAAGAAGCAAGACTAACGCTATTTTTTCCACATATAGACGGTTGTTGTAAAGAGTTACTATCGTTCGATTAGGAAAAGCCTAATACTGTTCAACTATTATAGCAGCCATTAAAATGATAAATTGTTCGAAGAATGGCTAGTTCGTCGGTAACCGATTGATACTGCAAACATAGATGGACTGTACACCCAATGCAACAAGTGTAGAATTAATAACCAACCCCCCCAATATTTTGGACAAGTTTACGCCAGTGACTGCAAAGGTGACATATTGAGGTAGCCAACTTAATGACGCCACATACCTATTGTTCTTTGGTACCTGACATCGTTTGATTATTCAATCGTGTCATTTACTCAATTGTGCAATTGTTTCAATTCATTGCAATCTAAAAATGACAAGACCATTGTGTTCAATTGTATCTTACATATTTTATTATTAAATCGTCTAATTGTTAAATTGTTTCAATTCCCTTATGTATTCCCATGTATCATTGCATCTTCAATGACAACACGAGCTAATTATTCAATTTTATCTTAAATCAGTGTTTCCCAATCTTTTTTGGCTACGCAACCCTTTTAATCTGAAAAAATTTCGACTGAACCCGACCTAAACCAAATGTATTCTTTTGTAGGCCTACGTATACATATATAGCACCTGAGAAACAGACCAATGTAGGTTTAATTATTTACACGGCTATGGCTAACTGATTTCTCTTTATACAAGCAGATTTTAAACAGATTTTCAATATGGAAAAAAGTAGGCTAAAGTTTACAAGTCCCTTGCAATGCATTATATGGAATATGTGAGATGTCAAAGTGCCTGGTGCTTTTTCTTCTCATGGCGTAGCCTATATTTAAAGATCGGTTTAATGCCTGAACGTTGGATTCTTTTATCAGAGGCAGCATATTTTCTCACGGAACCCTTGTCTTCATCTCGGAATCTGATTTAAGATGCAACAACACATTTAAACAACGCTTTTATCCAATTTTCTCACGGAAGCCTAGTCTTCCCCTACCGGAACGATAGAGCTGAGTTCCGCTTAACACACTTTGGGAAATGCTGTTTTAAATGATGACATGCGCCCATTGGCCATACAGTTGTATCTTAAATAAACGACACAGGCCTACTATTCAACTTTATCTTACATTATTTTATTGTTAAATCATCCCATAATCCCATTGTTCAATTTCACAATTGTTTCAAATTATTTCAGACTGTAATGACATCACAGACCCATTATTTTTTGTATCTGACATCATTTTGCTGCTTTAATTGTCTATAATATTTATTTTTTTGCTATAGTTGCAGCCAGTTACTGGTGGTATAGCCTTTATAGGCTCCAATGTTTTACAGTTATTATAATTGTTGTTTTATTTACTTGTTATATTTCATTTGAACCTATCAATGACGTCACTGTGGTAGTTGTTGCATTTGTAAGTGACGTCAACAAATTACATATGACCCTTGCTTCTTTATATTACCGTGTTGCTTTAATTACGTCACGTAACCTCTTTTTATACTGCAGTCGTCATAATTATTGTTTGTTTTTGTTTCTTTGTTTTATGGTGTTTTTGTTTCTTTGCAGCAGCACGTCATTGTTTCATCACTGTATTGTTCAATTGTTTCGTTCTATTTGTTGCCATGTACGAGGTCACTTGGCCTATTGTTCGCTGCGTGTATCATATCTGTTTGTTTCATTGGTTGCCGGCTAAAGTCACACTTGCACAGCTAAATACAGCCAAAGATACATCGATTAACAAAGCTACCCCTACACAGTTTAGATTTAACAGTTGATAGCACGAACGGATGTTTTGTCTTGCGAAGTGAGTAGGCCTACTTGTCCTCATGGCTAACAATCGCAGAATCACTAGCCGCAGAATCACTAGTTCTTTCTGACAGAATCTGCACAATGTGTTTTGGTAGCCCCTTCTCGAACTGTAGAACGATAGGTCAGTAGCAATCTACATAAATCCGTGTCTGTTGTACTGAATAGAAGATCCTTTAGACGTTGTGGTGTGGAGCCATCTGGTCCTCCGCTAGATGGAGCTGGCAAAATAGGTTATAACATTACAGACCATCTTTCCAGAAAGCGGTATGGCTTCAAACCTGTCCTCCTGGGGAAGACAGATTTGAATATATGCTATTATACTAATATTATATTATATTACTATTTTACATCCATATTATTATAATTAATATTATTAGACAACCTAAGACCTGAGTCATTTGTTAAACACCTTTAGTATGGCTTCACTGCTGAAACAAATTCAACAGCTGCGCGTAACACCTCGCTTAGGAGAAATAGGAGAAGGAAATAGGAGAAGGGGGGAGAACTCTGGTTTCTCTTCAATCCACGAATAAAGGCGGTGATTCATGCTGAGAAGAAGAAGAATACGACAGTGCATCATCAGGTTGTATATTTTCATTTACTTGAGTAAATAATTTTTCGCATCAATGGCGGCTGACGACAGTCGCCAACTGGTGATTGATCTGAGCGCCATCCCAGAGGAGGGTGGGACTGAGCGCACTGTGGTGAGTAGTCCAACTAGGGAAATTGAGGAGGGAATGGAGGTAGCTAGTGGGGATACAGATGCGGATGGTTTTCAGACAGTAAGGAGGAAGCGCAAGGCGGGTACTCCAGAGCTGAGGGTTTTTAGTGACTCTGCAAAGAAGGTAAGGGTTGAAAGCAGGGGCGCCGCCAGCGTGACGCACTGGACGCACGTGCGTCCACCAACCAAATAAAATCCACGCAAGTATTAAGCATCGCATCGATATTTTTGACAACTTCACTGTGTAATTTTGGTTTACCATATAGTATGTATAAATGCTATCATATGGTATCATATGCATATGTTATACTGTACTTTTATGAGTCACTCTGAGCAGGGCCGGATTAACCATTCGGGAGGCCTCATGCTAATTACACACGGGGGGCCCCTTGTCGTATTGAGCATGGAATGATGGGGATGCCGCAAAGACAGGGTCAATGCTGAATGCCATGTTGCTCAAGTTAGTAGTCAATGCACATAACGCAACTTTAACGCTTTGCATAATTTGGGACTATCAGTCTTAGATTCTAAGGTCGTTTCAAATGTTAGTTACAGTTGGCCTGTATCACAACATGCAATTAGCTTAAAATTATAATCAAAGTTCGAATATGTTCTCTTCAGTTTTAACAGCTCAGAAGCATTTGCGACTTTTAGCAGCATCAAACTGTGTAATAATGTCATCAACTGAAATCAAGTTAAGCACATAAATTCCAACACAAAGAAGTCCCAATGCAGTTAGACGTTTGCGAATCATAGAAGTTTGCAGTTTGTTTTTAATAAGTCCCATCTTACTTAAACAGCGTTCACCGGAACAGCTGGAGGTCATCAATGACATGAATACACGCAGAGTGATAGAAACAGACATGGGCGTCCACAGGAATTTTTCCGAGGTGGGCTAAAGTTTTCTAGGGTGAAAAAATTATTTATTAAAAGGGGCAAAAATGACGTTTTGGCATAGCTACTCACGAACACAGAAAACGTGACAACTTTCAAAATCCAGGGCAGACGCCCATAGGAACAGAGCTTGTTTCCAGAAGGTTCTCGGTGTAGGCCTACAGTAGCATAGCTAATGCAGCAGTTGTGGCACAATCTTCAAATTTTTCAAACTCAGCTAGTTAAACCATTTCGTCAGGAAATGTGTCAGGCTACAAATCTCTTGTGTATGTCGTGGCCACACTGGCCAGCCTATTGGAAAATTCCCAAATCTTGTCAGGCTCTAATCTATCAAAGCTGTTACAACTTGGAATACATAGCGATTCAATTTCACTGTAAACGTGAATTCTCTGCCTCAGGGGCGTCAACAACTTGTCTACAATAACCAAATCAGCACGAAACTTGTCTCTGTACCTTGCAAGCTGAGCTCGCTGCTATGTATGTGCCAGGAAAGAAATCGCTTCGTAACAGAAACAAAAGTAATGTCGGCATAGTTTATTATATTGATTGAAAGAAGTCGAGTCAAAAGAAACGTACGTATACAATTGTACACAGCAGGTGGTTGCACGGCCAATTCTTGCTTAAACTGAAGCTAGTAAAACAGCTTTTCCTTGTGAACAAATAATTACTTGGTGTTATAAATTCTGCGTTTGTCCTGCAGTATTCCGACTCTAGTCGGGGGGCCCCTGTAAGCGGGGGGGGCCCTGCTAAAGTATATTGAGCATACTGGTTAATCCGGCCCTGACTCTGAGTCATTTTCAGTGTAGGTGACTGCGAGTGGCAGATAGGGGACGGGTGTGGATGAGAGGAGGTGGGAGAGTGTGCGTCAAATTTTTTAAAGCCTGGCGGCGCCTCTGGTTGAAAGTAAGCAATCTGGTGATCTTGTGGTGTATGTGAAGGGTATTTCTGAGAATCTGGCATGCCCTAGAAACGCACGTAACATTCGGGATGCTGTAGTCAAGGATTTCGGGTTGGTAGATCGGATTCAGACAGCAGGAGAGTCCCTTAGGATCCTATGTAAGACAGAGGTACAGAAAGAGGTGATTTTAAATTCTAAAACTCTCAGAAAATCAGGAAATGCAGCAATTGCTATAGAATGCAGTTTGCCTTATTCCAGGACAAGCGAGAACAAGAACAAACAACATCGCAACAAGGCGGTCATCAATGGCGTTGACATCCAATTGACTGAGGATGACATACTGAGAGAAGTTCAGGACGCTCAGGTGAGTAAAGTGATAAGAATCTGCAAGAGATACAATGGTGTAAAAACGCCAACGAGCTCAGTGATAATGTTTTTTGATTGTGATATCATCCCTGATAAGGTTTGCGTTGGTTGGAGGTCTTACAAGGTTAGGGAATATATAGCCAGCCCAGTGAGACGCTATATATGCAATCGCTTTCATCATAAGGCAGCTTCCTGCAAGGCCAAAAAACCTCGCTGTCCGAAGTGTTCGGAGGCCCATGATGTGAAGGACTGCAGGGTAAGTGAGGGTGGTTTTAAATGTGTTAATTGCTTGGGAAGTCATCCAACTTATGACAAAGAATACCCCGAGTACAAAGAGGCTAAAATTGTAGCTAATCTAGCCCTAAAAAATAAAATGTCTTTCGCCGAGGTTGCTCGTCTGAGGAAATCGGAGGAAATTGACGCAGCGAGAAATCCACCGGCTCCAACCACAAAAGCCCATCCAAGGGAACCGCAGACAAGCACCCCAGCACTGCAAAGACAGCCCATCAAGAGACAACTAACTTTCAACCCTATGAAAACTCCTTCGAGGCGAGAGGCTCCTCTGATAAATTCAACTCCAGTCCAGGCAATCAACCGATCAACAGTGGGATCCGCCTCAAAGGTCACTCGAAACCCGACCAAGAAGAATGAGGCAAATGAAGCAGTCTCGAAAACAGGAGGAGATAACTTTATCACAAAGCAAGAACTGCTGATCAGGTTAGTTGGTTATCATGGCCACATCCTTAATATTGTGAAGTATTATGCTCCGGAACATATCCGAGCAGAAATGATTAGTGATCTGGTATATGGAACTTATAAGTATTTTAGTGTAAACGTGGCTGAACTTTGTCCTTCGGTATCCTCTGGGAAAATACCATCCCCCTACACAACACCTGCAGGCAAGTAAGGGACCGAGGTTCTTATCAACTTTACCTTACAATAAGATGGCCACAACAATATTACAGTGGAATGCAGACAATTTAAAAAGCTTAGGGAGCGCCACCGAATTCAAACAGTATGTTTCAATTAATAAACCAGACATAATCTGTATCCAAGAAACACATTTGAAACCAAACCATAATTATTACTTGCCATGGTACAATGTAGAAAGGAGAGATAGGCTAGATAGACGAAAGGGGGGAGTAGCAATAATGTTCAAAATTGGCTTAACGTATTCCATCGCTGAACCAAGTTCAAATATAGAAGCGATAACAGCAAATGTACGTTTAAAAGGGAGACTTATAACGATTGTAAATATGTATATCCCACCTGGGGTCATTTTTAATGCTGACGAATATAAAGATCTGGTTTCAAAGCCCAATTCATTGGTCGTAGGCGATCTCAATGCCTATTCACCACTATGGGGAGCTAATAAAACTGATCAAAGAGGTAAGGCACTAGAGGACCTCATAGAGCAATATAACTTGTGTGTATTGAACAATGGGCAAGGGACTCACATTAAACACAGAGGGGGCCTCAGTCCTATAGACATTAGTCTAGCCTCTGACACTTTAGCTTTGAAGTGCAATTGGAGTGTTTCGTCTAACTCTCTGGGGAGTGACCACTATCCTATCTTAATTAGTATAGACGAACCTCCGGTGAAAGAAGAAATCGATGTCGCTAAGTATGCTTTCAAAAAGGCAGATTGGAATAAATTTAAATCCTAATGTAAATCATTGTCTTTAGAAAGCATAGTAAATGAAAACTTAGAAGTATATTATGACAACTTAATCAGCTCAATACATACCGCCGCAGACTCGAGCATCCCCAAAACTCGCTGCAGCTTTAGAACAAAACCAGTTCCTTACTGGACCAAAGAATGTAAAGAGGCAGTTGATAATAGAAAATCAGCAGAAAAGGTAATGCTTAAAACAAAAGATTTAAGCGATCAAGCAAAATACCGAGAAATGAAAGGTAAGGCTCAAAGAGTCATCAAGCAAGCTCAAAAAGATTACTGGGAGGGTTACTGTGACACTTTAACGAATGACTCTAAATTGTCATCCGTATGGAAAATGGCCAAAAGGATGTCTGGCACAAATTCACGCTCTGGCATACCAAACTTAACCGAAAATGATGAATTAATTGAAACCTCCTTAGACAAAGCAAATCTCATAGGTAAAGTTCTAGCGAAAACGAGTAGCGATGAAAATTATCCCACAAGCTTCCGCCAAAGAAAGACAGCAATGGAATTAAAATGGAAATGTAAATCGATGCCCAACTCGGAAACGCCTAGTGAAATTAATGAAATCTTTAACATGCAAGAGCTTCAAGCAGCAATTAGGCAAAGCAAAAAGAACTCTTCCCCCGGTGGTGATAACATCTCCTATGAAATGATAAAACACCTCCCGAAGTCTAGTTTAGAAATATTATTGGATTTTTATAATACACTGTGGATTAGCGGTCAAATCATCTCTGAATGGAAAGAAGCTATAGTACTCCCAATCCTAAAGCCAGGAACTGATGCTTCAAAACCTCAGTCATACCGACCCATATCTCTCACCCCCGTCCTATGTAAAATAATGGAACGGATGATAACTAATCGACTGGTGTGGTTTTTAGAGAGAAATAATCTATTTAATAACGCGCAATCTGGTTATAGGAAAGCCCGATCTACTTTAGACCAATTGAGTCGCCTACATGATAGTATAAATAAGTCCATAAACAATAAAGGTTTCACTGTAGGAGTTTTCATAGATTTCAGCAGAGCGTATGATATGCTGTGGAAAGACGGACTTCTATTCAAGCTAAGAAATATGGGAATAACAGGAAATATTTATAACTGGATAAATGATTTCTTAACAGATCGCAGTTTAAGAGTGAAAATAGGCAACACGCTATCAGATAAATTTCTGTCGCCTATTTTATTTCTGTTGATGATCAATGATATACCATCTGGCAATGATGACAAAACGATGTGTTCGTTATATGCAGATGACAGTGCTGTATGGAGATCAGGAAGAAATCTCACTTTTATATTCAGTGAGCTACAGAAGCAAATCAATGCAATCAATAAGTGGTGTAATAAATGGGGTTTTAAAATAAATGAAGATAAAACTGTCTTAATGATATTCACAAGAAAAAGTGTAGCAAAGTATTCTAATTTAAATATCAAAATTAACGATAAAATTGTTCAAACTGTGGATAAGGTTAAATTCCTTGGATTAATTTTTGATCCCAGACTGACTTGGAAAGAACATATTCAACACTTAGTAAATAGAAGCAAATGCAAAATAAATTTGTTAAGGAGTCTTACAGGCCAGAAATGGGGTGCCAGCAAAAGATCTCTATTAACAATCTACAGAACTCTTATCAGGTCTAGACTAGATTATGGTTGTCAGGTTCTGTATACAGCGAGCAAACGACTTCTAAAGCAACTTGACATTATCCAATCAACCTGTCTCCGAATCTGCTGTGGAGCAATGAAATCCACCCCAATCCATGCCCTCCAACAAGAATGCGGTGAGATGCCTCTTTCCTTAAGGAGGCATAAACTGCAGCTACAATACGTCACTAAACTACAGACATCAAAAAACAATCCAGCTAAATCAATTATAGCAGATTCATGGGAAACTCAGTACGGAAAGTTCAAATTAGGAGCCGAACCAATGAGCACAATTGTTAAGGAATATCTGGGGACCCTTGAAAATGAAATTGAAGGGCAAATTATCTCTGACACACCGCCCTGGCACTTCCCCCACGCAGACACCGATATGGAACTTAGAGAGGTTATAAGTAAGAAAGATAACCCAGCGATAATAAAATGTTATGCTCTTGAATTCATGGAAAAGTATAAAAACGTAATGAAGATATTCACGGATGTCTCTAAAACCGAGAAAGGCCAAGTGGGATCGGCTTACTATATCCCTGAACTAAAAGTGGAAAAGCTCAGAATAACCGATCATTCGTCAGTTTTCACTGCAGAATTAGTAGCAATAGAACAAGCTTTAAATTGGCTAATCTCTAGCCGGATTAGTGAACCAGTTGTAATCTTTACTGACTCCTTAAGCAGCGTCGAAGCCATTCAGGCTCGAACATCGGACTCCAAGCCGAACCTGGTCCTTAAAATTATGAAATTACTAAAAATTCTGCAACCTCAAAACTGCCCAGTTACCTTTGCATGGATACCAAGCCACGTGGGTATAGCAGGGAATGAGAAAGCTGACGCATTATGTAAGGAAGCAACCGCACACCCCACTATCGACCTTGAAGTAAGTAACGAATTAAAAGACGCATATAATGACATAGATAAATATATCATAGCACTATGGCAGAAAGAATATGATAGCCAGACAACAGGATTGCATTATAAAACTTTGGAGCCAACTGTAAGTAATAAAATAAAGCTCAATGTGAATAAACGGGGTAAAGAAAGACTAATTACCAGACTAAGGCTAGGACACTGTAGACTAAACCATTATCTTTTTAAAATAGGTCAACATCCAACCGGAAAATGTGACTACTGCAACACTCAGGAAACGATAAAACACTTTCTATTCGAATGCAAGCACTATAACTTAACAGCACAAATGGTAAAGAATACTGCCCTCATAAGAAAGAACCACGCATCTGCAAAAAGTTGATTTTGAGATAAATGCAAAAAACATAAATTGGTTGTTGCCAAGTAGATCCTATATTCAAATTCATTTTTGCTTTTAACCAACATATGCAACAAAAAGCTACCATTTTTATGGGGAAATGAATTTTAAATATTTTTTCTCATAAATATTTTAAATGTCAGTAAATGTGTTTTTACTTAGCTTTGAAGACCGACGACATAACCCAATAATTGTTAAGAACAACGCATCTGCATAACATCGTGTTTTAGTGTGGAACAATTCAATAACTGACTAATATTTCAGGTCAATTATATCAAACAACATAGGCGTAATGTGTGGGGGTATGAGGGGTACGCGTACCCCCACTATTTTTTACACGGGTTACCGTACCCCCACTTTTTAAACAATGCCAATCAATATTTTTTTATTGAGCCTTCTCAGAGATCGCAGTCTCCGCCCGGCTTCGTGTTTGTAAGAAATTGGTATTCCCACTTTTTAGACCAAAGTTACACCTCTGGGGTACTAGGGGTAAACGTGCCCCCACTTTTTTAAGCAACGCCAGTCAATATTTTATTATTGAACCTTCCCAGAAATAGCACTCTCTGCCTTGCTTCGTGTATGTAAGAAATTGGTACCCACTTTATAGACCCAAGTTACGCCCCTTGGGGCACGAGGGGTTCGCGTACATCCTACTTTTTTACTGGGGGTACCGTACCCCTACTTTTTAAACCATGCCAATAAATATTTTATTATTGAGCCCTCCCAGAAATCACAGTCTCTGCTTTGCTTCGTGTATGCATGTAAGAAACTGATACCCCCACTTTTCAAACCATAATTTTAAAGATATGGAACCAGTTATATACAGCTTTAAATATATTTGATCATATCCGACTATCAAAACAGTATGGGATAGTGAACATGTCACAGGGCAGATGAAGAAGAACCACACGTACTAATATGCGTCTTAGTTCCACAATATCTGATGTCTTAATGTCTTGCCGGAATTTTTTCTATTTTCTGCATCAGAACGGTCAGTTTAGAAATAGGCCCTAATATCATCTTTTAAAGATATGGAACCAGTTATATACAGCTTTAAAAATATTTGATCATTACCTTTACTGCATGAACAATTATGTAAAGAAAATTCTTCACACCGTTCACACTCCTCGTTACCCAGTTAGTAAATGAAATGTTCATCTGCTTTATCACATTATGATCTAGAGATCATGACAGCAGACTACAACTTAATGTTTCGCTGTAAAGTCATTAAACATTTCTGTAATAGAAATATCTTATGGGAAGTAGGGCCTACGCCTGTTTGGGCATGCTCCCGACGATAGTGTGATATGGTTGGATGAAATGAATCAATGTGTAATCGAATAAAAAAAAGCTAGACGCATCCCACACCCTCTGTCCTTAGGCCTATCCTCTCCACACATTTTATCATATCGTCTTTCTGACTCTTTCAAGTTAAATCATAAAAACCTCAACCGTGTAAGCCTACAAAAAATCTGGGTCTACCCGAATCCTTGAATCTAGATAAAATGTGGAAAATTGATCGAATTCCCGAAAACAATATTCTGCTAAGCGCTCGAATCCTGAAAACTAGTATGGATTAGCCGGCCAATATCCTATATAGTAGGCCTATATTTGAAAATGTATCTAAAAGTTAGAGTTCTGTTTCGGGAATTATTGTGTCGGGAATTCGCTACGCACCCAAAACAATCATCCGTAGTCACAAACAAAGTCATGATAAATCATTCAAAAACATTTAAAACGTTTGAAATTACTATAAGTATTGTTTTTCAAATTTCACTTAATCTCACGGCGTGATGAATGATGTAAACCACCAAGACGGATTAAAATTACAGTCTTAAAAATAATTAATTATCGCTCACATTCGTAAACTTAAACGTAAACATTGTCGGGAAGTAGTTACTGCGCATGCGCGTACACACGGATCTGCAGAAAACGCGCTGTTACTAGCTAAAAACCACGCATGTGAGATGCGTGGTTCTTACTTAGTATTTGATACGAAGTGTGCAGATACGTGGTATTAACAAACGCTGGTTCTCTATGATCCCATCAAGATAGGAGGTTCTTACTTCCTACCAAGGTGTAAGACCACAAATACATGCAGAAACTGCATTTCACTCAAAACGGCCAAATTTTCAGTTACGTGGTTCTTTCTTATGAGGGCAGAATACTGGTGGCAATGTTAAACCAAAAACAGTTCAAGAACTTCTATCCAATAGATCATATGACAACGCACTACACTCCATAATAAATAAAACAAATAGATTAGGCCTACTATAGACGTATAAATGTTGTTTAATGATAAGATGATACTGCAAAAAGTTTCACCACTTGATCTTTCAGAAAAGAATATGAAAAGACAACGCCGCAAAGAGCGAAACAGAAACTCGATGACATCTACAGTTGGAAGCAGCCTGAAACATCAAAGAGACTCTCCAACAAAACAGCTGAACTGGGGAGGAAGAGTAAACTTCCTAAAGCTGGTCTGGAGCACTGGATAAATCCTACCTCCCTCATCCTGCAATGGCAGGGACTAGGGTCGGGTAGCCGGCTCGCAGCAACCCCCGAGAGCAGCTCTAAGACAGTGGAATCATCGAATATATTAACTAAAAGTAGAAAAAAACTTTTGTACATATGTTCTCAGAGACAGACACTATTTTAACAACATGTAGACTATAGTTGTATACTGCGTAAGGGGACCATCATCTTAGTCATGAGTGCTCCCAAAATTCCAATAAACAACAACAACACCTCGCTTAGTTGCCCCATAAGTAAACATAATTCCGTACAGGACGTTTGTATACTGTGTAAGGGAGTGCTCTAGAAATTCCAATAAACAACAACTATATATATATATATATAAAGCAATTTGACTGCAAATGAGCACAGTGCATGAAAGCGAGAAATGATTTATTGTGCGCCCATGCGCTCGATGCTAAAAATGGAAACACATCGTCCAAAGATCAGCAGTTGACGAAGGCTTGGCCAAATAAGAAAAATCCATCGGAGCGATCGACGTGTGAAAGCTTTTCCCGTCTGTCGTCATCTGATGGCGAACGACAAAACTGCGAGACGTCGTTGTCATGCACTTCCGGTTCGATTTACGACGCCATCTAGTGTGTACGCGTTGAAAACACATTTATCGAGCCAACCGTTGCGTGACAACCTCACCGACTCAGCTAACGTACATCTGACCGCCACATATGGTGCCAAATTGATGTGCTGGTCTTCAGTGTGAGAATTGTAGAAAAAAAGACTGGAGGGGAGGGGGGTTAGACTTTGATGAGCTTGATCCATGTGGAGTTGATTATTTTATCGGTAATTTGCAAACTAAGGAAATTCAAAAATGCAATAGAAAGCTTAAACTCCTTAAAGTGATGACATCACCAAATTTGTTAGTAGGCCTATACAATTCGCATGGTCATAAAGCGCAAAATAAACCAGAGCATAACTTTATTAGTAACCCACAAAACGATTTGTGAAAGAAAAAGCTAAAATATATGTACAATATAATCACACTAGAACAACTGAGGGGATTGGAAACGACCCACTGGGGTGTGCAATAAAGGCTGAACTGGGGTTCCTAAGAAAGACTAGGGGGTTGAACCCCCGACAATTTTCACCCTGCTGGTCTTTCATATCTCGGTTCAAGGTTCGAATTCCATAGCGTGTTTAGGTGAAATTGACATTTCGTTGTAATGGCTTGACGACATGGATGTCTGCCATCAGAAAAATGTACACAATGTGATGCTGGCTGCAAGCAACAGAGAAGTTCGAAGAGAAGAGTTCAGATGAGCAGTGGACATCTACGTACGTGGTTTTAGCCATGGACAGAGATGATAAGCCGTTTATCCCGTCACGAAAATTGTTCCTGACTAAAAACGCGTGCGTTAATAAGTAGGTAACAACTGCTAGCATGCCCAAGCAGAGCCCACGTAGGACCCATATTCCCATATAGTAACTCGCAAAGAACCCAAATGGGTCCCAGTTATGCCCATGGTACTGCAGGCATGCACCTAATTGGTCATCTTTGTATACGATGACTTATGTGGCATATCTTAATGTTTTTTAAGACCAAATGCTGCAAAAATTATTGCTTCTGTAGAATTGTCACGGTTTATCCTTGCACAGAAAGTAGGTTTAATGCAGCTGTTGGGCCTAATAAGCCCTACTGCACGGCTATTACAGCCTAATAACTCGGAATTAAATGACAATTTATTTGTTATGTCAGAAACAATTAGTTCCCGCAGTTAAATACACAAATCTAGAACTATCAAGACAACTGTGAGTTGCCTCCAGTTTAATTAAACTGGAGGCAGAGTTTAAAATGTTTAATAACAACAGCTACTGATAATAAGAAATTGTAATTATAACAGTAGAGCACTCCTTAAAGCACTCTTCCAGAGGCGACCTGCACATGACTCTAACGAGACAGAGTCCTCGTTAACTCCGTATCCGGTAAGAATACTACATCAAGACGCCTCTTTGTAGCAGTAAACCGATTTTCATACTGGTCATGACTGCATTTAAGAGATTCTATCTCGGGTTAGTACGGTCCTTTCACAGAAACCTAAAATGGCGTCTTGTGCATTCAACCAGGAGGCGGTGATGGAGGAGCTCACACACCATAAGTTTGGTATGAAACTGTGCGAGTTCAAGGCTATAGACCATTGCCTTCTAGATACTGACTAGAAGGCAATGTATAGACGGTGTTACGGTCACAATGGAAACATAGACACACACATGGCTATTAGTCAGCCGGAAGAAGATGTGTCGAAAGTGCAGTTCAATTCGCACAAAACGGAACAGGGAGTATAGCCCAATAGGCAATTGTAAAGAGTTCTACAGCGACGTTGTCATAATGCATAGAGCATCAATTGATGGTCGCTCCTCTCTGCTCTCGAGTGTCATCATCATCATCGTCATCATCATCATCATCATCATCATCATCATCATCATCATCATCATCATCATCATCATCATCATCATCATCACCACCACCACCATCATCATCATCATCACCACCACCACCATCATCATCATCATCATCATCATTAGTTCCTGATGCCAGCCATTTGGCGGAGATGGGTACGAATTATTATCTCCAGTGTCCTCGGTCATTTGTCAAGTTATATCCATTCTACATTCCGCGCTCATAGGCATAAACTACGCTCCTGACTCTCCAGTCCGGTGCCATATATCTTCAGCCAGTCCAATAGTTTCATCAAAGTTAACTTTCAAACACAGCAGATATTTGGTCTGTTGCACAGATTTCATGGCTACATTTAATTAATCCACGAGAGGAGGAAAGGGCATAGAATCCGACCAACAACTGCAGAGATCAGTTTGCGACGCTGCCTATACAACGCCGACCTCCTCGAAATAACTCCTTTTTTAAAGTTATCATATTAGAAGCGTAGACCAAAGTGTTATTTGAAGATGTGAAACAAACAGCTTTCATTTCACGCCATCGTTTGATATAGTTCTTCGTCTCGTCTCTTTGTGGAGACTAATCCAACGTCAGTAATTTGTTGACCTCGCTTCGTAGACTGTGAATACCTTCGGCCACTGGACGAGCAGAACCGCATCGTAAACCACCTGTAGCTTGGTTGACTGGTTACCCAACATTGTCTGCAGCTCCTGCAGCTTCCGCACCAGGGCCTGTCTCTTCGCTGCCACAAACTGAGATCGGAACTTGGCAAACTGGAATTCCCTCTGTCGATCCGCCTCACGCGCTCTAAGGAAGATGGCATCGACGCATAACTTCTGTTCGTGGAGACGGCGAACTTTATCCTGCAGGCTTTCGGAAATCTCGCTTAACGATCTCGATGAAACAATTCTGTCATCTGTTCTATCCACGTTCTGTAACTCTGTCTTCTCTTCGTCCTCTGTCTTTGCTTCTTCTGGGTCTCCTTGTGTTGCTGTGTTATCTTTGCTTGAAACCGGTGGACGCAATTCTTCTGTTTGTTGGATGCGTTCAACAATGCTTAGATTTTCACACTGCTTTCGGGATGGATACTGTTGAACGCGTTCCGATGACGAAAGTTCAGAATAACTGTAGCACTTCACCAGTTTTAATTCGTTTGGATGTTTTGGCGGCACCATGATTTCGATAGAATTCCTCTCTGCTACAGATTCTTTCTTATCCTTCTGTATCGAAACATGATGTTGTTTCTTGGAATGAAGGTTTTCCTTATCATTGCTTGTAGTTTCCACGTAATGATCGTCTGTTTTGGATGAACCCATCAATTCTTCATTCCTACCTTCAGGGTCTGCTCTACAATCTAATCCAACGATCTGATAACCAGGCGTACCGGTTGCAAGGAACACGGGGTATGAGGGAGTCACCGACGCCCCCCACTCAAAGTCCGATTCCGACGAGACTGAGCTGGCCAGCGCCGAGTCCAGACCGCCTTCGATGCTGTCAAGGTCAGTGATGCTGGGACTGCGGAAACTGGACGACGCGTAGCCTTCGCTGGACGAATCGTCCAAGTTACCGGGCACCTGCAACAACAAGCCGAGCTCCCGCCTGTTCAGTGCTTGACGATATTCCATCGTCTTTCCGACCGATGAGGTGGTTGGTGTCGTTGGTAGGGACTTTGGCCCAGGAGGCGCCGACCCAGTCTGCAACTGCATTGCCTCGCTGTGCGTCGACTTTGGCGATGCCAGCCACGGATTCGTTCGGATCATGCTCCTTGACCTTGACACTGCAGCACCACTCCTGTTGTCTTCGTACTGCTCCGAAACCCAATCCATCTCATCCTCTGTTCCTCCTGCTCGGACTGACTGCGGCTCGCCGCAGTCGTTCTTCGCAGTGACACCTCCGAGCGCCGATAAGCCCTGCCCATAAACCGGGTCAACCGTGTCGAAGGCATACTTTAAGTCCGACAAAACAAGTTGAGAATTGCTGTTGGCCTTTTGAACTGCCACCTTCTGGTCGGCGGCATTTCTCTGTCGACCTCTCTCAGATTTCGTCCTCAAGAGCCGTGGAAAGACACTGGACAGAAACTGATGCAGGCGCATTTGGCCACAGGTTACTTATCTACAAGCAGCCAGATAACATAGATATGTTAGTAAAACTTTTAATAATTTCGTCACAGCGACTGTCTGTCTGATTTGTGTTTTAATCTGATCATCGCTTTCTATATAGGCCTATTTCTAGTATATTTCTCCCATGCCATTCAGTGTTAAAACAGATATGCGCAAACCTGTATTTCGATCAACACTGAAAAGTTGCAGAAGTTAAATTGCTGTCATGCAAGGTCAAAAAATAAGCTTAGCTTAGGAATAGCGCTTTAGCAATTTAGAGTTTACAATTACGATTACGATCGTACCCATCTTATAAAGACTGATGTTGATAAAGACATGTAATAAATAAGCGATTATCTAACCTTATATTATATTATATTATATTATATTATATTATATTATATTATATTATATTATATTATATTATATTATATTATATTATATTATATTATATTATATTATATTATATTATATTATATTATATTATATTATATTATATTATATTATATTATATTATCTTAAACAAGCAACTGAAACGCACATAATCTTTCTGTATGCACACCGACCCTACAGAGCACCATAGAAGCAGTTCGGTGTACAGACAAAATCGTCGTTCTATAGCAGCCCCAGATACTAACTTGCATATCGAATCTACAGCATATACTATGCGTCTTGTGAAGCCAAGTCCGGAGAATTTCCTAGGCTGCTGAAATGCCGGCGAAATAGACAATTGATTTATTAAAGAAGTACGAAGACTTCTCAGTGCGATCCGTAGTCCAGATTTTCCTCTCGAACCGGACAAGATCGACTTCAGACGAGAAGCCAAATAAAACCGCAGCCGTTCTCGTCATCGTCACCGCAAGAGGGCAGCAGACGAGGCAGAAATCTAATTTGGAACTGAATAGTCGTCGACATTTTGGTCAATTGACAAGACAGAGAGAGAACAGAGAGTTGGCGTGCAGCGCTGTCCACCACACAACTGCGTACAATTCCGACTGATTGCGGGACTATGCGGTGGCCTTTGTGGAATGGGAGGAACTTCCTGGAAAGGACTGAAAATAATTAATTGTTGGCTTTTGGAGAGGAGTCGCGGGGAAAGGTAATAAAAAGGTCACAGCGACTCGAACTCATTGGAGGAGTATAGGTGACCTTGTGGAATCAGAGAAACTTACGAGAGACAAAAGTTTGACGGCAAGTGATCGTTGGCTTCTGAAAGCAGTCACAGGAACAGGCTACCAGAAAAGGTGTTTTGGAAAAAAGGAATTTCCGATGAAAGTTTATGGCGTTGAAAAGAAAGCAGTTTTTCAAAGAAGAAAAGATCTTGATTGCTTAGATGCCGAAACTCTTAAATGTGATGGATGGAAGTAGCAGATAAACGTAACCAGAACGCTCGTACACACACACACACACACACACACACACACACACACACACACACACACACACACACACACACACACACACACACACACACACACACACACACACACACACTACACACACACACACACACACACACACACACACACACCTACACACACCTACACACACACACACACACACACACCTACACACACACACACACACACACACACACACACACACACACACACACAGAGTCCTAGTTCAACTGCCTAAGATATAAGTCACAGTCACTGTGGCCTACAGCCGAAAAATGTAGCCTGTTGACGAAATTATGCAAAATTGTATGCAGCAGACGACACTGAATGCGTTTTGACACTAGACAATTATTTACTTTCTTAACGATTTCCGTCACTTCATCACTAAAATTTGCAAATCGCTCCAGATATATTAACCATAGCTGTTCTGCCTCTGTGGAATAAACTTCCGCCAGAATTACGACAATTGCCTGATCCATCCTACGAACTCGCACAAGAAAATCCTCACCTCTTGCTGTCTCTCAACATGTCTTTCACTCAAAACTGAAAACACTGTTCTTTCACAATCCTACTCCGATTCCTCCTCTTCCCCTTACCTCCGTCGCCGTTTCAACTCTAAACACCATCCACCTTAGCCGTCTGACTGTCTGCCCGTCTGACCCTTTGGATCTCGAACTGGAACTGATTTCACCACCCACCCATCGATTGTGTTTTGACTAAGCGCCTGGGAATAAGCTGGTTCTCTGTATAGAAATCTCGAGATTTTACGGTTACGATTAACAGACGTTGCTCGTTAGAGTGCACTGTTAAGTGTTTCGCTGTCCCTGCCGTAAGCGCTCCTAATCTCCGACTTAATCTCGGTTTAAGAGCTGATAATGTTCCGCATCCTGTATACGGATTGGCACAACCCACTGACCTTTCGACTGTGTGAGCTTGTGTGAGACCAGTGCGCGTACGGCGCTCAGCTGCATACAGTTTCTGCACACTGTGCCTTCATACACTGCCGTTCCATGTGTGTGTTCATTGATAAGACCAGAGACTTCCGTCCCCTTGCACGGACCAGTGTTCGCAATATCCCTCCAGTAATGGCCTTACTATGCGTGCAGTTAAAAGAGTCTTAATTTCCGCCGGCGAATGACTCGTATATATATACCCGGACATCTTGATAACGATAGAGGCGGACGAGGCTTATCTCTGCGTCTTCATCCTTCCCCGGCTCAGCAGCCTGCATGCAGATTTCACGGCCGTCTCCAGTTGCAGCAACACTGCACGATCTTATACGCACATCATCTGCCCGACATCCGGTCTCCGTAATCGCCCTCAGCCACGTGCAGTGGGTTCATCGCTAACTGCAGCCGGCAGCAGCTGTCTGTCATAAGTGGCACTACGCATGCAACCCAATGTGGGCTTAAGGAAAATGTCTGGGACGCAAGTAGAAGTTCAGCGCCATCGAATGATGCTTAGGCATTAGATAGCGGCGCTTAAGAAATACACAAATAACAAATATTAGGCCTAATATTATGAGAGCGGTCAACCAGTCGGGCTGATTCCTGAAGTTCCTACGACAAGGCTCAGTCAAGGTAAGGGTGGGATCTAGTGAAAGAGGGACAAAGGTAACACAGATAAGCAAAAGCAAGGTAATGCCAGGTCAGATCCGGTAAATTAAGAGAGAATAAGAATGGGCTATAGACAGGCCACGATTATTAGTAATTAATTAGTAAATTATTTTGCGCCAGTGTCTAACGCAGAAGGCGTCAACCGATGATGCACCAAAAACCAAGACGTAAGTCAGGTCAACATTCACCGATGACGCACCAAAAACCAAGACGTAAGTCAGGTCAACATTCACCGATGACGCACCAAAAACCAAGACGTAAGTCAGGTCAACATTCACCGATGACGCACCAAAAACCAAGACGTAAGTCAGGTCAACATTCACCGATGACGCACCAAAAACCAAGACGTAAGTCAGGTCAACATTCACCGATGATGCACCAAAAACCAAGACGTAAGTCAGGTCAACATTCACCGATGACGCACCAAAAACCAAGACGTAAGTCAGGTCAACATTCACCGATGACGCACCAAAAACCAAGACGTAAGTCAGGTCAACATTCACCGATGACGCACCAAAAACCAAGACGTAAGTCAGGTCAACATTCACCGATGACGCACCAAAAACCAAGACGTAAGTCAGGTCAACATTCACCGATGATGCACCAAAAACCAAGACGTAAGTCAGGTCAACATTCACCGATGACGCACCAAAAACCAAGACGTAAGTCAGGTCAACATTCACCGATGACGCACCAAAAACCAAGACGTAAGTCAGGTCAACATTCACCGATGACGCACCAAAAACCAAGACGTAAGTCAGGTCAACATTCACCGATGACGCACCAAAAACCAAGACGTAAGTCAGGTCAACATTCACCGATGACGCACCAAAAACCAAGACGTAAGTCAGGTCAACATTCACCGATGACGCACCAAAAACCAAGACGTAAGTCAGGTCAACATTCACCGATGATGCACCAAAAACCAAGACGTAAGTCAGGTCAACATTCACCGATGATGCACCAAAAACCAAGACGTAAGTCACGTCAACATTCACCGATGACGCACCAAAAACCAAGACGTAAGTCAGGTCAACATTCACTGATACACTTTCGGTCGATTACAAAGTGTCTAAGGTAATATACATACCAAAGTCCAGTGGGATCTACCAGTGGGGTTTGGGATAACGATTTCCCACGGTTGCCAGGAGCGGGGGTTAACGTTACTGACCAGAACACAGTTTTAATGAACATTTATTGTATAATAACTTCTTTTTTTAGTTATTAGCCTGTAGTAAGTTAACTTTTGTTATGGACCGTGCACGGTGCTGATGTATATAATAAATTGATTTACAGTTCTGAGTGACTTCTAAGCCTCTTATATATAAGTTGGCCAGAGTGGGGTTGTTCTCCCATTAGAGATGGGGGTCAGACACCACTGCCAAGGTCAGACATACACCCAATAAAACTCAGGCACAGTAAGGCAAACTGCATACGTCTCCAGATCCAAAGACATCCGTTAAGATCCCTGCACGGTCGTATAACGACGAGTCACTGTCATTGTGTAAAATGAGGTCAGGACAGGGGTCAAGCTAGGTCAGGTCATCGAGCTTCAATCTCCGACCGAACGGAAAGGCGGAGAAACGGAGCGAAATGAAGCGGAAGATAGAACCGATGGGTGGAACAGAGAATAGAACACGAGAATAGAATAGCTGCCGACCGCAGCATATTTCACGTCAATCTCGCGGTCAACAGACAATGCATTAGCGTTTTATGATCCTCCATTGTTCGTCTTTCATTGCCTAGCAACGCTGGTCGTTCGACGAAGCGTTTGCTTCCTAATCTGGCGCTATAGAAATAATAAAGGCGCTATAAATGGAGCGAGTTCTCGCGGTTACAAGATTCATCGACTATGCTGAGGTTGGCACGACAACCACTTCCTCATGCATGTATAAGCAATTCTATACTTAACCTGTAAGAGAGGCTTCCACTCAGATAGGCCTACCATGTGTACCAAATCCACGGGAAGAGGATCAGTTCTAAAAGCCAGTCTCGAGGAACAAACATGGTTGTGATGTGGTAGTGACTTCGTTTTTTAGCCTGATCTTCCCTTGGAGAGTGTACTCATTTTATAGATCATTTCGCTGGGGCACAAGTGGAACAGACATTTCGAAACATCTTTCTGCCCTAGTTGGAATTCGAACCCCTGACCTGTCGATCGACAGCCCAACATGCTGAACACTAGACAATCGTGAACCTCATACTATGTGTCACAAGAAGTTCAAGAACCCTTGAAGTGCTAAGACGCAATTTGATTCTGACATATATACTCTGCAATTTTGTAATATTGATTTTACTTCTGATTTTAATTTGAAGCGTTCATTTGAACAGTCCACTCAGATAGATCTGTCTGTCTGTCTGTCTGTCTGTCTGTCTGTCTGTGTCTGTCTGTCTGTCTGTCTGTCTGTTTGTCTGTCTGTCTATACTGCTTGACCTTTGAACGTCGACTTGGAACCGAACCTGACGATACTTGCCACACCGATTTTGATTTTGACTAACCGCATGTGAATAATCTAGTTCCTGTGACACTGTTTTCTGTCGACTCTTAAAAAATTCGAAGTTTACATTTGTGATCACGATTACTCGGATATCGTTACTAACTCGCTAACCGTTAAATCTGCAGTCTCATCTAATAATATTATAATGCCTTCAGTAACGCTATCACCATAGGGGTCATCCATAAAAGATGTCCGCAAAAAATAGCCTACTTTAGATCCACTCCTCTTGTCCGCTGTTGGATGACCCCTCATTCATAGCATTGCGGAGTCCTTTATGGACGGCCCAATAATGCGCCAGGCATCGACAAATACCCATAAAAACTGTTCCTACAGATGAGACTGTAGGCATAGTGATCCTAATTGTGGAGACTACAGTATTTACTGGATTATCGTCGTCTAATAATTGCTTTCGATGGAATACTGAAAATCTGGGCTCAGATGTTTTCGCTTCTCCGAAAACTGCCGACGATATAATGGTCTCATTCATCAAGTGAATTCAAAAGCACAGCAACGCACGCAATGTTCGATGCAATCACACGCTTCGATGGCGTTCCAGAATGAGAAACTACGGACGAATGAACACATGGACAGCGGACAATCAATCCATACTCTGGAATCTGAATGCAGTCAGATCTAATCTCCGGAACATCTATAGCGCTGTCGTAATGAGACGCGTCAATAATACCGACAATTAGTCACTCTTAGGTAGGAACGTCATTTCAGCTTTTCCGGGAGGGGGTCCAAAAAAGGTGATAAAAGTTTTCGCGTTCACGCGCGAAAATTTATTTTTTTGACACATGGAGGACAAACAGTACACTGTGTCCTCCCCCCACTGTTAGAGGTGGGGTTCTTGTTCCCCTCGACCCCTCGGGATCGCTGCCCATGTTTGTACTTAGTCTACATGTGCAAAACTGTAAGCCGGTGCTGCAAATCAGTCTTTTTTCCATGTTACCCCTTTATTTTTCCTCCTCTTCTTTATTACATCTTTTTTCCCAAAAAAATCAGGGGAATGCCTATCCCTCCCCCCAAAGACGTTCCTGCTCTTAGGTCAGTCGTATGAGACTCAGAGGCAGCCTTAGGAGAATGAGCAGGCTCAAATTGGCAGCTGAGCTATGAATCTACCGAGTCATCAGCTTCAAACCGTCGCCATTGCCAATCTTGGCCATCTTGTCTCAAGATGCCATACTGTCACGAATATCGTTATCATCTTCCTCATCATCATCGTCGTTATCGTCACCATGATCATCATCATCAGCGCCATTATCGTTAGCAGCAGCATCTGCAACAGCGAACATATGATCCTCCTCAGCTGAAAATAACTCACCGTAGTCTTCGACTTACGTATAAACTATTCGCAATGGAGCAACTAGACAATGAGCATGCAGAAACCCGCAGCCGCGTTGGAGGTTATGGGCGACTATTGCCCCAAATCTGTAAACTAAGGGAGTTTATCCAGATACAAATAAAACTAAGACCCATATGAGTAACCATGCGAAGGACCACAACATGTAAAGTTAACCTACTGTATACACGCCCACGGGCTGTCAGTTTAGCCTACATGCAGGTGCAGTCGATACACCAACGCTCTGTATCATAACAAGAAACAAAGGAATCGATGCTTCGTATACCACACGGTGCAATGTTATTCTTCATTACACTGACGAGTGCAAGGATTGGTTGCAGCGTAGGCTCACGTATTTATAAATAAATGCATAGATAAGATATGCATGAACGCTGGTCTATTTATATTTATAGACTGCTTGCAATATATTAGGACATACGGACCCCATTATGTGCTATTTTGATATTTGGGTACCATATGTTCATCGTATAACGTTGCTGGTGGGGTACATGCTTCTATATTTAATATACTTCGATTGTATTCTGGTATTGGCTGCTTGCAGTACTCTCTCGCAGACGTAGATTCAGTTGTCCGTGATAATGACATTTACCTGAGCTGGTTGGCATATGCTGTAGTCCATAATCCACTCTTCTACCTTCAGTACGCTCTGACTGGTGAGTTGTGCTCAATGTATAGGCAACTTATAGACCTATGTACAGCCTATAGGCCTATGTACATCCTATAGGCCAATGTACATCCTATAGGACTATGTACAACTTATAGGCCTATGTACAACCTACAGGCCTATGTAGAACATATAGGCCTATGTGCAACTCATAGGCCTGTGTACAACCTATAGGCCTATGTACAACTTATAGGTCTATGTGCAACATATAGGCCTGTGTGCAACTCATAGGCCTATGTACAACGTTTCTATGTAAGCAGGGCGGGCAGAAACTGCTTGAAGGTATGGTGGGTTCGTGAGCAAAAAAGAATGCCGGAATGATGATAATTGATTATGGCTCTCAGAAGCAATCAGCCGAGTTCCACGAAGTGCTTCATATCAAGAGCATAACTACCATGGCAACATCGTGTTTCCAGAAGCCACATTTCGTCAAAATGCTCTGCATATCGACCGAAATTGACGAGGAAGTCCGGAAGGAAGGAGGGGAGGAAGAAAGACAGAAAGAGGGAAGACCAGGAAGAAGAAAGAGAGGAAAGAGAAAGAAAGGAAAGATGGAAGGAAGGAATAATGGAGGAAGGAAGGAAGGAAGGAAGGAAGGAAGGAAGGAAGGAAGGAAGGAAGGAAGGAAGGAAGGAAGGAAGGAAGGAAGGAAGGAAGGAAGGAAGGAAGGAAGGAAGGAAGGAAGGAGGAAGGAAGGAAGGAAGGAAGGAAGGATGAAAAGATGAAAGGGAAGAATGAAAGAAGGAAAGAAGGAAGGAAGGAAGGAAAAAAGGAAGGAAGGAAAGAAGGCACGGGGCGAATTTAGATACCAGTCTAAAAAAATAACAGAAGAAGAAGAATGAAGGATTGTGAGTAAGGAAAAAGAAAGAGAAGAGGAGGAGAATGAAGGAGAACAAAGGAGAATGACTGATGCAAGATGAGGAGCAAAAGCAACTAAACTACCAAAAGAAGACAACAGATGGGGGACATTTATTTAGGCGCATTTAAGGAACTCGTGGAGGAGTCGGAAGGGGGGGGTTTAAGGAAGGATGGCGAGCAGCGACAAAGGAGAGGAATGCTTTCCAGAAATGCAATTTATGCGTCTGACTCGAATTTCATTATCAGAATACGGATAACATTTGGCAGACTGGATGGAATTTCATTACGTGCTGCATGCCGATCTGTCGACCATTCGTAATCACCGGTAGAGGTCACAGCAGCAGCAGCAGCATCATCATCAGCAGCAGCAGCATCATCATCAGTAACATCATCATCAGCCGCCTCCTCATCATCATCATCAACAAGAGCATCAGCACCAGTATCAGCTACATCATCATTATTTGTCAACTTCATCATCATCATCATCATCATCATCATCATCATCATCATCATCATCATCATCATCATCATCATCATCATCATCATCATCATCATCATCATCATCATCATCAGTAGCATGATCATCAGCAGCAGCATCCTGATCATCGTCATCATCATCATCATCAGCAGCAGCAGCAGCATCATCAGCATCATCATCAGTAGCATGATCATCAGCAGCAGTAGCAGCAGCAGCAGCATCCGCAGCAGTCGCTCAGAGCGAGGGTAATGAGATTCAGACTTTGAGAATGAAGGACAGGAGCATTCTAGAAGCTTCTCTCAACGCTGTCAGACAATATTTATAGAGGTCGAAGATATAAAGATTTATAGGAACGGATTCAGAGGTCGACGAATAACGCAGCATTGACAGGAAGAACGCATGAGGGTCAAGGCAATAGGCAGAGGAATAGGCAGAGGAATAGGCAGAGGGATAGGCAGAGGGATAGGCAGAGGAATAGGTTGAGGAATAGGTTGAGGAATAGGCAGAATAGTAGGCAGAGGAATAGGCAGAGGAATAGGCTGAGGAGAATGCAGAGGGATAGGCAGAGGAATAAACAGAGGAATAGGCAGAAGAATAGGCAGAGGGATAATCAGAGAAGAATGCAGAGGAATGGGGAAGGACTAGGCAGAGGTACAGGCAGAGGAATATGCAGCGGAATACGCATAGGGATAGGAGGAGGAATAAGCAGATGGATAGGCGGAGCAATAGTAAGATGGAGAGGCAGAGTGATAGTTAGAGAAATAGGCAGAGGGATAGGAAGAAGGATAGGCAGAGGGATAGGTAGAGGAATAGGAAGAAGGAGAGTTAGAGGGATAGGCAGAGGAAGCAGCTGAGTGTGTGTATAGTATGTAGGGATTGTAGGGAATCTACTTGCTCTCTGTCGTTCCGACCAACCTGGTAAACATCAGCGTAATTTTAGATTCTAGTGGTCTCATCCTCGCAGATGCACGCTGCACTCGATATTTTGGCCTATACTGTTCCAGGGACGTACGATTCCCTCGCCAACTACATTTCGACCGTACTATTTCTCCAACGGATCGTAATTCTGTCTACGACCTCACTCGAAACTAACATCAACAGATGCTGATATATGTGAATTATTATAATGACACTATCGAAGTCATTAGATTAGCTTCATTCGAATAGTTCATTGAGGAATAGTCTATGCACAAGTACAAACTCAGGAACCCATGTGATACACGCATTTTGCAGTAGAGGAGACAGATACTGTTGAAGACCAGCATGCGTTCGTCAATTGACTTATGCAAACAGAACAGAAAAAGCTGCTACGACGATAGACATATAAATTGCCTGAAATAACCTGAGTAGCACGCATGCATACGGAGGCAGACGGGCAAGTAGACAGACTGAGAGAAAGACGGACAGATAGAGAGACGAATAAATGAGTGAATGGAGGGATTTATGAATTGATCCATAGAGGAGTGGAGTGATAGATTGATGGACGATTGTATTAGTTGTTGAACGAATGGACGGAGGAGGTGGGTTGATGGATATAGGATCAGACGGATGGGCGCATTGATGCATGGATGGATTGGGGAATAGACTGAAAGATGAATGAATGGAAAATGGAATGGACTGATGAGTCCATAGATAGAAGAGCGGACGAAGGGACAAATGGAAAGATAGATTCACAATAATGAAAGGGAACTGTACACACACACACACACACACACACACACACACACACACACACACACACACACACACACACACACACACACACACACACACACACACACACACACACACACACACAAACACACACACACACACACACACACACGCACACACGCACACACGCACACACACACACACACGCACACGCACGCACACACACCTACACACACACACCTACACACACATCTACACACACATACACACACACACACATATGTATATATATATATATATAGACAGAGCACAAACAGTCCGAGTTGTAGGCAAATATAGACGTGAGACCCATACAGACATCGGCTGTCCACACCCACGTGGGTGCAATTATCCATCTCTGTAGCAGACGCCACGCAAACAGTCGAATATATCATTGCTAAAAACCAGTCCATCCTATTTCTCGCTCCTGCTCCGTGAAATTGCGGAATTTCCCGAGTCAGAACACTTGCCTTCTGTGCAAGACTACACTGTATGGGACCTGCATATAAGCCTGCATCACACTCAACTGACCCCTATTGCTTCATCTGATCACTATATGCCTTTATCTGCTCCATCTCAGTGTGCAACGTTAAATTGGTTACAGAAGATTAAATACGGTTGGGCAACGATACCTCGGCTCTCTGGAAGGTTTGGCTGCACAACTGTATAGACCTATACTTCTGCTGTACGCTGTGCATTGTTTCGAGGTGCACGAATGCTGAATACGTCTTAGACACATGTAAAATAGTAGTATAATTATGTATAGAGCGATTTATATGTTTGTATGTGCTTATATATATAATTGATAATTATACAATGTTAACCGTTTGCTGCAATTGCACTGATTTTGTTTTGGATTCCACATATACCATTTAATTAAGTTTTAATTTAGATATATCTTGTTCACCTCTTTTTTCTTGATCGTAGTAATTGATTAGAATATTGATTGAAAGACTTTTATAATGACATTTATTGTGATAGTGTTGAACCTTAGGTGACCCTACATAGCGGGATTTTTTATCCCTTCTGGGTCTCCTTTTGTTGCAAATGCTGACACTGCTATGTTATACTGCTTTGTTTTCAAACGGCTTCAATAAAAGATTTGATTGATTGATTGATTGATATATTGTATGTGTATACAAATATATATTTATAAACAAATTTCTATGTATATACAATGTACACATTTATATCTGTATGTATTTATGCATGCATGTAGGCCTATAACATGGCAATTCATACAACCACGTGCTTAATGTATTAATAATGCTCACCTGTAGCCTACATATACAGCGTGATAGCCTACAGCTGGCGTGGGCGCAACCTCTCGCCAAAGCTGCGATCTAATTACCAGATCGCCTGTAGGCTAAACCTGAGACAAACACCCTGCAAGGCTTCGACTTACATCCTCTCTGTATATCATCCATCATCTTATTAGCCGGCCTAGAAGTCTTCGACGTTTTTTTCGCAGCCACAAGAAACCAAGCTAATTGAAAACTGACGACTAACCTGGCAGAGAAAATGTGGACTCAATCACTACGATAATCCATTTGATGAGATATATTTACAGCCTTTTGAGATAATGATTATGACGACGACGGCGATGATGATGATGATAACGAGGTAGTGGAGGAGGAGCAGGAATAAGGGAGGAGGCATTGGAGGACGTTAGCGGTGAAGAGAACGTGTATGATAATAATTACAATTATTTGCACTTGGCATTTTTAAGAGGAAGAATTCGTATAATAATGAAAAATGTCAGCATGCTTCGAAGGCCTGCTAAACTACCTTCTTGTTCTGGTTCTCGTTCTCGTTCTCCGTCTCCTCCTCCTCCTCCCTACCCCTCCTCCTCCTCCTCCTCCTTCTTCTTTTTCTTCTTCTTCTTCTTCTTTCTTCTTCTTCTTCTTTTTCTTTTTCATCTTCATCTTCTTCTTTCTTCTTCATCTTCATCTTCATCTTCATCTTCTTCTTCTTCTTCTTCCTCTTTTTCTTCCTCTCCCTCTCCCTCTCCCCTCCCCCTCCCCATCCCTCCCCTCCCCCTCCCCCTCCCCCTCCCCCTCCCTCTCCCTCTCCCTCTCCCTCTCCCTCTCCCTCTCCCTCTCCCTCTCCCTCTCCCTCTCCCTCTCCCTCTCCCTCTCCCTCTCCCTCTCCCTCTCCCTCTCCCTCTTCCCTCTCCTCTCTCCCTCTCCTCTCCCTCTTCCTCTTCTTCTTCTTCTTCCTTCTTCTTCTTCTTCTTCTTCTTCTTCTTCTTCTTCTTCTTCTTCTTCTTCTTCTTCTTCTTCTTCTTCTCTTCTTCTTCTTCTTCTTCTTCTTCTTCTTCTTCTTCTCTTCTTCTTCTTCTTCTTCTTCTTCTTCTTCTTCTTCTTCTTCTTCTTCTTCTTCTTCTTCTTCTTCTTCTTCTTCTTCTTCTTCTTCTTCTTCTTCTTCTTCTTCTTCTTCTTCTTCTTCTTCTTCTTCTTCTTCTTCTTCTTCTTCTTCTTCTTCTTCTTCTTCTTCTTCTTCTTCTTCTTCTTCTTCTTCTTCTTCTTCTTCTTCTTCTTCTTCTTCTTCTTCTTCTTCTTCTTCTTCTTCTTCTTCTTCTTCTTCTTCTTCTTCTTCTTCTTCTTCTTCTTCTTCTTCTTCTTCTTCTTCTTCTTCTTCTTCTTCTTCTTCTTCTTCTCCATCTCCTTCTCCTTCTTCTTTTCTTCTTGTAATACTACTTCTTTTCCTCTCGTTCGCATTCTTATTCTTCTTCGCATTCTTCGTCTTGTCGTTGAGGCATACTATCCTAATCTTTTAGCCAAGTCGCAAAGTCTACCGAATATGTGCTTCTAGTAAACGAACAGCCAGCACAAAGTTGTTCTTTGTTCTTTTAAAAGAAACGCTATGTGAGCGAAATAATTGGACGACATTTACCGTGCCTCTGTTTCATGGCCTCCATGTGTCGAATCTCGTTCTTAAGAACGAGATTCGAACCCGACAATCAGTGGCGGCGATCTCATTTGACAGGTCAGGAGGGGGTATTTTATAAATGATCTGGTCAAAAAAAGAGTTTTGACCTGAACTGATCAAAAAGAGGTCAAATTTTTTTCGCGCGATAGGATTCATTCCAAACAAATGTTTTCGGGCTCACGCTCGATAAAATTTGATGACCTTTTTTTGGTGTTTCTTCAAAATTGGGGGAGGGGCACATGTATTGTGTGTCCCCCCACTCTAAGAGGTGGGGGTCTTGTGACTCTTGTCCCCCTCGACCCCCCCCGGGGTCGCCGCCCATGCCGAGAATCACCCGTCGCTCTTGAACCATTACGCTACAGCTCTTTATGCCGTTCTTGACACTACGAAATAATTTCCCTGCATAAGCCTATAAGCTATTCTTAGGAGGCTGTAGAAATTGCGGTTTTATCTTAAATTGCTTTTATAAGGTAATAAATGTTGTTGCCCATTAAGCACCACGAGATGTGCCATCATGTGCGCGGCTGAAATTACAGTCTCACTGCTTTTAGAAATCTTTGAGACCACGTCCCAAGAGTCTACGTTTCACCCTCTCGCTAAGAAACCTCTCCAAGATATTTTCAGATGTTTCAACATAAACAGTGTTTATATTATATGCTGGATTCCTATGTATGCGGTTAGCGAAAAATGTATGCGGTTGTACAACAAAATGCGGATAGCAATTGGTTGAGTAAAGAATATTCTTATCTTATCTTTTATCTATCTTATATCATGATTTATTGGCCCCATATATGTATACTGAATAGCCGTTATAACACTTTAAAATTATACGCAAATTCTGATATAACACGGTCACAACATCAATCCAAAAATTAGTTCAGCTATAGAAATAGCATAATTTTAACACGGTCTCGTTATAAGGTGATTCTCGTTATGGCTTCCAAATACAGCGTTATAACGAGTTTCTGGTGTAGGCTACAGGCTTCTGCCTTTGGCTCAAAAACTGCTACAACGTCCAGTTTAAATCCATTGTTACAATCGACGTTGGCAGCATTTAGTTACTATTGATTTTTACACCGATCCATTATATGTAATTACTAAAACACACAGAATGTAGTGTTTGCTTACCGTATAGTGCTACAAAATGCCGAAGATTTACAGCTAGCGGCTGATCTTTAGTTGAAGAGTTAATTTCCTCTGCAGCTCGTAGTTCTTCCTATTCAATGTAAACACAAAGTCTTGGCAGCGTATGCGCGGTAGACTGACGTAGGCCTATGTAGCCCTCACTGCACTCCTCGGCAATTCGTTACAGTGCGGTGACTGAAAAGTCAGCTGCAGAAAGCTTCTGCGGAACGACTCTTTCGTTACCTCTCAGCCAGCAGCAGACCTATTGCACCGAGACCAGCAGTTCACAGAAGTCGACCAGAGAGGCAGATAGGAAAGAGGGAAGGCGTTCGCTCTGGGAAGAGCGCCGATCCGTCTGACCCCCGCTTCTCAGATCCAGCAGGCTTTTGTTGATTCATCAAGACCTGCTCTCGTTACCACTGCACCTACATGAGCTCTCCTCCTCCTCCTCCTCCTCCTCCTCCTCCTCCTCCTCCTCCTCCTCCTCCTCCTCCTCCTCCTCCTTCTCCTCCTCCTCCTCCTCCTCCTCCTTCTCTTCTTATCCTTCTTTTCTTTAGTACTCATCTTCTTATTTTTCTCCTCCTACTCCTCCTCCTCCTCCTCTTAGCTCTCCTCTTTCTCACGGTTCTCCTCTTCCTAGTCCTTTTTTCTTTCATCTCCTCCTTCTTTTGCTCTCCTCCACTTAGTCCCCCTCATTCCTTCTTGTCCTTCTTTTTCTCCTCCCCGCTAAGTTCTTCTCTCCCATTGCTAGTTTGCTAGTCCTAATCCTTCTTCTTCGTTCCATTCATCCTTCGGTCTCTTCCACCTCTTCCTTCTCTTCTTCTCTCCTATTTCTCCTTAACCTGTCCTTTATCTTCTCTTCTCTGTCCCTCCCACCTCTTAGTTCTTCTCTCACCTTCCACAGTCTTAATCCTCCTCCTCTTTGTTCTCCTCCTACCATTCCTCCTCTTCGTTCTCCTCGTTCTCCTCTTCCTTCTTCTCCTCCTCCTCTTCCTTCCACTCCTTCTCTTCCTTCTTCTCCTCCTCCTCCTCCTCCTCCTCCTCCTCCTCTTCCTTCTCCTCCTTCTCCTTCTTCTCCTCCTCCTCTTCCTTTTCCTGCTCCTCTTTCTTCTCTTCCTTCTCCTCCTCCTCTTCCTTTTCCTGCTCCTCTTTCTTCTCTTCCTTCTCCTCCTCTTCCTCTTCCTTCTCCTCCTTCTCTTCCTCCTCCTCCTCCTCCTGTTCCTTCTCCTCCTCCTCTTCTTCCTTCTCTTCCTCCTCCTCTTCCTCGTCCTCTTCCTCCTCCTACTCTCCTCCTTCTCCTCCTGTACGACCGTTACCAGTAACAACAAACCGCTTTCCGATCGCCTTTCATAACGCCTCCACAGAAATAACTGTTCGGACTGTTTTCCATAGTTAGGCTATCTGCACCCCATGCAACGCCTTCCGATAAATCCTTCTGCTTGATTGATTTACAGCTCGACAAGTCCGATAAGATGATTTATAGGCGAACGATGCTTGAACAGCTGGAAGACGTCTCCATTAGCAGGCGTTAGCACACACGTAGAACCAACGGATACTCGTCCGAAAGCGGGCCGTTTTCGCTGTGTTTGGAATGATGAAAACCGGATGATCCGTTCACAGCACATCGTTACGTTCACCGTCGACTGGCACCCCAAGGTTGATGGTAGAGCGCGCCGCACATTTTGATCTTTCATGTCCGTGTTCATAGTAGCCAGTCAAACTACGAAGGTCTACCCGTAGTATATGTCTATGTATGTATGTATGTATGTATGTATGTATGTATGTATGTATGCATGTATGTATGCATGTATGTATGTATGTATGCATTTATGTATGTATGTATGTATGTATGTATGTATGTATATATGTATGTATGTATGTATGTATGCATGCATGTATGTATGTATGTGTGTGTATGTGTGTATGTATCATGTATGTATGTATGTATGTATGTATGTATGTATGCATGTATGTATGTATGTGTGTATGTGTGTACGTACATATGTAATATGTATGTATGTGTGTATGTATTTGTGTATGTATGTATGTATGTATGTATGTATGTATGTATGTATGTATGTATGTATGTATGTATGTATGTATGTATGCTTGTATGTATGTATGTATGTATGTATGATTGAATGTATATATATATGTATGTATATATGTATGTGTAGACACATGATATAGCGCCTTCATGTACCTCAGAGAAGGGCTGTGGACGGTTGATGATGCTTCGAAAGCACTGGATTTCCGTTTCATCACTGAATTACTCGTGATTTCCCGGTGGACGACCTGTTGCGTCTGGTCTCGATGTTATCAAAACATTACAATGTGAAGACAAACAGACAAACAGACAGACAGACAGACAGACAGGCAGACAGACAGGCAGACAGACAGACAGGCAGAAAGACAGACAGACTAACAGACAGACAGGTACACTCCTGCCTTATATTATACACGGTACTCCACACAAGCCTGGTGTTATACTATGCAATACCATAGTCTGTATTATGGCCTTCAGTTTAAATTAGAATTGCGTATATGGATTTGCCTATAAATAATTGCGTAGGTAGTTGCTTTTTAAGGAAGCTGCGTCAAAACAAAGATGATTAATGTCGACCCCTCCTTATCCAGGCTTGGGACTGACACCATCAGAGTAAGGGCATGAGTAGCCCCGTAGTCTCAAGGGTCTGTAGGGCCTAACTGTAGAAGCAACGCCGCACAACCATCATGATAAACAGCTTATATATGTATGTGCGTTTTGTCAGCTGGTTAAAATAAAGAATATACTTACTTACTTACTTACTTACTCATATACCCATATTGGCCCTAAATATATCTGTGTGTGATTAGATTATAACGACTTGGGTCTGTACACATACACACAAACTTATATATATATATATATATATATATATATATATATATATATATATATATATATATATATATATATGAGCCGAGTGCACCGGTAAGATGTAATGCATTCTGGCGATTGTTAACCGGATGAGCCAAAAATCTGGCGTTATCAGCTGTGGTTACCATGGCGACGTCATCGACGCCATTCGCGACAATGATTCCTTGATGGTTTTTCTCGCCTTAACGGGCTCCACTTCGCCGAAACAATCTAACACCGAGACATAATTATACACAGACAAAGACACACGCACACAGGCAACCGCACGTACAGAAGTAAACCTCGGCTCGTAATCAGACGCTGTGTACAGAGACGGGAAATGGTCGGCTTATGCCTTTTAATTATGTCTGATATAATGTTTCCTGGGAGCGTATAGCTGTCGCTTTGTCCGTTTGTCTGTGACGTGCGATGGCGTCGTAGTGTAAGAGAACATGGTCTGTTAATTTATGTAGCGCTTATCAAGCTTTTAATGCTCTGAGCCACCAACCGTAATCAACACGTAATCAATCATACAAACAACTGTAATCAATACGTAGTCAATCATACAAGCAATCAAACAGTACTAAATCAAAACCAATCTATAGCTTGACAACACAGGTTCGCATTTCTGTGACTTTGCGCGCGTTAAAATGTACGTAATAAATAAATAAATCTAGTCAATCAATAGATTTATATGGCACACTGGTCGTGCATTAATTAGACTCCACTATCTAATGACTAAGTATTAATCGATGGCGTTGAGCAATTACGAGTGAAGAACTTGCTCGATGTCCCTACGCAGTAACTGTTTCAGAGGAGACTCGAATCCGTACTCTCAGCGTTACGAGGCGAGCGCTCTAACCAATCGGCTACCGTGTCCAACAAATGCACACACACACATACACACACATCCATCCACACATCCACACACACACACACACACACACACACACACACACACACACACACACACACACACACACACACACACACACACACACACACACACACACACACACACACACACACACACACACACACACACACACACACACACACACACACACACACACCTACACACACACACACACACACACACACACACACACACACGTATTGTATGACGCATTGTAGGCCTACTAGCTAGTTTTCGAAACACTCTGCATTCAACTGCATGAGGTGCTCGAGTTCACTTATGTTAGTCTTCAACGGGTCTGCTCTTTTTCTCCCACACTGCAGACCAATAAAACACCCGTCGAAATGCGCTTGAAAATGTGTCCCATATGCAGGCCTTGACGGAAGTGTCGTCGTAAGGGCCATAGTTGTTACCCCCGAAGTCCCATTCTCCATGTACAGATCGCCACAGGCTGATGCAGTCATCACTCTCTGCCCTGAGAGACGTAGGCTGAACATTTCCACTTATCAGTCACTCGAAGTCACTTTTATCAGTGGCAAATACACCCAGAAGAAGTATAGGACGATCACCGAGAGTGTAATTGTACCCTTCGAAAGAGTGATGAATTAGACACAGGCCGAAACTGAGGCAGAGGGGAAGGTTAGGAGGAGGAGAGACATCGGGAGAGACATCGGGACAGAGAGAGAGAGACAGACAGAGACAGACAGACAGATTGTCTATCTGTCTCTGTCTGTCTGTCAGACAGGCAGAGAGAGAGAGAGAGAGACAGAGACAGAGAGACAGAGCGAGAGACACAGAGAGAGAGAGAGAGAGAGAGAGAGAGAGAGAGAGAGAGAGAGAGAGAGAGAGAGAGAGAGAGAGAGAAAGAGAGAGAGACAGGCAGACAGACAGACAGACAGACAGACAGACAGACAGAGGCGTAACGTTGGTCTAGAAAGTGGGGGGTACCAAACTGCGTATCGTTTGCCCTTCAACACTGTTAAATAATTATAATGGCGCCCAATGAATCTATACTTGTCGCCATTTATGCGTAATGCCGAATGATGATGATAATGCTGAAAATAATAACAACAAAAATAAATATAATAATAATGACAGTAAGCGTAATAATAAATATAATATTTGGGACGCAACGGTCACAGACACCCTGGCCGCTTCCTATCTGCCAGACACCTCCCAAACTGCTGGCGCGGCAGCAGAGAAGGCATTAGCCCGCAAAATGGAAAAATACATTGAAATAACGTCGACATACTTTTTCATACCCGTGGCTTTTGAAACCCTTGGTCCGATCAACAACGAAGGCTTAGCTTTCCTTTCGGACCTGGGACAAAAGCTCTGTTCCGTCACCGGAGACCCACGGGAAACTACGTTTCTTTTCCAACGCCTCTCTCTAACAATACAACGTTTTAATGCGATAGCGTTCAGAGGCACTTTCCCCAGCCAGGAGTTAGAATAGGGCCATTCCGGACCTTTATAAGTTACATTAATTAATATTGAAGATAATAATAATAATAATAATAATAATAATAATAATAATAATAATAATAATAATAATAATAATAATAATAATAATAATAATAATAATAATAATAATGAAAATAAAAATAATAATTTCAAATTACTAACAATGGACGTGTTTCATTATTGAAGAGAAGTGTGTCGATCAAAATTGAAGTGACGTAACAATATACCTCTTTCTCTAGATTTAAATCTACATGTAATAGGCCTATCAATAGACATATTCATAATTGAAGTGACGTAAGAAAGGCCTTTATTCTCTAAGTCTAAAATTACAAACAATAGACGTGTTTCACAATTGAAATGACGTGACAGTAGGTCTTTATTCTCTAAATTTAAACTTAATAACACGAATAGACTTTTCATAATTGAAGTGACGTAACAAAGGTCTTTATTCTCAAATCTGAGAATAAAAATAATAGACGTTTTAACAATTGAAATGACGTAAGCCTTTATTTTCTAAATTGAAACTTAACAACAGCAGACTTTTTCATAGCTGAAGTGACGTAACAAAGGCCTTTATTCACTGAATGTAAACTTATAATAACGTGATTTCATAATTGAAGTGACGTATATAGGTCTTATTCTCTGAATATAAAAATTACTAATGTGTTTCATAATTGAAGTGACGTAACAATGGGCCTTTGGTTTTAAAATTAAAACTTATACAATAGACGCGTTTCATAATTAAAGTGACGTAAAAGGGCCTTTATTCTTAAAATTTAAATTTACTAACAAAAAAGTGTTTCATTATTGACATGACGTAACAACAGGCCTTTATTGAGAGAGACTGAGAGAGGGGGAGACGAGCAGACAGAACTAGTGGGAGGGAGATGCATAACCAGAGAGAGAGAGAAGGGTACCGTAGAGAAAGAGCGAGATAGACAGGCAGACAGATAGACAGACAGACAGGCAGACAGAGCGAGACACAGGATGGACGGGGAGGGAGTTGCGAGGTTTAACAACAGCTAAGCCTCCTGTCGTTTCGATTGCTGTCGTGAGGACGCCTCTATAGAGTGTCTGTAAAGGCTTTACCTTTCCCCCCCGAGGACGGACGGACTTTAACCTACACAAAATTAGCATATATATATGGAGACAATGGAACGACATTTAGAGTAACTTGGAGGCAGTGGGGCGGGTAGGCCTATAAGAAAGGCAGTGTATAAGAACCACTGAAGAAGTATATCCCAACAGCCTATGTCAGCATGCCCGCAAACGTTTGATGGGCCCACATGAGCCCCACAAGGGTCAGAGGCGCGTTAACAGAAAACGGGGCCTTAGGCGTAAGCATTTTTGGGGCTCTTCTGAAGTTGTAAACTGAGAGTGTGAGACTCTGCCATGGTGGTGTTTAACCTATCATGTGCAAAAACCCACGAAGTTGAACTTAAAGCCGTTTTTGTGAGTGTTATTGAGACTGTAGGCCCTAATTATGATTAGTTATAGAAGCTATTTTCAAGGAATGTGAAATTATTTGATTTAATGATTTTAGTAAAAAAAACTGACATAGGATGTTGAAATAACAATCAACGCGAAATACGTGGCCAGTTTTACTTCTTGAATAAATTATTGTGTTCTTAAATTGTCTCCATTATTGTGACAAATTTATCACAAATTGTATTGGATAATTGTATAATTAGAAAAATATTTTCAATCGTTTGGGGGCCCTCCGAGATTTGGGGCCCTAGGCGCGCGCCTATAGTGCGCCTACGTGTAAACGCGCCTCTGACAAGGGTCCTGTATGAGAACAAGGGTCCCATTTGGGTCACATATTGGTATACGTTGGCAGGGAGCGATGGTCTAAGCCAGTGAATTTAGCGAGAAACAGAAGAAGAGCAATCCCCAGTCTTGTTGTCAAGACCTTAAACCTCAAGACCAAGACGTTGAACCTCGAGACCAAGACCAAGACCAATACTTTGAACCTTGAGACCAAGACCAAGACTTTGAACCTCAAGACCAAGACCAAGACTTTGAACCTCAAGACCAAGACCGAGACTAAGACCCAAAAAATCACATTCAACCCAAGACTTCTTTTCCTTACAAAACATTGTCAAGTCGGACTGCTCGCTATTTTAATGAAAACGTGAGTCTTTTATTTTATTCGGGCAAATTAACTTTAAATGCAGACTGCATAGAATTCCGAATTCGTATTTACAAAAGCCCTCTGAATGCGAAATGTTATTCCAAATGCCTTTTGTATTTTATAAAAATCAATTCACTCAGAATTTTCTGACCAAGACGTGACATGTGGGGCCTCATAAAAATTCCACCACGTTAAAAAATACGTTCTACGGGTGCTGAAGTCGCTGGCACACATAGTAGCTTTTCAAGCACTGGATGTAAATGTACAAATCGTGACCCTTTTTGAAATCATCCCCATATGGTTTATCAGACCGTCTGGCTTCAGAAAAATCTCGGCAGGGCTTCCAGACACAGCATAACTTAGTTGCTGCTGTTGATGGGTTTTCCTGACCAACAAGACTTCCATTCGTCCGTAGGTATTTGTCGTAGGCTATGAGGCAAACAGGCTTGATAAATTTTTTAATTCTTGAGTTTTGTTAAATGACTGTTCATATTGACAGCCGGTCTTGGTCTTGTGAAACCAAGACTTTGAACCTCAAGACCAAGACCAAGACCAAGACTTTGAACCTCGAGACCAAGACCAAGACTTTTGTCTCAAGACCAAGACCAAGACTTTTAAAAACGAACTCGAGTGCACTCGAGACCACGACCTTGGTCTCGAGGACAACAAGTCTGGCAATCCCATACAATAGCCCCGACACAGCCATGGGTGTGAAATGTTAGCGACTTCATTTTCTTAGCCTCGGCAGATGAGGGCGGATGGCCAGTCCTCTCCCTCGCCATCTCATCTTCCCACTGGCTAGGGAGTGCAGGAGGAGCAGAAATCTTAAACCAAATTTCTGCCCTGGCGGGGATTTGAACCCCGACCTCTTGATCGACAGTCCACCACGCTAACCACTACACGATCAAGCACGAGCCCCAATAAATCCAGTTGTAGTGCTTCTAGCATAGATGAAAGCACAGAAACACGACATATGTTATGAAGCACTTAAAACCATCCATGCTATGTTCTGAACAGCTTTAACCCAGGCTATGCTATGAACGACTTGATTAAAACCATATGTTACTGATACGTCATTTTGTATTGCACCGAGCTGACTAGGATATTGAAACAGAGCCTAATGAAAGAAATGCATTCCTCTGCCCACTCAATGTACATTATACAACACCTGCTCAGCCGTTTATTTCTCAATCTGAAGAAGCATGTCCATCTACAGTTTTTAATAAAACGAGACTTCACAAAAGAAACGCAAGCGATTGTCACTAATTATACATGCACAACAGAAATTGTAGTCGAGATTTCTACAGTGCCCACAAGCTACAAGTCGCTGGTACTCTAACTCATTCGTATATATACACTCGCTCGAAACAAAAACAGTAAACAGGTATACATATGGCCAGAATTGGCTCCTGCAGGTCACGATCCAAAGGCAGATTGGTATATGGTGGATGGTATTTGGAATTGGAGTGGAGGTAGGAGGAGAAATCAGGATAGGATATGTGAAAAAGGAGGGATCAAGACCTGTGCCGAGATAACATGTTCAGGTTTTGTGAGTTCTAAGGATGTATCAGATATCTGTCATAATTCTGGCAGGAGGTTATTCCAGACGGGTGCAACAGCTTGGGCTATGGAGAGTATTTAAACTTTAGGGATGGGGTGATGGAAGGGCAAAGAAGTGTTAGGGTGAATGAGGAGCGGGTTTAGCATAGCGGTTGGATTGTAATGAATGACGAAGATAGCACTGGGAGGCTTAGAGTGTGTTGTAGGCATGTGATGGGGTTCAGATATTTTAAGTCAGTGAAGAGATTATAGAGACCAGGATTATGTGGTGATGTTTGGGAGCGTAACTGACAGCATGTGCAACAGCAATCTTGCACATAGGTGTGAATGAACAAGAACTGTACTGAAGACTAATTAATTAATTGCTGACAATACATACGATTGCAGGAAATGACGAATTTAACAAAGCATTTGCAAATATCAATGGAAATAAATGAACTTGCAATGAAGTTTGAACAAAACGATGAAAAACTCAAATACTGTCCACCTTTGTCCGTTCCCTGTCAGCATTTCTATGCGCATTAGATGGGACCTATATGATTATTTTCATTATCATTATTATTATTATCATTATTATTATCATTATTTACCTGTAGTGGATTCCTCAAGATATAAGAAATGTCTGCATAGAAGATAAAATACCATCTGGAATGGTTATAATCATTCTTAGTGATACTTCATTACAATAAGCAGCCCAGCCTTCATACCTCAAAGAGTCCATTGATCATTAGCCCCTGTAAAAGTAAAAGTAAAAGTAAAAGTAAAGAAATGTCTGCATAGAAGATAAAATACCATCTGGAATGGTTATAATCATTCTTAGTGATACTTCATTACAATAAGCAGCCCAGCCTTCATACCTCAAAGAGTCCATTGATCATTAGCCCCTGTAAAAGTAATGCACGTGTTACTTATTACCTTAAAATCTATTTAGCGCCTAATGAAAACCTATATAGAAGCAAGTATCCAATGCATTCATTTAGAGCAAGTTCACTAGCAGTTGCGTTCCATGCATTTTTAAATACCCATCTAATCATCACAGGTATCAACTGAAGTCTACCTTCGTTACCAGTCCAGTAAGCTAAACACTTGGCTACTGCACCAGCCATTCATCTGCATTTACTTTTACGCTTCTTTCCTTCAACAAGCCACACTCATCACCTACGAAGCCATCTAACACAGCAAGCAGTGCTGAACAAGACTACAGCAACCAACATACGTCTGATAACAATCAAAACAAAAAAACATAGTTTGTATACATGTAGTTATCCTGCAGCAGCAGCTGACAATCATCATTCAGTAAGAGCTTAGCTATTCTGCCAACATAAAACAGTTTTATCTGAAGCTTAGCAAGTACACATACATGTAATTCTATGATTAAAATAAGCTGCCTCTGCAAACGAGTATTACTTTGTGAAAGCTGAAATCATCTTGGTTGATTATTCAAAATAAAAGCTTCACTTAGCATATCGGCAGCTGGTCAAGCATCAAGCTTTAAGGCCAATTCTTTCAACAAAACAGGACAATGGCAACTCTCTTTATCCAAACTGTTTCTCGTGAATGCTTACAGGCACATTAACTAGAATTTTGCTTAACAAATGTTGAGCCGCTAAATGAATAACAAAATCATTACCTACACACATCTCACTATTGAAAACTCCAACTTAACTGATCTAAGAAAACCCAGGTTGAGCATTACATTAACGTAAAATTTATAAAAATTTATGTATGAACAGTTGACATTTTGAAAAAAAGCAGATACTTTGAAAAACAGTTAAATTTCAACTGACTCTTCACAGAAATGCCAGTTCTTTAATTACATTTAAAATTTAAAAGAACCTGTATGCTAATGATACACAGATGCATTACAAATAGATGTAAATGTGCTTAAATCGATGCAGCACTCACATGCAAACACACTATATAAGTGTTCAGATACGTACGTACATAAATACATACATACATAAATACATACATACATACATAAATACATACATAAATACATACATAAATACATACACACATACATACATAAATACATACATACATACACACATACATACATACATACACATACATACATACATACAAGCATACATACATACATACATACATACATACATACATACATATACACAAATACATACATACAAGCATATATACATACACACCTATATACATGCATACATACACATAAACATACATACATACATATAATTAATATAGTTCTCCAAACACAGATTTAGAATAAATTTGATATTCATTACATCAAACTGAATACTCCAAGGTAACAAACACTTCATCCGCAGTTTTCCATCTTGCACTGCATTTGTCTCAACTCTAAAAACCATTATTATCAACATTTGACAATAAAAATAGCAGCAATAAAGAGCAAAAATACAAGCAACATTTTAAATCACTCTAACACTATTTACAACAGAAGCTTAGCAGGTTGCTCACAGAACTGAGACCAAAAAGATATGCAGAGAAAATCTCACCACTGGTGATTTAATTAACGATATACAATCGTCACAACCACGCACAGGTTACAGTGATGAATTTTAAATGACATCACAGTTGGATCACAACCAACCAACCTGTGATACTGAAATGAATTTTCTTGATGAACTTCTCCTTCTCTCAGTTTCACTCTTTCTTTTCTAACACACAACAATTTGTCTGAAGCTCCTCAATGAAACATGGCCACCTAGCCATCTGCTATGAAATCAGCAGGCCTCAGATCTCTAAAATATATTGACATGTCTTCTCGGAAAGACCCTACTCTAGTAACTTCTGTCATTAATCAATGAACTTCCTTTCTTCAGGAAGAAACTACGAACGACAATACAAAATTATAACTGTAACTGTAGTTGTATCAGAACATTGTGTTAAATTTTAGTTACAAAATGTGTTAGAAACGACAAGGATTTAACGATCAAATTATACTTTGCAATGCAGCAAACATTGAAAAAGCAATTCACGATGAAACAAGAAACTTCATAAAAGCCTTGAATGTATGTTGTAGTCTCATTTCAACACAGCAACAAAATAACAAGCCAATTCCGGAGGCGGAAGTAGTAAACCAAAAATGTACGAACAGTGTTTGAACAATCCACACATCAGAGATTCGGGACTACCAACCGTCCACTTATGGCAGGGTCAGTCCCAGAATTGGACAATGCCATTTCGTGTTCAAGCCATGGCTCAGTTTGTTGTGAAATTGTTCACTATGGCACCCAAAAGCTGACTGAACATGGCCACATACTTAAAGCGATTCAATCAGATTATCAAGCGATAATCACAATAACTGACAACAAAATAACATCACAGAATCAAGCATTTGCAACAAATTGCATTTTAGTTCCAAGCACTGTTTCTTATGCCTGTTCCACTGGCATGTATGGCTACCTGTGAGATGGGTTTTCATAGTTACTATGTTGATTGACAGACAGCCTCTGTAGCAAAGAAAGGTACAGCAGGAAAGATGTAGAAACCATTCACGAGGACTTGGGAAGTAGACAAGGATTGCCATAAAGAAACATGACTGTTAAAATCTACAAGAATCAAAAAGTGTTTAACAACAGCAATACGTCATTTTCCAGCACACAAGTACTAGCAGAATAAGAGTGCAATGGTTCATCTTTAAAATGGTGGTAGATTGTAAGGAAATCCACAACACATGTTCATGAGCCTGTTTATGATTCATGTCTCCCATAACTATTTTGACAACAGGTTCAGAGTTTAGCAAAATTTCTCACAAACACCGACTGCACTATGCAGCAATTTACTCTTCCCATGTTTAAATGCTTGGTTGACTTTGATTTTAATTACAACACATGTTCATGAGCCTGTTTATGATTCATGTCTCCCATAACTATTTTGACAACAGGTTCAGAGTTTAGCAAAATTTCTCACAAACACCGACTGCACTATGCAGCAATTTACTCTTCCCATGTTTAAATGCTTGGTTGACTTTGATTTTAACTAAAGTTCTTGAGCAGACAGTAGTGAAGAGAAACATATTTGAGAAACCGGGTAGGAACAATAGAGGTCAACATTTCCATTGGTTCCCAAACTTTTATTTAAAAAGCAGACTGTAAGTAATTTCATAAATGCTCACACAGAATGGCCTTCTAGTCATCCCTTGAGCTTTCTGATGAGCCCTGACTTCTATCTCTGTCACTTCCACCTTCTCCAGATCTATTGTCTGTGTTCAAATCAACAACAAGAGATCAGTCAACTGATTCATGACGACCCACCTCTTCTGTTAGAGAATCCAGTATACGTAAAAATGCACCTCAGATTTAACATTTCTGTGTGACTGTGCGTGCATTAAAAATGTTCACAGTAAATAAATAATAAATAAGTTAGGTAACATAAGATATTTCACTGCATTCATCTACCGCTATGAGTGTCAATGGGCTTTTATCTGCAGTTGAAGACAACAATATATCTGTTTGTCAGATAGCAACTGTATGCAGATAGGTTGAACGTTGTGCCTGTCCACTGGACCCGAAATAGGTTTGTATGATATCTACTACCAAAATGCTTTTCACTCTCTTCTCTGTTTATTACTTCTGGTATCTCTTCTCCTCCATTTCTCCCCTACTTAATCAAGTATGAGAGGATCTACAGTAGAGCTGTACCGATGCATCGGCAGCATTCGTAATCGGGCCGATTATTTGAGGTATCGGCATAATTTGCATCGGCAAAAAATAATCGGCGCCGATGCAAATTACTTTATAATTAACGTTTTTTACACAATAATCGTTACAAAAATACAAATTAGCACAAATATCTATGTTTTGTTTCTTATTATTGCTTTATACTTAGCATTGCACTACTTACTAGGCACCGTAGAAACCAATGACCTATTATGTACAGAACTGGAAACTCCTTAATAACCCTTATACAACGTCATGTGCCTAGTTTTTGGGCGATAACAAAATAATCGGACTCATACGTGGTATCGGCTATTTCAATAATCGGCTATACGCGGTATCGGCATAATCGGCAAATATGGCTATCGGTACACCTCTAATCTACAGCTGCAAACACTATTATAGTTGAGGAATATCAAAACCGAAGTATATGCTGCCTTTTATTATACCGTACTGCCTTTGTACAGGAACTGAACTGGGTCCATCCTACATTCATGACTTTAGACTAACCATACTCACAAGTTTATCATAATACATTGTAATCAAGAATGTGGCCTTAGTACAGAACATCATTACAGAAATATCAGCAGTGTTTTAAGTAGCCCACTAAAAAACTTACAACACCCAATATTTGTACTGGTAAATTTGAAAGAAATTTATCTCAATTCTGAATGCAACAAAAGAAACTGGATGAATAGTTAATTGTGTAAAATCTCACTTCGCCTTGCATGATTGAGTGAGAGGAGCATTCGTAACATAAATGATGCTGGAACCGTGACTGTATCTCGCGTCTCTTCAAGCATTATCTCATTTCGTCGCATCAGCTAAACCCAAGTTTAACAACAAAAAACCACTCACTGAGTTCAGTATTCAAAAACCATCATCAAAACAGTGTGCAACTGAAAAGCATTTTGACATTACTCGTCTCAAGTTCTCCAACCAAGCCATCCATATCCAACACAGCACCACACCTCTGGAATGATCTTCCACCTGAGTTATGCAGATTCTCAGTTCCTCCATCATGGAGGAACTGAGAATTTCAACCCATCCTACATCATCATCCTCATGCTCCTTTATCCATCACACCCAGGCTTTCCACTCAAAACTGAAGTCTCACCTTTTCAAGAACTCCTACCTGACTTATCTGATCTTCTGCCTTCCACTTCTTCCCACCCTAAACGACACCTGCCTTAACAGCTGCCTCTGCCTCCTCTCTTGATCTGGCCTTGAAAACCGTACTCGGACCTCCTTTGGAAACCCCCTCTGACTTGACGCAGCACTCGTGAATAAGTTGGTGCCCTGGGCTTGGCTTTCAAGTGGCACTTTTATAAGTTAGATTATGATATGACATTCTTACTTCAGCCCAGTTAACTGAATACTAGTACTATCGTAAATTCATAGACAAAGAAACATTACATTTAATGTCCTCTGTGCCTGAATGCATTGCAAAAAACCAACACAACAAAATGCCTTGGTAATTAATTTGTTTAAATGCCTTAAAAAGAAGGCATTTACAACAAATTAAGACTAAAAGATGCATCTCAGTTTAGAAACAAACAGTCGAGGTTTTAATAGAGCTCAAGCCTCATGGATAAAAATGCATTCAATTTCAAGCCAAAGATAAAAGTGAGTATGTCACCAGTGGCAGACAATTTTTTGTAACCGGGATTACAAGTTAGCAGTGCAGGGGTGATTTATGCCCTGAAAAAATTTGGGCAGGGCAAACATTCTGGCAGGGCAACAACCAGGGCAAAGGCTTTTTCACTAGGGCATTTGCCCTGGCTCACCCAGGTGTAGTGCCATCACTGTATGGCACCACCGGGGGTGGTCTGTTGGTCTGATATCATAGCTTTATAGAAGTTGACACAAATACACACGTACATGGATATACAAAAGAAATTATCAGAAGAATATATAAGCAAATAAAGTAGTCAAAAAGGATGCTGTGCTAATGTTCTCACCTCAGCAGCTCTTGGTTGGTCAAAACCAGGCGATTCGAGCGCTGGCATCCAGATCTTAACATCGTAATCAATTCCACTAGATGCCAGTACTACACACAAAATAAATGCTTACATAATAGTCAAAAACAAAAACAGTGAAAACAGAGGTTAAATGGAAAGGTTAACAATAACAAGCCATTTCAGTTAATCAATCAATCAATCAATCAATCAATCAATCAATCAATCAATCAATCAATCAATCAATCAATCAATCAATCAATCAAACAGAATTTATATAGTGCCTCTTCAAGATCTACCAAGCGGTACTCCTGACTAAAACTAAGTGGAAGAGAGTAGTGTTACGTAACTGATAGAATGGAGAAGAAGGAACACTGGGGAGGTGGTGCAACTCTAGGAGGAGCCCATTTCAATCACACACATACAGCATTAACGCTTAGTGAAAATTAAATAAACAGTTTCAGGCTATCAACCTATGAGACACTGAACACTAAGTAAAATTTCAAGTAGGCCAAATTCCCAGGATAAAACTTTCACCTGTTTTATTCTACAGTTACAATCAATCTCTATTTTAGTCTTTTTACCACCTAGAGTGTAATGGATACAGCCCAATTTTTCTTGGTTGGACACATTTCCTAAAGCCAAGTATTTCATTAAAGTTTGCCTTGCACAAGTCAATTGTAATATTGTAATCATCTAATCACCACCAATCATCAACTACAACAACACAATTTACTCCATTAATCCGCTGCTTAATCCTTTAACGATGAGAGGGATTAGTTTTCCATGCATTTTAGTACACGCTCACCATTAAAGGGTTAAATATGATTATTATAATACTGATTATAATGCTGAACTTTACAGAAATGAAAATATTCAGAATTCCCCAAGTTTTTTTAAACAATAAAACAAATTCAGTGCAGAAAAGGCTTACTAGGATCATACGGGTGAGGTTGGAGACAGTTCACAACATGTCTGTCACCCTCCATAAGATTTACAAGTTTTGCAGAGCGTCGATCCCAGATGAAAATATGTCCACAGTCAGAACCACTCATGACATAGTGATCGCCCCAAAAGGTCGCTTCTTTAATCTAAACGAAATGAAATAAACCGCTTAACCACTCTATATATTAACCGACGACAGTTTTACACATTTATAACAAGCTATAAAAATATATATATATACATATGCAACCTCATTTATTTTTATTGGCTTGTTTATCTGTTTGTCTTTGATGACCTGGTTACCTCATTTTTAATTGGTTTGACCTGGTTACCTCATTTCTAATTGGTTTGACCTGGTTACCTCAATTTTAATTGGTTTGTCTAACTGTTTGTCTGATGACTTCATTACCTCATTTTTATTGGCTGTCTATCTGTTTGTCTGATGACCTGAATACCTAATTTTTTACTGTCTGATGACCTAATTACCTCATTTTTATTGGCTGTCTATCTGTTGCTCTGATGACCTGATTACGTCAGTGTTTATTGGCTTGTCTATCTGTTTGTCTAATGACCTGATCACCTCATTTTTTATTGGCTTGTCTGTTTGATTGATGGCCTGATTACCAGATGACCTGATTACCTCATTTTCTATTGGCTCTCTACCTGTTTGTCTGATGACCTGATTACCTCATTTTTTATTGGCTTGTCTGATTGATGACCTGATTACCAGATGACCTGATTACCTCATTTTTTTATTGGCTTGTCTATCTGTTTGTCTCAGATGACCTGATTACCTCATTTTTTACTGGCTCTCTACCTGTTTGTCTGACGACCTGATTACCTCATTTTTTATTGGCTTGTCTGTTTGATTGATGACCTGATTACCAGATGACCTGATTACCTCATTTTCTATTGGCTTGTCTAGCTCTTTGCCTGGAGACCTGATTACCTCATTTTTTAATAGTTTGTCTATCTGTTTATCTGATGACCTGATTACCTCAGTTTTTCATTGATTGTCTATCTGTTTGTCTTTGATGACCTGATTACCTCTTTTTTATTGGCTTGTCTGTTTGATTGATGACCTGATTACCTGATGACCTGATTACCTCATTTTTTATTGGCTTGTCTATCTGTTTGTCTTGTGACCTGATTACCTCAATTTTATTGGCTTGTTTATCTGTTTGTCTGATGACCTGATTACCTCATTTTTTTATTGGCTTGTTTATCTGTTTCTCTGATGACCTGATTACCTCATTTTTTATTGGTTGTCTATCTGTTTGTCTAATGACCTGATTACATCATTTTTTATTGGCTGTCTATCTGTTTGTTTAATGACCTGATAACCTCATTTTTCATTGGCTGTCTATCTGTTTGTCTAATGACCTGATTACATCATTTTTTATTGGCTGTCTATCTGTTTGTCTAATGACCTGATTACATCATTTTTTATTGGCTGTCTATCTGTTTGTCAGATGACCTGATAACCTCATTTTTTATTGTTTGTCTATCTGTTTGTCTAATGACCTGATTACATAATTTTTTATTGGCTTGTCTATCTGTTTGTCTCAGATGACCTAATTACCTCATTTTTTATTGGCTTGTCTATCTGTTTGTCTCAGATGACTTGATTACCTCATTTTTTATTGGCTTGTCTATCTGTTTGTCTCAGATGACCTAATTACCTCACTTTTTATTGGCTTGTCTATCTGTTTGTTTGTTTACATAACTTTTTATTGGCTTGTTTACCTGTTTGTCTTTGATAACCTGATTAGCTCATTTTTTTATTGGCTTGTCTATCTGCTTGTCCTTGAAGCAGCATTATTCTTTTTGACCTGATCATCTGATATTTCTTGGTCTTCTTATCTATGTGTTTCACTTACCATCGTACGTGAGTTCCTGTGTCCCAAATAGCACTGCTTCATTTTTGGCTTCGGCAGAGATGACCCAAGTTCTTGGTTCCTTGTCCTCTGTTCCAGTCGCTGACGAAAGACAGCCTGCAGCTTAGATGCGGCCGCATTCTTCTCCTCTAACCTGTCACCAGAAAGTACCAGCATACAGGTCTCCCAAGCCAGAACAAAATTCTTATGGCATCCAAAGAAAGAGCAGTTGTATTTGATCTGAGTTTATACAACTGATTATGTGAACTCTCAGTTACATTACAAAAGCTGGTTCACAGTTACATTACAAAAGCTGTTTCCTGTACTTGTAATCTTGTTTCCATATCTGATTTATTTATCTCGGTCTGAATAAATTAAGTCAGAAGTTTCACTGTGACCTTTGTTTTAGCCAAGCCTTTCGACTGGCTGGTGATGAATAGGCTTCTTCTGAGTCACTGTCGTCTTCAGGAAGCTCCGAATCTGATGTTCCAGGCGGTTCATCAAGAGGCCCAGAGCTCCGACTCGGCTGTTCTCTTCCTACAGTTTATCAAAACAACTCAACCACTCACATCAGTTAAAATTGAAACATTTAACCAAACTTAATAATCATATTACCTTTGAGTGGTTCTGAAAAGATGACTTACATTATATTCCAACACAAACACACACAGGGCAGATAGATCATTTATTTTTCACCATTATCAGCTCTATGATGAGCCTAGTCCTCAGAGTCAACAGGGTTGTTTCGGCTGAAGCACAGTAGCACACGACAGTATAGTGCTTCTCTAATACCATTATCAAAATACAATACAACTGTGTTTGATATTGCTCTCCTCCTGAAGCTCAGAAGTGCAGACGATCATACAACAGACCATCGATGGCACAGAGCAACTGCGCACAAAGGACTTGCTCAAAGTCCCTACACAGTAACTGCCTTGGGTGAGGCTTGAACCCATACTCTCTGCGTTACAGGTTGGGCGCTCTACCCAATTAGCCACCATGCACAAGGAATAAATCAATGATCAAATTATTCCTTATACTGCTCAACAAGAAACAGCCAATTTCAAATATTGCAACAAGAGTCAAATTCTGCTATAAAGAGGTTTCAAGTCTGACATGATGCCAGTCAATAAGGCAGCGGTAGTATCTAGCTTTGTATTGGGCTGCCTCAAAATTCTCATGCCACTATCAGGTCAAAGGCAGAGAGAGAAAGTTTCAATCTGTTCCAAAGACGAAAATGAAGCTAAAAGTCAGAGACAAGGATTACAACATAGTTCTAGGCACCAAGAACAATCATGACAAAGACCAACTTATGCTGTCTCTCTTTGTGCCGTCGGCTCTAGGAGCCCTAGCGATCGTCATGCCACACAGTCTCCGTTGCCAAGCCTAAATATTGCAAGATGATAACATGTAATAAAGCCATAGCTCACATTCTAATTATTTTAACACCCATACACCAACGTTTTCACTTTCACAATACATTTTTAACTCATCTTGAACTGCACTTTATCAGTTGAAAGGCTCTTGAAAAAGACACCAAATAAATGGCTATATATATAATATATATATATATATATTCATTTATTATTAATCAAATCTGGAAGACAAACCACACCCAGCGACTGGTTATATTACATATTATATTCCTTACATTACAATTACAATCAAAGCAGGAAGACCTTGTAAAACACTGTCCCTGACATTTGAAATGTAAAAATATCTTAAATTTTCTGCTGGAAAAGAGCTAATACTTCTGAAAAATTTTATATGACCGTTATTTATATTACTGTAACGGACTCCAGTGAGTTAGTAAAATGCTGTCAACTCCTACTTACCTTTACGTCTGTCCAGAGACGGTTGGTTGTTGAGATCATCTGTAGAAGTGGCAGGGTTTGATTTCAAAGGAAAGACTTGCGAATTGGGGGTAACAGTCGAAGGACTATTGTTTGGCATAGGGCTTTCTATCACAGATGTTTGCGATTCAAGGGTACCTGCATCGGGCAATGCAGTGGCAAGTCCTTCTCCCTGTTGATGTGTGACACGATCATTTGATTCAAGATCTGGGTGACCAGCTTTTAATTCTGAAGCCTGCTCAGTAACAAGTACATCAGCAAAGGAGTCGGCAAGCGATTTAACTTTCTCGCCCAGTTGCACAACTCTACCTTCCGAGTCCCAACTTACATCATCAGTCAGTTGCTGATAGGCAGCTGCAGTTGCCTCACAAGTTTCAGAAGATGTACTTGCCCCACCACTGCCTCCAACATTCTCCAGACTACTTTCCAGAGAAGATTCTGCAATTTGCTGTGAGGGCTGATCACCCTTCTCTAATAAATTACCAGCAGAGTCTGCTTGACCTGTACTTTCATTATCAAGCTGCTCGCAACTGGAATCCATTTCCTTAGGCAGCCTGGTCTTGACCACAGATTTTTGCGACAAATCATTGCATAAAAGATCTACTCTTCCACCCTGATCAACACTGTCGGAGGCAGTTAGCTTAGCAACTTCTTCAGCAGAGTCTAAGACAGACACAGTTCCAGCAGCCACATCAGCCCCAGACACATGAGAAGTGTTACAAGACTGATTACTTTCTAGTACGTCTGCCGGCTCTCCTCCGAAAGAAACGCCGTTTAAAATATCCGAGGAACTTGAAGATGTTGCATCCGTCACTGTAGTTTCAGTTGGCTCCTGGTTCCCAGAAGATAGGGAAGACCCTGCTTCCTGAGTAATGGTCTCCTTATCCTCTGATTCCCCCGCAGCGTTAGACTCGTTTGATTGATCATCAGTTTTTAGCCAAGAAGTCTGAAATGACAGGTCCTCCTGAGACCTATCCTCACCTTCTTGCAAGGAACAGCTTCTGTCCTCAGACATTTCGTACGATTCCTTTGAGTCGTCGCCTGACTCGCCTCTCTCACTTGTCGAGAAACTCACAAAAGTTGTCAAGCTACCACCATCGCTACCTGAGAGGCTACTTCCCGAAGTAGGGATGTCGCCGTCTGTTCCAGCACTCGATTCACCCGAGTAGAGTTCGGTGCTCTCCAGTGGATCCTGACTAGAAGGCTCTTCCCCGGAAGCTTGCTCAGAAGTGGAAGCATTGCGATCTTGACCCATTCGACCTTCAAGCAGCCTTGTCAGCATGTTTGACATTCGTTGCATGATAGATGCTGCATTTTCATCTGACTCGACAAAAAACAAACAAGTATAATATGTAATTCAAGCAGCTTTACATAAGCATACCCCGATAGTGACAAAAAACACGTGAAGCAGATTTAAACTTTTCTCCCACAAATAAGCAAAGATCACCAACGTTACAGATACAAAGCTCGTTTTAAAATAAACAATATTTTCTATTATTAGTAGTTGATCTTACTGCTCACTGAATTCTGTTCTAAGACCGCTGAAACAATGTAATAAAACCTACTTTTATGCAAATGAACATTTATAATTTCATAAATAAGCCACATACTTTATACAGCAAAATCATTTCAAATTCTGCTCAAACAATTGCAGGTTAAGACTACCCAGTTGTTCCTTAACTAAGAAAACTTATTCAAAACTACCGAGGGACAGACCCTGTGATACATACCCTGGGGAGTTCTAACCCTCTCCCGCTCTGGCCTGGCATTTGGCCCGGTGTCAGACCAGTCACCTCGCAGCCGAAGGCGCTTGACTGGTGGCTGTTTCAAACCGGTTGGCCTAAAGACATATTCACCAGACGAAGAGGCTTCTGGCGTCGAACACACTGATGCGGAGGCAGAGGCAGAGGCGTTGCTTCCTTCATCAGTCACAGCTGCACCTTTTACATCTTCAGATCCCTAAACCATCAGCTAAAGTTAATCTACCACCAATAAAATTGACCCACAACAGAATAAAAAACCACTTATGAAAACTAATAATCATGCATACATGACTTGTATGTATGCATACATGTATCTATGTATGCTTGTATGAATATATGTAGGTATGCATGTATATAGTATATATGCATGCATGTATGCATGCAAGTATGTATGCATGCTTGTATGAATATATGTAGGTATGCATGTATATAGTATATATGCATGCATGTATGCATGCAAGTATGTATGCATGCATGCATGTGATGGATGTATGCATGTACATGCAAGCAAGTGATGGAAGTATGCATGTATGTACGTATGCATGCATTTATGTATGCATGCATCACGAAACTATCAAAGGCACTGACGCATGGCTATCCAATAGGAGCAAAAACAGGCGCAAACAATAAACTGGCTAAAGCTCTCCTGTAGATTGAATATTTAATGTAAATTGTGCCAATACCATGATGAAAATTTGCAGAATAATCAAAGTGACATAACTAACCTTAAACGATTTAATCAGAGGAACATGGTTTTCTCCTTCCTTGTCCTGTGAATTTACAGAAACACTAAAGAATAGTAATGAAAAATATGGTGCTGCAATAGCCTACACAATAATTTTAATGAATTCTATCATGGAAAAATGATTAAAACACCAAAAACCCAAAGACAGGAACCTCATATTCTTCTTCTTCTCATTATTATTTTATTATTATTATAATTTTCACCCAAGGGGGTACATGCGCAGGGCTGTAGTGGTAAAATTAGAGGTGAGTACACGATACCGGTTAGTTTTCCGAAACAAATTAAAGGTGAGTATACGCTACTGTATTTTGTGAGTATACTTTATAGTATTTTAATATAAATAAATATAAATATTTTGTGAGGTGAGTATACGGTCTCTAGAGGTGAGTATACGCTGTATACCCGCGTATACCCTCGACTACAGCCCTGTACATGCGGTCCTTCAGCATTTTGAAAAATCTCAGAAGAAAGAAAAAACTCTGAAATGGAAACAACTAGTCAAGATCTGGTGAAGTAACTGTAATTGAGAAAGTTAAAATTGGTATCCACCATCTTGACCTGGAGCTGTTCCAGAATCATTATTATCATTAGTTTGATTTGCACTTTTGTTGCTGGCCTCAGAATCATGACTTGTATCATTTGTAAAAACCTGTATTTTCCTAATCATATTCTTACCATAAAGCATTTCCTGTTTTCATAGACCACATTCCCAAAGATAGATTCAAACCTGAGATTTAAGTGTGTTGTGATCTGCAAAACAGCACGTGACTTACTCTGAAGTTAAAAAGGTAAAGGTGTTCAGAAGAATAGCTGACGAGCAATTCCTCGCCATCACGGCTGTAAACAAGTGAAGTAATTCGATGATTTCGTCTCGTAACAGAAGGCGCCGAAAAGTAATGCAGCATAGCACTGGCCCGTGACGGATCAGCACCTGCCATAATAATCATAATAACTAACTATAACATCAAATCAGCACCTGCCATAACAAACTGCAATAAAACTACATATTAACGAATGTAGTAATTAACTGTGGGATAATCAAAGACAAGGTAACCACTTAATTAGTACAAATGTCTCTTGACATTAGTTTGCAGAGCCAGGATCCTCAGATGCAAAGAATCTTCCGGTAAAAACAGAACAACCTAGCCATATCGAATAAGACAGACAAACGTTTTGGTGACATGTCACTGAGCTACCATGCTGAGCACAGGAAGCAAACAGAGGCCTAATAAATATCCAAAGTTAACATCCTTCATATAATTTAAAATTAATTGTTGTTCAAAATATATAATTCAAAAATATATTTAACATATATTAAAACTAGTATGAACATTCTTTCTATAAAACCACTGGAAGCCAAGAATTCAAATGATATATTAACGCTAACTTCCTTTCATTGCTACTTCGATTACTCAGCTAGTCAGCTTTTCATTGTCAAACAACTACAATAACAGCAGATTCCCATTCAACATGTTCTTAAAAATCTCAATAGCAAACTTATATAGCAGTACTATGCAATTTTTGTGCTAAAATTGTGAAAATAGCCATATCGTAATTAAAACTGATAGAAAAATTATGACCTACCAGTCATGCCAGTGGCAAGTTGTCTCCGATCATAAACCCTCACTGAACTGTCTGCACAGCCAATTGCCAACTGGTAAGGCATCATTGGATTAAGAGCAAGGGACATCACAGCCTGTCGACTGTTAATCATGATATCCTGCAATAAGATGTGTTACAAGAAGATTTCATAGCGTCATTCAAGTAACAAAGAATAGAAGCTACCAGTAAATCATTTTGTTAAACAATGAATCTGATACTTGGAGCTGTAATACAGGCAAGACAGGCACTTACAGTAGTAACTCTACTGTAATGGAATTGTAGTTTTTGATATAATCATTAAACGAATATACATATAATGAAATTCTTTCTTCCTTACAAAATATATGAAGACTCATAACTTTTTAGACACCTTAGAACACTTTGAGATATCCAAAACATTAAAACATCAAACCATCATGCAGCAAGTAATGGAATGGAAACTTAATTTCTTGGACATGTTTAGACCATGAATACACAAGGATCTAGTCAAACAAACCTTGCTTGGAATAATGGATCGCAAAGGGTCAGAGGTAGACCAAGAGAAGAATTGCTGGTAGATGTCAGGGATTGGTGTGAGGCAAATGTGCACAAGTTGAGCTTATTGGCACAAAGGACAAAACCGAACGGACAGACATACTGAGGCATGCAATAATACTGATGGACTTAAAGAAGAAGAAACAAGAAAAACTTTAATATCTACCATATACTCAGGTGTATTAAGTACTGGGCATAAAACGATTTTAAGAAAAAGGAGACAGGCTTGTTCAAGATTTCCAAACAGAGCTAACACACACAACCTTCACAGGCTACAAACACTCTAAGAATTAAAAACCAAATTAAAACTCACGTCTTCACAGTTTGCTTTATTGCATTTTGTCTTTGTGCGCAGATCAAACCATCGTACCGTACCATCCTCACCACACGACAGAAACGTGTATGGATCATTTGGAACTGTCAGCACCTTAAAACAAAGAGCAATTAAAACATATCAAAGATGCTCACAACACAACTTGGACGATACTTTCTACAATTCGAACAGATCTAGAGATTACAATGTCATTGAAACTAAAAGAAATACAAACAATGTGCTGCATTCTTTCTCAGCACTAACCAGAGCTTTGACAATGCATCCTTACCACTCTGCTCAGCGTTGCACTATGAAGCATGCATTGTTATAACAGTGCTCCATAATTAATGCCAAAAATTAAAAATTCCTAAATAGCTTCACTTCAGGATACTGAATTTAAAGACTGCTCAGCTGCACCTACTTCATAGACAGCACCAAGATGGCAGTTGAAACCATTTGAGCTGAGTAACTCTGGATGATCGAAGTCACAGTAACATATGAGTCCATCCGCAGAACAAGACACTGTCTACAGACAAATATAAATCACCATAAACCCAACATTTAGCCATTGCAAACTACTTATGCGTCTACATGACCCGTAAGTATCAGCATATCATGCCCATATTACATTCATTACCATGACTGCCAAATGAAAATCCATTTTAAAATCTGCCTCATAGTTCACAAATGGCTACATTTTAATCAACCAACTTGTGTTTCATGCTTCACCCATTGTACAAACAGATCATAATTGTAATCATAATCTCCAAACTTTTAAAGCGCCACGCCAAGACGAAGCACAGGGCACCAGCCTATTCAAGAGTTATGGATAATTGTAGGTTAGCAACTTGTCCAAAGTTGCTACACAGTGACTTAAGGTAGATTCGAATCTGCGACCCACCGATTAAAACGCACAAAATATACCGCTACACCACCACATCCCAGCATTCAAGCAATAGAAACATGTCCCTGATACCAAAAAGCATTGGGTTTTCAAGCTTTCTCGGCAATGTAAAATAGTAAATTATCAGATACTTGCCAATATGTACTTGCTTGTTATGCAAACGTGTAATGGAAATTAAACAATCTTACATGTTTAAAGAATAACCAGGAGAGGTTGGTCACATTAGTTAGAAAAGACTTTGCAGTTGCACATGTGAGATCAAGTGAAACTCACCTGTCGGTCTTGACTGTTTGGAAGAAACTTGGCACTAAATATGTTGGCATGGTGTGCTGAATGAAACGATGTCTCAACCTAACATTATTAATTTCACACGTTATTACAAATTTCAGAATATACATTCAGTACATAAAATCAAGCGATTTGTAAGTAACAGTTTTAGAATTTCAGGTATCGTACCGTATCTAGTAATTTATACGGCGCCTCTCGCAGCATAAACTATTCAGAGGCGCCCTCAGTGCAGGAGCCCCGTGGAAACAGAAATGTCTTGAGCGAGCGAGAAGGTATCACTGCCTTGGTGTCAGAAGCCCAAAAACACTGCACTCGGCAGTTGCTGTCAGACATGAAGTGCTCTTCATCTGGTATGCACAGCATTGCACAGTAACTACCATACATAATGAAAATATTACTCCAAAAGAAAATAAACCAAATGTGTTCAGCCACCAGGTAGAAGCATACACCTACGTGTTGTATCATAACTTCTACCTGTTCTTCGACCATCTTCTACCTTGGGACTGAACCTTGGAATTTATCTGTTTAGGAGTGTCAGTGATTGACGCCTAGCGCATTAACATGATGACAAGATAGAAGTTAAAAGTTAGATTAAATAATAAGCATCTACTGAAGTCATTGTTATCAGAGTACAAAATAGAGCCAGCAAGGCCGTAGCCAGGATTTTGTTTCGGGGGGTGTTTTCCGTTTCGGGGGGTGTTTTCTCGTCCTTGAGCAAGCCGACAAGCAACCGATTCAACCGACCAAGGGGTTTGGAGTGGGTAAATGCATTATTTTATTTTTGCATTATTTAATTTGGGGGGTGTTTCAACACCAAAAACACCCCCCTAGCTACGGCCTTGAGAGCCAGTCATCAGAAAATTCATCATTATGTCAACACAGTCAACTGCTACAATAAGTCAAACCAAGCTTACGTAAACTATAAATTTAGGTAAATTTTATTTCACTTGATGAATAATAAAAATAAAACATATATGTGAGTGACTGTATCACTGTTAAGTGTACGTAACAATATTCTTATATTCTACTTTTATATATATATATATATATATATATATATATATATATATATATATATATATATATATATATATATATATATATATGTTTAAATTACAAACAAAGCTAAGGATCAAGCGTAGCACCTTGCCCGAGAACGGATTGACTACAACCAAGTGTTGATCATCAGAACCTGATAATATTAACTGACCAGTGTCGTTCCAGCAAATGGTATTCACCTGCAACATCAAGATTTGCCAAGAAGACCCTTTAATGTTCAGTGTCCAGCTAAGCTAGAAGTAACCTGAAGACTACTTTCATAGATAAGTTATAAGAAAGTGATGTTAAGTATGGCAACTAAGATAAAACTCAACAGCAGAGCTGAAGCGGTTAAACAGATAACAAAGAGACTATTGTATGCATTCAGTGGTTATATTTTTTTATTTTATTTATTTATTCCGGATATTTCTATAGCGCCTCTCGAAGTCAACTACTACTCAGAGGCACTCCTGACTACAGCATTTGATACTGTGCCAGAATTTTCACGCCGAAGCGCCACGAGCAATTGCGAGTGAAGGACTTGCCCAAGGTCCGTACGCAGCGGCTAGAGTAGGATTCGAACCTGCAACCCTCTGGTCACAAGGCGCCGAACTTACCACTGAGCCACCACGCCCCACGTGTATCATCTGCCTCGAGTGGCCTCTCTCTATATTTGTGTCCTTAGGACCTAGGATTCTACAGGCACCTTTCATCAACATTTATAAACTGGTCTCTGTCACCAAGGCTGAGCTGTGAGCACTTCAGAGTAGAAATCTTGAAAGGGGACTATATCTGTGCAGTATAAATGAATGAATGAAAAAATAAATAAATAAAATGAATGAAGCATGACTAGATTTCTTCAGCGTTATGAGCACCAAAGCTTGAAATTCAGGAAATGCTGGTTAATATTGGGTAACATGCAGAGTCAAGCCCTGCTACTAGTCTTTTACATTTCTAGTTAACAGCAACAACATCTGTGACATTTCAATGCAGCACTAAATACATACTTTCAGAAGAAAGTGAAAAATTTCAGAAAACATAATCATGGGTAAAACCGTAGTTTGCGTTGCTAAATTCAACATGTTTTCAGGCCCGTATTTTAAGTTGCTAAATTAATGCCATGTCTTCAGTCCAACTTCTAGTTTGACTTTTAATATGAAATATTTTCATCGCTCATTCAACTTATAGAACTTTCAGTTATTTGTTCATCCAGCATCTAGCTTCAGTAATATTTTCATCAATAATCCAACTTCTAGTTTTCCTATAAAACAATTTTCATATGCGGTAATAGACCTAAAGTGAAGGAATTTAGCAAAGTAAACTTCGGATTTCCAACCACTATCAATTTAGCAACGTAAACTACGGTTTTACCTAATCATGGAGATACAAAATAATAAAAACTTCAGTCCCCAACAAAAAATTATATACAAGTGACAAGACTTACACAGCCATTATGGACATCCAGGCGATTCACAAGCGTCAGTCGCTGAGTAAAGCTTAAGTTGTCTGTTGAAATTGTGAACAAAATATCAACAGAGAGTTTAAAACGCAATGACGAATGATTTCATAACGAATTACTGATTTAGGAATTTAATTGCAAATCAGTCAAACTACTTGTTTAACTACAACTGTTTAAATAATTAAGCAGCACTGCTCACGTCTTGATTTTACTGATCTTGTCAGTAACTTGTGAATTGTATCAGAGTTTCTACTAAGGCTAGATCTATTTGTTTACTTCTTCAATTAATGAAAACAATCAGCTTCTGAAGCTCATCTCACCGGTTGCGCGATTTGACAAATAAACTTTATTTCTGTGGCCGTAAGTGACTGACAGCAAGTCGTGCAAAATGTTTAGTTTCGAGTGTTTTTGTGACATGATTACAGTCGTTAATAATTATTCGCGATATTTGTATTTATTCATGAAAAAACGAAAAATACGTCAAAGCCTCAAAACTACGGACCAAAATATCATCACAGACAAAATATTACGCAGCTTCTTTACTGAATGACGTAGTTAACCGCGTTGGACTGCTATCAGTCGTCTATAAAATGCTGTATCGCTCCAAGGGCTTTTTCCAGACTTGTTGTCCTCGAGACCAAGGTCTTGGTCTCGACTCTCGAGTGCACTCGAGTTCGTTTTTAAAAGTCTTGGTCTTGGTCTTGGTCTTGAGACCAAAAGTCTTGGTCTTGGTCTTGGTCTTGAGACCAAAAGTGAAAAGTCTTGGTCTTGCAAGACAAAGACCAAGACCAGATTTCAATATGAACAGTCATTTAACAAAACTCAAGAATTTAAAAATTTATCAAGCCTGTTCGCTTCATAGCTTACGACAAAATACCTACGGACGGATGCAAGTCTTGTTGGTCAGGAAACACATCGGCAGCAGCAACTAGGCCTAAGTTATGCGCTGTGTCTGGAAGCCCTGTCGAGACTTATTGCTGATAAACCATGGAAGGATTTCAAAAAGGCTCACGATTTGTATATTTACATCCAGTGCTTGAAAAGCTAGCCTACTGCATGTGTGTGCCAGCGACTTTAGCACATGTAGAACGTATTCTTTCACATGGCGAAATTTTTATGAGGCCCACAAGGCGCGTCTTGGTCATAAAATTAATTTTTCTGAGCGAATTGGCTTTTATAAAATACAAAAGGCATTTGGAATAACATTTTGCATGAAGGACTTTTGTAAATACGAATTCGGAATTCTATGCAGTCTGCATTTAAAGTTAATAGGCTATGCCTGAATAAAGTAAAAGACTCACGTTTTCATTAAAATAGCGAGTAGTCCGACTTGACAATTGTTTGTAGGGCCTACGGAAAAGGTCGGGCTGAATGTGATTTTGTGGGTCTTGGTCTCGGTCTTGGTCTTGGGGTTCAAAGTCTTGGTCTTGGTCTCGAGGTTCAGTCTTGGTCTTGGTCTTGAGGTTTAAGGTCTTGACAACAAGACTGGCTATTCCCACTCCAAATTAAAGCCCCGCTTCCTCAAGAATCTCTACACTGACCCATCCTTTCCTCTGCCTTCTGGTCTTTTCTCGTCCTCAGTGTAACTTTGCCTCCTCTCTATGGTCTAGGCCTATCGGTAACTTAGTTCATTCTTCTGACCTCCTCTCTCGCCTACAAATCTCATCTGTAGCTCGATCTGCTCCTGCAGTTTTCCACTCATATCAGTGCTCCTGGTCCTGTCCAGGATTGTTGAAAGGATCTTGGTCAAGTCTGTATCGTACCCAAGTCTAGAAGTGATACCGCCTCCGCTGTCAGTTAAAGATCAATAGGCCTATGCCTTCCGTCCGACCGGGTTTACAACTGCTGCCCTGATCGCCATTCTTCAAAGCATCACTGATTTGCTCACAAGTAACGAATATAATTATGTCATCGTCATTTCAATGGATTACACTAAAGCTTTCGACTCCATACGTCACTCAGCCATCTCAGAAACTCTGGCCTGACTCCATATTCAACTGGCTAATAAACAACTTTAAAGACAGAAAGCATGTTACGAGCTTTGAAGGGTAAGATGATTGCCATCAATGCCAGCGTCGTAGGCTACAGGGCTCAGTTGTAGGCCCTCTCGAGTTCATCGTCGGCACTGCGGACCTCCACTCAGTCCATAGCCTGAACCGGCTTTAAAATATGGAGACGATTCTTACTTGTTGGTCGGCTCTCGAAACATCGGCACTGTTTCAGATTAGATCAAATATATCACGGCGCAGTGCATATTTTAAGGAATTTTGACTACTGGGACAAAATCAGTCTCCACAAACTTGAAAACTTTTTTTAGAATTCATCTCTCAAAAAAGTTGATGACTTTTTTTTTTTTTTTTAGTCACCTTTTTTTACAACTTTTCTCGGGTCTCCCAACCATTAATAAGGGGTCATTCAACAATACTACTGGGACAAATCTTAAAATTCTTCCAACATTTGTCCCACTATTTATACTTTATACATACTTTGCCTGGGACAAATCAGCCTGACTACTGGGACAAATCCTAAGACTACTGGGACATTTGTCCCACTAGTTATACAGTTAAAATATGCCCTGTCACGGCGTGGGCTGCAAGCAAAAACCTGCATATAAATCCATCAAAGACAAGTGAGATGGTCGTTGTTCGACATAACATATGCCTTCCCTCGCTCAGCAACCCTCAGCCTCTGGGGTTAAAAGGACGATTTCCATTAAAATTCTTGGAGCACACATCGGCGAAAAGCTCACGGTGACAGCACACGTCGAAGCGATCTTTGGATCATGCTCCTCTTCATTGTAGGCTACGCCCTAAAAACCAGTGATGTAGTCGAGTCCACCTAAGCCGAGTCCGAGTCAAGTCCGAGTCCATCTAAGCCGAGTCCGAGTCGAGTCCGAGTCCTGAGGTGTTCGAGTCCGAGTCCGAGTCACTAAAGATCGAGTCCAAGTCCGAGTCCGAGTCCATCCACATCAAAAATACACTGAACCACGCAATTCAATGCCATAGAAAAATAACAGAACTATTTAGGCCATATGCAGAAAGAATTTTTAATGTAATTTACCCAAATTTCACATTAAAAACACTAAATTAAATAAATTTTGTTCGATAATCTGGCACTGTCATGAGGACACATACAAATTCTTCCACTGCTAAACACAAGTTCAGTAGGTAGGAACAGCTAGAACTGTAAATGTCACAACTGCAGTCGTGTCATGTTACGTCCTCGCTCCTCCTCTACTCTGGAAAGGTGATACGAAAGTTTCTTCTAATGAAGCCATAAATTAATGATTCCATGCATAGTTTAGCATTATGATTGAAGATATATTTACAAATCGACAATCCCTAGTATTCGGTTCAATATCATGCCCTTCACGGTGTTCGCCACTATAAATGTTCCCGTCCACGCCGATAACAGACGGTCTTATACCTCTGTCTATTCATGAGACTTCATTAGTTCCTATTGTCTGCCGTGAGGAAATGGTTGGCGTATGCATATAGGCCTATAATTATATTCCTATACCAGGCCAAATAGAGACCCTCTGTCTTATACCCCGCAGCCTATTCATGATACTCGTCTTCAAACGGAATAGTTTCACCTGTTCTGGCTGATCTCTGTAGCGGCGGTCGGCCGGGTATTCACGTCAGTTCTCGCATGACGGGTGGTCTTAACCGTGACATGGCAATACAGTTGCCTGTTCTGCCCAGAAATTGTGACTCGGAAAACGAGTCAGCAAGTCAAATTCAAGTCCAGGGTTCGAGTCCGAGTCCAAGTCCGAGTCGTGACAGTCCAAGTCCGAGTCCGAGTCCGAGTCCGAGTCCGCAGAAAATCGGTCTCGAGTCGGACTCGAGTCCTTGGCCGGACTCGAGTACTACATCACTGCTAAAAACCCTCCGAGGGCACGGAATGCCAGTAGGCCTACAAGCACTAAACGATGTCACGAGGGCCACCACTATGGCTAGACTTACGTACGCATCCCCCGCATGGTGGGAGTATCTGAGTAAAGGAGAGCGCGAACGCATACAGCCTATTCCGTCGAGTGATACGGGAGGGATTCCTCCCGCCGGATACACCGACGGTGGACTACCTTGCAGCTCTCGCCGACGAACAGCTCTTCAAGGCTATCAAACTAGATCCACAACATGTCCTACGATGGATGTGTCCTCAACGGCAAGATGTAGGATACAATCTTCGTCATCGCCCACACCCATTTGCCTTACCTCAAAAATACGAAAAGAACTTCCTACCAAGACTGATGTACAGAGGCATTTACTAACGCCCCTTAGTAAATTTTACGAGCCAATCTTATATTCTTCTCATGGTGCCTACACTAGCTAACTCCCACTTGTCATAATTCATTCGATTGCAATTAGCTCTCTGTTGGTAATCTAGACGAAATAGTGTATTATTTCTGATACAGAACAAAATCTTTATAATTATTTTTCTATTGGTACTTTAGTGTAAATTTAAATCTATTGTTAACAGCTGCGTTTTGACAGCTGTTTGATTGAATAAACGCAGGGATTGTTTTAACGTGCAATGATGCACAAAACGTGCAGCGATAAATTGAAAAGTGCATTGATGAAAGGCTGTTTGCGCAGGAATGTATTGCAATTCATAATTATTTAAGATTTTTATTATTGACACCCGCTATAGACTCGCGGTTTTGTGCAGTGATGAATTTTTCTTAAAACATCCCCTGAATAAACGAATATAAACGAATATACAATAGGCTACTCGGAGATTTACATTGAATACATTACAACTGACAACCGGGACTCGGATTTCCACTATAGTTATATCTCGAATACGTAGATTTGGTTACGATTTGGTTACGATTGTCTTTAAACAGAACTTAGAATAGTAGGCTACTAGTAGGCAGATAGGCCTATATGATTTCGATTCTTTCAAACAGAAGATTAACGCGTAGGCCTCATCGACGTAGGCCTAGGCCTATATACGTCGATGGTAGGCCTAGACATGTTTACCATTGTTTTTAAACAAACAGGAAACGCGTATAGATAGGCCTACATGCGTACGATTGTCTTCAAACAAAGAGAATGTGCAGATATAGGGCCTAGTTAAAGCATGTTTAGATATAATTAGGAGTAGAAAACATGGATATGCATGGTTACGATTGTCTTCAAACAAAGAGAGGCCTACATATAGGCCTAGATAGGCTATACCATGGTCATGGTTACGGTTGTTATAAAAAAAAGAATAGGCTTGCTTACGTTGACATATGATTACGATTGCTTTCAAACAAAGAGAATACGTAGACATGGTTACGATTGTCTTCAAAAGGAAGAATGCGTATACACATGGTTAAGATTGACTTCAAACGAAGAAAATACGTAGATATATAATCATATAATAATTATATATATCTAAGGTTGTTTTCAAACAAAAGAACACGCGTAGGTAGATATGCCATGGCTACGATTGTCTTCAAACAGAAGAGTGAGTATAGGCCTACGTAGACATGGCTACGATTGACTTTAAACAAAGAAAATACGTAGGTCGCGATTGTCTTCAAACAGAAGAATAGGCCTACATAAGACACGGTAATTAGGATTGTCTTCTGCGTAGACATGGTTATGATTGGCTTCAAAGAGAATAGTATACGTAGACATGGTTACGATTGTTTTCAAACAGAAGAATAGGGCCTACGTAGACATGGTTACGATTGTCTTCAAACAGAAGAGTAGGGCCTACGTAGACATGGCTACGATTGACTTCAAACAAAGAAAATATGTAGACATGGTTACGATTGTCTTCAACAGAAGAACGCGTAGGTCGATACGATTCAACGATTGTCTTCATATATAGTATAGACATGGTAACGATTGACTTCAAACAAAGAAAATACGTATATAGTTATTATATGGCTACGGTTGTTTTCAAACAATTAGAATACGTAGATATTTACATGGACGTCATTTCAGCTTTTTTCGGTGGGGTGGGTGGCATCATTTGAGTATTTTTCCGGAGTAACTTGGCCAGCTTGCTAAGTTTTGTAGGGCCTATTTAGTCCACATGTGTAAAACTGTAAGCCAATGCTGCATGATGTGTACTGCAGTGTGCATATTGTTACAATATAATAAGGTAAAAAAAAATCCCTTGTTTATTCCTTTCTTCTTCCTCCGTTTCTTGTTCCATCCTTTATCCTTTTTTCAAATAACAAATGGGACAAATGATTGGGTAGCGATCCCGGGGGTCGAGGAGGGACAAGACCCCCACCTTTGGCATTGGGGAACACAGCATACAGTTGTACAGTTGACAGAGGAGAAATGTTCATTATGTATCAAGTATGCATTTTTGAATTTCAACGCTAGCAGTTTTGCAAGTCAGACTCGAAGCAAAAATCAAAATCAATTCCCTTGTTGAGAGACTCAAGAGTCAAATAATGCTAATTCACAGTAGCACAACTGAGAGGATTGGAAACGACTCCCTGGAGTGTGCAATGAAGACTTAACTGGGGGTCCTAAGAAAGACTGGGAGGTTGAACCGCAAACCCCCGACAATTCCCACCCTGCATTTAGGCCTACAATGGTCAGCTAACTGTTGGTCTGAGCCGCGGGGATGGTCTGCCTGAAAGCTGCTGCTATAGGCCTAAATCAGTTAATCCTTAAAGCTGAGAGCGCAACTTTCACTTTGCCCCACAGTGGTGAGCAAATTAGCAATCCCCTCCTTGATTAGTGACTTAGTGTCAACTAAAACAAGATGGATGACGTCACCTATTTATGCAACATAAAGCAATAAGTAAGTAAGCTAACGTACAGGCATCTATCAGCAGTGCGATAGCTAAGTATGCTCGGATAGGCCGCCGTTAATTGCCGTTGCTTGAACTTGCTCCAAACCAAAAAAAAATTACGCCATCATGTCAAAAAAGATATTTCACCAAAGGGCCGAACAGTGGTGGTGAATGTCACCACCACTTTGAAAAGTGGTGGTGACCGTTACAAAGCAATGTCTATGCTTACAGCTGACACTAGCGTTAATATAAGTAGCCAATTGTCAGACGAGACTTCGCAAGGAGTGGCAGACAAACTAGCGCCGCATTCTTCAACCCTCTTCAATTAATTAAATAGAGTCTATGTATAGTCTGCGCATGGGCGATGACACAAAGGCCTGAGCTGTTGACCCAGTGGTCATTTAATCTCACCTCCATTTCACTCTTCTTCTGCGGGTGAGCTCTTAATTGGTTCCTCGTGCCAGGGCCGTAGTCGAGGTGCCGTAGCGAATCGCCGAATCCCGAATCGCCGAAATGGTATTGCCGCCGAATCGCCGAAACTATTTTGTGAAGAATGGCCGTATCGCCGAAAATGCTCTTCGTAGCGAATCGCCGAATCCCGAATCGCCGAAATCGTATTGCCGCCGATTCGCCGAAACTATTTTGTGAAGAATGGCCGTATCGCCGAAAATGCTCTTCGTAGCGAATCGCCGAATCCCGAATCGCCGAAATCGTATTGCCTCCGATTCGCCGAAACTATTTTTAAAAGTCGCCGGGCCCCAGGGCATTTGTCCCCTCTGTCGGCGGGCCTGTGTGTATCTATAACCTATAGGTCATTGTATGTATATGTACAGCCAGTGTATATCTAGATATACACTGGCTGTACATATACATACAATGACCAGTGTATATCTAGATATACACTGGCTGTACATATACATACAATGCCCTAGATTAAAGATACACACTGATCTCTTAATAGACGTCATGGGAACCGTGTCAATGGCTGCGGTTGCGTTGCGTATAATCACAATAAATCTTATTAAAGTAAATTCTAATTCTTTGTTGGTGAGTGACGTATACTACATATATATGTATACTTGTATAGGTCAGTATATACTATGTATATATATATTATATATAGTATATACTGACCTATACATATATATGTAGTATATATGATGTAATCTTACTGCGTACTTGTCAGTTTGAATTAATAAAGATTATTATTATTATTATTATTATTATTATTATTATTATTATTATTATTATTATTATTATTATTATTATTATTATTATTATTATTATTATTATTATTATATACGGGTCAGTGTAGGCATGGACGCAACATCTTTACTTTCCGACCGCCAGATTCTGTGCACTAGCTTTCGGGATATCGAACTCTGATCACTTTCGGCGATTCGGGATTCGGCGATTCGAGTCGGCAGTGGTTTTCGGCGAATCGCACGCTTGGTAGAAAACTGCTTTCGGCGATTCGGCGGATTTGGCTTTCGGTGATTCGGGATTCGGCGATTCGAGTCGGCAGTGGTTTTCGGCAAATCGCCCGCTTGGTAGAAAACTGCTTTCGGCGATTCGGCCGATTTTGCAGTTTAAGGGCTTTCGGCGATTCGGGATTCGGCGATTCGGGTAGACGCCGTAGTCGAGGGTATACGCGGGTATACAGCGTGTACTCACCTCCAGAGACCGCATACTCACCTCACAAAATATAATTTGTACTCACCTCTAATTTGTTTCGGAAAACTATAACCGGTAGCGTGTAGAGCCTACTCACCTCTAATTTTACCACTACACAGTGTTTTAGTTGTCGGGGGGGGGGGTTGAGGGGGTTCAACCCCCCTAGTTCTCTTTCTAACCCCCTCAGCTAAGTAACTGAAAATATGTTGGGGGGGGTTACTTTACTACAAAAACCTGGTGTTTGGTCTGTGATTTGGTAATCTGCATATTTTTGACCCCCCCCCAGTTGTTTTTGGACAACTAAAACACTGCCACTACAGCCTTGCTCGTGCTACCACCACAACTAGTTAATAATAATAATAATAATAATAATAATAATATTTATTCTTTAATTAAGCGCCTGCAAACGCACTGCGCTGTACATGTACATGCTATGCGATAAACCTTAACTACTAACAGAACAGACAGCCTGCAATACACGGCGCAAATTGCAGCCTACAAATACCCACTCAGTTAGCGTCACATTTTCGCTGTGGTCGGCCACTACATCTGGAACAGACTAATAGTCTCCATTGGAGATACGCCTGTTGCCTAGGAATAGTTCACTTATATGTTTCACGAGTTACTGAAGTCCGGATTATACTGCCGTGGTTGGGTTGGGAGCGTTTCTGAGTGGGTATACCTTGATGGGGGCTATATTAAGTTTTCAAAATGAATGAATGAATGAAGCTGGTAGGCCTATAATAATAATAATAATAATAATAATAATAATAATAATAATAATAATAATAATAATAATAATAATAATAATAATAATAATAATAATAATAATAATAATAATAATAATAATAATAATAATAATAAATAATAATAATAATAATAATAATAATAATAATAATAATAATAATAATAATAATAATAATAATAATAATAAACCTTTCCAGTGGTTGTAAAATAACAAAAATGACAAAAATATTCTTATTGATTATATCGGATATACGGTAATGTACAAATTTATCCATCATGGGTCTGTAGGCTACTTGGCTGAGGTTGGCTCACACAACTTTTTAAGCGAGGCTCGGAGCGTCTACCGTGATCACTTCCTTCGGAAGTGGCAAACTGAGTGGACCGCCTCAGACACCGGTTCGGATTACCGAACCCTCGAGCCAAGCGTCGGCCTGACCCGGAAGTATGCTGACTCCAACCGGAGGAAGGAAGTCACCCTCACGAGACTCCGGCTGGGCCATGCCTCCTAAACACACAGTTGAAACTGTGGGGTCGTCACGAATCCGGAAACTGCGACGAGTGCGACGTTCCAGAAACCGTGCGCCATTTCCTACTGGAATGCCCTGGTCATGCAGGCCTCCAGGATGAACTCATCCGGATATGTGCACGGGAAAACTGGCCATTCGACCTGCGCACCGCACTCTGCCAATCCAGAGGCCTGAACACCATCTACAAGTAG
>OY744616.1:21615247-21837747 GCA_963556255.1 Allolobophora icterica
TTTTCGAACCAACCCTCCATTTTGATTGGGGGCAGTACGCCATTGAGTTCCCCAACCAGCAACACGCGGCGTGTGTTGCCCATAGAAATTGCCAAAGAAAAAGGCTAATACTAAAAATAAACGGTTGAATATTTTTTCAATTGTAAAATATGACATTAAACCAAGTAACTTCACATCCTTGAAATAGCTTCTATAACAGAGTCAATGGCACTCACAAAAACGACTTCAAGTTCATCTTCGTAGGTTTTTGCAATTTGCACATGATTGGCTAAACACCACCAGAGTTTCAGACTCTTGATCAGTCTACACGTTCAGAAGGGCCCCAAAAATGTTTGCGCCTAGGGCCCAATTTTCTGTACACGCGCCTCTGGGACTTAAAGGGGTACTTGCCCCAAAAATTTCGGGCGTTCCTGTTTTCGGGCAAGTAGGCGCCGGTAAAATGCTGATTAATTTTTGTTTCGTTCAAAAGTAGCCCCATGGTGCACCACGGAAATTTCTTATACGCCTATGACTCTATACCTTACACCTTTATTCTTCCTCGTCCTTACTCACACTGTTACCCTTACTCTTCCTCACTGTAGACCTAACCCTTAGTCTACTTTACCCAAACTGTTCCTTGTTAAATCTCTCAACGTTTGCCGGTCGCTGGTGCGTTTCAGCAGTCAACTTAGATGAACAGGCAATGCCGAGATAAACCGATGGACGACGATATGGGTCGTGTTTAAACTATAAACGTTCTATCGCAACCGAATATAAGCTTCGCTTGTTTCCTGGAATAGCCTTCAGTCTGTTTTAGATTCACGACAGAATGTACTATACAGATATTGTCTATTCCAATGACGACGCTGACGAAGAATTCAGCTCGCACGAGAATAGTTTTATATAGGGCCTATTTGTGTATAATATATTCTTTTATTCAAACTTATTGACAGAATGCAGCGAGTTAAAATTTAAAGGGTTTATATATAGGTTATAGATCTAGTAACTCTTTTTAAACAGTTACTAGATCCTATACTAGATTCCTACTCGTATAGGAATAATTTATATATTTGTAGATATATAGGGGCCTACTTCAATTTGCTATGCAAACGGGTCTGCATAATTATACTACTTAGCCTATAAATGTAGATATATATATATATATATATATATATATACATAGACTAATTGTGCATATATACAATTGCAATAAGAGGGTCCACTCTTGGGATAAGATGCAAGTAATGTGCTGGGGATTGCAATGGAAACATTGATTCTCTTAACTCTCTGCCGGAATCTATTTTATTTTATGCCTGTTCTGTCCCATCAGTGCATTGAACACGATCCCTGTATTATTGCAATGTCGCTTTGTGTCATATATATATATATATATATATATATATATATATATATATATATATATATATATATATATATATATATATATATATATATATATATATATATATATATATACATATATATACTCATGTGTAGGCTCCTATTTGTGGGTGTGTATTTGTGGGTGGTGTTTGTGGGTGTGTGTTTGCGTGTATGTGTTTGTATGTGTGTGTGTGTGTGTGTTTGTGTGTGTTTTTGTGTGTGCACATTTTGGCGTCTAATGTAAGAAAAACTAGGGACGATTTAGCTATCGATTTGTCAGTATATCTCACTGCATGCCACACTTGGATTCAATACGTCCCGACGCGTATATATAGGAAACATGCAAAGGCTAATGGACTGTTGAAATGAATAGTCTAGAGACGCGTGCCAATGTCCAAGATGTTTCCCATCTGACTATATTGAAAGGCCAGTAATAGCGTGCAGCCACTATAATCTTAGGTTCAACTGGAAATTAGCACCATACATCCAAAATAATGAAGAATAGAAGCGTCATTGAGATTTGCACGACTGTCCTGAGGCTATAGCATAAAACCTAAGCATAAAATACGCACTGGACAATGGCAGGACGATTGCGTGGCTTAACTGCCTTTTACGTGGATTCAAAGAAAAGACAGCGGTCTCGACAAAAGTGCAATTTGTGTTTGACAGCAGCAGACAATTAGGCCTATATACTAAAGCCTTTGAAAATCAGAGGCTAAGCCTAACTGTACCCTGCTTAAGTTAATTTATTACAAGCTCGAACGCGATTGAATACGAATTCGTATAGATGTTTTCAGAGCAACAGAATGAAATGCCATTTGCAGAAATTTAGGAAGCTGCTGGCCTATGTAATATATTACGTTTCCTGGCTAGACAATCCAAGCGAAGGTTTATTTCTGAAGACCGTCCTATACAGAACCCAATTGAATCGTCTTGATGCTTTAGTGCCGGGTGCAATAGAGGCGTGTCACTTCCGACCTTTCAATTAAGTCGGGTGTCAGACGGCCTTTAAGTATTCGTTCGAATGGCTTCGGATGTAGTAATTTACGCTCGGAAGGAATAATTGCCGAAACTTCTGGAGACCACGGGGCGCTATACACGGAAATGCACGTTTTAGATGTGTCTGGATCGTAAACTCTTGACTCGAGTTAGATAGGAAATTGGGTTATAATGATATCAAGCATGACCTGTCTGTCGCTCTGCTTGTGTGTCTGTCTGTCTGTTTGTCTCTCTGTCTGCATGGAGCTTTATGTATTTGTTTATCCTTGGGTCTATAGCCTTTTTTATGTGTACCATCTAATCGCCTGGTTATGACCTATAAATCCGCAAAAGCCAGGTTAACCCGTTTGGTCAGTTTGGGTGTCAATCGTAATCGTAATCGTAATCTCCAAACTTCTAAAGCGCAGGCCACGCGCTTATTCACGAGCGCTGAGACAAATCAGAAGGGGTTCCAAAGAGTAGTCCAAGGGAGGTCCGAGTCCGGTTTCCAGGGGGTCCGATCAAGAGAGGAAGCAGAGCTGCTGCTAAGGCGCGTGTCGTTTAGGGCGAGAAGAATTGGCAGACGGAGTATCAGATAAGTCAGGGTAGGAGTAGGCCTACTTGAAAAGGTGAGAATTAAGTTTTGAGTGGAAAACCCAGGGGTGATAGATAGAGGAATATGAGGAGGAGGATGAAGGACGGGTTGCAATGATGATGGGTGAACTGAGAAACTGCGGAACTCAGGTGGGAGATCATTCCAGAGGCGTGGTGCTGTGTTGGATATGGCTCGGGTGGAGAACTTGAGATGAGTAGTGACAAAGGGTCGAGAAAGACTGAGGTAGGAGGAGGATCGGGTGTAGAGGGTTGCCTGGATGGTGAAGAGATCATGGAGATACTTGGGCTGGGAATATTATAGACAGCTGTAGGTTATTGATAGGATTTTGAGGCGGATTCGCTCTGCGATTTTTAACCAATGGAGTGATTTGAAGATGGGAGTGATATGATGATGTTTGGGCATTCTAGTGACAGCCTTGGCTAGTGAGTTTGGATAAGTTGCAGACGGTTGATTTGGTTGGATTCAAGGTTGAAGAAGAGGAAATTGCAGTAGTCAAGCTTTGAATAAACAATGTCAATTCAGTATATATTATATGGTGACGGGGGTCAAGCAGGGGAAGACGACGTGGGGTGCTACAGCGGAAAACGTTGAAGTTTAATATTGGTCCACCATGTTCAAATTATTCTCGTTACCCTGCTCATCCTTTTTCATGTCTTAATCCAGTTGCATGTCCACCTTTCTGTAACCTATGTATTCTTTATTTATTTTCCGTCTACTTGCCAAACAATCTGTTCTGTGTAGCTGTATGTTTGTCTGTCCGTCTGGTTTTGTGTCTGGATAGTTAAACAGACTTTGAAGAAATAGACCATTCGAGATTGTAAGGAGTTATACAGAAACACGTGTTTCATGTCTTTGCCAATAATAACGGACGATTTCCAGTTGTCCTTTGCAATTTCGTTTTTCCATTATTACGGGTTTATGGTTCTCAACGCAGATGTAACAAAATGTTACACCCGTCTGCACTCTGCAATATACAGGGTATGCATTTCTCTCCCTTATTATTACAGATATTTGTATAGGGCCATATAAAAGCCTCTATGGAACAATAACGAAACGATGTAAGTTTACAGTCCAATATCGATTTGGACATGGCCTTCGCCAGGGAACAAGCAAATACACGCAGGCATATTTCATGGCATGTGAAGTCATCTGGAGCAGTTCTGAGTAGGGCTACATAGATGACGCCTCTGAATTTTATAAGGAATCGAACCATAATTATATGGGCGTTTATCTGTTAAGAAGCCCGAGACTCTGGAGTCAGCTTGTTGGTCGAACGTTTCTTTAAGACTTTAAGTTATTAACTGATAAAAACAGACTAACCAAATTTCTGTTAAAATCCAGCCAGCAAATGCTGGATACCTTGCATTTCTCACAATAATCATTTTAAAAGAAGAGAACCTCGGGAACCGCTTATAAAATCATGTCCACTTAAACGGCTATATAAATGTATTTATATTTAATTACAAATACAGGCCTAGGTCTACAACTGTCTCTGTCTCTGTCTCTGTCTCTCTGTCTCTGTCTGTCTCTGTCTGTCTCTGTCTCTGTCTCTGTCTCTGTCTATGTCTCTGTCTCTGTCTCTCTGTCTCTCTGTCTCTCTGTCTCTCTGTCTCTCTGTCTGTCTCTCTCTGTCTGTCTGTCTGTCTGTCTGTCTGTCTGTCTGTCTCTCTCTCTCTATATATATATATATATATATATATGTGTGTGTGTGTGTGTGTGTATATATATATATATATATATATATATATATATATATATATATATATATATATATATATATATATATATATATATATATATATATATATATAACGAAGCCTTCTTCAGCTTTCCAGCATTCGTCGAAACAAAACAAAGCGTGTTGTTGTGACAACAGACAATAGAAAGTCTTGTATCGCTGCTGTTGGACAGAAGACAATGACGGACGGAGGGGTTGTTGTTCTTAATTTATCCATGCGATACAATTGAACGAATGAGGATGCAGGCGCTGACAATATCCCCATGGAAACATCTTCGAGCGGTGGCGACTCAAATGCGCCCTCTGGTACAGTTGGACAGAGAGGCCATGGCAACGGAGATGATTTCCCCGTAGAGGAGGAAGAAGGGAAAGCAGGAGGAAGTGAAAGGAAGAGAAGGAAGTGGAAGGCGGAGAAAGAGGAAGGCGGAGGAAGAGTAACGGTGAGGAAGAGGATGAGAATCGAAGTAAGAGGTTATAAGAGAAGAATTTAAACCAAGAGGAAGTGTGGAAAGAGAAGAAATCAAATAGGGAAAAGAAAATGAAGAAAAGCTTTTTGAGAAAATGAAGCCGATACGAGTAAGGAAAAGAATAAAATGACGAAAAGACGAATTGAAGGCTACAAGAATGGGAAAGAAAACCGGAAATTAGGAATAGATGAGAGTGCGAGAAGTATGAAGATGATTCGAGGAAAAGGAAAGACAGCGAAATGTGAGAAGAGCAGAAGATTTTATTTATCGATAACAGTAAAATAAAGAGATAGGATGTAAATTAAGATAAATAAAAGGTCATGGAGGAATAGTTGGGAAAGGAATACAGGAGTAGAAGAGCTGAAGGAGGAAACGAAACAAAGTCATCTTCATACTGAGGAATACGGGCAAAGATCACTAAAATCAGACAGAGAAGATGACAAGAAGAAGAAGAATAAGGGGATGGGAAATGAACACTGGAATAGGGGATGGCGAAAAAGCGGGGACGGCGTTTTAGTTAAGAGGAAGAAATTGCAAGTTAACTGGGGTACCCAATAAATATTGTAGTCTAGTCTAGTCTAATAACTTTCATAGCGGCGTTATTACAATGCCAAGGACATTAGTTGTAGTTGAAAATCCCAACTGTTGCGATTGATGCAGAAGAAACAGTTCCAGCTTAAGATGGATCTTATTGGATCTGTTAGATATCATGTTCCAGTCCCTCTTATAAGAGGACATGGAAAGACGCTCAACAAAACAGTGTTCAGATAGATAATGTCGATACATACATACATTCATACATTCATACTTACTTGCTCAATATCTCATTTACATAGGCTACATACATACATGTATACCACATATGTACATACATACATGAATAAATATATACAAACATACATAAATACATAGATACATACATGCATTCATACATGGGCTTTATACGTACATACATAATATATCCATACATGCATGCGGCACGCCTGAACGGCAACGTAAATACCGGTGCATATATACTAGAGCTGTACCGATAAGGCCTTTTGCCGATTATCCCGATACCGCGTATAGCCGATTATTGTAATAGCCGATATCGCGTATGAAGCCGGTTATTTTATTATCGACCAAAAACTACGCATACGACGTTGTATAAGGGCTATTAAGGAGTTTCCAGTCCTGTGTATAATAGGTCCTTGGTTTCTACGGTGTCTGCTAAGTATAGTGCAATGCTAAATATAAATCATTTATTAGAAACAAGACATAGATACTTGTGCTCATTTTTCTATTTGTAACGATTATTGTGCAAAAAACGTCAACTGTAAAATAATTTGCATCGGCGCCGATACGTTTTCGCCGATACCGATTATGCCGATTCTTCTAATAATCGGCCCGATTACGAATGCTCCCGATGCATCGGTACAGCTCTAATATATACACGCAAATATATATGCATACATACAAATACATGTATACATACATACATACATACATACGTACATACACGCATACATACACACATCCATACATAGTCATACACACATACAATATTATACACACATACATAAATATATACATACATGCACACATACACACATTCACATACATACATACACGCATACACATACATACATACATACATACATACATACACACATACACATATACAATATTAAGCATACACGCACACTTACATACATACATACATACATACATACATATATACATACATACATACATACATACATACATACATACATAAATACGTATGCACACATGCATACATATATGAATTATGCACACATACATACTTACATATATACATGCACATACAAACATGCAAACATACATACATATACTCTCCGTCTGACAGAAGAACATTAGGAAGAACGGACAGAAGAGAGGGCGAACGGACAGATACATATACAGACAGATGGACAGACGGACAGACGGACATACACAGGTACGGCCGGACGGACAAGTGCTTGAATAGGAGTTGATACATTCGTTGCATACGACCCGTTTCATGACACTCTGTGACACTACTCGCTTTATCACTTCCTGTTTTCATCACCGTCTCGGAAACAATCAGCAGCAGGACCAGCTGCTGAGGCTGCAGACGATGACAGCAATCATTAGACGGATGGCAAAACAACAACACGTACGTCATAGTATTCTAGGTTTACGAGGTGTCATCATAAAAGAAGAGGAATGACGAGGCCTAAAAGGACTAATAATGATCGACGGAGTAGCCTGAAAACTAGAACATGCCTAGTCGAATAAAATTTATAGTTGAAATAGCCTAAAAGAACTCAGGCATGAATGATTGAACGGTCGAAATAGTAGTAGTAGTAGACTAGTAGTAGTAGTAGTAGTAGTAGTAGTAGTAGTAGTAGTAGTAGTAGTAGTAGTAGTAGTAGTAGTAGTAGTAGTAGTAGTAGTAGTAGTAGTAGTAGTAGTAGTAGTAGTAGTAGTAGTAGTAGTAGTAGTAGTAGTAGTAGTAGTAGTAGTAGTAGTAGTAGTAGTAGTAGTAGTAGTAGTAGTAGTAGTAGTAGTAGTAGTAGTAGTAGTAGTAGTAGTAGTAGTAGTAGTAGTAGTAGTAGTAGTAGTAGTAGTAGTAGTAATCTTAAAATATCTGCAGCCCCAAAAAAGTGAAGCGCGGGAACCAGCTTAGTGGCCTATTCATAGGCTTATTCAAAGTAGCAGTTGATGTTGTTGTTGTGATGATGATAATTATCATAATATATAAAAAAAATAATGACAACAATAATGATAATATTTATCATCATCGTCATCATCTTCGTCATCATCATCTTCTTCTTCATCTTCATCATCATCATCATCATCTTCTTCATCATCATCATCATCATCATCATCATCGCCATCATCGTCATCATCATCATAAGAGTCATGACGATAGTTGTTAACTGAATGGAAGAAGGAACGAGAAGAGAAAGGATATGAAATTTAAAAAGAGAGAAAAATGGACGGTAGGAGAAACTGAAAAAGAGATTGAAGAAGCATGAATAGGAAAGAAGAGACCTGCAGACGACAGCTGACAAACGGCCAAGCTTTGGTCAATACTCGCCAAAGCATTGGATCGTCCGCTTTACGAATATTGCTGGTCCGTTATCGTCCATCCAAATGTCCGCATATCTGTTAGTCTCTGCCTGTCTGTCTGTCTGTCTGTCTGTCTGTCTGTCTGTATGTCTGTCTGTTTGTCTGTCTGTCTGACTGTCTGTTTGTGTGTCAGTCCCGTCATATCATGTTCTGTTTGTTCGTCCTTCTCTCTTTGTATCTCTGCCCATGCGTCCACATCGTATTCTGTCTTCTTGTATGTCAGTCTGCCTGCCTGTCGGTCTGTGTGGTTGTCTCTATGTATGCTTGTCTGTTTACTGTGTGTCCTTGACTCTCTGTGTACAGCTATAAGGTTAGCTCATTCGACGCATAAAACGTGTTTTATTGCGAAGCTGCAGGACTGCACTCTTCTCGCCGTCATCGAACGGCAATGATTACGAAAATGTAACAAAGTTTCGATGAAAAATGTATGAAACCTAGAAAACGAGAAAGAGGAATAAACTGCACAGGGGCAGGAGGAAACAGGACGTTGGACAAGAGGGGGAGAAAGAGGAGGAGGAGGAAAATTGGAGGAATGGGATAAAGAGAATAACGGCAGCCGAGGGACGATCAAAATGATTACAGCGAGGTTTCTCGGTGGTCGCGACGCACAAAAACATAACTGATAACGCTTTCGAAGGAGCTCGAAGCACAATATGCGCGGAGAAAAATTCTAAACGATAACTGTTCTATCAGATCGTGAAACAAAAAAGCATTAGAAGAAATCGATAGAACAATAAAATAGGCCTATGCATAAACTACGAACTACACTTGCGTCTGTGAATATGCTGGTTCCCGCGATTTCGCTTGTTTTGGTGCTGTAGAAATCTTGAGGTTACGATTACGATACCATTACGAATACGAATCTGAGAAACATATCAACAAAATTCTGAAAAAAAATCAGCAGTAGATGATATCTGTTTGAAATGCACAGGATTTACCATTGTATACGAAGTACCTGGAGAAGAAAATTATCGATTAGCCTATTGACGAAAAGACGCATGAAAAAGGACTTACGCGACTACAAGGCACGACAGTAGGTAGGCCTATATACAGTCTGCATGCAGTGCCTATAGAGTCTCCGATGGGCTCAATGTATGTCGTGCTCTTTTGCCTTAGTTAGATAACAATGAATATTAGACTATCTCTCGTAGGACTCTTATAGATCCTGATACAAACATGCATAATCTGCATAATACTTACAAATCAATTGCAAACTGGACTCCGTGGTTGACAAGCGTCAAACCTGATTGATGTAGTATTCTTTACTTCAGCAAGGTCTTCGCAAAATGGTTTCGCAGACTTGGCTTTGGTTTATATATAGAAATGAATTCTGCGACAACAGCAACCATAAATAAGCCTATATAGGCCAGTGTTTAATCTAGTCCCCCTCTTCTGGGAGGGGAAACAAGGTTTCTGGGGGGAGCAAAGAATTTATACAAGATTTTGTCTTCCATCTTCAAAAAGTCTATGACTTTTCCAAATTTCATCTTCAAAAAAAGTTTTTTTTTTTAGTCATTTGCCCGATTTTTCAGAACTTTTCTACAGCAATTACTCTCTCAAAAAAAGTTGATGACCTTTTTTTAGGAAATCATCTCTCTGGGGGAGGAAAACCATGGATCCACATATATCCTGGGGGGGGGGAATTGTCCTCCCCTAAAGGTATCTACATTGTAATATTGCCGGCCTCTGGGGGGGGGGAAACATCAATCCTGGGGGGGGAACTTCCCCCCCAAAGACGTCTAGATTAATCACTGTATATAGGCCTACAGTCTTTCATAAAAAAGTCTTTCAAAATTTCCTTCCAACACATTCAAATAAACTTAAATCGACTGTGCAAAAATCTGTAAAAGCGTAGGCTCATTACCTGCTATGATACTACAGATACTACCTAGAATGACTTTTGGTTCTGGAGCCGGTAGCCTATTGGTTAGAGCGCTCGCCTCGTAACGCTAAGGGTACCGATTCGAGCCGCCTCTGAGACCGTTACCGTGTAAGGACCTCGAGCAACTCCTTCACTCACAGTTGCTCAACGCCATCAACTGATGCTTGCAATGGTCATTGGAAAATGGCGCTTAATAAATGCGGAATAATAACAGTAATACTACCAAATTATTGATTGTTTGTTTCGGAAATATTTTACTGAATGAATCCTTGGATTTCTGTTCAGTACCGGTAGGTAATTTATGCATTGCTCTTTGCAATGCACATTGCGTAAATAATTGTTATAAAAAAAACCTATACATAGGGGGAAGTGGGGCAAAGGAATACACATTTCGTAGAGTCAAAATTTATATATCTAATCAATGGAAAACAATTCCGGTCCAAGTACAATTTCATGCTTCTACCATCCATAGACACCTTAGTAAGGAAAAAATTTGAAATTGTACAGATGTTTTTTGGAAATTGTGATTTATTGGAAGCTATGCATGTATCACTTTACCCCGCCATTTGGGGCAAAATGAAACAGGCGTATCTGTTTGCCCCATTCACCGGGGTAAAATGATACGCTATTGTTATAATGTAGGCTACAGGTAGGCCTATCAAAACCAAACATACCAATTATACCAAACATAATTATTGTAATGACATTATTTCTAAATAGAGCTATACAGCGAAGTAAACATAGCAAAGTAGGCCCTAACTGAAAATGAAACTGTTCTTCTATGACAGTCTGCATGTAAAATAAACAAAGAGCAAAATAAACATGGCAAACTAACAGAACCTGAAACTGTTCTCTAGCCAAGAAAACTAACACTCGCCGCAAACAAAGTTACCATTGGCGTCATGTTTATCTGTGTCCGCGCAATCTTCATGGCACCAGTTCTTGCAGTGGTGGCACTGAATCCACTCTTCCACTGGTGGTTCGACGTAAGGTTCGGTACAAAAAATGCATTCAATATCAGATGTCTTCTTAGAAGCTGTTTTCAAACAGAACTTGGCAGCATACTTTGAAGCAGACCTGGAAGCTGACTGTGGAGCCGACTTTGAAGCTGACTGTTTAGCAGACTTTGAAGCAGACCTGGAAGCTGACTGTGGAACCGACTTTGAAGCTGACTGTTTAGCATACTTTAAAGCAGACCTGGAAGCAGACTTTGAAGAAGATTTTGAGGAAGACTTGGAAGTAGACTTTGATGCACACTTCGAGGTTGACCTTTTTTGCATTGCAGCTTCCTTTTTTTGTTTCTTAATGTTATCACTCTGAAATTTGTCAACAAGGATGTTTTTGAAGGGTGAACTTGTTATGATCTCCGATTTCTGTGCTATCCTTTTTCTACCATTACCCTGACCAGAGAATGCTTTAGGCAATGGTGAAATATCAAAAATTGATACTCTTTGAACTGTTTGCAATTGAGATTGTTCAAGTTCAAGTTGCTGTTCCTCGACAGGTTCAAGTTGCTGTTCCTCGACAGGTTCAAGTTGCTGTTCCTCGACAGGTTCAAGCTGCTGTTCCTCGACAGGTTCAAGTTGCTGTTCCTCGACAGGTTCAAGTTGCTGTTCCTCGACAGGTTCAAGCTGCTGTTCCTCGACAGGTTCAAGTTGCTGTTCCTCGACAGGTTCAAGTTGCTGTTCCTCGACAGGTTCAATTTGCTGTTCCTCGACTGCAGGTTCAAGTTGCTGTTCCTCGACAGGTTCAAGCTGCTGTTCCTCGACAGGTTCAAGTTGCTGTTCCTCGACAGGTTCAAGTTGCTGTTCCTCGACAGGTTCAATTTGCTGTTCCTCGACTGCAGGTTCAAGTTGCTGTTCCTCGACAGGTTCAAGCTGCTGTTCCTCGACAGGTTCAAGTTGCTGTTCCTCGACAGGTTCAATTTGCTGTTCCTCGACAGGTTCAAGCTGCTGTTCCTCGACTGCAGGTTCAAGTTGCTGTTCCTCGACAGGTTCAAGTTGCTGTTCCTCGACAGGTTCAATTTGCTGTTCCTCGACAGGTTCAAGTTGCTGTTCCTCGACTGCAGGTTCAAGTTGCTGTTCCTCGACAGGTTCAAGCTGCTGTTCCTCGACTGCAGGTTCAAGTTGCTGTTCCTCGACAGGTTCAAGCTGCTGTTCCTCGACTGCAGGTTCAAGTTGCTGTTCCTCGACAGGTTCAAGCTGCTGTTCCTCGACTGCAGGTTCAAGTTGCTGTTCCTCGACAGGTTCAAGTTGCTGTTCCTCGACTGCAGGTTCAAGTTGCTGTTCCTCGACAGGTTCAAGCTGCTGTTCCTCGACTGCAGGTTCAAGTTGCTGTTCCTCGACAGGTTCAAGTTGCTGTTCCTCGACAGATTCAAGTTGCTGTTCCTCGACAGATTCAAGTTGCTGTTCCTCGACAGGTTCAAGTTGCTGTTCCTCGACAGGTTGATTTGGAATGTTCTGTGCACAGTTTTTTGCGTTTTGTAAATATGCAGGCTTTCGAATTATTACTCGAGTTGCAGATGGAGGCCTTGGCTTGGTGATCGCAGGATTACGGGATGTTCGCATAGGTCTCTGCACACTCATTGATTGTTCTTTGGTGGCTGCTGAGGTTTCCGCTTGAGAAATTCAATTGCTGGCTTTCCTCTTTCTCGTCGGAATCTCTGCTTGATCACTCGCGGTTGCTTTCCTCTTTCTCGTCGGAATCTCTGCTTGATCACTCGCGGTTGCTTTCCTCTTTCTCGTCGGAATCTCTGCTTGATCACTCGCGGTTGCTTTCCTCTTTCTCGTCGGAATCTCTGCTTGATCACTCGCGGTTGCTTTCCTCTTTCTCGTCGGAATCTCTGCTTGATCACTCGCGGTTGCTTTCCTCTTTCTCGTCGGAATCTCTGCTTGATCACTCGCGGTTGTCGTAGGCCTACTAGTAGAACTTGCTGCTGAGGTTTCCGCTTGTGTAACAACCGATGTATTTGGATCGGCATTTTCTGTCACTGAAGAAGGAGCATAATCTTCGTCGGTGAAGATATCCGGGTTGTACGGATGAATTCCTGTTGACGAGAAACCATTTACAGCCTTATCTACAGAAGCACATTTGCCATACGCATCACCAAATATGGCTGCTACTTCGTGCATCGTTATGCGTTTTCCAGGGTTGGAAACAAGCCACTTGTCGCAACCTCTGCTGTAAGCAGTTTTGAGCGGGCCAAAAAAAGTACGATCTAGTGGCTGAATTTTATGGCTTGTGTGTGGAGGAATTGAAAGCATAACTATGCCGTTTGACCTTGCAAAGTTCACTGCATCTAGTGTTCTGTGACTGGCATGGTTGTCAAGCAGTAGAAGCACCTTTTCATTTTCACTTGAATGAGAATGTATTTGAAAATGTCCGAGCCACTTGACAAAAGTGTCGCAATCCATCCAGCCGCTCGGCACTGCATAGCCCTGAGAACCAGGCGGACTGCCCTTCATCAGTGTTTGAGCCATATACTTTCTTGGAAATAAGAAAGCAGGTGGGATGTATGTGCCTGTTGCGCTCATGGCGCAGACTATGGTAATATTTTGCCCTCGTTCGGCGCTCGTCAACTTTCCAACTTGCCTCTGAGTTTTTTTTGCAAGTATTTTTCCGGGTTTTTGCACAGTACTCAACCCACTTTCATCCATATTGTAAATTCGATTTGGTGGAATTTTTTCGGTTTCCAAAACTGATTTTAATAGATTATAAAATTTGCCAACTTGCACCCTATTGAAACCGGTTGCACGTGAGAGAGAAGTCGCCTCGGGTGTTCTTAGTGAGATCGTTTTATGTCTCCGCAAGAATCCACTCATCCAATCTTTTCCTGCTAATTGCGTCACCTTGGAAAATGGAACATCAATGTTGTTTCTTTCTGCAAGCTGGAAGGCTAATTGTCTAACATCTGTCAAACTTAACCCATAGAATCGCTGCTGCATGTCAATTATGTACTGTACCAGTTCAGTTTCATATTCCTCATTCAATGTACATCGAAATCTTCCTAACTTGCCTGGTGTTTTAACTGTTTTCATGAGATGGCGCCGTATTGTGGCGTGTGGTATCCCATACGTCTGTTCAGCTTGTCTGAGGCTTATTTGATTTGATCTAATATCTGTTATGGCTGCCTGCATAGTTTCAAGAGTCCACAATGCCATATCAGTTTTGCGTTTGTAATTTCTTACCATTTTCAATCTGAAAGTATAATGTAATATCTGTTTAGAGTTAACATAAATAATATTTTTAGGCTAAATAATAACCAAAGATGATTTCTTTGGTTGAAGTAGCCTAGGATGTCTACAAAGGAAATTAAGAAGGGAAAAGGTCAGTTGGTGCAATGCTACAAATTTCAGGTGCAAATACCTTATATAAATCTCGGGAGCAAACTAATATTACTACATTAGGGCAACAAAACAGCCTGGGGCAAAGTAATACTGTAGCAATACTATACTGGGGCAAAACAATACGGCATGGGGCAAAGTAATACTATACTGGGGCAAAACGACACAGCATGGGGCAAAGTAACTCAGTTGCGAATCACTTTGCCCCAAACCATAGGTAGGCTGTTCTCGGGGGGGGGTGATAATAGAAGAGGTCCGTGCACGCTAGATTACGAAACACTAATTGAAGTGTGATACGTGTCTTACTAATAATTTGTTTACTTACCCGAAATGTGTCCAATATGGACGTGATGATCGATTTGCAAGCAAAAACTATATCAATATTGCAAATGACAAAATATCTATTTTCTTAAAATAAGAAACAAAACATTTTTTGGCCAAGCATATCAATACTATCACCTAAGCCGGAAGTGAGTCTATAAGGTTTATAGATTGACTGGTTACCTGTTTCTGGTTGTATAAATTTCTATAGCGCTGAGTTTCTTTGCCTCGTTGAATCTCTTTGCCCCACTTCCCCCTACTGCTTGAATGGAAATGGCTTCACGCTGTGCACAGCAGTCTTTAGTTAAACGTCAATGTCATTCAAACCCGTAGAAAGTAGCCTCATCAGTCTGCATTTCAGCTATTAGCGAATGGTCTAATACACCTTAGGACAATGACCCTAAGGGCTGCTGCAGCCTACTCCAACATTTAAAAACACACAGTGAGAGGCAGTTGCCTCAACTTTTTTCCCATACCAGCATTTCTTTAATTTACGGTGGCAGTCTGATTCGAAAGTTAGCACCAACTATAGCCTATCACTTGCAATTCCCTCTTCAGAGCTAACTGATACGAAAAGCCTAAATATAAATTGATTTAAGTCAAATTCAGTGTCTATATTCATTGACCAAGGCTGGACGTGGATTCAAACATATCTACGCACATTCAAATATAAGACAATATTTCAGATTTAACTGGAGCTTATGCGGCAGGATGGTTTGTTCAGCTTGCTTACATAGATATGTCTATACATGAATATATGGATGGATATATAATACATATGTGTGAATATATATATATATATATATATATATATATATATATATATATATATATATATATATATATATATATATATATATATATATATATATATATATATACGGACGTTCTTTGGGTTGGAGACATGGGATGGTCATTGATGTGTGAGCGGGCGGTGTTCATTTCTCTCTGTGTTCGCCTAAGCCCACGATAATGCCGGTGGAGAGAAGATGAATACGCCTCTGTCTCGTTCGTTATGCAACCTGCCCTTTGCGGCAGCTGTGTACACACGAAGGAGGCTCTCAACGTCGATAAGTAGGCTATACATAGCGGAGCCGATTGGCTCGGGCGCTCGACCCGTAACGCGAAGAGTACGGGTTCGAACGGTTCCTGTGAATAGGTACCTTGAGCAAGTCCTTCACTCACAATTGCTCTGCGCCATCGATGGATGTCTGGTCATTTATAGTGACGCTTAATAAATGCGTAAAATGCGTAATAATCCTCCGAGTCGTTACACTAACATGCCGCTACATATCACTGCGGTCAACCAAGGATTGACTGATGCTTAAGTTACGTGCGTTTGAATGCATGAAGAGTGATTTATATGGACTCGCTATATCTACCTATTAAAGAATAAAGACATAGGTATGCAATGCACAGAAGCTCAGTGGTTGATTGTTAACTCTTTTGCGACCGGGGTTTGCACTTTGAACCCCGTAAAAGAAAAGCTCCCGTGTCCCATTTGTAACGTATACACTGGAGGAGATCATGTCCTGCTTCGACTCTCGAGCCGGCAGTGGGCAAATCCCAAGGTCCTGGACATGGGACCAGCGCATAGCAGGACTCGATGGTTTCTTACCAGCTCACGCAAGTATCCAATTCTACTGCTTTATGACAGAGACAAGCGTGGGAGACATGGAGTCTACTCTAAAGTTAATTTAAAATTTCTTGCCGAACAATCAGTGAAAATTATAGGGCTTATAGGTTGTACGCTGGTTTGGAATCGCTGTTGTTCTAACCAAGAAACAATACATCCAGTGCTTTTTTTTCTAGAAAAAAGGTTCCAGAACTGAACAATTATGGATGGGCTAAATCGAGGGCGAAGACATGGGCGACCGCAGAAATTTTCCTAAGGGCACAATTTTTCTAGGGGGAAAAATTATTCTAGAGGGAGCAAAATGACTTTTTGCTTGGAATAGCATTCATGCACACAGAAAACGAGACAATTTCCAAAATCCAGAGGGGCAAATGCCCCTCACCCCTCCGGACGCCCATGGGCGAAGGTCGAGAAATAAACGGAGTTGGAGGTTGGGGAGGGGTCTCGATAAAACTGAAAACAGTTCAAAACACTGAAACTAAATTAAAACAACTAAGTACATTTTTTTATTAAATTAACTAAATTATTTTTCAATGGCAGAAAAAAGTACTGAATACATCCATAAAAATTTATTAACTATAGGTTCACAGGCAAAGAGGGTCACATAAAATTTCACCATTAGGTACAATTACTTGTTTCTATTTGCTAATAGACCATACTGTATTAGTAATGATATAATTACGTGTTTAATGTTTCATGATGCCGTCATATTAAGCAGCTATACCTTTGATTTATGTGGTTTTATTTTTGCGTTTTTTTTGCAGCATTTAGGCGCCGTTGGCCGTTGGTTGTGTATTTATTGCTAATCGTTGGCATGTAACATCATTAAGAGATCCCTCTGATCATTGTTTTGCCTGTTATGGCCGTTGCTTAGGGATCCTATTATGCAAGAGAACACTGTGCATGCATAGACGCAGACACAGAGATTATATAAATTATGTGCTAAGTGTATATTTATGTTCTATGTATCTAGATGTTATGTGCATATGTATATTATGTTAAGTGTATGTCGGACTGTTTTGTGTGTACATGTAAGTTATTCATCATTCCACAATGCGATACAATACAATACAATACAAGTGTATTTGATGTTGCCAAAGCTCAGAAGTGCACACACGATCATGCGACAGAACATCGACTGCTTCGAGCAACTGTGAGTGAAGGACTTAATCAGGGTCCCTATACACAATGACTGTCTGAGTGGAGGTTCGAACCCATACTGTCCATGCTACAGGCCCAGCGCTCTGTCCACATGGGTATACCGTGCCTCACATTCCAAATGCATTCCATGTGCGCACCATAGGCTAAACGCAAGAGAATATACATATACATATGTCATCATACATATATTATAATATCCATAGAGCGTGTGTCTGTCGGAGGACGCTCTGGAATCTATTGTGAAACAGAAACCGTCTGTGACGTCAGTACTGCCGTCTTGACGACGGCGATCAGATCATTTTAACCAACGACATCTATACATAAAATTATATCCATATAGTGTCCGTCTGTCGGGAGACGCTAGGTCACAAACGGGTTCTGTTCTATTGTGAAACATAAACCGTTTGTCTTGACGACGGCGATAACCAACGATACAAATAGGCCTATAATATGACGTCATAATATGAAGGGCAAATACACTAGTATTATTATATAGGCCTATGTACACTGCCGTCATAATATGACGGGCAAAAACTCTAGTATGTATATATAACGTTATGCTGGTACATATGTTACATGTACATATATTACGTTATGCTGGTACATATTATATATATATATATATTACGTTATGCTGGTGCATATGGTGTATATATGTATATTACGTTATGCTGCTACATATGTTTTATGTATGTATAGAATGTTATCTGTGAAGAATCATTCAAGAATGAATGAGGAGGAAAAGGACCATGAACATCGACCGTATATATATGCGAAGATTTGGAAACAGGTTGAGTATGTTGCACGTTTCGAAGTAATTGCTTGAATGCTCTTTTACATATAAGCATGTAACATCTAGCCATGTGCACTCTATGCAACACACACACACACACACACACACAACACACACACACGCACACACACGCACGCACGCACTCACGCACGCACACACGCACACACGCACCCACGCACCCAAACCCACACACACACACACACACACACACACACACACACACACATATATATATATATATAATCAGCTGTTCTTGATGATCCTGTTTCCGATATCGATGAACAACGGAAGGCTCTTTAGTGCGGCTGTTGTCTGGGGTTTTATATTTCGTTGAGATTTGTTTTTGGAGAACCCTACACACTGTCAAAGACACCTTCCTCCTCCTCCTCCGGATCTCCTGTGACCATGACCATCGACCACTTATGGTAATAAACCGTTATCGAACTTGCCACTGATTGATGCCATTGTTCCCCGTGCTCCGGAAATTTTATAGCCGCCTTCCTACTACGGTGTCTGTAATGATATCTGATTTATGGACCTATTACGCCTCTGGTGTCATCGGCCATATACATCAAGTTTTCCCCTTCTCCTAATATCTCCCATCCTCCTTCTGTCTTCATCTTCGCTCCTCCTCCTCCTCCTCGCCCCTCTTCTTCATCGTTTCCTTCTTTATTCCATTATTTTCTTTCGTCATTTTACTTCTTTTCCTTCTATTCTTCTTTTCCGTTTTCACCTTCTTCTTCTTTTTGTTGTCTTTTCTAGTTTCTAGTCTTCTTCGTCTCTTTTATCTCCACTTCTTCAGTCTCATTTTGTTATGTCTGTCTTCCTCCTTATACTTCTTTTCCGCCTAATGTTTTCTTCTTTATGTCTTGTCTTCTCCTTATCATCCTTATTGTTTTCTACCATACTTTCTACCTCCATCTTATCACTGCTGTTTTTCTTCTTTCTCCTCCTCCTCTTCTTCTTCCTCTTTTGTTGTTGTTCTTCTACAATCCCTCACTCGTTTTTCTTCATCATCATCATCTTCTTCTTCTACTTCTATTTCCTCTTCCTTGTGTTCCTCCTGCTCCTCCTGCTCCTCCTGCTCCTCCTCCTCCTCCTCCTCCTCCTCCTCATCATCATCATCATCATCATCATCATCATCATCCTCATCATCATCGTCGTCATCATGATGATCATCATCGTGTTATTTTTCTTGTGTCTCCCAGTTCCTGATATTGCTTTCTTTCTCTTCATCCTCCTTTTCCTCCTCCATTTCCTCCTCATTCTTCACACCTGATTGGAAGATCGCCTAGAGCGAATTAATATCCGCTCATCAAGCGATGTCGAGTTTATTAGGAAGATGAATTATTGCATTTCTCTGGCCGTACATTGGAAATCAATTTTTCACTTAGCGTACGTCGATCCTGGTTTTTAGTTTCACGTTTTGCGTCGCAGTTTCCGACGTAAATTTAATAGAAAACGAAGTCTCTCCCGACCAATCCGCTTATTTTTCTATGGCTTGGGCAAATGTTTAGAAAGGATTATTGCAAATGATTTGTATTGTTCCGTGATTATATCGCGCAGGTCAATCCGTACAGTCTAGGACGAGGAATAACAGCTGAACAGAACCCTGAAGATGAAATATTACCCTGTCGTTTCTAATTATAAGACGAAGAGGAAACGCCGGTTCAAACGTAGGAGGGGAGACTGATAGGGAATGGAACGGGAGGGCAAACTGTGCTTCTATGGAAACACACCCAGAGAGTCACTATTATGTTTTCCGGTCACGTACGGACTCAGTAGTAAGCCCCAGTTTTAAACACCTCCACAAGCGCCCACACATTTACGTAGAGACGTAAACACGCAATATATTAGTCTCGTAGCATCTACTCGCGTAGTCTCGTAGCCACGAAGTCTCATAGTTAAATGCACACATAGTGACATAATCTTCCCGCCACACGCCTGCGACACAGAGACTGTCACCAAACGCTCAATATGGCATTGACTTAATCAACCAAGTTATCGACGACTTTGTGTCTACAAAGCAAGACGAGTACAGTTTTAATTTCTTTCCAGAAACCTGTCAAAGCCCTGCACACGTGAATTTCTGTCAGTCTTGCGGCAAGTTTAAGCGTAAATTCATTGAGGAAAATCAGGTGGAACAACACCTGTGTACAAAGGAAGACTGTTCGAAGAGGCAGATCCACCATAGGTAAGCACTAAACAGACATGATGGGCTCGAATTGATGCAATTAAGCGCGGCACCTACATATATCCAAGGGTAGTAGAGCACACCGATGGTCAGTGCGGTTCCCTCGATACTGCAGAAGCACACACTGTATATAAGACGGAAGTGCTGACGGGACGAGGCCCTTGAATGTTATTCGTTCTGCGACAGGAAGCCAGTGCAGTGAGAATTTAGACAGACTGACCGCAAGTCGAACAGCTTAATGGAAGGACTGGAGCAGAATCAACCAAAACTTGGGCAGACCGGCACACTGCACAGTGCACAGGTATAAAGTTGTATAATCGCATTCTCACGGTCACGTAGTCTAGTAAACGCAGGTACGGGTTAATTACATAAAAAAGCAATTCCACTGCAACGAATCTCCTGAGACGAATTCTAGATCGCCTACATGTTACAGATGGCATATCTAAGTCTATCCAGACGAGAACCGGTCTACCTGTCTTGGATCGATCGATTAAAAATGAGGGTCGTGCTTCTGTGGTGCGCGATCAAATGCTGTTTACATAAACGCCAGAAATAACATATGTATGCTCAGGAAAACATGTTGAACCGCAGACTCAGGCCTAGTAGGTGTCTGAACTTACGAGAATTATTGAGTCTTGTAGTGATATCTTATTCATTCATTCATTCATTCACTCATTCACTCATTCATTTATTTATTTATTCATTCATTCATAGATTTATATAGCGCCTCTTCAACAGAATTACTCAGAGGCACTCCCCACTCCATGCAGCACGGCCAAAAAGAGCAGTTTTCAGGCGGTCATAAAAAATGTCAGGGGAAGAACTATAGGAAGTAAGCGCAGCTCAGGAGGGAGACCATTCCTTATGGTCGGGCCGACCACCGAGAAGGCTCGGGTTTGCCTATACTTGAACGCCTCTGCATGATGAGTCTATCTCGCAGTGCGCTATATAAATATGTGACGTAGCATAAATTGTAACTGGTAGGCCTATCTTCCCACGGAACCAGTTGTCATCCGATACTCTTACAACACTCGATGTACAGAGCCTCTCAGCAGCATTTTCAGTGCATTGTAATAAAAGACTTGGCAAGCAATCCGGTCTTGGGTATAATTGTAAGAGCCTCCAAACGGAAACATTCCGAGTGGCTTTACCAGCAATATCTGTTAAGTCTCACTCCAAGAACGGTCGTTCAGTTGGAAGGCATTAGAGAATTCGAGTGCCGTGAAACAAATGAATGCGTGCATTATTAAGACGAATGCCTGGTGCCGCTGTCGAGGCGCTTAGTGCCGGATGCAAATTGTCCGGTCGCATACAACGACCACGGGGTCCAATGAATGCGGACGAGAGGCGAGTATCGATCGGTCGTGCGATCGAAATTCACATCGTTCTGGACCGAGATCACGAACCCGCGACGACTGAAAATTCATGTCCTGAAAGGCAGCTGCGCATCCGATACATTGAACATGTGCAGACAGTGTCGCAGCGTCCGGCTTCAGCAGCCGAGTACTGAGCGACGCCGGCAGGTTCAGTTTACTGCATAACACGCGATTTCGAAATCGAGAACTTTCACTTGAATGGTCTCGGATCACCAGCGGTGTTGTTCGATTGGTTACTCAACCGTGAAATTGTCTTTTATTGTTCTGGTTTTGCAGGAACGAAGGTGTCAATACAAGCGGAAGAATATCCAGTTAAAAGGATCAGGAATACTATCAGATTCGCCATTAACTCCACCAGAAGATGTGCGTTCTCAAGGGTCGTCAGTGATTGGTCTTTGGTGACCCACTGATCGATTTCTAGGTCAGTGTGACATATATTGCCCGGTTCAATTTCCCAAGCGTCCGATCAGTCACAGTGCTGTCTATTTTGCTAGTATGAAACCAACCGAAGAGGGATCGCAGTGAACTATGTTCTTCTGTTGGCTATGCATGGCTTTTCCCTATTATGTTCTGCGTGCCGCCACCTGCTGTCCATTCCCGGACTTCTTGCAGTCGGGTGACAGCACGGTCGAATGGCTCGGCGAGTCGTCCGAAAATGGAGCCAATTTCACGTCCACGGTCACTTTCCATGGTCGGATGATGCGATCGATGGCGATACATGGCTCAGAGGACCTCGAGGATGACCAGTGGACGCGGCGAAGGGCTTTCCAGAGGGACTGCCTCGTTGAAGTCACCGTCGGCAGGTTCCTCTGCACTCACCGACATCTCGAAGATGATTACGAGAACAGGTAAGACATTCTTTAAACTCGCACCTGCAAGTAATGTAAGTCAGCTCTTCTCAGACTTCCTGATGCCGTGGACTGGTAATTGTTTTTCGCCAGTCCTCCCGTGGATCGGTGCTTTTCAACATCAGCTTACATAGGCGTATATATAACATGCTATAGGCCTATTAAAACTTACACTTCATAAATATCGTTACTGTGTATTACAGCCATACTTTTGATACTATTGCATGTGTCGTTTTCTCATTTTTATGTTTCTCATTCTTTAATTTTTTTGCAAAACAATCACCGTAGATAGTTTGAGTACGATCAAAGTTCTGATTCTGGTTTTCTTTCCGCGGACAGATAACCGATCACTCGCGGACAGGTAACCAATCACTCGTGCAGAGACGGCGATCCCGAGGGGTCGAGGGGGACAAGATCTCTCCTTTAATAGTGGGGGACACAGTATACAGTTGTCCCCCAAAACATTTTGAAGAAACCCAGAAAGGTCCAAAAATTGCTTTCGCGTGAGCACGAACAAATTTGTTGACCTCTTTTTAGACCAGATCAGTTCAAAACTTTTTTCACCAGGTCTGTTCAAAAGTCCCCCCCCCAACGGGGTGTGGTCGCACCGGGCGGCCACTTGAGGGGGCGGCGCTTGATTATATTGATAATATAATGTGGCATTACCAGTGCCACTGCACTAGCAGTAAGGTAACGCTATTAGCGATAATATGGGTGGCGTTTGCTTTCCTTTTCTATTAGAAAACTAAGTTGAGTAAGAAATGTCACACGAACGCTCATAGCGAATTGCTGTCGTTAACTCGAATATTATCAAATTAATTAGACTTCCTTATGTAACAGTATTGATTGACTTAATCAGCCAAGTTATCGACGACTTTGCGTCTACAAAGCGAGACGAGTACAGTTTTAATTTCTGACTGCAGTCTGCCAGTCTTGTAGCTGCAGTGACGAGTGTGATGTTACATTGTTTGAACGTTGCACTAATTAACTTTGCTTTATCCTTTGAATTACAGTTCGTACTCTGAGATACGGAGTATTAACACTAGACTTATGTTGCACTGTTGCAGTGCGCTCGCCGCTCACTGCTCAATAGACTTATCAAAATTGCTAAAACTGTCGGTTTCATGTTTGAATCTTGAAGTGGCAAATTATTAAAACCTATCTTCGTGTGACTTTTAATTAACATCTGACTGCGGATCGAGCCTGATTAATAAATTAATAAAACTGACTTAAGTGATGCAAGTTTGCAATGTATATCCACGTAATCCACTTAAAAATAATAAAACGTATGAATGATTTAAATTTATTTCAAGTTTCAAGTTTCAAGAAACATACGTAAATTGCTAATGCTAAAGGTACCTTAAACGCACAGTAGGCTACTCAGTGACATTAGTATCGGATCTGTATCATCTGCTATAGTAACTGTGCTCTATACTAGGCTACTAAAGGTTAAGGCTACTACTAACTACGATCATACACAACACAGACAAAATTTCACTAGACTACTAGACGGGCCTGCCGCCTTACGGGGGTGGGGGGAGGGGGGCACACTGCTGCTTCGCGCCGCCACTGCCCAGTTGTCTGTCTTGTCTTTCTATGCAGCGTTGTTCATAGGCGTAATTTGTGGGGGGTACGAGGGGTACCCGTACCCCCCACGTTTTGGGCTAGGGGTACCGTACCCCCACTTTTTGAACAATGGCAATCAATATTTTATTATTGTGTCTTCCTAGAGATCGCAGTCTCCGCCTTGCTTCGTGTAGATAGGAAATTGGTACCACCAACTTTTTAGACGAAAGTTACGCCCCTGGCGTTGGTGCTTCACTTGCATGTATATAAAAACACTGGATAGACATGTTCTGACGATTTTCGCTTTGGTGTGCACATAGGGGCCTGTCTCTGATCCCCCAAATGTTCGCAACACCCGTCATTGCTCCCACTGCTTTTGCCATTCTTCTTCGATTTCGTTTAAACAGCCATAAGCTCAAATCAGCAGGATGTTGCCTTTCAACAACTTTTAAAATCTAACGCGGTCTAAATCTGTCCAGTAGCGATTTTTAAACAATAATCAACTTTCGCAATTATTTTTTTCGCTGTTTGCTCTTGAAAATGCGTTTGCAACAATAATAATGCCACTTACGGCGCCACTCAAGTGGATGTAATCCAGCTACTTTCTGCGGCCCCTTATAACACGTACGCCGCTCATTATTTTTGCATAAGAAACTAAATAGCCATTTTATGGAACTTCCGATGTCTGGCACGGTCCGTGGAAAGCAACTGAGTCACAGAAGTGCATCGAATTTACTGCAAGTGACTCTAATCTAGTGTAATTCTGGTCTTATCTGTTTCTGATCTGATCTCTGATCAAAGTCTAGTCTAGTCTAGTCTAATTCGATCACTTCTCTAACACCGTTGTCGTAATGTAAAAGGCGTCCATCATTTATTTATTACGAACATTTTAACGTGTGCAAAGTCACGCAAAAATGTGAATCTGAGGCACGGTTAGTCAGTCGCCAGATGAAGAGCAATTAGATACGGTATCTAGATGTTTGAAGGCCAGAGAGAAGTAGTGAGTTTGAGACGTTTATTGAAAGAAGAAGAAGAAGAATAGGTGGGGCAACAGATAAACATTGATAGTCGGTTCCATTCCTTGGGGGCTGCAACACGAAACACACGAGAGCACATGTCTACATCTAGGGTCAACCAAGAGACCCATAACCGAAGACCGCAGACTGCATGGTTGAAGGTAGGTATACTAGTGCACATTGTGAGGGTTTTATAGGTCAAGCAGGCCAGTTTAAATCTAATTCTGACAGAAAGCCAATGCAGCTGATGGAGCAGAGTTAATGTGTTTGAACGAGAAGATGCACGCAATACCAGACGAGCCAGAGAATTTTGAATGCGTTGAAGCCTGTTGACTTGAAGATCTGACATGCCTGCAAACACACAGTTGGCATATCGAGGCGAGAGCGGACAAGAGAACAGTAATAAGTAAGAGCAGACCTAATGTGACGTATTGCCCTAATATGATAGAAACAAGATTTGCAAAGGTTTGTTATGTGGGGATTGAAATGTGAGATTATTGTCCAAAGTGACCCCAAGTGTTTTGATAGTCTTTGATATTGGAACAACAGTGCCAGCTATATGTCAACGCTTGAATGAGAAGGGAAAGAGCGCAGTCTCTGGCGTGAGCCAAACATGATTGCCTCAGACTTATTTAAGTTTATAGCAAGACCGTTGAAGCAGAACCATGCATGTACTGAAGAGAGGCACTCTTCTAGTATTACTTTACCGGACTGATCCGTTGGTGCAGAGCGATTAAAAGCTGAGTGTCATCAGCATACTGCTGTAACTGGACTCCAAAGTGATTGGCTATGCGGCTGAGTGGTGAAGATGGTAAATAATAGCGGAACGAGAACAGAGCCCCGAGGGACACCAGCAGTGCAGAGAGAAGGATCCGATCGAGCAGAACCAATACCCACTTGATGAGATCTCTTCAATAATCTCCCCAAGTGAAACGGTCGGATAAAATCGGAAGTCGTAATCTGTAGTAGTAATCTGCTAAACAAGTCCAGTAGAAATAATAAAATTGAGTCAGAATTATATAAATCATGAAACAAAACTGCTGATGTGGTCATTACTACTACTACTACTACTACTACTACTACTACTACTACTACTACTACTACTACTACTACTACTACTACTACTACTACTACTACTACTACTACTACTACTACTACTACTACTACTACTACTACTACTACTACTACTACTACTACTACTACTACTACTACTACTACTACTACTACTACTACTACTACTACTATTATTATTATTATTATTATATTATTATTATTACTAATACTAGTGGAAGTAGTAGTAGTATTAGTCGGTGGTAGTGTAAGTAGTGAAAGTAGCACTGGTAGTAGTAGTAATAATAATTATAGTAGTACGACTACTGCTGCCTCTGTTACTTAGTAATTAGCAACTTCTATGGCACCGCTGTCTAATGCACAAGGTATCGAGTCTATCGACCGATAGTGAACCAAAATCGACCCGTAGTTAATACCTAGAAAGTCAACGCACTGAAACAGCGAGTCTATGGTGGTTACGCCAACTGATAAAACTAATACTTCCACTACTGCCGCTGCTGCCACTAAAATCACCATTACCACTACGACGATTTGTCTATCAGGTATTAATTTTCCATGCATTGTGGTGTTGTGCTTCAACAGGTATATCTGCATGGAATTCGTTATCCGCAGCCCGCTCGTCATACAGATTCGAGAATCATCCGTCATCCGATTCCAAGATCCACGTCTCTGTTCATCCGACCAGCTGCGCCTCAACGACCGACCGTTGGTCAACCGGAACGGATTCTTCGTTGCCAGTCATCCGTGTCCGGTTGCCCTGACGGGCGGATACAATGTCCGTCTGCACGACCGTCGTCACGGTCACGGTGTCTGTGATGCCTTCGAAGGAACGACACGCATCGAGGCTCAGTGTTCCTCCGAGGACCAGGGTCTCGTGTTCCGCTTCCGGTTCCCGCAGTGCGTCCCAGAGGGGTTGGGCATGAGCACCGAACAGCGGACGTTCTGTGTCGTCAGCTGGACTGACGATGAGAACACGTACTGTGTTATCCGCCACGACAGCTCCCAGCAGGCATGGTGCCTTCGCTACCACACCCGACTGGCGACCACGGGGACATTCGCCGCATACCTGTTCACGGGCCTACGTTGCAATCGCGACCCAGTTGCCATCGGTAGAGTCGGTTGTATTGTACTTGACATGCGCCTTGACCTAACCCCGACCTCGGTGCAGAGGTCGTTGTGCGCCGACGACTACGAGGCCTGCCTGTGGGAGAACCCCTGCAAGGACTATTGGCCAGACATGCAGCTGGCCTGCCCGCGACGGTGCGGGGTTTGCAACGACACCCTGCCCCGGCTGTGCACGCTGCCTTCTTGGACACGAGGAAAGTGGATGCAAACGGACTTCAACGAGACAGTCGAAGTTGGGGAGAATGAGATCACCCTGTCAAGCCTTGGGGATCGATACCAGTGTGTCGACTGGCAGGGAGGGAGCCAGGTCAGTGAAACGCGTGGTCGACATGGCGCACATTCGGCTGATGTTATGCTGGTTAAGACGTTCAACAACGGATGTCGACATCGTTATATCTGCGCCCAGTGGAAGCTCGTTCACCACTCGATGTCGTTCCTGCTCAAGTACCGCTTCAGCCGGAGTCAGGTTTGGCCGTTCGACGGTGCCACTCCTTTTGGTCCTATCGGTTGTCACCTGTTCCAGTACGGCGACGACGTTGAGCCTTTCCTTGACCGATACACCAGTCAGCAATTCAAAACCCTCGTTCAGGCGGACGCAGCGGCTGTTGATTGCGACTTCCCGAACGTACCTGGAGATGAAGTTACGGTCACATTCAGGCATCTTGTTCGTTGCCGAGGTCACTTGAGGGCTCTCGATGACCGCGGAGTGGTCAAAATGCGGCTAGTCATGCGTGCTTGTCCAGGCGGCTGGCACGTCCGAGTGTTTATGTGCGTGGGGAGGACGAGCCACTCGGATGAGAAGTTCGTCGTGACTTACTTAGAACAAACCTCAGAGTATCACTGCTGGATATTCTCCTCAACACTTTCCACTGATTTTTACCTTCTTTCTCTAAGCGACTGCGCCGCTGGAGCCTATGGTAAGATAGAGAGTGGATTGCTTCAACCAGTTATGTCTTTTCACAGTGAGCCTGGTACAACAGAATCAAACACATCGATGCAAAACCAAATAAACTCCGTTTACGGAACTGCATCGTCGAAAAGAACCCCGACAGCAATGCCAATTCATGACAATATGACAAGAACAACTGTGAATATGTTGTCTGCTGATGACAATTATAACAGTTTTAAAACTAACTTCTGGGAAACAGGCGCAGCAACAGCACAGGTTGGAAAGGTGCCGCAAACCATAGAAATAGCCAATACATCAACACTAGTCGTTGTACTAAACGAGGAATACCACGACAACAGGAGTAACAACAACAAAACATACAACATCGGAAACGTTGCAGACGAAAATGGAAACACAACAGACGACATTGGAAATTTTGCAGACGACATTGGAAATTTTACAGACAGCAGAACTCTCAAAGCAGACGACGCGGAAAACGAGAGGAAAAAACACGAAATCGGCAACAATGCCGATTACAGGCGAGGTGAAAGAAGCCAAACGGAATTTAATAATGGCATGAAAGCGAATGAAACAAACGACACTTCGGACAAAGTAGACGATGCTACAAAAGAAACCGAGTTAAATCGGGCTACAGCTGAAACTAAACTTGACGAGCTCGACTACGGAGATTTGGAGTTGATCCGAAGAACGAAGCAAACTCCTCAAGCGCATACTGATGCCTTCCATCGCCAGAACAAATCGCTGAGAAGTCGAGTTGAAATAACCAAAGTAGGTAACCCATTGAATGACGTCCGTCACTTTTCCAAAGATGACGTCGATGATGACATCGAAGACAATGAAGGATCGTCAAATCAACAAACCGACGAAAATAAAATTGATGACGATATTGTCATGACGACGGCAGTTCACCAGAATGACGACATTGAGGTCATCGATGACGCTAACCAATCGTCAACTCCCAGTTTGTCGGAGAACAAAACTGACGCAGAAGATGAAAACGTGACGTCAGTATTTCACCAAATTAATGACGTCATGGGAAATTATTCTAATGACGTCAAACTAGCGTCAACAACGATTGTTTCTCTTAAACCGATGGCAATCACGTCGTCTGCTAGCCGCACTAAAACGTCTAGGGATCGATTATTCTTTAAAGCAATTTCATTAGTGTACGCTTTCTTCTCATGGAACTTGGCTACCGCTGGGTTTGTGTAGCTTTGATGACGAACGGGCGATGTTGGAAATCAATATTTAGTTGCTTTGACTGAGCCAGACCGTGACATAACAAAGCTCGCAGCGGAACTATCGATAAAAAGACTGGGTTTGTTGTGTCGGAACGAAATTTGCTCAAAACGCAGTCTGCCGAAGAAAATGAATTAAAGATGAAAAAGATAGACTAATTGTAGCAGAAAACGAATAATGCGGGGGCTATAAATCTTTCCAATCTGGCAATGCTATAAATATATATATAAACCTACACGTATGCATATATATGTGGATACAGTCATATATATTCATATCTAAAAGGCATTTCCACCATTGAATTCACAAAGTGATTGATTAGTCGGTAATGCAACCAGACGCAGAGGGATCGGAGATAGACGCCATATACAATCGTCATCATAACTGCATAGAATACACAGCTCAGAGGCTCTCGGGTTATGAAATCGAAGACCAAAAATCGGACCACACTGAAGACATAGCCTACCAGGGACCAGGTTAAAAGTCTGCAGGATGTGGTATAGGCTACGTATGTTGCCTTCCAGCGAGAAGGGAGACATGCTTTGTACATGGACTATTTGGCTTTAGACACCTTCGGATAACCAAAAACTAAACATTCCTAAATGATTTTCAAATCATTTGAAAAATCTGAAAGATTGCGATTGTGTTTGCGCTCCTCTGATACGCAGATCAAGAGTGAAAGATTTGACTATTTAAGAAGATTAGATCAATTTCGCAGCCATTGCGAATGCGATTTGACCCAGAAACAACACGAAGCCAATTTTTGAAGATCAAAATGAGTAGGCCTACTTTTAACAACCATCATGCGCTGTTCAATAATAGGCCCAACATAACTTAGTGGAAGGCAAGAATTTTTTTAAACTTATGATTCAGTAGTAAAGCCAACGATTAAGCCTATATAATTAACATTTAATTAAAACATCTAACGTTGTGGACACTACGGCATTTGATATAAGTCTGATAACTATTTAATGCTTTTTAATTGGCAGTGGAGCCTTTAGGTACATGTTTTAAATGGCGTGTAGCTGAAAGCAACTCACGATTATACAGTTTTAATCAGTGATGTCTTATTTCATGATATTAAACGGTTTAAACCACAATTGAATTCGATGGCATCAGCCATCTTACACTGAAAGCATCTTCTAAACTGTTTATTTTTCTTGACCCCGAAACTTCATTTTCCTCAAATCGAATCTTGGTTAAATGTAAAAAAAATTATACCGATGCGCTGCTGTGAAAACCATCTACCTTAGACTCTACTATGTTTGCAGAGTTTAACATTCAACCATACTTAGGATATCTTGAATTACGTTAAAAGGTAACAGCAGTGAGTAGTTCAGTGTGTGACATCGCTTCTGTGCATTGTTGTAGGACACGATCTACGTATACTGGAATTTTTGTGAGGAAGTTAAAGTCGCTGTGTTAAGTAACTAGGAACTGGCTAAATAACCTGACGAACTTGAAATTTTATGCATTGAATAGCCCACATGTATTGGGCTAATTATTCTCCTTCTTCAGATTTTCTGTCCTCTGGTCAGGTTCCTATGTGCCATGGTGTCACTTCTTATGGTGTTATGCTCCCTCCTTCAGCTTGTTCCATCCATCATCATCCAATCCAGCAACATTCCTCCGTCCCTCCCTCTCTCCCTCCATTCCTCCCTCCTTCTCTCCCTCGCTTCCTCCCTCGTTTCCGCCCGCCCGAAGCCCGCCCGCCCGCCCTCCCTCCCTCCCTCCCTCCCTCCCTCCCTAAACCCTCCCTCCCTCCCTCTCTGTCTTTCTCTCTCCGTCACTCTCTGTTTCTCTCTCTATGTTTCTCTGTCTCTGTCTCTGTCTCTGTCTCTGTCTCTGTCTCTCTGTCTCTGTCTCTGTCTCTCTGTCTCTCTGTCTCTCTGTCTCTGTCTCTCTCTCTCTGTCTCTCTCTCTGTCTCTCTCTCTCTGTCTCTCTCTGTCTCTCTCTGTCTCTGTCTCTCTCTCTGTCTGTCTGTCTGTCTGTCTGTCTGTCTGTCTGTCTGTCTGTCTGTCTGTCTGTCTCTCTCTCTCTCTCTCTCTCTCTCTCTCTCTCTCTCTCTCTCTCTCTCTCTCTCTGGACATATGGGAGTTTTTGATACAGAGGAGCTAAATCATTATTTCAATTGACAGAGCAGTCGACGCTTGCAAGTGGCCCGAAACAGAAGTGCCATATCAGTCTCATGTGACTGACACAGAGATAACCTAGAGTCGTAAAGCACCTGGGGTCGTATGCACGGGGCGGGCGTAACGGCTATTCCCAGACTAAATCTGGCTTAAGCCATACTAGTGACGAAAATCTTTATGCATGAGCAGGTCTTAGCACGTTAAGCCCAGACTAGCGCAAGTCCGTCTCTGAGCTAGGTGTTAAGTCGACCACACCTGGTGCAGCAACCCAATAATTCATCTTCAGCTGTGACGCAGTGTAGTAGTAATCGATCATTGAAAAGCGCCGCCGTATGAAACAACTCAATTGTTTTTCCGGACCTCAAAGAGCAGTAACACTCAGCGACCGATTCGCAGTCAATGGGAGAAAATGATCGTGCAGGGAAAACTGGCAGACGAATCAGCGCTAACGAGGATATATAAGTTCAGTATAATTATAGAACCAGAAATATGGCGATAAGGCCTAGTCTATATTCACGTGTGTGCGACACGGCGGTCTAATCGGTAGCGTGCTTTGTCTGCAGCCGACGATTGCAGATTCGAGCCTGAATCAGGGCCGGTTTAACCACTAGGCGAACTAGGCGGCCGCCTAGGGCGGCACATTTCTGGGGGCAACAGAAAAGCTACACAAAGAAATATTTTTTAAACCATTGCCGCCGTTTTGCCAGTCCAGAGGCGCAGGCCTAGCCGCCTAGCCATACAAGGCGCTTAAGGTGCGTACGCACCCCTGTCACATTCTGCTTTAGGGCCCGATTCATTCATTTCCCTCCAAGCGCACAAATTTTAAATTTGGTTAATTGTTCCATCTGATGACATATTTAGCTGCTGCCTACGGTGTTCAAAAAGCCCGTTTACTGCGTGTATGTCTCAGCCTCTCTGCAGTCTGAACTAGTCTGTATGATGACTGATGCGGCCGGGATGCCTCATGATATCTGATGCATGCCATATTGTAGAGACAAGACAGACAAGACATTTATTGTTCTCAGTAAATTGTGTACAGCAACAGTTATGCGTATAATACAAATTACCATAGAGTATTAAATCATCAATGTTAGGAGCAGAGCAAATAATGGGAGCAATAGGCACACCTAAAGGGAGTGATCCCGCTAAGCAGGGGCCTAATTGCTTCATGCAGGGTGAGTCAGGGTGAAGGCCAATTCGCTATCAAAGAAGAGGAGGGAATTAGATAAGCTTAACTACCAAAAGAAAGAAAACAACAAACTTAAGTAACATGTTTCAGTGCGTGCGCGCGCACCAGTTGTCTAAAGAGAGCGAGGCTGGTGGCAGTACGTATGTTCAACGGAAGGTTATTCCACGTGAATGGGCCCTGAAATTTGAGTGAGAATTTACGAGTATTTGTTCCTGCATAGATGGGTCTATAGTCTCTGTTACTTCTACTTCTAGGGTGCGAAATGCGAGTAAGGTAGGAAGAGAAGGAGGGAGGGAGAAGGTTATTAGTATACTGATACATAAGTACCCCAGTCTGTACAAATCTGATTTGCTTAATGCTCAGGAGTTTATGTTCAACAAATAAAGGACCTGTGTGACAGAGACCATAAGATTTAGTGATGGTTCTAATAGCTTTTTTTGTAGTATCTTTAGTGCGTTGAGATGAGTGTCGTAAGTAGAGGTCCAGATCAGATTATGTATGTGTATTGTATATTGTATGTGTGGTATTTGTCTATACATGCACTAGGTTACCCTGATGTATCGGAGTAATTGACCTTGTTCGACCCCCAAGTCGAAGCGAACTGGGTGTTCGCTTCGACTGCACATGAGCTCATTTAGGTGTACAACCACGGCGCATTTTAACCGTATAACGTAACAGCTCCAGCGCTAAGATATGCCTGAAATAGTATGCCTTGTTCGTCTCTCTCTCTCTCTCTCTCTCTCTCTCTCTCTCTCTCTCTCTCTCTCTCTCTCTCTCTCTCTCTCTCTCTCTCTCACTCACTCACTCACTCACTCTCTGTCTCTGTCTGTCTCTCTGTCTCTGTATCGTTTTATCTCGTTTTCTCTCGCTCTGTCTCTGTCGCAGTCTGTCTCTCTCAATGTCTCTCTACAAGGCTTGTGGCCTGTACACTCTACATTGTCTTATTGCATTATTCAAAGAGTCTCTTGAAAAAAGAAACTAAGACTCAACTGATGGTAAGGAACTTCTAAATTTAGAGTACCGCGGTACCGTAGTAGTTCTTGTTGCTTTAATTTTTTAAGTAGTACAGACGATATCTGCTTCTCGTTTCTACATTTGCTGAAGAGAAAGCGCGAAAAATCAAATTTTGAATTTACATTAGGCCTATATTTGTATAGACTTCGCACGTAGGTAGGACTAGGACTTCGTAAACGTAGCCACAGGAGTTACTAAGTGTTCAAATGAAACTGTGCACTGTATCATTAATTAATATTTACATTTAAAATTACCATTAAACGTGTTAGACCATACAACATAGGCTGCATAGCTAATGCAGTTCCAGACTAGGCCTATATTACTTTAATTATGGCTAACTTTAAAATTTAAAATTTATCAAATGCCATATTTTTGTTTAATTTAGAAGCAATAATGATTCTTATATGATTACAATGAACGACGAATCGATGGTACTAAATTAAAGATGCAGCATTCGGCTGCATTCCTGTGTGAGGGTTATATTAACTTGATTAATTTAATATTAATTAGGCATATATATATATAGCTATCGCACTTGCCAGAGGCGCGGAGCGACAGGTTCGCCTAGGGCGCCAAATACTCTGGCGCCGGCCCTGGCCTGAATAGTGGATTCCTTGTGACGACACTAAATCACAGCAAGTTTGTCGTGTACTCTTGTCTCGTTCACCAAGTAGTACCGGTACCCGAAATGTAAATGACAAGTCTTGCGATACACACAGGCCCCTTGTCTAGGACCTTGGAATTTGTTTGTTTTCGGCTCAAAGAAATGAGCGCCTACCTTACGTACCACGTCAGACTTGGGAGTTGTACTGTTCCATGCTGACGCAGGATTCGGAAAAGCTGGGTTTCAGTTAAAAGAGAACCCTAAGATTTTCAACCAATCATAGGCGGATATTCAGAGGCGTAATTTTGGTCTAAAAAGTGGGAGTTCCAATTTCTTACACACACGAAGCAAGGCGGAGACTGCGATCTCTGGGAAGGCTCAAAAATAAAATATTGATTGGCATTGTTTAAAAAGTGTGGGTACGGTACCCCTCGTACCCCACAAATTACGCCTATGTGGATATTTCTGGATAGTCTATCAGACAGAAGAGCTGCCTGACTGAATACAGTCCACCCAATGAGGCGTCATCGTCCAAAATCTAAATGGTTGCATCCTCTTTAAAACACAGATCGTTGTATTGATCATTGATCACTTTACATTTGGAATCCACTTGCCAGGAATGTCCTTGTGTGTTTTCAGAAACGCTGCCACGCAGTCATTAACTAATTTATTATCTGACTTGTGAAAACTGATTAAGTAACCAGTGATTTAGTTTGCAACAAAGATATACTGTAGCAACAGCTTAGAATTACCATATTGCGGATAAAATGAACCCGTTGCAAACCACCCCATAAAATCCAACACCCCACGCGCCATTTTAAGGCAGCGGAGGTCAATTGGGGCAGACAGTTCAATCAGATCACGTGCAGTATCGACTTCGGAAGCTGTCGGTTTCATAGACGGCTGACTTTAGATATGAACATAGATAGGATGGACTTGGACAGAATCTTTGATTGATAGTCGGCGGTTGCAGCCCCCCTCTCTACCTTCCTGCATACGTCCCTACCCCTCTCTCCCTCCTTCTCATGATAAACCGTCATCTATTCTATAAAGACTGTTCGCGCGGTTTCTATGTTCGTCTGTAGAAATTCCTGCTGTGCTGTTGTGACGATAGATTCTGCTGGTGCTGTATCTGTTGCTGTTGCTCCGACTGATTTATTAACGCTGCGTTCGCCAGGCGACGCTCCTCTCTGTTAACAGACCAACACAACATGGAGGGTTAATTTTCTAATAATAATAATAATAATAATAATAATAATAATAATAATAATAATAATAATAATAATAATAATAATAATAATAATAATAATAATAATAATAATAATAATAATAATTATTATTATTATTATTATTATTATTATTATTATTATCATAATAATAATAATCTTCTTTATTGATTCAAACTGACAAGTCACCTTGTCACCTTGTGCTGTCAACTCCTGGAGCTCTAGCGATCGCCATGACACACATTCTCCATTGCTTCCTATTCGAAGTCAGGTCCCTTAGTACTTCCAGATTCATGCCAGTTACATCGTGAATCTCATCCATCCATTTCTTCCTTGGTCGACCCCGACAAGTACACAGTCATATTACATTGAAGCATGACGGTACAATCAGGATCTTAATTAAACACACGTTTTGGCAGCCATGCAAGACGTCCGCTTTAGAGGGGGGTTATGGGTATCTATGTATTTATTTATCTCTGGCTGAATATGTCTTATGAATGTTTGTTGTCGGTCATCCGAACGTCTTGTAATTGCAAGACTCGGCTGAGCTAATTGTCCACTTCTCTGTCATTAGGCCTATATTAAGACTCTTCTGTGCTTCTCTCGCCTACAGTTTCGTCAGCGTTTGCGTACGTACTCTCAACAGTCTCAAGACCCAACTCAGCCAACTGAGTTTGATATGCAACTTTAAGATTCACCCGAATGTAACTTTGAATCTTTCAAACTTCAGACTCGCCTGCGTTTCATTTCCAATCGTACGACTTGCCCGATTCCTGTCCTACTACCATCTAAAATATAACCTGAGTTTATTGTTCCATCTCTGAGTAAAAGGTAGTCACTGACTGCATGCCCTGCATGCTGTCATCCGAATAGTAGTTCGCGTTCGTTATCCCGTACTCACCTGAGTTCCTATCCTGACACTATCTAAAAGGCAGACCGCATTCGTTATACCAAGCTAATACTCGCCTGAATTCCTATCCTCATACTATCTAAAAGGTAGCCCGAGTTTATCTGACTTTCTGTCCTACTATCGTATAAAAGGTGCCCGAGTCCACTGAGGTTCTGTCCTGCTATACCGTCCAAAACTGTTTGTTCCATCCGAAGATTCATCTGAGAACCTATTTCCTTCCTTAGTCTTACCTGAGTTCCTTCTCTCGTCTTCTTGCTTCCTTGACCTCTTCCTCGATTCTCAGTTCCGCCGCCGTCCTCCACGAAGGAAGCTTTTCTGATGGTTGACTTTCGACCACCGCAAGTCCCAACACCGTCTGATCGTTGTCGCCGTAAAAGTCGTTTGGCTGGAACTGTTGTAGGTACTCTGGCTCCCTGAGATTTGCTGTGAATTCGCCTCGACTTGATGATAGGCTGGCACTTCCAGCGGCGTTCATCGAGTCCTCAACAGGATATAATTGGTTGGAAGAGAACTCTTCCGGCTCAAAACCGACGCGTTCCTCTGAAATGGTGTATATCGTGCCTTGCCTGCGCAGGTCAAGCTCCCGCTGGCGCTCCCTGAGCATCTCCTGTTTCAATCGGTTGGTGGCAAAGCGTTGCACGCTCAGTTCGTCCAATACCTCTCCGTAGACTGCCCTCCTTTCCAGACCCGACTGCAACCCTCGTTGGTCGCCAGGGTGACCCATCTTTACCGCTGGCAAAGGATATATCTCCACCTCCGTCAGGCGATCCTCCCTGGACTGGAGCGGATAACCGCGGGCCCGTCGCAGCGAACCCTCACGCTGCCGCTGGAGCCGTACCTCCCGCTCGATGACCGTCTCCATACGCGGAGTAATAAACGTCTGTTTCGAATCAGGTTCGTCCTCTGGATCCTCGAAGGGCTGCACCCTCAGAACTGCTCGGATGTTCGCAGAAGGAGCTTGAGTCGCCGTTTCGCCCGCACCAGGTCTTGTGCGATCGCCTTCCGCCGACAATCTCCTGTCTGCCGTCTCATCCGTTCTCAGCATTCCGATGTTTCTCCGGTGATTCCTTAGTTCTTCCTCTCGTCTCTTCTGCTCCAACAGTTCCTTCACTATCAGACTCTCCCCCGCTTTTGAATACTGGTTGATGACCTGGCGTCCGTCCTCGATAACATCCCTCAGAGTTCCCCTCGGTTCTCTACGCATCTCCGCAGAATGAGCCGCCTCGTCTTCAGCGGCGTAATCCCCGTGATTATGATTGGAAGCGTCCGCCTGCTTGGTCGATCTCCTGGCGCGTAGACCTCCGTGGAGTGAGGCTATTTCCGCCTCCCTATCCAGCTGAAGCCGAATCTCTCTTTCGACGATGCTCTCTTCCGAGGGATCGATGCTAACCCGTTCCGTTGGAGTGGAATAGTCTACGGCAGTCATCTGCAAAAGAGATCATCTGGTGTAATATGTAATCCAATCATCGTAATTGTAAGCTACGGATTTCTTTAGCACCCTAAAAAGCTAGTCGTGTATTCGAACGAGCTGTTTCGGAAGCGCTTTAATGACAAACTAAATCGGCGAGGAATCTCAAGCGATCGGTTCCACAGTGCTTTTTTTCTGGAAAAAAGGTTCCGGAACCGAACAACAGGTTCCGGTACTGAACAATTATGCAAGGGCTAAAATCCCGAGAAAATGGGATTGGGGGCTGAGAGGGGTCTCGATAAACACTGAAAACAGTTCACAACACTGAAATAACTAAATTATTGTTTTTATTATTAAAATAAATAAATTACTTTTTAGTATGTGAAAAAAGGTGCCGGAACGCCGTTCCGGCGCGTTCCGCCTAAAAAAGCGCTGGCTCCACATCCAAATCCAGTGGTCGGGCAGGAAGGCAAGTAGACGGTGAAGGTGGAGGATGTTTGGAATTGGAGCGGCGAGAAATATATGACAGATGGAACCATTAAAGTATTTACAGCGTTCATTCATATATTTAGGTCTATACAACGCAAGTGTTTAGCACTATGACTGTGATAACAAGTTAATATGTGACAGCGCTCGTGAATAAGCTGGTGCCCTGCGTTTAGCTTTCAAGAGACGCTTTAGAAATTTGGAGTTTACAATTAAGATTACGATTACAAAGTGACATATGCAAGTCCATCTGGTTCGTCATGTGAAACTGAAATTTCGTCTCCAAGACAGGCCATGTGCACTTGGAGACGAAATTTGTCCGCAATGAAAGTCTGCTAAATTGTTGGAATGCTCTGATGCAGCTTTATTTTCGTTCCTAAAATCATTTTAGTTTTAGTTTCTATTTCTGTCAGGTGTCAATCATTTCTATTTAGTTTCAGTTTTAGTTTTTCATTTTTCAATCATTTTCGTTTCTATTTCGTTTCTATTCCTGAAATCATTTTAGTTTTAGTTTAGTTTCAGTTTCTCAAAACCAAATCATTTTAGTTTTCGTTTTTCAAATCATTTTATTTTCAGTTTTCGTTTTTCACAACATTTTACTTTGAATGTAAGTTCTGAAAAAGTAGGTTAGCATACCTTTAATGAAGAAATTACTTGAGACCCTTGTTAGCGGGACTTATGTCCTTTCAGGTACCCCAAGTGTGCCCATCCGAGCATTCGTAGTGTAAGACGATTTATGTATAACTTGTACTGTAAACGTTCTGATGGACCAATAAACTGGTGGTTATGGTTATGGTTATGATAAAGTTGGTTATAGACTCTAGTCGCTTTATATATTCTGTAGAATCAGTCGTGTATGAGGTTCTTTCCTTGAAATGCAGGCATCCAGGGTCAGTATTGACGGGCTCTCCCTATCCTCCACTTTACGCTTAGACTGTGTTTTCTTGTTTCTGTCTTCCTTTGAATCTAAGAGTGTGTGAACCTTGGCATGGTTATCACTTATGTGTGTTTTAAGATTTGTTGGATTTTTACCTGCAATAAAAAATTAAAAAACGTGTTTCTTAGTGTGATTACTACTGTATATTTTCACATATTAAAGTAAGGGTGTGTAGCCAAAAGACGAATGCGGAAAAAGTAGCGAGTATGATGCGTAGATTGCGTAGTTACGTACCAGCTATGCGAACCACACACGGCTCTCCTTTGTCATTCAGAACTGTACATCGGCTTTTGTCGTTATCTTCTTCATATATAAAGTAGGCCTATTCCCACACAATACTTTCGCGTCTCCTACCGGATAAAAGCTTTACTAGACTCATTGTTGGTAACAAATTTCGTAAACACGCACCGACAGTTTGACATAAATTGTAGACCGCAAATAGGAAGTTGTATCCTGATAATAATTTTAGACATGTAGACATGCGCCGTTCAACTGCCACGCCGAAAATTTAATAATAGAGATTGTTTGGATTTTCATTTTCGAATCTCGTTTTTAATTAAATACATGGTTGATTTTCAATACTTTTCGTTCCAAAAACCATTTTCTTTTAGTTTTTATTAGTTTTACATCCATTCTTTTTCGTTTTTATTTAGTTTTCGTTTCCAAAATCTTTTTCGTTTTCGTTTTTATTTCGTTTCCATTTCTCGAATCTTTTTCGTTTTCGTTTTCGTTAACGATTGACTTTTCTTTTTCGTTTTCGTTTCGTTTTCGTTAACGATAATATCACTGCTCTGATGTCTATGCGTTTCAGCAGATAGGTCTTTCACACGTCTATGCAGCCAACACTTGTGCGCAGTAGGCCTACAACCCAAACTAAACGCATGTTTCTCCTAAACTCATTCTTGAAGCAATCCATAAATCTTCGCATATGACCACTTGTCGAACTCTTCTCGACATGAAAATGAGTTGATAGTTGAACTGCACATTTCATAGACAATGGAACATTTTGATTAATGCACTAGGCGAGTATTAACGCTCGATGGTCGTTCTGAGATCATTTCAACGCCTGCTATCTGATTATTGTTCAACAACGTCCAACTTCGGGGGGCCCGATAGCGCATTGGATAACATCTGGCGTAGAGTGCGAGAGGTATAGAGATCGAGTCCCATAGGCGGACATGCTTTGTAGGCTGCAATTTGCGCCGTGTATTGCAGGCTGTCTGTTCTGTTAGTAGTTAAGGTTTATCGCATAACATGTACATGTACAGCGCAGTGCGTTTGCAGGCGCTTAATTAAAGAATAAATATTATTATTATATTATTATATATATTCCATCATAAAATTTACGCAGCTCAAGGACGAAAGCTCGTGAACTGTTTAACACGATGGCAGTAAGAATTCTGCTTGTATACGTGGATAAATGCTTTCAAAAATTTGTGGAAATAAACTCTTAAATGAGAGATTAATTCATCGACATTGAAAAGCTTATTCAAAGTTCACTCTACTTTGCCAGAAGAGTAGTCTATGTGAGACCTCGTTAGTGACTGACAGATTCATGAGAGATACAGTATAGGCCTATGCTTAGTGATTTTTTTAAATGAAGGCCTGGCTTGCTCGTGACCATTGCTAACAAGACCTCATTAAGTAATTGTTCGTGACAGAGATGATGATGATGATGATGATGATGATGATGATGATGATCATGATGATGATGATGATGATGATGATGATGATGACGACGATGATGATGATGAATACGACAATTTCTACAGCGCCGTAACACGACACATGCCGTTACAAGGGCGCTTTGACAAGTTCAACACGGCTCAGTATGCCAATAAACCAGCTTGAAGTAGTGTGTCTCGAGTCTGGTCTTAAATGACTCCAGTGAAGTTGCAGAACGTATCGTGGGTGGAATAGTGTTCCAACATCTAGGTCCTGCGATGGAGAAAGCACGATCTCCCAAGCAGGTTTTAAGAGACCTCATTAAGGACTAGATTCATCACAGAGACCACGATTATAGTGACTGAATTGTGAGAGGCTTCGTAAAACAAAGACCCCACATAAATCTAACACATTCAAAGACATTTCTTATCTTACTCTAACTTGTGTTGGGATTGAATGCGATCTCTTGATGATGTTCTCGTTGGGATCAAGCTGCTGCTGCTGCTGCTGCTGCATGTGAAGCGTCGGTTGTTGGTCTACGTAATGCTGATGCGGATGCTGATGATGATGATGGCGGCCATCTTGGTTGCTGCTGCTGTTGCTGAAGTTTCGAAGAGGCAGAGAGGAAGTTACAACGGGAAGTCTGTAGATCGGCATCTTCTCCAGTTATTATCCCATCGATCAGCGGCTCAGACTGTGTGCAGGCACAGGACAATACAACAATAGGCACAATTCAGCGCCAAACTCATGGGCGGCGATCCACGGGGCGAGGAGGACAAGACCCCCACTTTTAACAGTGGGGGGACACAATATACAGTTGTCCCCCAAATTTTGAAGAAACACCAAAAAGGTCAGAAAAATTTTGCGCCCGTTAGCTCTTTTTTGACCAGATCAGTTCGAAAGTGTCCCGTGTCCCCCCCACCTGTCAAACAAGATCGCCGCCAGTGGCCAAACTACAATATAATTCAATACATTAGAGCGCCAGAGTTGCTGTCTGAGGTTTTGTCAGGAAACACTTCTGTATGTCAAAGTGAAGTGTTTTCTAAGCCGTTGTCATTAGTCTTTTCAGAAGTAGGCCTACCGTGAGAGGCGTTGTCAGAAGCATTGTCTAAGGTATTATCAGATGCTGTCAGAAGTGCTGTCAAAGTTGATGTCGGAAGTGCTTTCACAAGTGTTGTCAGAAGTGTTGTCAGAAGTGTTGTCGGAGACGTTTTCGGAGATGCTGGCAGAGGTGGAATCAGAGGTGCTCTCAGATTTTTGCTGTCAGAGCTTGTTGCTTTCAACGTACTTCTGCTAACTACTTACTAACTACTGACACGCCTGGACGAACCCGTCTGCTTAGTTCCTTCGGTGAAAGCGTAAGTCACTGTGGTTAAGTCTATACAAGAGAATGCCGGATCGTATACAGATCGTATAACTATGATATTTCTAGGATTACTCTGTTGGGTTAGCGTGGTGTAAAGGCTATACACGGGAAGATAGCATTGATGAAGAATCTCACCCGATAACTAAATTTACAAATGAGGAAGGTCGAGAGGAAAACCGTCGCCATATAAACGTGTACACAGCACACACGAGATTAACAGATCGAGAAGCGATTGTCCTCATAACTGTGGTGCTCAGCGAACAAGTCCGTGAATAGGCCTAGGCCTATACAAGTCTTTCCTCGGGTCCTTTCAATTCGTCAATTCGTCAATCGGCTTCGACTTTAAAATTAAGGCCTTCAGTAGCCCTATATATATATATATACTGAAATATTATATACTGAAATATTACATATACTGTATATATATATATATATATATACAGTCAGGGCTGTAGTCGAGCGTATACGCGGGTATACAGCGTATACTTACCTCTAGAGAAATTTGAGAGCGTATACTCATGGTTGTAGACGAGGGTATACGCGGGTATACAGCGTATACTTACCTCTGGGAACGAAAATTTTTCAAAAAATAGAGGTTTTAAAGGTTTTTAGGGCGAATGACTAAAAAAAAAAAAAAAAAAAAAGGTCATCAACTTTTTCTGAGACAAAATCGTAAAAAGTCTGAAAATTTTCTGAGAATTGGTGAAAAGTCTGAAATTTTTCCTAAAAAAAGGTCTTCAAATTTTTTTTTACGCCGCTGGTCACCGGTAGCGTATACTCACCTCAAATTTTACCACTACAGCCCTGCTTATAGCCTAACGATAAACAGTAGTGGAATTCTATTCTTTCGTACATTTGTGGTACGTACTCCTCACTCTGTCTACATATGCGACTTCTAGAAGGGACACTACTAAAATATTGGTTGGTATTGTTTAAAAAGTGAGGGTACGGTCAGGGCTGTAGGCCTAGTGGTAAATTAGAGGTGAGTACACGCTACCGGTTAGTTTTCCGAGACAAAGTAGAGGTGAGTATACGCTACAGTATTTTGTAAGTATACGCTACAGTATTTTAATATAAATAAATAAAAAAATTTTGTGAGGTGAGTATACGGTCTCTAGAGGCGAGTACACGCTGTATACCCTCGTATGCCCTCGACTACAGCCCTGGGTACGGTACCCCCAGTCCAAAAAGGGGTTACGGGTACCACTCGTACCCCCACAAATTGCGCCTATGGGCATAGCCTTCTTCAATTATGCTACTTTGACAGCAAGTTTGTCATATTCACAAAACGCACTTGGATGCGAACCCACAACACAGCGACGAGAGTCGATCTGTCCTATAACCACTCACCACATGTGGCCACCCGTGTAATGACTGCGTGTTAAACTACAGCGAAGTGTCGCTTACTGTTATCTGTCCTTCACGTGATGTTCAAACCAGAAAGTCGTCCAAACCCGTTTTTCTTACTTTCCGAACATGATAAACACGGTTGCTATAGAAACTAAAAGCCAAAACCCACGTCACAAAAGCAAAGACGATGACAATAACTCAGAATGTTTTACAGTCGATGAACACTACTGACTCAGTGTATACATACTCAGACGCTTAGGATCCAGTCAAGGTATAGGTCTATCTATCTATATATCATCCTAGTCTGACAGTGACCACAGCGTCAGATAAGCTGATTAGCTATATATATATATATACTGCACCGGTTGTTAATTATATGCGCAGAAGGTCTCAAACATCGTTCAATCTCTTACAGTCTCTGCGAAGTCTACGCAGTCCGATACGTGTGGACCTTTGGTCACTTCAGAGCACAATGCAAATGATTAAACCGATCGCACAAGGAGGCATAGGTTGGTGGGTTGTGTTCGACCGTCGCTCCCCCGACTGATGAAATATTCAATGCTTTACTACACGACTGATTTGCCACGCACGATTTTCAATGGACAGATTCTCCGAACGCCAGCGTAAATGTATGCATGCCTGCAACTCCGATGAAAGGCGAGCAGCAAGACGTATACAGACAGGCGAAGAGAGAGAGATAGACAGACAGAGACAGAGGAAAGACAATTGCAAGAACAGATACAGAGGTATAAAGACAGATACATAGGAATAGAGATAGAGGCAGAGGCATTAACACAGGCAGATACAAGGACTTAGAGAAAACGAGACAGAGACAGGGACAGAGACAGGGACAGAGACAGACACACAGAGGCAACACTGAATAAAGCTAAGCAGCAGAGACAGACTGATAGACACAGAGACAAAAGCAAAGACAGGAACCTGTCCCTGTTTGACACAGCAGCCAGATAGAGAGAGAGAGGTGGAGAGAGAGAGACAGACAGACAGACAGACAGACAGACAGACAGAGAGCGAAAGAGAGACAGAGAGAGAGGGAGGGAGGGAGGGAGATAGAGAAGAGAGAGAGAGAGGGAGAGAGACAGAGAGAGAAAGAGAGAGAGAGAGAGAGAGAGAGAGACGGACAGAGAGACGGGCGTTCATGCTGAGTCATTGTAGAGCAACAGAGTTTGACGGTGAACAAGACATGTAGACAAGCAATCATCATCAATCCTCGCAACCTAAAACAAAACAAACCGTGAAGACGACGACGACGACGATGACAATGTCCAAAGAACGAGTCAGCTGCAGAGGCCTACGGAGGCCTATAACACGACCGCAGAACATTCCAATTCCAGCTGCTACTGCTGCTGCTACACCTTGTTTACCTATTATAGGAATACGTATAGGTCTGCCTACTGAAACACCCACCTGCTCTTCTGACAGGATTGGATTTCGCTTCATGAATAAGGCGATAATTAGGATGAAGGCTAAGCTTCAGTCATGTCACGTGCTTGCTTTCACCTTTATAATTATTATATGTATATGTATATGTATATGTATATGTATATGTATATATATATATATATATATATAAACAGCGCGTGATTACGCAGTATAAACAGTCCTGTATTTAGGCTACATTCACGTACACCATAGCATACCCATGTGTTCGGCCTACGAACTCAAATGTCCTTAGTCAAATGGTTAAACATGAAGAATTACTGTTGTATAACTCAGTTCAGGCAGCATGGTCAACTCTGAGTGCTACAATGCTACATTAACCCATAACGCACGGGGATCTTGAATGGTGTGGCACCCATTCAAACGGGCAGCGGTGGTGAAGGGACCCTTCACCACCGCTGCCCGTTTCAATTCATTGAAAAATGAGCAGGATCGAGGCCATGTAGGCCTATATACGGTCGTTAGCCTATATAAGACGTGAACATCTACATTTTATCATATGATATTCTATGGTGGTCAGTTCCTGTATGGTTACATCTTCAAATTTCGGTGTCTGCAGATAACTTAAACAGGCTTCATACTTTATAACCATAACCATAACCATAAATTTTATTGAGTTCCATCAAATAGGGGCCTACAGGAACAGATAGTGTGAAACAAACATAAATTCAGCAATTGAGGAAAACAATGGGAATAGAAAAACCCTAAAGGGAACAAGTCCCGGCTAGCAGGGTCACCCATTGATCATATATTGCACAAGTGGCAGAAGTTAATATACATGTAATATTATTGTATTCTTTTTTTTATCTATGACAAACCTTAACCGAGTCTCCTTTTCAGATTCTGGCCTATCTACCATCCTGCACTTTCTGGAGCTTCGGGTTTACATTCACGCTACTGTAGTACTGTGGTGTATTAATATTAATATATATATGATATTTTATATATATATATACTTTTATTTCGTTCAAAGCAGAAACACAACGATTAGAACAACGCAAAACGAAAAAAAGAAATAATTCAAAACTATAGAAAACACAAAAAATACACAAACAACTCAAGATGCAACTCCCCAAAGGTATAAGCATTATACACCTGCGAGCTAACATAAGACATGTTGTCCTTGACTGATACACCAAGACCATTAACTAGATAATTGAATTCGGTTCCATAACTGAATGTCAACGTCAACATGTTGAGTGTACTATTACCATTACAAAGCATTTTTTAAGTAGTTTAACTTTAAACATAACAATAACTCTCATAGATAATATAAAGTCCAAACTGCCTAGACCTACAATAAATTCTCGTAGGCCTACTGATTCCCATTTATGGAAACCAAATAGTTTACGATACACATTATTCCAGGAATCACTTAGCCTATAATTTACCGAGCTGAGATTGTGAAACTTCACTGCTACTGAGCATGTTGAGCATGGGCGTCCGGATGGGCATTTCCACCTGAATTTTGGGGGTATTTTACAACTATTAAATCTTTTGATTATTATGATTATTACAACAATTCCAACACGATTTTCAATGCGAAAAACACTTAATTATTTAGGTAAAGTCCTTGACCATTATTTATTTTTTAAACTGTCACGTGTTCTGTGTTCATGAATAGCTGCTTATGCGAAAACGTCATTTTGCTTCCCTCTACAAATTACAAGAAATGCATTGCAAATATACCCGATCTTCATCCTCACGATAAGAAGACGTCTACTGCAACTCAGACTCATGGTACAGAGCGGCTTCACGCCTGATATGTGAATCGTATTTTTACACCGAATACAAATCAGCATCCACAATAGCAACATACAATAGCAATACATAATCGCAATAGGCATAGTATACATAGCATCAATAGATAATCGCAGTAGTACGAAGCACCAATGCATAATCGCTATAGTACATAGCATCAATACATAATAGCAACAGTTCACAACACAACGTCAATGCATAATAGCAACAGTAGGCTACACAACATCAGTGCCTAATAATAATCCACAAAAACAATAAACGGCAGAATACCTTGCTATTGTGCTGTGCCATAATCCACGTAAATCGTAAATCGTTTAGAAATCGTGAACAGACTTACAAATTGTATTTCTTGTGAGCGTCATTTATCAGACACCTCAATTTCCACAGCCAATCACCCGTGACCGAACGGAAAACACGTGCAGTCATTTCCACGAGCGATGTTCCCAACTCCGACTGGAACTAGCCATCCAAGCGTGTCCATAGTTAGGCCTGCGTAATTACTATAAAGTCTTATGCTGAATCATCGGTTTAAAACGAACGAAACGGCAAAGGTTGATTATAGCAGTCACGCTTCGCTGGATCTAGACCAGGCGAGTGTGCCAAGTCGACCGTGGATGCAACACGTTCGACGCGCAGTATCGATCGCCAATATTATTCGAAGCTATGTTACACTGGTCAGTAATAAATAATGTATATAGAGGAAGATATGGTTATACAGGTGGGATTTCATTAAAATGTGCCGTTGGCCTGTTGGCCCAATCTTGAAACTTCAGAGGTCTGCTGTAGGGCTAAAACACACGCACAGCAGGCCTATGCTGTAGATCTGCGTAAGACTATTACGGTAAACGTTGCATATGGCCGCATAGGCGTAATTTGTGGGGGGTACGAGGGGTACCCGCACCCCCCACTTTTTGGACTGGGGGGTACTGTACCCCCCACTTTTTAAACAATGTCAATCAATATTTTTATTATTGTGCCTTCCCAGAGAATGCCGTCTCCGCCAAAAGTGCGAAAGTACTTAGATACGTAGGTAAACCGAGAGCCAAAATTAATGAGAATACTGACAGGGAATATGTTCAAAATGGCCACCATGCGAAAAGCGAAAGTGGAGAAGAAATTGGTACCCCCACTTTTTAGACCAAAGTATCGGTACGACGGTACCCCCCACTTTTTAGACTAAAGTTACGCCCCTGTATGGCCGCATTCACACAATAAATATAACTGTAATAAAACACCACAGATCCGAAACTCTAACCCTAACCCTGAGATGGGTAAAAGGTAAAAAAAGTAAAGGTAATAGGCCTACACTCGTTCACACATCTTTATAGAACCTCCTCAGAAGATTACGTTGCCCTCATGTAGTCGAAGATTCCTTCGGCTGGATGGAGCGCGAATAGGATCACAGCAGTCGAACGACAGGTGACCTTTTCACCCATGTCTATAGCTCAGTTCTATACTTAGGGTTGCTATGGCAACGGGACTATAACTAATCACCAGATTTTTCGTTCAGCCATTTTGCGACTGCCCCAAGATTCTCCTGGATCTATCGACGGCAGAAGAACATTCACTCTAGTCATTAATCAACCGAACCATTTCAGTTACACGTTTACAGAGGTGGCTACAAAGTAGGACCCTAACAGGTAGAGTTCTTGTCCGTCGCCTTTACAAAGCTTTGAACCAATCAGCCTGGCGAATGGTTGCACTTGTCGTTAGCTTTACAACCCAAAGCCAGTAGAAGTGCGTTCCCCAGCAGTTAGTTTACGACCTGCATCTGTGGAAATGAGGTTTCGCTATTAATTATCGACACACCAGTGCTTCGATCTACGTACTGGACCAGTATACCATCATATATGCATCGTATAAATATAAAGAATGGCGTTAATATTAATATTTCTGCCACATACCTGAGCATTTATTTATTGGTGTCATATACAACGAATATGAAGCATTAGTATATGGTAACGCCTATACACCTTAACCTTTCTGGCATGGGCGGCGATCCCGGGGAGTCGAGGGGGACAGACCCCCACCTTTAACAGTGGGGGACACAGTCATACAGCATAGGCCTACAGCTGTCCCCTCAATTTTGAAGAAATACCAAAAAAGTGAACTTAAAAAAATCACCACTTTTTTTTACCAGATCAGTTCAAAAGTGTCCTGTTTCCCCCCCACCTGTCAAATAAGATCGCCGCCAGTACTGGTATTACTGGCATCTCATTTCTTTGATTTATCAGATTTCAGTCTCACTTCTCATACGGACCCAGCGCTAGATGGATGCCCGGAAGTGGGTGGGATGCCTTAGACCCCTATAGTTTTTATTTCGTATTAACTGAACGATGCATTGGGAAGTATAACAGCGCTATAAAGTAATTGGATTAGCGCTCGTGAAGAAGCTGGTGCCCTGCACTTGGCTTTCGAAGTTTGGAGATTACGATTAGATGCTAATATACAGAGCGCTTGCAGTCCTACAAAACTACAGGCTAATTATGCACATTTAAATGTATAGGCTATGTAAGCTTATAGGCCTACATGCATGTACGTGGCAATTTCTATCGCGCCTTTTGAGCGCATCACAAAAGCGCTGCCTACGCCAACCTAAATGATGTCAAAGTTAATAAGAACAAATAAGCAGAACAGTGCTCAAAAACAATAGTTCACCACAGGCGAGCCAGGCCCGCCGAGAGGGGGCAGAGGAGTAAATAGCCTACCCATGGGCCGGCGATTTTTAAGGGCCCGGGCCGAGCCCGCGATCAATTTATGAAAAATATCATAATCAGTTACCGTATACAAAGTTTCTGATTTATTTCTAAACTAGCTGTAACCCGTGAAAAATCACGGTATATAAAAAACAATAATTATTGCAGTGATAACAATAACGTCATATTATAGGCCTATAGCCGTCGTCAAGACAACCGTCGCCAAGGCGGCAGTATAGTGACGTCACAATAGTGTTTGTTACGGGACAGACAGACAGACAGACAGACAGACAGACAGACAGACGTACAACGGTTATTATGTTGTTTAATTAACAAATGAATAAAATCATAGTTGTATAATTATCTATACATATAATATCCATAGTGTCCGTCTGTCGGAGGACGCTACGTCACAAACGGTTTCTGTTCTATTGTGAAACAGAAACCGTTTGCGACGTCAGTACTGCCGTCTTGACGACGGCGATCAGAGCATTTTAGCCAACGATACGGTACATTTATATAGGCCTACACTGCCGTCATAATATGACGTCATAATATGACGGGTAATATGATCAGAGCATGTTAACCAACGACATAATTATATAGGCCTACACTGCCGTCATAATATGACGGGCAAATACTCTAGTATACATATAATATCGTACAGTCGTACCCGCAGTTTCATTATATCAATTTGGTTTTTTACATTTTCTCATAAAGCCTAAAGATAGTTTAGAGGCCCGTGACTGCTCTGCCTACGGGCCCGGAATTTCTGTCGGTGGGCCTGAGGCGAGCTCCCGCAGACACGTAGAGCCCAGTCGACGGATTACCGCCGAGTGCTAATAGTAGATACGATGTTCGGAGTTCCTGGACGACGTAGCATCGAAGAGCAGGAGCGACAACAGATGAAGAGGGTCACAACACACGAACCCCACGAGCGAGCAGTCCCTCCAGTTCCTGGATTTGCAAAGGACCACATTCCTCACAGCCAGCAACTGTGCGTAGAGCGTCACCGCAGTAGAACGGTCGACACCAATCCACGGATAAGCTTGGTCTTTCCAAATGGACCTTCACATGGTGGTTACCTGAAACCCCTCGAGCGGACGAGTCCATGTTACGCGTGAGACATCTGTGACAACGTCGGAACACCGTCCAAATCACTCGTAAAAAACATAGAAAGAGATAAATAACTCAAAGAACACACACTGGGTCACATTAAAAAGCTGAATGAAAAAAACGACATGGGACCACCTAATTGATAACAAAACGCCAGAAAAACACGCGGCCATCTTGGCTACAACACACACACACACACACACACACACACGCGCGCGCACACACATGTGTGTGTGTGCGTGTCGCGCGCGCGCGCGGTGCTGTTAAAACCAATCGAGGGCAACTCGGTGTTGACGTACTGAATGGGGAAATGCATCCCCAGTGTAACAAGTAGCGTCCTTTTACATGAAAGTTTCCCACTCCCTATAACTGCATCCTGTCCTGGCCCTAGACCTATTAATTCGCACCTACAAACAAGACACGCTTTAATTGAATCAGTTCTCTCAGCCTTTCGCTAGTAATACTGTACCTTACGTTATCCTTTATGGCTGTTTTATAGCTTACCTAGTTAGATCCCCATGTTTCAGCACCTGTATAAAGTTCCTGAAAGAAACTGGCGCTCGTCGTTAAAGTGTTAACATCAGCAGACTATTTCTTATTCCACGCTGTTCCATGTATGGGACGTTCTCTCAGGTAGCTCTCCTATGTACATTTCAAGGTGTCATCCTCAAAGGACGTCCCCAACGAGGGGGCAGAGGTGATTCAAATGTGGACAAGAGGTGAGCGACTGAGCGATTATGTGCACATGCAGACATCCACATCTAAATTTGATAGTTTTTTAAACACCTCCTAGTTTCAACCTTCCCGAGAGACGAAAAGGTCAATGAGGTGATTGCTCAAACCCTCAAGCCGTGTACTAGCCCCTTAATATACACTGGGGCTTGAAAACTCTAACAGGAATAAATTGTCGTTCAAATATTGAGTTTCCTCTTCACTGCCTCAGAGACCGGTAATCTTATTAATGCAGGGCCACATTAAGGCTAGTGCGGTCCCCGGTGCTGTGATTACCTATATAGCCATCAGCACAGGGCCAAATTACAAGTACAATAAAAAAATTAATGTACTTCTGCAAATGTGAGCCTGGCTGCTGCAGCACCCTTGGCACCCCCTTAATGCAGGCCTGTATTAATGACATTAGTCAAAATGTTGGTTGTTTTGTTCATTGGCTTTGGCATGCGGAATTCCGCAAGGAGGAGGTGGAGGGTAAGGTCAAATGCAGACAAGGGCGAGGAAGGGATACAAAGTAGGTCATATTTTGCAGACGTCCTCTATGGATCACCCCACCACTGATACCATTTCATGAGCTATAGTTACCATTACATTTGAGCGACTGTCTCAATGGAGGTTTAAGCATACAAAATTCACATAGAAGGCAAAGCAATCAACTGATCTGCAACAATTGTAGTCATGACTACAGATTAAGGCACCCTGGACACGGCCTGTCTGATGCCTACACGCCATCGTGTAAGCTGCCACAGCGACATGGAGTACACGAAAAGATAGTCTACTTATAAATTATGTACAACTCCCTCACGACTCGCCAGCAACCGGGACCAAAACACAGCAGCAGAGAAATCCACATAGTTGAAAACACTGCATTAGAACAACAATGCCGTACTTACCTGAAAAACAAGTGGATCTGATTTTATATAACTCACCTGTGCAATTTATGGCAACCTTCAATGCGGCCTCAACGGACAACCATCACTAATGCAGTTTTACAAGAATCAGATGGTAGTTTTTGTGTACATGCACGCTCGTCGGCGGAGACTTTCTCCACATCTACATCACTATTCAATTTAGGTAAGGTGCAGAAGAAACTCCTTTGAATTCTTTAATAGTACATATATCTTGAATGGCATAGAAAGCAAAGCTCTATAAGATTCCTGAGGTATACTCTGTATATACAAATGTACAGCTTACCAATAGTCACGCATAGCAGCATATCAGTACCTTACATTTTACCAGAGGCTATATTTATGCTTGCTTAATACTGCCAATGCAACTCTACACATGTAACCACTTCTGCTGTTTAATGTACCTAAACAATGTGTTTCCAGTGTACTGACAATGAGTTTGAGCCACAAAAGAATTTGTGTTGGACATCAACAAAATTTCAATTCATTGGCATCTTTTCATTACAAAAAGGGCTTTCCAATTAAAAAGTGGCAAATCACTACAGGCTAAGTGATAGTGCCCCATTAAGTTTAAGAAAAAGACAAATGTCCAGTGAGAATCATGGACATTTTTGTGGTGTAACGAAGCAAAGAAGTGAACACTTGGAACACTGTTCACGGTCCATACACTTAAATGCTTTGTACCAAACAACAGTCAAGTCGGTCACAGTTACAGAAAGCAGTAAACTGATCAATATAGTAACAACTGCATGAATAGTTCATAGATTTTATTATCAGTCTTATTTAAGCATCAATCAGTTGAATGTGACGTGAAGAATGATGAAACAAACTAACACCAGAACAGTCAGTGCCTGAAACAGCGCAACAGATTATCATGTTTTTGACACTCTTCATTTTTTCTTCTTCTTCTCAGCCTCTTCCTCTTTTTCTTGCTCGATCTCTGCAATCAACTTATCGATCTCGTCTGTCTCCAGTATCTGAAAGAAACACAAATATTTTCATAAATTCACACATCAACACAACTACATTCAAAAAAATCTCAGAGCTCACTGGTCATCATTGCTTTCGAAACTGACCAAATTACAGGACCATGACCTAACACTGCCAGTGCTCATCTTCAAGGCTGTGAAGGATTTTGCATCAGCGACAGTGACTGCTTCATAAAGGGTATCCACACAATCCCTATTAAAGCTCCCTAGGAGTAAAATTAACTTCTGAATAGAGACTGCTCAATCATCAATGTTAGCAGGGCAAATTGATCGGTGTAATGCATCATGCATTCTCAATCCTCAGTATAATACAGATCCGGATATGTGTATATGCACATGTCTAGATAAGCCTACCAGATAGATTTTCCAGCTACTCACTGATATATATTTACTGTCATCATCTCACTTAGATTACCACCTGTCTATAAAATACATCTCCTAATGAATCAGTCTAAGAGACATGGTGGCAATAAAAATGGATAGCAAAGACATCTGAAAACCATGTGTCAAAATATAAATGCAATCTGATATCTGAACCAGTCTTAGCATTACATAAATCAAAACTTCTATAGCTCCTTTTAAAGTCACTCTTAGCACAGCTCAAAACAGTAATTAATACCTGCGCTCAAACACTGCAAGTCATGTAGCTCACCTTGAGAGGCTCCTTGCGTCTCATGACGGCAACTTCCATGTTCTTGCTCCCAGACTGTACAACTTCGAGGAGAGCCTTCAGAGCCAGCTTTATGGTCTCCTTCTCGCTTGATACCAACTCGGTTGTGTAGTTCTTCTCCAGGAATTCTCTTACAGTTTTTGCACTGCGGCCAATAGCATTAGCCTAACGAAGCACAAAAAATCCAGTGCATAAAGTACACGTAGACTCTTCCCAAAAATTTGAAGTAAAGCTATTCAAATAAAGGCTTTAAGTATAAATAATAACAAAGGACAAAACAAACCAGTAAAGTAACCATTGTGCTGTTAATTCAGTTTAAGTTAAGGCTTATTAAGAGTTCAGCTACACTAGTTCTCAACATCTCCATTCTGGGATTGGCATGGTTGGCTTTTGTCACATTCAACCAGAGCACAGGGTTTTTAGTCCAGAAACTGAAGCTAAGATCAATGCAAACTGATCATCAGCCAACCTCAGAGCATCATTATAACTGAATACACAAAAATGTTCTAAATGAAAACTTTCTTTAAAAAGACTGGAAACAGGATAAAAAACCAGTGAACTAAGGATAAATCCACAAGTACACTTTTACAGGTAAGGCAGTGTATATAAAAAAGTGTAGTAATTAGAAAAGGTCGCAAATTCACTTGAAAATATTGCTCAGAGGAAATAATGTCAAATCAACACTTACCATCCATTCGAAATGAGTTCCAGAAGGATCTGTCTGGTATAGATGAGGAGTGCCATCATAATCAAAGCCCACAATCAGCGTAGAGAGACCAAATGGACGGCGACCATTGCTCTGTGTGTATTTCTGCATAATGCAATGTAATACACAATTTATGTAGAACCTCCTGTTTCATACTACACCAGAAACTCATTAAACTTGATTGTAAAGAGTACCTCCCTTTGCAAGGCACAGAACAAAAGAAGTGCAACATATTTGATCAAACAACTGTCTCTCCCCTCTGGCAATTTGATCCAAACCTCTCCATTATTGCACTCCTAATTTAATCTTTCAAAATCTATTTTCGCCAAGTAACCCACGTGAAACCTTTGCCCTAATCATAAGCTTTCTGCATCTCATTGCCCATTAAACAAAGTAATGTTCAGTAACTGTCAACCAAAGCCATTATCCAATTTCCAAAAATAGCAGGTCAGATGTAGTAAATCATGCTTTAAAAAGTACATAGGTACATAGCTCAATTCTTTCCTGCCGTGGCAATTTTCTCAAGCCAATTTACAACAAACCCAACTAGCAACAAGAGTAAGTAAATAAGTAAAAGTGTATACCTGTTTCAATTGCGCTATGTAACGAGTGATGTATTCTAAGGTCACTGGATCCTCTACTGTCAGTTTGTGACTCTGGCATTCAATACGTGCACGGTTGATGAGAATCCTTGCATCAGCCGTCAGACCTGAAGATTACATCAATAACCACACAACTGAATTCACCAACAGTTAATATCCTTTCAAAATAATTAAGTTAGAAAAGACAATCATTTACCTGTGACACATCAAATGTAAAATCAACTTAAAATACATTTTTCTTATATGAGGTCCTTATATTAGGTTGTGAGTCAGAAGTGACACTGCTAGCACACCAGAGCCCCTCATAATACATATTCTAATATAATTACATAAGGCACATCAGATATAATATTGGGTAAGAAATGACCCCATTACAACCAACCTCGCCTAAAGGCAGTCTTCTGCATGGTTCCCAATCACATTGAAATTAACTTCTTGGTTGTTTGCCCCTTTTCCACAAGCATTTGAAAACCGTTCTTTGCGATCATGGTTTGGTGTTGTCAGGTCGGGAGAGCCTCTGACGAGTTTCTCTTGGAAGTGGCGCTATACAAATTTACGATTACATTGTCATGTACCAAGTTTCCAGTGTACTGACATCACAAAGAACCAAACAGTCACCATCAATAGCCATCTTCATTGGTTTAAATGAGTATAATGAAATTAACATGCCAGATGTCCATACTTCAATCAGAGGTTTAACCTTTCTTAGCAACTTTTCTGCGAAAACAAAATTTTGTAACTCTTGCTATATGGACAGTCATTGCACAGATAAAACTACCGGTATGTAGATGATTAGTCCAAATTTGCAATTACCCCATCTAACCTTAGTAGCATTCACTTAAGAGCTCCACAGAGATATCCAAAACTAATGCATCTAGGCCTTTTTAACAGGTCTTAAACTAGGGCATAGCCGGGTATCGTTTTCCAACCGGGTACCGGGTCCGGGTAGTTTGAATAAAATCTGCCGGGTCCGGGTACCGGGTATTAAAACTAAAAGCGGACATTCAGATGTATGCACCAAAGTGTATGCTACCGTCTACTATTATAATGACGTCTGTTGAGTGTTGACCTACCAAAGCCAATATATATATGTCGTTTCCGGAACTGTACAGAGCGTGAGCGTGGCATGGGAGAAGGGAACTATAGGCATGAAAGAGAGCTAAGAAACTGTCTTTCAGGGCTTTAAGGACACGCCGCGTACCGGCCGAGGGAGGGAAGGGGGAATAAACGGGGACTTTAAAAGCTGCCTTGTTTCAATGACACTCCGGCTACAGGCCCAAGGACTTCAAAGGCTAACGACTCTCGCTCGACCGTTGACCGGGTCTATTACCTCCCCAACTATACGACGTTTGTAAAAACTGACCATGAGTAATTACATCCCATTTATTGCTCTAATTAACGGTGCTCTTATTTACATAGAAAGACCGCTGGTTTCACACGGTCGTCTGCTTTAGTGAGCCCACCTAAAATGTCGCAATTCTACACCTCTGGAACGGGCCGGGTGACTTGGGCTTACTAATAAAGTGGTTTCCAGTGTTTTGTGATTTCGTCGTTCATAAATTTGTTTTGATAAAAAAAATTACACACCCGGACCCGGATGACCTTTCAGCTCCGGGTCCGGGTGTCTTCCGGGTGTTTAACACCCGGAATTTCCGGGTATCCGGGTCAGTACCCGGCTATGCCCTATCTTAAACAGGGCACATAGACACGTCCAAACACACATACATAGAGTCCAATAACAGAGCATACACCACAGTCCATTATAACATGAAATCTGACATAATGCAGTCAAAGATATGGACCACAAAGTTAGTTCAGGTTTTAGACTTATAGCGTTATAATGAGCTTCTGGTGCAGTGGAAAATTAGCAATAAAGAGACCTGCAAAGGCGAGTGCCACATGATCGTCTAGCAACGCAATTTTTCGAACAGTCCTGTCTTCTTGAAGTTTAGCGACAGCTTTCTTTTCAACACCCAGCACAACTATATCCTTGCCTCTGACACCAACCTAAAGCACAAATTCAGATACAGACATTAGCTCGAGTCAACAGTTTATATTGTTCAGTAGTTCATACCTATTACTAATCCCATAAATCAAGAGCTAACTCCATTACTGAACAGACTACATGCGTTATAAAAAATTATGAAACTAAAAGACTACTTTCACTACACAAATAAAGTTCTTATCAATCTAACAAAGTGCTCTTGTCTTGCTCTATACCAGCGGTTCTCAACCTTTTGAGATTCAAGGACTACTTAAAAATTTTGTGTCTCGGTCGCGGACCACCACTAAAAATTGCGCCAAAAACCATATTAATACAAAAGAAATTATTTTGCCATAAATCCGTGTATTATTCGTTTCCTGCTGCTATCTAGCCGATTCTGGCGATTCAAATAAAACAAAAATTTACAAAATTTACAAAATTTGTCTGTTTGCATGTTTTAAATGGTAAAAATATAAATTGTAGGCCTTACTTGCGGACCACCAGACAGATGGCCGCGGACCACCAGTGGTCCGCGGACCACAGGTTGAGAACCGCTGCTCTATACGCGTGTGACTGTAAAATATTGTGCTCATAGCTTATTTACTAAAATGACTGCTGTGGAGGTTGCAGCGCTCTATTCTATCCAAGTCTGGGTAGTCAAATTGTTCATCTATTGGTAAGCTGCAGGCAACTCAGAAAGCAAAGATTACCCCTTATTGTTTACTCGGTGATTGGTCACAGGTAGCTTAATTTTATTTTACCTTATTTCATATAATCTTTCATGTTGTAAGTATACATGATAGATATCTGGGACAACTGGGAGGTAGTTTGCACAAGGCATGATGCAGCTCACTGATGATTTACAGAGTGCTCAGTGAAAGTGGAAAATAGAAGCAAATAGCTATCTATGACAAAAAAAGCATTTGTTTTACATAAACACGACTGCAAATAGCAATAATCACAATAATTTACTAATAAGATCTACCTGAATGGCAGAAACCTAATTCCTAGATGTGATGAAAATGAAAACTTGACCCAATTCCCCAAAATAGTTTTTCTACAAAGCGTGTGAAATACCCAATTGCATGAAATAACCGGCCGCTTTCATAAATAATTCATTCTGAAAACATCCCGAAAAGTGACATTTATGCAAAGAATTTCGTTTCACTCAGAAAATAGATTTAGATAAAACGGTCGAAATTCAGCTTCGGGAATTGCGGTTTCTGGGATTCGCTACGCACCCTTACTATTGTCCACCGGATGCTGGAATATATTTTCGAAGCAAACACACAATTATTGCGCAAATCTCAGTTTTCAGGATTTTCCGAATATGATATTCAGGAGAGTGACTAAACGCGTCCATACTACTTTTCGGGCTTTCAAACGCTTGGCATAGAAAATTGCTTCTCGGCAATTTTGTCAATATTGCATTATCATCACATTCGGTGAAATGGGGTTTTTCGGCAATTCGGGACACCGTAGTCTTTAAGGACCTTAGAATGCCGAGTCACCGCAAAGATTTAATCAATCCTGCTACAGTGAACATGTCAGAACAAATTCGTAACTGAATACACGTACAGCTGTGGATCCCTTCTTGACGGCCTCTTGGGCATATTCCACCTGAAATAAGTGACCATCGGGAGAGAAAACCGTAATCGCTCTATCATAAGTCGCCGTCATTTTCTTAACTTTTGCAGCGGAAACCGTCACCCGGCGTGCAAAACTGAACCGCAGCACAATGCTTAAATATGTGACCCTAAGGAGATACTACACTCCATGACGTCAAAGGTACGGTACGTTTTTGGATTTGAAATGTATAATTATGCCAAGAACCATCTATTATACAGAATATTTGTGATTATACCTTATAATTATGTATGCAGTCATAATACGAATAATATCAGTCAAGTTAAAGTGACTTTTCTGAGTGCAAATCAATTAAAATATTTTCATTCTGCAGTGCTGCAGTCACAGTATAAATAATTACACCGTGGTGCAGTGTCTCCCATGGTTACCGGACTCGGACTTCAAGTCAACGCATGTATTTAATCGATGGAAGTAACCAGAGCCGTGGTAATATACGGCTCTGGAAGTAACCATTGTAGTCCAAAGGAAAGGCTCTGCAAGTTAGAAATGATTTTAACATAATAGTATCTGAATTAAACATTATATGAGGGGTCCATAGAGTAGTGGTAACATCATTGGCGTGAAGAGCAAGAGGTAGCGGGATCGCTTCCCGCTACCTCCCTAAATTTACGTCCACTCAGCAGTGTGATTCTCGTTAACGTTAACGATAACGAAAATGATTTCGTTAACGATAACTATAACTATAACTAAAAAATATCATTAACTATAACTATAACGAAAATAACACTAACGAAAATTCATTGCTATTTTCGTTAATACGATAAAAAAAAGTGCAATATCAACTAACGTGAGAACGTGAAAATACAGCCGTTAACGAAAGCAAAATGATTCCTATGTTCGCCTTGGATGTCGGTGAATATGGAGCGCTGTGTATTCATGAAGCTGAATGGACCCATTTGTCAAAGCTCTAAGCAAATTATTGTGTAACGCGTCTTCATAATTCAGCGTGATTTTCATTAACGATAACGGTAACGAAAATGTTTTCGTTAACGAAAGCAAAATGATTTCGTTAACGATAACTATAACTGTAACTAAAAAATAATATTAACTATAATACTGTAACTATAACTAAAATGAAAAACCATTAACTATAACTGTAACTGTAACTAAAATAAAATCTGTAAGGAGAATCACACTGCCACTCAGCCTTTCATTCGCGAGATGGCGCGTTTGATAAAATGAGATGTAGGACGTGATGGGCGCCTTGCATGGCTGCCGTGTACAGTTAAATTCGACTCCTGTAATAACTTGTGATCATCCGTTCATACTGATTTGTAATCGTACTGCGTAATTCTCAGTTTGAAGATATTAAACGAAGATTATTATTAAAATCAAATTAGTAATAGGCCTATTCTTTAAAGAGAAGAGTTTGAGAAAAACTTCAAGAGGAAGTTTACTAGAAAAAGTCTGGACAAAGAGTAGCGCGTTAGGCAAAAGAGTATTTGCGCCCGTCATAATGACGGGTTAAAAAAGAAAATGAATGGATTGATAGGAAGACAAAATAATTTGCTTATTGGAATACTTTGATTATAAGTCACATTGCGAGTGCAAATTCGAGCTGTTTTTTGGCTTTGTCTGGCCATCCATATTTGCCGTCGCTGACGATTTAGACGTAATCGTCGGTCTTGGGGACTTTCTTCATTCATGGGACAACGAAATTTTGAGGCACTATTTACGAACAATATAGTAGTTTCCAGTTTTATGACGTCGTGTGGACTGTTAGAAGAAATTATCAAGGACTGTTAACGAATATCGCGAGTATTTGCCCTGTATTGCACCATTTGCACGTGACCAATCGATGTTAGGCTAATCAGTCTTCGCCTCGTCTTTGCTCCTCCTCTCCTCAACCTCCCGTCAGATCGTGTGCCATAATCAGGGAGTGTTGCTGCGAGGGAGGGAGAGAGGGAGGGAGCCTCAGGGAGGCAGTGAGGGATGGAGGGCGGGGTCGACAGAGCTAGTGCGGAGGAGGGATCCTCGAGGGAAGGAGGAAGAGACAGACTTACTAACCGCTGTTTGTCTGTCTATCAATTCGTCTGTATGTCTATCTGACCGCCGGGCCGACCTCCCTAAGGCTGATACCGGTCTTAGGGAGGTCGGCCAACGCCTGTCAGGCATGGTTAGCAGCATGAGTGACATTCCATAAATTCCACTGCAGCCAAGAAGGGACGGCCGCTACATTCCAAAGCGTTTATCGTACGATGGACACACAGATCTGGGAAACTATATAAGAGACTAGAATCACAGACAGATATATCTATAATTAAAATCACTATATACCTCATTGATTATAAATTTAGAATGGCAGTTGCAATGAGTTAGACTGCAATGGCATTACGTCATAGTTATCTATACATATAATATCCATATATAGTGTCCGTCTGTCGATAAACGCTACGTCACAAACGGCTTCTGTTCTATTGTGAAACATAAACCGGTTGTCTTGACGACGGGGGTCTTGACGACGGCGATAACCAACGATACATATAGGCCTATAATATGACGTCATAATATATTGTGGAACAGAAGTCGTTTGTGACGTCAGTACTGTCGTCTTGACGACGGCTATCAGAGCATTTTAACCAGCGATAAACACTGCCGTCATAATTATGACGGGCAAATACACTAGTGCCAAAATAATAGTTAATTACGTAACGAAATTGTTGTCCTGACAACTACACTTATAGTATAGAACTAAGTATAGAACTAATTTCTTAAGACCTACTATAATAATATTTGCAGCGAATTTGCGGGTTGATGCTATTAGCATCCTCGTAATTGCTACACCTCGCTTGATTGGTAGGGATATAGCACACCGTTTAGCTTATAGACCTAATTAAGATCGTGTGTACCAAAAGTCTACATGAGACAGCTTCTGAAGATTGAGGTTGGAGAATAGATCCTGAACAGGGCCGGTAAACACATGTAATTTTAGACCAGCAACACATCTGGTCTAGACTATAGTTAAGCAGAATTAATTCAACTAAGATCGTCAAATAAAAAGTATCTATAGGCCTGACGATGCAGCGAAAGACATTTCTGTCGATATTCGGCTGCACTGAAACAAAGCCACTGGCGAACTGGGCAAAGAAGGTATGTAAAATCACCGATAGTCTAAAAATTACTTGACAGCGGTTATATGCCAAACCATTCATAATCAGAGGTAGGCCCCCTATAAATAATTGTCTCAATTAATTAGCTTATAAATGAGCAAATCATTTCCCTCCCTACAAAACCTAATTAACTAATTACTTAATTAACTAACTAATTAATTGACTCGTTAAGAATTAATAAATTAAGATAATTCTTTACATTGGCATCAATTAAGGATATGAATGAGTAAATGAACTATAATAAAATTAATATCTGTAGTTATTGTATATATCATGCATTCATTAGTAGGCCTACTGGCATGTAAATTTGGCATTTAAAAAATAATTTAAGATAATTTATAATTAGTCATTTAATTTAATTAATTCAGTTTAATTAATTAATTATTCATTTATTAGGCAACCAATGAATTTAAATAAGTTGATAACAAGTTAGCGTTAACATTAACTTGATTAATTTGTTCTACCATCTGCTTGTATCTGTTCAGACGACTAATTAATCCAGGTATATATTCTGCTAATAACGCAGGTGAGAAACGGACATATAAAACGCGTCAAAGATGACGATGTCCATGCACAAGTTTTGGAAATCACCGGAACAAACATCAAGTAGGAAATGATTATCATAATCGTAGCTAATCAGATTATTGTGTATGCCAGTATGCCCACATGGAGCCCATATAGGACCATATTCCGATATGAGCTCATATGGGTCCCATCTAATGCCCCTGGAATTGCTGGCATGCAGGTTGAGAGTTGTTGGGGGAGTTCAACTCTTAGGACCCCCCAGTTAAGACTTCGTTGCACACCCGAGGGGTTGTTTCCAACCTCCCAGTTGTACTAGTGTGATTATATTGTGCATATATTTTAGCATTTTCTTTCACAATTCACTTTGTGGGTTATTAATAAAGTAATGCTCTGGTTTATTGTGAGATTTGTGACCATGTGAATTGTGCACTAAACAATTTGGTGATGTCATCACTTTAGGGAGTGTAAGCTTTCTACTGCATTTTTGAATTTTCTCAGTTTGCAAAACACGGACAAAATATTCAACTCCACATGGATCAAACTCATCTAAGTCTGACCCCCTCCCCAGTCTTTTTCCTACAATTCTCACATGAATGGTTCCATCATAGCGTTGATGGTCTTGGCTATCTTTCCGTGTTAACTTGTGTTTCAAATTGACTTTTACCAAAAGTTTGATGCGGTTTTTTTTCGCAGCACGACTTTCATTCGGTGTCCTGCGAAAGCAACCCTGGACGTCCAGCTGCCCTGTCTCGTTCTCATCATGAAGAATCTCGACCGACACAGCACCTTAGAAGTCCAGGTTTGTTGTCTATGACTGATGTCAGCCTCCACACCTCATACAGCAACGTCATATGTAGGATATTAAGTGTACCATGTAACAATATCCATATGGGCTTCATAATTATGTCCTACATGTTGCCCATATAATATGCAGGACAAATGTACAGTTGAGAATATTAAATGTCTTGTGGTCCACGTATGACATTCATTTTATGTAAAAAGGTCTATAGGTTGAACAGACAGCTCATTACTTACATATAAGCTACATATATGTATACATACATGTACAATTGTACATACACATATAGGCTTACATGCACAATGCACATATATATACAAGCACATAGTTTCCTTACATACATATGCTATAAGCTAAATTTTGTTGGTACTGAATTATCAATCACTGCACGATAAAGGGGCCAAGTATGCACCAGATCACGGAATCACCCTCCCGAGTACTAACCACCCGACGCAGTTTTGTTAACTACACCTAACAGCGTCTTTATTGTCATATATAGGAAAGGGGTCATCCATAAAGGACGTCCGCAATGAGGGGGAGGAGGGAGGGGTAATCGAAATGCGGACAAATGCGGACAAGGGGGAGGGAGGGTTATGACCAGTGCGGACGTCCGCATCTAAAATTTTAAGTTTTTTAAATACCACCTTGTTTCAGCCTTCCCTGAAATACGAAAAGGTCAGTGAAGTGATTGCCTAAAACCTCATGCATGGTATAACCTTTACTTTAAAGAGGCTTTTATTACTGCACTTCCTGCGATATGAAACCTGAACTGTCACTTAAACGTGCACAGGAACTGTGGAATAATTGTAAAAATAATATTAAAAATTGGCTTAGGCGTGCGGACGTCCGCAAGGGGAGGGAGGGTATGGTCAAATGCGGACAAGGGGGAGGGAGGGGTCCAAAGTGGGTCATATTTTGCGGACGTCCTTTATGGACGACCCCAAAATGCAGCAGCCATTCAGTGAATTGTCTGATAGTCTGAATGTTGTATTCTGGCTAAAGGTTCTGGATGACCAGAGGGTGCGACGACGCTTTCGAGCGACGACCCTGGAGACGAGCGTTCAGGCGACTCCCCTCCTCTGCATCCTTCCACTCCGCCTGGACGAAGGCTGGAACCATGTAAAACTTGACCTAAGCGACATCACTCAACGAGTCTATGCGACCACGTTCGTCGAATGCCTCAGAGTACAGGTTGTGTAACCTCTGTAAATATGCACCTGTCTGTATGCATGTATGTGTGCATGCACGCACTTATAGGCTACCTATTTACCTGCATGTCCATGATTTAATTCATCACAGCCTGTCTCTGTCCACCCATTTATCCATCCATCTATTCATGCCTCCATCCATGCATAAGGTTTTTCATTCTTTAGGATATAATATAGAATCTGTCCTTCCATCCATGCATCTGTTGATCATCCCATCCACCAGTTCCATGTATATGATCAGTTCATATAGTATCCATCCACCCACGATCCAACATTCGATCCATCCCATTCAGCGAGATTTGTAACTGATCGTGTCGATGTCATACAGGTCCAAGCCAACTGTCGCCTACGCCAGGTCTACTTCACCGACCGGATGAACGTGGAAGACGGCGACAGCCTTCCTCCAGAGAACAGCCCTGTGATCAGACAGACTCCGGAACCAGGTCCCAATGGACCAGAGCACAAGGCCCCGTCCCTTAAAGGGTCCTTCCAGCGAATGCACAGTGACGAAAGTGAATCATACGTCTCCCACTGACCGCCCTCCTCTGTCAAGCCGTTCACCCCAAATCATATCCGACAATGCCTACAAATTCATACACATCCAATCAAAAACCGCCCAGGAATAAGCTAGATATATGTCCGCTTGCACTGAACTATACATTATCTCCGGAACGCGTACACGAGGCAAAGACCAAGGAATCTATGAGCAACCACACGGACCTTGTTGACATGGGCAGGTGAAAGAGCGAATCCACTCATTTTCCAATCCAGAAACCCATCAAACTTAATGCGACATGGTATGACTTTCCTGGGATCACTTCATTACTCCAACCTAAATGTGAATTTTTCACTGATTATTGCTACTCTTGGTGAAAATAAAATTAACATAACTGCGTTTTCCCACTGTTTCAATCATACGCAATATCTACAATAATAATGAATAATAATAATCATGAAATCAACAAAGACTGGTCATTCCTGAATACAGCTGCTGTATAACCCTGAGGGATCACATAGACTGTGGGTAAATAATAATGATAAGGCTGATAAACGACAACTGGTTTTAGAAAGATTCTCATTTGTATCATAAAAACAGTCATGTACAGGTGTAACGCAACTGCAACAACTTCTATTCTACAAACAAAACAAACAAATAAAATGCTAGAAAATGGTGAATGTTACAGAATGACGGCATAAAATTGATCAGCGCAGTTAAATAAATACTCCGTTCTGCATTATCTTCCGGTTAAATTGTCATGCAAACTGCCATGCCTATCCCACTGAATTTCGCAATCTCAAATGCTGCAAGTGAGTACTGGGAAATAATTGGCACACTGATGTTTGCCTGGATTTCAATGTTTACAAGAGTGCCAAGCCAGATACTTTAAATATAATGTCAAACATTTGCATAGCAAATCCATGTAGGGTACTTGATGTACTGTATGTCTTTAACCCTTCAATGACAAGAGCGATTACTTTTCCATACATTTTAGTACATGCTCGTCGTCAAAGATGTTAAAACTGGGCTGTCAGCAGTAGAACCTTGCTCTTTCAAAAATGTCCAGAAATCAGCTAATTTAATTTCATCAACGTTTCTCAGAGTGGAATTCACCAACTGTTGAAACTAGAAACATTGTGCAATACATTGTAAAAGAATTACTCAGGATTAAATGAACTTGCGACAAATAAACTGTTATGTCCTACAAGAAACGGGGATGTAAAAAGTCGACAGGTTTTGCAAGAAAGCTCATACAACTGATGCTGCAAGAGGAACCAAAAACTCTGCTTATAGTATAGTACAAATCAGTGGATAGGATTTCATTTGTTGGTTTCAGCTTGTGCACAAAAGCCAGCCAATGGAAACTTCTTCCAGCTTTTTTTTAACACGATGTTCCTATTTATTTTATTTATTTATTCCGGATATTTCTATAGCGCCTCTCGAAGTCAACTACTACTCAGAGGCGCTCCCGACTACAGCATTTGATACTGTGCCGGAATTTTCACGCCGAAGCGCCACGAGCAATCGCGAGTGAAGGACTTGCCCAAGGTCCGTACTCAGCGGCTAGAGTGGGATTCGAACCTGCAACCCTCCGGTCACAAGGCGCCGAACTTACCACTGAGCCACCACGCCCACATATGTTTATATGCAGTTCCTGTGCTGGAACTGCATATAAACAGGTTATTCTTAGCATCATCTCATAATTGAGGAACTCAGAATTGAGGAATGGGTTTCTTAGACTGAAACATAAATGCCCAAATACATACTGAAACAAAACCACATTTAAATGCACCACTTACATACATCTGTTGCCTAAAACAATTTAGTCCAAACACTAAGAAAGGTGCATTACCATTACCTTCCTGCTATACCATCAAGGAATGCAGCCAGGAAAGATGTTGGTAACTATCTGTAATTTACCTTTATTTATTAACTTGATGCTGCACATTCACTAAAATTTGTAGCATTCTACAACATCCTTAACCTTACACTTTTAACAACAAACTGTACTGGCTTCCCAGTCACTTTTAGTACATTCTCATCGTTAAGTGTTAAGGGATAGTTCCATTTCTTCTACTATTTTATATTGGAAATTCCAGTTTTATAACCAACTGCTCACACTTCTGAATGCCGAAATTTCAAAATAAATCTCACGTTTCCAAATCAAAATCAAACCGCAGAACAAACAATACAACAGGAATGCAGTGAACTACGGATCGTTATGAAATACTGTATCAGTACTTATTACCTATTGCTGTAACAATAGAAGTAATAGAAACTAATAGAAGTAAACAGTCAACAGATTAAACCCGAATAGAATACTTGATGTCTTGCATATCTTAATAAGTCATTGCCAGTATTATGTCCAAAAGAGGTACTTTGACAACGAGATCAGTGTCAGTTGAATATGATACACCTGTAATGAAAACAACGTCCGATGGGTGCAGGGTGGGAATTGTCGGGGTGTTCAACCCCCTGGTCTTTCTTAGGACCAACCCAGCTGGCACACCCCAAGGGGTCGTTTCCAACCCCCTCAGTTGTGCTAGTGTGATTTAGCATTATTTGACTCAGAGTCTCTGACAAATTCAAGTCTGACTTGTAAAACTGCTAGCGTTGAAATCGGCTGCTTTCAAATTTCGTCGACAGCAGTTTGCAAAATAGGGATAAAATGTTCAACCCCCCAGTCTTTTTTCTACAATTCCCACACTGGATGGGTGAAAAGCCAACACACTTAACCCGTCTGGTTGCCCATGCCATTGCAAGCACCATAAGCAACAGAAAATGCATAGATTTAAAACACAAATTCCAAACCATTCATCAACTCACGCAACAGTCCAGAGATAAGAAGTGAAATAATTATGCAGAGTCAAGGGACAGCATTACCCAATGGCATGATCATTACATCAACAAAGAACAATAAAATCTTTAACTCCTAAATAAGAAAGAATGCAGACTTGTCCTGGCCACTGATATAGTTGAAATTTTGATCATTTACCTGAAATTGTATGCTACATTATATGGCGTATCTCAGATAGAATTTCGTAAAAAGCGCCTAAAGTATTACTGAACACTACGACAAGCACAGAGATCATTTTTATGAAAAGCACTGTAGACAAATGGCCAAACTAGATAAAGCACTTATTCTGAACACCTTTGACGATAATAGAATTAAACTTAATATAGGCAAATAGATGGATAACTGATTTTAAGTATAATAGTTACTAGTGGGTGGTCAAACAACTTCATATCCAACGTATGGTGAAGGATGTAAAGAAACTTAACCCATAGTTCAGTTAACCACATACCATTCAAACTGGCATCATTCCTTAAAAAACTCCCGGGATTTGGTAGCAGAATCAAGAAGTTTTTACTTTCAATACAAGAAATTTAATATAAGAAACTGAAAAGGATAGCCTGACATAAACTATCAAGAGGACACAACACCTGTACTCGTAATAAAGGCACTGAGGTAATTACAAAACTATGCACTAAAAAGATTTCTTTAAAAAACAGTAATTACGAAAACTTCAATAATAATATAAAATTTGTGTATGCCCTGCCATTCAACGTTTTTTCTTTCGAGGTCACAAAGTGATGAGGCAAAAACACAAAAACATTTTCTTCGAACATGCAGCTTGTGACACTTTAACAAATTCTTACTTCCTAAGAGCATTACCGCATCTAAGACTGTCATATAGACATCATTGGAAAACTTTAAACAAATTCAGTTCTTCTTCAGTACACCATCAAAAGTCTTTAAGTTGCACATAAATGCCAAAACTTGCTCAAATACGACAACTCAAGTGTTACCAACACAACCCTCTCCAACAACCTGTAGAAGCGAAATGTCAAGCATAGTAGCTGCATAAGATGTCAAAAATCTATAAGTGAATCCACGACGTAACATCCAAAAGCCGGCCTCCACGTGTCCAGAAGCCTACGTTCGTACAACGTGACTACTCGTAACAATGCAACAAAAACTGAAGGCCAGATAGGAGAGCCATTGTGGCACTTTTGTGTAATCATCTGAACCAAAAGAAGCCACAATGGCTCATTAAGGCACACAAAACTGCCAAAACTCACAATAGCAGTGGCCTCAAGTGTTGGCAACGTAACAAGGCAACTAGCTTCATAAATCAAAAATCACGAAGAGAAATAGCCAGCAAAGATCACATTAAAATTAGATTTTCCTATAAAATCCAAACACAAAGTTCAAATGTCTGCTTATACTTACCAGGAATCATAATTCACCTATACAGGCAATGAAGGACTCATAGCATTACACTCTGCTGTAGAATTTTAAGGCTCAGCAGGAGAATGATAATCAGTTATAAAGATACTTCCTCACAATCCAAATCCCACATAACACTAGAATCATTCTGCATCTCCATTTCAAACAAAACAGCTAAAAGGGAAAGCCTTGTGCTCAATACCTCTTGTTACGCTCTTGCTATGAAAACTCGCAAAATCCAAGGAATAACAAGCAAGAAACTGAAAAACTATCACTGAATTTTCAAGAACGTTCGATAAGTTTTTTATCATCAGTGACCGCAGCTCAATAAAAAAAATTGTCAGAACACTGTACAAGTAGCCATACGTGCATGACTACAACAATATGATACAATAAGATCATCGCATATGATCATGACACTACAGTCATCAAGAAATAAGATCATACACCGTATATCTAACGAACAATTAACGCAGAATTGACGCATCTATGTCATCATGGTCTAAGCTGACTGGCGAGGCGTGCCTTGCAAAACGCCAGCACGAGATCGTGGTGGAATATTGTCCCGACATATATATGCATCCAGTCCAGGATGAGGTTATACGTCGGCAACTCAACGTATGATCACGGTCGCGTTACAAAAGAACAATCTCTCCAACGCAGTGACATCAGTCGCTTTACAACAGACCCCTACAATCCACAACATCCTGGCACTGTGGCCAACTCTTCTGACATCAGAATGTCCTGCTAAAGTCTCAAGTTAACCTGAACAACGCCGGAAGGCAAACGGTCACAACGCTGCTACACGAGAGGAATATCGAACAAGTCACAGACGCCCTCTGTGTCATCGAGATTGAAGTAATAGTCCTTGTCGTTCAATGGCGGACTCAACCGAAGCAGAGGAGAAAACACTGGAAAAAGAACAGAAAAATTATATTTAAAATGGCTACAAAAGCACATATATATCAAACTACCAGTACCAGTGCAGTGATACACACAGGGTATGAAAGCAGATAGCATAAACAAACAGTGTGAACCCACTAACATTAAAAATCATTGGGAGACTGGCCAATCAAAACCATGCGTAAACCAGAATACGTGTAAAATGACCTAGTGCTCAAATAAAAAGAACATTCTCTAACTAAACCCACACGCAATATGTCCATCTACCATAACTTCCTCTTACCAGTACCCGTACATGTGTTACTCACTGCAAAGTTAAATAAAAATCACTTAATATTTGACTTTATTGCCACAAGAAACTTTTACTTGCTATCCTCCCACTGGACATACTATCAAAACTACTATAGAATAGACCGGACAACCCACGAATAAATCATCTTTTGTGCACAATATAGTTTTAATCGGGAAAACGTTTCATACGTACTCTCTGTGGACATCAGGTCATCAAAGACGTTATCACAATCTGCAAAAAATTGGACATAGAGTTCATCAGACGGACAAAATATTTGTGGCACAATGCTTTGCACATTATGATAACGGCACAACAGACAAAATAAGATCAGAGATCATTGGATCTCCAATAAGCAGATAACCGGATCAACAGATTCTCTTAACACTCTACCGCTGACTAGTCCTTGCTTGAGACTGCACGAGCGATTTGTAAATGTAATTGAGTTAAGTAGGAACCGTAAGACATTTGCTTGAAATGCTATAATTTGTAATCATGGGTTTAAAATACCTGGTAGGTGGTCATGAAAGTTGATGTCGGTGGTAAAGTCAGTCATCGCATAGGTTGGGTCCAGTTTGTCTGAAATCAGATTTAAACAATGATGCATTAACTGATCAACTCAAGCATTTTACTACACAAGACACACTGTGAGAAAGGTTAAGCTTCTCAGCTAAATGATAAAAACATTCATTAACATTTTAATTACAGACGTCGCACAAAAGGAGCCTTAGGTTCTAGCATTCATCCAATTTATAACACATAAACCTTGAGGTTGACCCAAGTGCTGATTCTTTAATGGTGCATTTCAACACTAATAATCCTCTGCATACCAGATATCGTTTAGCCCTTGTTCTGGCCTGGACAGATATGTAAGGGGTTTTGGTACATTTAACCTCTTAAGGGTAAAAACTTTATATCTTAACAACCACTGAAGACAGAGTTAAAGTATAAAAATTAATTTGTTTAGAAAGGAATTTTGAACAAGCTTATGTCATTTAATTTGTTTGACTGTGCTTGTAATTTTGATATGGCATGCTGGTTCCCTAACATTTACTGCTTTAGCTTGCGATCTGCGCCTGTAAAGAAGGTTTTTCAATGTCGCAAATTTAAGCCTGTGGCTTTCACATTGAATGAGCACCGTCTTTGGGACCAGTGTCAACACCAATTTATAACAAGCCTGTTTTACAAGGTCACATTTCGAAGGTAAACAAAACTTAGCATCCTCATCCCCAAAAGTTACAATAAAATATTCGTAATAGCAAAAGTGTGCTAAAGGTCAGCTATGGTTGTGCTGTATTCTTCCCAAAGTTAAGTAAGTAAGCATTTGCTAACATGACGTTATATACATCCAGTGTTTAAAATGCAGTATAATACATATTCATATACCGGTAGTACTGCTTCAATACACTCTTCAAGCAGATATAAGATTTATATAAGATTGGTGTATCTTTTACCTAATGTCTGATTTGTTGGGACTTCTTCAGTCTTAAATGGTGATGATCTGGTTACCACGCCGGGCGAAGAAACGACGTTTGGCACCTGAATGTGTTTTTGCTGCGACTTTGTAACACCTGATTTTGTACTTGAAGAACTCTAGCAAATCAAACACAACAAACAGACGAACCAGTTCACATAAGTTTACAGTACTTAACCATTCGGTTCAACAATATAAGTAATACTGTGTATTGCTTTGTACTAGTGATATAAGTTGCAACAATCTTGCTGCACTGAACGCAATGTAAGTGCTGTAAGAAAAACCTCACAACTACAGATTACGTGAAATTTTCACTACTGCCATCAACTTTTTAAATACACATTTGAGTCAAGGAGCAGACATAAGATTTAACAGTTTGAACTAACAGTAATTACATTCATAAATTCCATTTAACCTGATTTCTACTGCCAACCAATCAGAAGTTCTTGTATGTAGACAGATTGCCTCTATCTTTCATTACAGTACACTAATATACAGTACACCAATATTACTTGCAACTTTACATAAAAATATGATTACAAAAAGTACCGTACCAACCTAATGATACAAAAGAAATGTTCAGATGTAATACTTTAGGTTTATATCTAACTGACTTGAAGTAACCGAAAATTTTAAAAAGGTCCGTATCACAAGACGAAGGTGGAATTTAAAGTGTACTGAAAACTGTTGAGGAGTGTAGGATTAAAAAGGTTACCTTGGCTGACTTGCGAGATGTGCTTGGCTTTACATTCTGGTCCTGTGTAGGCTGTTCGTCTAGATCCATCTCTTCTTTTGTTGGAGGAACTTGTACAACTACAGGGCTGCTGCTATCGGAATCTTTGTTAACGAGGAGCACATGAATTGGACCTGTATGACTCTTCAGGTGAATCTGATACTTCTTTTTTGTGTGATTCTGTATAACAACATGTCAAACTTATTTAACAACAGCAAAAAATCACTTCGTTAATTATACGTTTTTAAGGCAAGCCATCTGTCGTGAAGATACATAAACAGCAAATCTGAGAATCTAAAAAATGTGCTACAAAATTTAGGATTTTATGACTTTAGTTTAATCTTTAATATCTTAGTAATAGGGTTCAATAACTAATGACATAAGACCTTCTTGAAAGTCCATAAACAGCAAGGTGTGAACCCCACACTATGTTACAAAACGTCATGTGAAGGCAGCAAAAATACGAAAGCTGGAGAGGATGAGTTTTGGGTTTGTATACAAAATCTATATTTTGATGAATAATGAATATAAGAATCTGTCATTCAAATCTTGGGACCTGCCTAAGGGCACCACAATGAAGAAGAATAAAGTGGCTCACTCAATGAGAAAAGAAATACAGTGTGGATGCATTAATGCAAAAGCTGTCGGAGAACAAGTCTAACGATACAGTGCTACATAAACCAGGCCAGAAAGTCTCTGCTCCACCTCATCACCGCTGTCTTCACTCTGCCACCCGTGATGACCTCAAAGTGTTCCTTTTCGCATTCACCGCTACTATGCAGCAGCGCGCTTTCACTGTGGTTGAACTCACAATTTGGAATGGGCTTCCTCCTGAGTTGCGGTCTATTCTTCGAGACTCATCCAGCGCTTTCTTCTTGGCTCTAAAGACTTTTCTCTTTCGCCGTGGTTGGGCTGGGAGCGCCTCTGAATATGAAGGGGCGCTATATAAGTGCTTAGTTGATTGATTGATTTAGCACTACACTGCAGTTCTTCCAAAGCGCATTAACAAATAAAAGCACATTAAGTTAATAACTTTGAGGGACATAACACCTCACTTCGCACTAAGCACAATGCTGAATAAATTGGGTAGAGGTAAGAGTTCAGACTGTACAAATCAATTTTACTAGCGAATAACTAAACAGTAGCTTACCCAGTGAAGTGGATTGATTACTCAATGAAGGCATGGAGATGGCAGCTTACCCCTTCTGGTAAAGGAACTTCCAGTTGTGTTCCTGTTGGCGCCTGAATAGTCAGCATCGTATCTCCACGGAAAGAACGGCAAATATCTTCGTGAGTTACATATGCATAACTGAAATTGAGATGGACAGTTTGTCACATTTATGTAAAACTGCAATTTTTTCACTAATTTGGAGACAACATATGATTTAATTAGAATAAACAGAAATGTTTAGTAAAGCAAACTACTAGGATATTAAAAGTTCTTTTACACAAATTATTCCAATATATGAATAATGCATCAACTCCGGTTGCTTTTCAAGTTTTGGTTTTGCTTCAGACCACTCAACAAACTCATTAAGTTTTATTACTAATTGGTAACTTCTAACGTTCCAATGTCTACTACCAATGACATCAACCTATGGCATAACAAAACCAAGCTGCAATCAGGTCAATATCCTGAAGATCAGTTCAGGTAGACAGAATGGCAACGAATGGTAGATAAGCACTTCGAGAAGGTAAGTCTTAAGCCGAGAACAAAATGACAACTGAACAGAATGGACAGATACAGGGACAGAGTTCCAAAATCTAGGTTCAACAACCAAAAAAAGAGTTCAACAAAAGCAATTCTATTCCTAGGTATGACCAAACAAAGATCACACCATATGAAATTGATAATATGATTAATCGATGCTCTAATCAAATAAAAGTGTTAAAATTATATTGTAACACCCTCCATATCAACAAAGAACATTTTATGTAAACTTGAATTGGTGCTATATAAAATTGGTGCTATTTAATCTGTCAATGAAAGCCACAATGGAAACCACAAAGAAATTCAAGCCATAACCAACTCCAAGCCTTAACCAACTCCACACTTGCTAAAGCAAGGGTTTCTCTGACTGCGGTCTGATCAGAATATTATACAAAGTAATCCTTAAGGCATAAGAAACCACAGCACCAGATGCAATTCTCTGAAGAAATCTATTTGGTAATTTAGCAACTGTAACATGCTAACACAAAATGCACAAATCAACACTTACTTATGAGTGCTGGCATCATCAGTGACATTTTTAATACTCTGTTGCACCCAGTTTTTGTGCTGATCAAGCTCCTTTTCGATTCGATGGAGGTTTTCAATCTCTTGTTTTAATGAAGCCGCTCTCTCTGGAGTGTCTATACCACCACAGTTAAGATTTGCACCTCTGAAAAATACCATATGGCATGTATAGTTCAGGATTCAACCAAATGTATTTTACAAAAGTGCCCGATAACCTGATAAGCAGCGTGCTTGCCCCATGAATGAAAAATTGTAAGCATGTCACCTAGACATCATGGACAAGACTGTTTCTGCAAGATTATCTGCTACATTTACAATTCATATGGCATCATCATGATATATATCTGTCTGTCTGACTCTCTCTCTCTGAACTCAGCTGAACCTAGCCTAGTTAACGATGTGATGCCAAGCCATTCTGTCATGCACCTTCTTTCCCACTGTATCAAGACAAACATTAAAAACTATCAGATCCTTTTCAACGACATTAATCCATGTGGAGAGAACAGAGATGAGAATTGAGAATGCTACGATGGATACTTGGGATCTCACTGAAGGACAGGAAAAGAAATGTGGACATCAGAAAGAAGCTCGGGGTGGCATGTATAACTGACAAAGTATGAGAGACTAGGCTGAGGTGGTATGGACATGTAATGAGAAAAGAGGATGATAGCTGTGTGAAAGGAATCATGAATGCAGAGGTATATGGACGCCGCAGTCGGGGACGACAGAGGAAGAGATGGGAAGACACGATACAACAAGACCTAAAACTCCTCAAACTGAAGAAAGAAGATGCTCAAGAAAGAAACAAGTGGAAGAGAAGGATCCGAGTGGCTGACCCCTCTCCAAAGAGGGATTAATTCGAGCCAGAAGGGAAAGAAGAAGAAGAAGAATCCATGTGGTCTTACGTCTTCTCCAACCCTTTTGGGCTTGTTCATTGTGGTCTACATGTTTCCTTTCTAGTTCTCATTTTCAGGATTTGCCCAAGTGACAGACCTGAAAAACTCATGTCTGCATATCAAACACTGTCGCAGCAACAGGTATTGTTGCTGATCTCCTTACCACCACCACCAAGCTGCTGACATGGTCCACTACGGGAATCCACAGGATCCTGACATAAACTTGAAAGCTCAGCAAAATACTTGTCCAGAATCTAGAACTTTTAGATTTGTCTGCTGTCAGGCCATATATTTGCATTCAGATAAATCACTCATTCTTATATACAATATATTAGATAACTCTATTCTGTTTCACATGGAAATTAGGCCTAGGACTGTTGTCTTAACAGGTATTGTTGCTGATCTCCTTACCACCACCACCAAGCTGCTAACATGGTCCACTACGGGAATCCACAGGATCCTGACATAAAATTGAAAGCTCAGCAAAATACTTGTCCAGAATCTAGAACTTTTAGAACTTTTATCGAATCTAATAAAATGTAACAAAACTCTGCTAAATGTACTTGTATGCCAGACTTGTACCCACATTCAAAGGGCTAAAAAATTAGCTAATTTTACTGTGCTAAATGCTTAAATTTCAATGTACTGAGTGAGATTACAACAGATCCACCAGAGATAGACAAAATTTCGGAAATGGGAAATTTTTACAAAGGAATCTTGTATTCATTGTTTCGATAATTAATGTCTAAAGTTATAGTTTCTTTTTTATTTCAAGACAAACATATTTCTTACTTCCACTGAATGCTGTTTTTTGATTTCTTCTCAATTAATCCAATTCCTTCAAGTACATTAGTGATGTCATATATTCTCCGCTTTTGTCGCACGGCCAGCTGGTCAGCCGCCTAAAAGCAAGTTTAAGATGTACAGCAAGTGCAGAAGAGTATAGTAAGAATAGTCAAAATTTTCAAACTATACTTTTATTTTATACAAATTATAATTTTATTGGTATCAATAAATTAAGAAATGAGTAAGTTTCTGTGATGCATATCAGAATGTTTGAGAAAATTTCTCATGAAATGTTTTTCGTCAGATCAACTCCTGCAGATATGTTCTCAACAAACTGAGATTCGTGCCAAATAGTCTTCTCAGTTTGAATATGGAATGCATTCACACGTTCTACACGTTTTGTGTTGATACCTTAACGTCACTCAGATCTATAAAGCTGAGGTGATGCATAACAGAGGAGTGTATAGAAATGCTGCCTTCCCTCCCAATCAGTATAAGTGCTCTATCGATCAGATATGATACGAGTTCCCGGAAGAGCTTTTACGATGCTGTGCATGTCATGATGGGAACCACTCACTGATTAATTACTTCAGATATTCTCACTGGTTGCTTGCAGCACTCTGATTCCTCTTGCATTCTGGCCATGTGCATTATTTTTACAAGTAGGGCAACCACAAGCAGTAGTTTCTTTAGGATTACTTGCAGTATAATCACAAAACTACATGATGCTAACATTAACAGTTCAGCATATAGAAACATGAATATTATAGCAGTTATAACTAACAGTCATCTGTATTACCATGCTCAACTATTTTCTTGATCAATGTATTCCTCAGAAATGGTCACCTGCCGGTGACGTATTTATACACAAAGTGGTCTCTCCAGGCTGAAAGAGAGTAGAGCGCTGCACCTATCGCAAGGACTGTTGATTTCATAGACACGCAATTAATCAGTAAACGAGTAAAACTTCCGACTTGGATTGGATTTATCTGGGTCCAATCTGCACAGTTTGAACCAGTTAAGCACAGTTGTTGCAGCAGTGGGCCTCTTCTGTTAGGACGTTCTGTAGTGAATCTTGTATGGCACTGTCCAGGCCATTGTGGGAACCACTTACTGATTAATGATTTACTAATTTACTTGATTCTCCTTCCAGTAGTACAGTACTCTAATTTCTATCGCAATCCGGGGTGGCCATATAGTGTATGCGTAAAATATACACTATGCTTATTTGGCTTCGATTTAGAGTACATTATTCATGGCATGGGCGTCGCAATTTGGTCAGGTACAAGGGCTTTGGGTACCTGCTGACGGGTGCGGCCCGAATCCCCGAAACCCGAATCCCCGAAAACGCTGAAAATACAGAAAAGCCCGAATTCCCGAAAACAGTTTTATACAAAGCGGCTGAACTCCCGAAAACTATTCATAGTTAAATTGTAAACTCTTATACATGACATAGACCTAGCATGGCCTTGATGTATCTCGATATGATATAGAATATAGATTTAATACAGAAATCGATTTCGGGAATCCGGGCGATATTCCTTTCGGGGATTCGGGTTTCGGGGATTCGGGCTGACCCCTGCTGACAGGCCTAGTCACAGGTAAGCGGCCAATTCTCTAGGATTACCCAGATCAAGTAACATGTCTTCGTAAATTCAACTTGTACAGTCACGTTTTAAGGTAATTTACTATTTATCTAAGTTTACTAGCACGAAGAAATACTTGAAACATGGGCAGATCGGAGAAGTATGTCATAGCAGGTCTGATACAACGAAAACAAATTTCAGCAATGCAAACAATTACCAGCGAAGTTGTTTCAAGAGAAAGCCTAAACCCCAAGATGGAAACCATTGAACAATACTGAGTGAAGCATAAAACAAAACGAAATGCCTGCAGTAACAGGGTCAAAGCAGCACTTTTTACAGATCCAGAAAACTTTCAACGCACATGCAAGGCCAGAAAATACGACCACGATATTTTAAAGCGTGTCACTGATCATGAGATTACTCTAAATGAGAATAACCGTCGCTTTTAATACAGATTTGACGCTTGTCTTACTTCCTTGCACTAATCCAAAACTTAAACATTAGCGGTATACATCATCTAGAGATGCATTCTGGGAAAATGAAATTGCCGAGACCAGATCTGTACAAAATCCGGATCATCATAATTTGAAATTAACCCACCGAAATTAGTTAAACTAACCATTTTAAGATCGAGTACTCCATCCTCTGCGCCCTGCAAAAGGCTCACAAACTTGGTGGTCAGAAGACCCAAACTTTTTTCGTGTCTACTTGGGGTACACGACTCCACAGCAGCAGCGGCGGCCATGGCTGTCGTCGTTGACGCCTTGGATGACGGGATAGGACCGGAAGTAAACCATTTAAAACTGCAGTGTTGATATCAAGTGCGCAAGCGCCGTGATCCGACCCCGATCGTGTTCGAGTAGTCTAATTCATTGCCTCCTATTGATATCCACTCAACGTTACTATTCGCGATAAAAAAAACAACTGAACGAAATTTAAGAAATTACTTAATTCCTCCGTGAGACAGAATAATGTTATCTGATAAATCATATATAAGAACGAGTGATTTATCAGAATTCTAATCTACGTTCGGATGCCGATTGTAGATCACTATAGCTTCCATATTTCAATCATTCTTATATCATTCTTTGAATCACTAGGCCTACATCTAATGTATGATGTTGGCCCAAAACAAACAAACTTGTCTGAGGGGCATGTTAGGCTTTGAATCTGATCTGAAAGGTTACGTAAGTAGTCCAAACAACTCGTCTATCAATAGGGCTGAATGTCGGGTCGACCTACTCGGTCAGCCTATAAATATCATGTATCAAATGTTTATATGTTGCGTACGCGTTGGTATTGGATATACATAAGGCCGCGCTATAGGCTAGACCTGAATGGACCATAGGCCCATACAACCACATCTTTAGCTCGCAGCTGAGGCTCAGTAGTCTCTATTAGGCCTATTCATTTCTTTTCATATTTACTCTTCCTGAATTTCAAAAGAAACGCAAACAGTGCGTCTCCTGAATGATTGACGAACACGGTAATTAAGTTGCAGTAGGCCTAGGCTATATTAAACCTTCTGTTGCCACAAATAAGAAGCAATTTGAACCTAAAGCCAAACTGATAGGCCCTAACCTTTATTTAGGATGCAAATGTAGGGGCAATTAAATCTCCGAAACGTCTCAACCTATACAAAATCAGCGTTGCTGTTTGTCAGGGGCGCCCGCAGGCGGACGCACTGGACGCACGTGCGTCCACCCACCAGATGAAATCCACAAGTTTAAGGAAGAGCATGGATATTTTTTATGAACGACAATATGGCATGTTAAAGATTTGGATGTTATCTAAATTGAATTGTGTCTAATGAGTCACTCTGAGTCATTTTCAGTGTATGACTACCAACGGCGAACAGATAACGGGTAGGATGGGAGGGACGGGAGCAGTTTGCGTCCAATTTTTTGGGGTGTGCGTCCAATTTTTTAAAGCCTGCGGGCGCCCCTGCTGTTTGTTATAGAGTTTGAGGAGCACTGATCATAACTTAAGACGATGGCCCTCTTACAAAACCCGCGTGAGATTTAAGGCTATGGTCTATATGCCCGATCTATAGTTCGATACCAGCACTGGCGTAAACTTGTTCAAAAAAATTGGGGGCGGGGGATTTGGTTATTGATTCTACACTTGTTGCATTGGGTCTACGTAGCCTACAGTCCATCTCAATTATGGGAGGTACGTGCCCCGGCTGCCCCCAGAGTCTACGCCTATAGGCCTACATGTATAGCAGCAATATGTTACATGATCAAGTTGATATGACATCGGCGTTAATTAATCCTATTTATCAGAATGCAAATCTGATAACAATGTCAAATGAGTTATAACACTAGCATTACATCCAGTGGCGTATGGTAGACCTATACCTGAGAGAGGGAGCTCGGATCCTCAGGTTTGGTTACCTCGAACGTTGGGATTCGTGTATAGGGGGCCTACATGTAGATCGGATGAGATTCGTAGCTGTAGGGCCTGCCTAACGGTAACTCGACTTTGCTGTATCTGATAAATAGGATTAATTAACGTCGACGGATACGAATGTAATGCAATGAAAAGTATTTTCAAGGCCGATTTCACATTTTCGATCTATTCCTGGCCTGTTTTATTTCGATAAAATGTTTTTTTTACTTCCATGGCTCCTGCCCGTAATAAGCTGGAGGTATACGAATACGCTCGAGTCCTCATGTCCTCTTTTCGCGTTATCGGCACTCACCTTACTTACTAGGATCCCCCCCATAGGCGCCAACTTTTAGTAAAAGGTACTGGGGCAAGAATCTATTCCCATGATCCCGTGATCGGATGATCCCATCGCCTATCCTGCCCTGTCTTCCCTCTCCCCGAGCCCCCCTTTCCTCAAGCTTTTTGGCGGTTGAGTCAGTCTTACCAGTGGCATCACTAGGCATATGAGGTACGGGCGCATCGGTTGACAGTATCAATTTACCTAAAGCTGAAACTCTGCTAATTTCCTTTTTAGAACCTTCTAATGCGCTCCGATCATTGCTGTCATTATACTGTATAGGTTCTACATGTATATATATGGTCTGGTCTGAGACAAGGGAGGAGATCCATGGGGGTGACATCACGACTTACTGCACTTGGTGACACCAACTCTAGTGAGGCCACAGAGACTTACCTAGTATAGACAATCCTTGCATGCTTGGCTAGGTAAACAAGAGATGTGACAATGTGATGCAATGAAATCCTTGCTGCAAACATTATCATCTCGCTTTGCCTTCAACAAACTGCTATGGACATTGACACCTTCAGCTGCGGATGCAAGTGTACTAACTGCAGCTCTGTGAAAATCGGACTTCTCGTGGCCATTTCAACGATGTACGTGCTTCCAATTAGGACTGTATAGGCTATGTTACAGGCAATTCGTAAAATCAGGGATTTTATAAAATGCCTGAAATTTTTAGGCAATTTGTAAAATCCCTGATTCACTCAGGCACTGTTCAAAATCCCTGAAAAATCCAGGGATTTTGTAAAATCCCTGAAATCAGATGACGAAAATTTGACAGATTGCCTGAAATGAAAATGATGAACATAATCGAAGTTTATTACGCAAATAAGCCCTATTTTCAAAGGATTAACAGTTTTAGATGGTATTTTATATTAAGTTTAGTTCTCATGTTGTACAACCAGGAATTTTGTAAAATGTCTGAAAGTTAATTATGCAAACAAGCCTTATTTTCGTGGAGGGGTTTGGGGTTCAACCCCCTATAGTCTTTCTTAGGACCTCCCCCACAGTTGTCTTCATTGCACACACAGGGGTCGATCGTTTAATCCAACCCCCTCAGTTGTGCTAGTAGGGCCTACGATTATATTGTGCATATATATTACTGTGAGGTTTGTGATCATGTGAATTGTATAGGCCCTACTAGTAAATTTGGTGATATCATCACTTTAAGAATTTATGCTTTATATTGCATATTTTTATTTTCTCAACAAAATACGGATAAAATATTCAACTCCCCATGGATCAAACTCATCAAAGTCTCCCCCAGTCTTTTTTTCTACAATTCTCACACTGCATGTCTCTGTCGAGGTAATAACCGAGAGCGGGAACTTTTTTGTACTTTTCTTCTTCAAAATGAATATGCTAGATGAAGTTCAAAGCTGGTATTATGCGCCTACATCAGCGGTTCTCAACCTGTGGGTCGCGACCCCCACGGGGGTCGCCTTACGATTTACCAGGGGTCGGCTGGAACCTTCAGAAATTTGTAAAAAAAAGTTGTCAGCATAGTTTCTAAATATTTAATATTTATGTAATTATTATTACTACGCTATAATGGTAGCAAAAATGCGTCGAAGGGGAGTAACCCGATCAATTTTATTGTTGGGGTCGCCACACCTTTGAAAAATATTATCAAGGGGTCGCAGCCCTAAAAAGGTTGAGAACCGCTGGCCTACATTTTCCGGGATGTGAGGCAGACAAGTAATTATTTGTGTGTACAGAATTTGCCGAGGCGAATAGTGCCGAAAAACGGGATATTCGGCCGAGGCAAATGTCCGAGGCGATTTCCGGCTGACCCCTAGCTGCAGATGCTGGACGTCGGTGAAATCAGGGCGCCCTTTAGTAACACACAACTATGAAGTAGAAACACAACACGACCAGGATAGGCCTGACAAATGATAAAATACATAACTAATTCCGTCTTTACTAAGTGCAGCTCGAGTTCATTACAAAATCAAACAAGTCACACTCGAGATATCTCAATCCACGCACTCTACACTTAAAGCCCAAAGCACGATTATAATAGACGATAGGAAAAATAGATTTACTATCTAAAAATTCATAATGATCTGTGATTAGAGTTCTTAAATATAACCACCAGAACAACGACGATGAGAATGAAGAGTAAGGCCAGTAGAATTCGCCAATCCTAGAAACAAAAGAACAGTCTCAAGGAATGACATTTAATCATGACACACAGACTTAATTAAGCATGACACAAGTCGGTGAGGCTGCATGCCGCTAAAAGACTTTATCTGACATAATTATATTAGATGGCATATTAGCCTAATGCATACGCTTGTAAACCTGACAATACAAGGAGTCACTTGGAAAACAAGGGGTTGAACTTGAGATCCTGTATGAATCTATATTATGCGTTTCTATCGGGCCAGGTAGCCAATTTATATAGCACCTATATACATGCATCTTTGAATTGCACTGTTGCCGCTGGGCTGGACTGAGCGCTTCTGAATATACATTGAAGGGGCGCCATATACATTCTCTGAACGAACGAAGAAATAATGACAATTAAATTTTGATTAGGACAGCGGTTCTCAACCTTTTTAGGGCTGCGACCCCTTGATAATATTTTTCAAAGGTGTGGCGACCCCAACAATAAAATTGATCGGGTTACTCCCCTTCGACGCATTTTTGCTACCATTATAGCGTAGTAATAATAATTACATAAATATTAAATATTTAGAAACTATGCTGACAACTTTTTTTTACAAATTTCTGAAGGTTCCAGCCGACCCCTGGTAAATCGTAAGGCGACCCCCGTGGGGGTCGCGACCCACAGGTTGAGAACCGCTGGATTAGGAAGTGATTTGATTAGCATTATTTTACCGTATGGTCTGACCGTCTGCAAATAATTAATTCACCTGACCTGCTTTTGACAGTACCCCGCGTAACAGAAGTTAGTAGGCCCTATTTTATTAATAATGTAACGTCGTGTATGCTTAAAATAAGGGAATAAAATTTACACAAGTCTCTGCAGATGTGTACTTGTTAGAAAAATCACAGTTAAGCCGTGCTTTGTCTTCCTCGACCTGTACCGGTAGTGGTGTAGATCTTTCTGCACCCCATTCGCTCAGGTGAGTTCTTGCACCTGGTAATTACTTTTAAACCAAGCGTTGATGTTCTTGTCGACATGTATACTATAGCGTCTCTTCTGTAGCTGCCTTTTCCCTTTTGTCTACATATCCTCCATCGTCCGTTTCCCCGTCCATCTCTTGATTTCTCTGTCTCTGAATCTATCCTTATGTCTCTCTTTCTGTCCGCCTCATCTGAAGCGCGGGACACTAGTCACACTACTGCTCAGCGCCATCGATTGATGCTTGGTCATCATGTAGTGGCGCTAAATAAATGCATAATGATGACGATGATTATGATTATGATTATGATGATGATGATGATGATGATGATGATGATGATGATGATGATGATGATGATGATGATGATGATGATGATGATGATGATGATGATGATGATGATGATGATGATGATGATGATGATGATGATGATGATGATGATGATGATGATGATTATGATTACGATGATAATGACGATGATGATAATAATAATATTACTACTAATAATGATAATAAGCGCAGATATGCAGATCACTATTTCGTCTCGCTTCCTCTACGCATCCTCATCGCATCCTCTCTGTCCGTCTCTGTCTCTGTCTCTGTCTCTGTCACTGTCTGTCTGTCTGTCTGTCTGTCTGTCGGTCTGTCTGTCTGTCGGTCTGTCTGTCTGTCTGTCTGTCTGTCTGTCTGTCTGTCTGTCTGTCTGTCTGTCTGTCTCTCTCTCTCTCTCTCTCTCTCTCTCTCTCTCTCTCCATGTCTTTCCTTGCCGCAGCTCTTTCCCTATCTTCCGCCATTCCAGCCTAATTCCCCTCCTCTCACCTGAAGCATAGAGACGGAGATGACAATTTCGCCTCGCATCCTCCTCGCTTCCTCCTCCGCTCGCTTGCGGATCAGCTCCTCCCTCCTCCGCTGACTCATCACGTAGACGACCTCACGTGATAGCACATCCGATGGTTTAATCGTCGACACGTCCGACGTACTTCCGGTCTTCTTCTTCCGGCGCAGCGTCGGCGACTCGAGCTCGTACATCTTTCCGAAGGTGGTCGAGCCATGCGTCCAGTCCCTCATCGGGGTGGACTGGCTCAGGGCGAACCCTGTGACCATGGTCGACATGATGAGCTTGCCCATGGCGCCCGGTGACCGAAACGATGGGCTCTGCTGCGTCAACCTGGTGCTAGGTGAACGCTGAACGGTCTCAACATCTTCGTAGAGGTTCTTGACGCGTTTGCGAACCCCTCGGTCAATCAGGTAGGTCTCGGTGTGCGACGGGCGACGAGGAGAGGGAATACTCAACTTAGGCGGTTCATGTAAGGTCTTCTTCTTTCCGGAATCCTCCGTTTTCGGGGTTAGGAGAGGTTTGGTGACGGCGACGGGTGGGGAGGGTTTGGGGGTTAATGGAGTGGGGGCGTCGAAGATTTTCTCTTTGACGATGCAAGGAAGAGAGTTGCGTCTCGGATGCCTAGCGTCTGTCGGGTCTACAGCTTCGATCAGTTCCTTTCGCAGCAGATCGCCTCTGCCTCTTCTTCCTTCTGCTCCTACTCCCCCTTCTATTCCCCGCCTCAGGAGGGTCGTCGAATGCAGCTGAGGCACCACGAATTTCTCCGTCGGTCTACTCTCGAAATGTAGGCCACCACCTGTTGCAGGACTCAGACTATGATACGCACCTGCGCCCGGTCCGATATCTCCACCTTCGCCTATTCCCAATAGGACCGGCTGCGGAAGGCGAAACTGGTCGCCATGGTGACTGCCGGCTACTTCCGTTGGTGCCTGTTCGTCCATCCTTCTGCGTTCATCTCTTGTCATTCCGGTAGTCTTCATCTTCTGCCAAGGAAACCGTTTAGGAGTAACAGTTTTCCTACCTGCGAAACTGTGATCAGATTGTTGCTCTTTAGAGCGTCGGTTGAAGGGCAGTCGAAGTCGGAGAGAAGACAGGCCAGTCGGTTCTTTGGACGCACCTGCAGCAGGTGTGCTCTCACCTGCATCGTATGAGACTAGAAATTCGTCCTCCTTTATACGGTGCATCGTCAAATGATTGCCTGCGACATCGTACAAGAAATGAAAACATATTTAGCCTACAACGGGCAGTCTTAAGACTGGTGCAAATACAGTGTGTTTGCCGGAAATAGTGCAGAAATAAACAATTAAAAGAGATGAGCAACCAAACGTTTACAGTTAACAAATTAAAAAAATAAATTAGGAATATTTAAGTCCGGAATTTGGAATTGTGTTCGACACTTTTCTATTACTTGTTTCCGAGCGTATACCAAGGCACGCTATCTCTTGCGTAAAAGTTAGTGATTTGTAAGGGATGCTTTGAGACAGACAGACAGACAGACAGACAGACAGACAGACAGACAGACACATACATTGGCCTATAGGTCATATACATGACTAAAAGTATGCGAGTATATAATTGCCTGGTTTAGCGTTTTGTTGATTCGTTTGAGATGCCTGGAATCGGGCTCTCTCTTCGTTTCTTGTGGCTTCTCTGGCTGCCATGTCGGCCTCTTCGGCTCTGACTTGAGCGGATGGCACTCTGGAAGAAATGGCAAATGCATAGAAAGCATTATTGTGCGATACTTCATACAATGATTCTGTTTGTGAGTGACTCACTCGTACCTTCCATCATCGTAATCGTATCATCTCGAGATTTCTACAACGCCCAAAAAGGCCAAGTCGCGGGAACCAACTTATTCACAGGCGCTCAGTCAAATCAAAATCGATTGGCAGAGGGTCAAAATCGATTCCAGGTCAAGATCTAAAGGGGCCAGGCAGGTAGACAGTTAAATGGCTAAAGTGGGTGGTGTTTAAGGTTGAAACGGTGAGGGAGGTAAGAGGGAGGAATCCGAATAGAATTTATGAAAGAGCAGTGTTTTCAGTTTTGGGTGAAAGACCTGTGGAGAGATAGCAAGAGGTGAGGTTTTGTAAGTTCGTAAGATGGATCAGATATTTGTAGTAGTAGGCCCTGCGGGGGCGAGTTTGTTCCAGAGGAGTGAAACAGCTATGGCTATGGTGTGATTTGGAAATATTAGTGATGAGGTAACGCAAGGGCGGAGAACTGTTAGGATGGAAGAGGATCGAATTGAGCGAATTGTGAATAACTGACGAAGATTATAGGCTATTAGGGCTGGGAGAATTGAAGTGTGTTGTAGGTGAGTGATAGGACATTGTATTTTATTCGTTCACTTATTTTAAGCCAGTGGAATGATTTAAGGACAGGAGCGATATGATGGTGTGTGGAGGTTTTATTGACTGGCATGTCACTTACTCTGTCGGCCTCAATCTCTGTATAGTTACTTGAATTGAAAGTAGCCTAATTTTACACCTACCAGCGTCTTAGCTGTAAATAAGTATAAACCGCCTAAGTATGGCCTATTGTCAGTTGCGGCGCCAGACATTTTTTTAAACCAGGCATAACCAGGGCAGTTATACAAGTAACCAGTGCAGGGGCGATTTACGCCCCGAACAAATTTGGAGCAGGGTAAAAATTCTGGCAGGGCAAAGGCATTTTTACCAGGGCATTTGCCCTGGCTCGCCCTGGTGTAGCGCCGCCTCTGCCTATAGTGCAGGATGTTGGGCCATTGTTGGAGCTATAAGATTCACTTAAAAAGTGGTATGGTCTGTATTATTTCGGTAACCAACCTTATTAGCGCTATGTCAGCCTTTTGTTTGGCGTTGTCAGAGGCCTTTTGAGCCTCTTTAACGGCGTTTTCCACCTTTTCCAGTATGGCGGCTTTGAAGAGCGTGGGTCCTTTTCCAGCTTTTACAGCGGAAGAGACCAGCGTATTGTTCTTATACTTTCCCTCGAGCCTACTTCCGTCGGGAAGGGTGGTCCTTCCGTAGCCGTTCTTCTTGTCGTTCAGCCACTCTCCCTCGTATTGCAACCCGTCTGATCTGTGGGTGACCCCGTAACCCACCCGTATGTCTCTCTTCCACTCCCCAAAGTACCTCTCGACGAGTCCGCCTTCAGCATCTTTCTGCTCGCAGAGGCTCAACTCATCATCAACCTTGACTGCGCGAGCTCCTGCCTCGACGTTCAATACCTCGTAACTGGGTCTGACTTGAAGAGATTGAGTCTGAGACCATCGGGACTCCTCGGTCAACGCTCCGCCCTCCTGAGGAACTCCGCTGATGCTTCTTCGACGCCCAATACGTCGAAATCCGAGGCGGTCCAGGAGATGTCCGAATCCGCGCTGACTTCCGTCGAAAGCGACATTTTCCGTCAGGACGAAACCTCCCCCGCTTTCAATCTTCCGGTCGTGCTTGCGAAGAATGAAGTCAAGGTCGGTGTTCCTGCTGACGGTGACTTTTGTGGCTCGGGAACCAGCGCCCGGTGCCTCCGAATCAGTGGAGCGCGACTGGGAAGCATCGGCGCGTGACTTGAACGATTGGCGTGCGACTAGCGCCTTTTCATATGTTGCGCTTTGTCGAATTCCGTAGCCATGTCGAAGTCCTCTCGACCACTGACCCTGGTAAGTACCTTTTAACAGAGCAAGGCGATCACCATTCAAAATATAGACAGAATAAGACAAGTTTTGCATCAACTGCTCGTTCGTAATAGTAGTTTCAGTTTAATGATTAGCGTCGCCCTCCTCCTTTATCCAGGTTTGGGACTGGCACTGCCAGAGTACGAACAGTGGCGAAATTTGCTCGTTCGTCATTCAGAAGAGACAATAAATCTCAACTCATTGTTAACTGCTGCGTTCTGACAGCGGTCTTTGATTAAACAAACGACTATTATACGCTACAATATATTTGTGTTTCCTCTGAAATGCCGACAAATCCTAACAGTCCATCGATTTGGCCATGTACCAAGAAACTTGTTTAAAATTTGGCATGGAGTAATTTAATGCATGGAGATGCATAGTAATTAATACATGCACAATATAAATAGGATTTTGTTGAGTGCATATCTAGGTCAGACCAAAGATATTTAGATATAAAATTGCGCACCAACAGAAACCACATGTTTGGTTTCACTTTCAAGCTACGTGGGGATAGGCTTACCTCCATCTGCGCTGGTTTCGACCCCGTAACCATCCCGTAGCCCGTTGGCCCACGTGCCTTCATACTTAGCAGAGGACAGGCTGCTCTGCCGGATCCCGTAGCGACCCTTCAGTCCGTCTGTCCATTCGCCTCGGTAGATCCATCCGCCTCTCCTCTCGACACCCAATCCGTTCCTCTTTCCCTCAGACCACTGGCCCTCGTAACGATCCGAACCGGAAGAAGACTTGAACGACCCGCTCTGCTCGAACCCAGAACTCCAACTTCCGGCGTATTCTGCGCGTCCGTCAGGACCTCTGGAGATCCCGAAACCATGAGCTGTTCCTCCGACTGGGTCGACTTCACCCAAGTAAGATCCGCCGTCCTCGAACTGGAACCAGCCCGTAGACATCGGAGTGCCGCACTCCTGCCCAGGAAACTCCGCACAAGAACTATCGAACTGATAGTCCGGTAAAGTCTTCGTTCTACCGCGCTTAAACCGTTATGTCGAAATTTCAGGTTCAGAAGAAAGTCAAGGCCGTTTCAAAGCGGAAGTTGACCTCATCCACAGTAGAAGGAAATAAAACCACCGTTTCGATTGGAACGGAAAACAAACCAAGGCTTACACAAGTAGCCTGTAAGGAGCTATTGTATGCGTCGAGCATTCATCGTGATTCGTTAGGAGAGACTCAGGAAGTGCGTTCTCTGTTGAATCATCTGAAACAGCCATAATTATGTTTTACGGACAATTGCAAAAATAATCCCATGCTTTGAGGACAAGCGCTTCTTTCTCCGTTCCAATCGAAATATGACAAGAAGTCGTTTCTGTACTTGAAGATCTTGCGGCCAAGAGCGAAAAATCAGTAACTTGAAATGAAGTAACTAAGCAGCTTCCATTTGACAAACATACTCAACAAACGTCGTGCTTATTTTATCCGAGATACCTGAAGCGTTGCCGTTCAACTCCGCCGAACATCACGACCAATCCACTTCTGATGACCTCAAGCAGTGCATGACAACCGTCACGGTACTACATATCGTGCTCAATCAATCGCGTACTATTTATGAGATACTGCAGCTGGCGTATAGTTGAGCCTCAGCGCGTGCTACAGGCAACACAGTAACAGACAACGTCTATCAAGTCCCAACCGTAGACGAGTTCAATTAGGCCTCTACGTAGTCCTGGATAGCATCTACGTAGGCCTAGATAGCATCCAGACCCTTGCACCAGCAGCAGCAGTCAGCACGGCAGTCTGATATTGCTGGTGATGATGGATATTAGCGAAGTATTAATTAAATACCGACAAAGGAAAACACCAGGAAATTGTAATGCAGGCATCAGACATGCTGTTGGACCCATCCTGTGGTCCAACGCTGTCGCCGGCCTACACTCGAAGGACAAGCCCCCGTCGGCTAAACAGCCTATGCCTCTATCATAAAGGTCTAGACGAATAGGCTAAGGTAACTGGATGTGTGTGGGGTAGTGGGTGTGGGCGGGTGGATTGGTGGGTGTTTTGGTGTGTGTATGGAGGTCTCAGTTCTCAGTCGATTTATACCGGTCGCAAAAATTGCCAACAAATAAATAAGCAACCATAAAGCGAAGCGAGGATGAAGGCGAGTAGGATAAACATAAGCATTAGCGGAAGAAAAGTATAACCATAGGAACAAGAGGAAGAAGAAAAGGAAGAGGAGAAGGAGGAGGAGGAGGAGGAGGAGGAGAAGAAGAAGAAGGAGGAGGAGGAGGAGGAGGAGGAGGAGGAGGAGGAGGAGGAGGAGGAGGAAGAGGAGGAGGAAGTGGCGATGCAGATGGTGCTGAAGAGGAATAAGAAAATGAGAAAATACTAATAGACTAATAGACCTATAAGCATGGATGTTCTATATTTAAATCGTAAAGTATAGAAGGATGATGAGAGCTGCACACCTGCAACAGGACGGATTCATTTGGGCTAAGGACGACCGCGAAGTATTTATACACAAGAGCTGCTTTGGCGCAACTGCAACTGTCGAAAACATAATTATCTGTAGACTATAATATACGCGCCCCAGTATATTTGCCACCACTACCGCAGCTATCACCACGATGCCCGCAGCAGCAGCCGACAATGCAGAGCCAGCCAGGCAGGTGTTTGTCGACTGGGAGGCAGAAACTGGGCTTAGTGACATAGATAACAACGCACAGGCTCATCATCATCATCATCATCATCATCATCATCATCATCATCATCATCATCATCATGTAAAAATGACTTTTATTTTGAGACGGTGCTGCATATGCAGAAATGACATAAATAACAATGGATGTATGCTCATCATCATCACATCATCATCGTCATCATCGTCATCATCGTCATCATTATCACCACCATCATCATCATCATCATCATCATTGTCGTCGTCGTCTTCGTCGTCGTCATCATGGTCTGTTTCTGACGCCAGCTATTTGGCGCCGATGGGTACGGATAAATGATCTCCATTGTTCTCGGTCATTGTCAAGTCCGTTGCTCCTCTCGATGTTGGTCCAAGTCTTGTAATGTCGTCACTTATGTTGTCTTTCCTGCGCAATCTTGGTCTACCCTTGTTTCTCTTCCCTTTGAATCGGGCATGTTGAGCATTCTGTGCAATTCGGTCAGCTGGCATTCTCTCTATGCATTACCAAACCATCGGAGACTTCGTGAAAATTACCTTGAGACCATGCTGTTTTTACAGAAGTCACACAAAATGACTGTTAGACCTGCTCTGAGACCATGCTGCTGAACATACTTATGATTAAATGTTTGTATACCTGTGATGAATATGTGACGTTCGTCGCTCGAGATCAACTAACCTTTCATCAGACGTGGTACCAATTTGTGTCGGTCTTACCCGAGACGCTGCTTCGTCGTCGGGCTGGGTTCGGCTCCAGCCAACTGACCTTCTGGAGTCGCCCGGGTCACTATCCTGTCTACTTCTGCTGTAGACGAGCGGTTCCCTGTCTCCGCTCTCAGTGCCCATTTCTCCAAGAGGAGGTTCCGAGGGTATCGCTTGTTTGCGAACAGTGTCGCTGTCAAGCTCCATCTCACTTTCGGACTCTGCCACTGCCGCGGTCGCCGGGTGGGCAACGTCCTCGTCCTCAGGATGGCCGTCCTTTAGAACAGGGTTCGCTCTCTTGCCGGCAGGAGTCCTCAGCTTCCTGTGAGATCTCTTAGTCAAAGACTTTCTCTTTTTCTCCACCTTAACCGAACCCTCACGTACCATTCTGCATCTCATGACTCTCGAGTTATCGTCAATAGGGGAAAACTCTGAACGTTCTCTTGTCCAAGAGGACAAGGTGTACATCTGACGAGTCGTCACGTCGTGCTGTCTCAAACACGCGAACATCTTGCGATAATATATACACGTGTAATATTAACGCGGTATACTGGTCTCACGACACTCTCTTCTGATAGGACAGGTTCTAGGTCTAAAACCTCCCTAACCGCACGCAGAACTGTGTTCCGACCGGCGCACGAGGTGGGCCCTACTTCGCACTTCGATCAGTTCTCGGAACTACGTGTTTCGATCACCAAGTTATTTGCTCTGAATAACGATTGGTTTGAATACAAGATTTTCCTGACTCTATCGTTTTTCCTGGTCTTACCGCACTGTAATCAGTTGTCGGGCGGTCTTTTCCCGTACTGCGGTCTTTCGGTAACAGTGGTCTTTCCCAGTAACTATTTTTAGTTACCGGGCGATGGAGCCCCTCCAACGCTCCACCGGCGTGTCAGCCATCCAAGTGTCACAATCCAAATGTAACGCCGACCCCGTAAGGTTACCAGAATGTCCTGAATTTTGTTCCCAAGAATTTCCGAATTTTGGTTCCCTAACGAGGGTCACGCTTACTCCCACGGGTAACCGGACAAGCTCCGATCCTGCCTGTCGCCAAATTTACCCTTATTATCGTTTTTGTACTAAATTGGTTTTTTCAGGTATCCCGACGGTCACTTCACCGAGTGCCGAAGTCGCGTAAAACTCTCCCAGCCGAAGACGCCGAAGCCGCGTAAAATCCTCCCGGCCGAGTACGCCGAAAGCGCGTAGAACTTCCCTTGTGTCGAGTACGCCGAAAGCGCGTAGAACTTCCCCTGTGTCGAGTACGCCGAAATCGCGTAAAACTCGTCTCAGTGGGTAAAACCAAACACGTCGGATCTTGGAGTTCTTCGAACTCCAAGAGGGATTTCCTTGCCCGACGCCAAATTCACCCTTGGTTTCAAGGATTTCAGAATTCCAGAAAATGGCTACCTTAAGAAGGTCACCTCTACTCCCATGGGTTACCGGACAAGCTCCGATCGCGGAGTTCTTCAAAACCCAAGAGGGACTTTCCTGCCCGTCGCCAAATTCACCCTGGTTTTCGATCTCACACTGAATTGGTTTTCCTGTGTATCAACGGTATCCTTCCCCGAGTATTACTCAGCCGTAGATTTCCCACGATCGGGATCTAGGGATCCAACCCGCCGGATCGGCGCTGTCGGCCCGTCTCCCAACAGTGAACTTCTTTAGCTGTACTCGGGATCGCCTGATTATATTATTCGGACGCCCCTTTCGTCCGTAAATATATTTGTACTAACCGGAAACTCGAACTCTGACTCTGTCGTAACCAAAATCACTCGCCTACCACACTGAGTGCAGTATATTTGAATCGGTAACTGAATCGCTAACCAACAACGCTGTTTAACAGTATTGCTATGTATGAAGAGTCGAACCAACTCTTCACGTATAAAGCAGCACACCGTGAGGCAGGCTCTATGCATCCCGAATGAGCGCGTCTGCTCGCTATGCGCTGGCTTCAGACCGTCGATCGGGCTTCCCTATCACGGTCGTTACCGGACAGTCGCCTATTGAAATTAAATAAAAATTAAATGATCGATGCTGGGCCTTCGCATGTAAAATTAAGAGAAACGATGCTGTTCCCTTCGCATGTAAACTTAAAGAAAACGATGCTATTCGCATAAAATAAATCTTCCCACATACGCACGGTAACCTTGACCGCCACACTCTCCCCACCTTACTTAGATGCGGAGCATCTCTGCCAAAATCGGGGACCTTAATCAAACGTGACAGGAACATCCCCAACCCAGATCCACTTAGAGAGCAAGGAACCAAATGCACCTTTGGTTATAGGGCGGTCTATCGACAATCTCGGCACCCTGCACGTACGCCAAACACGATGAGAACCGTGATAGCGACAGCCTTTTTAATGATGCTTTCGATCTCTCGGCACCCTGCACGTACGCCAAACACGATGAGAACCGTGATAGCGACAGCCTTTTTAATGATGCTTTCGATCCGAACCACCACCCTACTGGCAACCTGTCGTACCTGACAAATCGCCAACCTTAACAGGCCCTCTATCATGAACCTGGGCTCTACCGGACCCCAAGGGCCAGGAGAACTAAAGGAGAGAAAAGTCGCCCACTGTCTCCCGATCTGGTAACCATTGTCGATCAGTCACACCCGGTACCACTTCCAAATCGTGAAAGCAAAATAAAAGTACAAGTTATCATATTGTAGAACCAACGCAATGAAGCGTTCTAGTACTGGAATCTTTACTCGTTTCAGTACTAACCACTAAGCCAATGTTTAACCGAAACATATCATCAAAAGGAAACTTAAACAGTCATTCACTGACAATCTGTAAACCCAACGCAATTAAGCGTTGCTGGTAGCACAGGTACTGTATGCTCCCAGATACCGCTCAAAAGAAATACTCTCATCAAAAGGGCAACTGAAACATGGGTCTCGAATAGACAATGAAACCAACGCAATTAAGCGTTTATCTAGTTGGTCCTAGATACACGTCTGTTTCAGAAGGTCACTAACAAGGACTTCTACAGTCGTAGTCATCCATCCAAGCGAGGTCTTCGTCTCGTCCGTCGTCCAGGTGGCAATTCTGGATCAGCGGTCTCGTCTGGATTCTCTGAAGGTTCCTCTGGTTCATGTTCTGCATTAGGATCTTGAGCCAGGACTGGCCAGTCTACTGTAGGTAACTCAAGATTTCTGTCCCTCTCCGGTAACCAGGTACTCGGAGGTTTACCGAAAAACGGCTTCAATTTATCCACGTGCACAACCATTAGCGTGGATTTCGGACTCTTCTGAATCCGGTACAGACACGGACTGAGCACTTGAATAACCAAGAATGGGCCGGTGTAATAGCGAGCCCATTTTGTCTTCCTTCCACTTCTTAGCCGAGGGTAGTAATAGTAAACCCAATCTCCTTGAGCGAACTTGCTAGGTCTCACTCTCAAATCGTAGGCTTTTTTCCTTCTTTCTGCTACTCTCTTTAACTGTTCTCGTACAAGCCGATACGATCGTTCCATTTTCTCTTTCTGTTTCTCCACGTACTCTTCCATGTCACTGTAAGACGGTCTCTCGAACTCTGTAACTTGGGCTAGAATCAAGTCTAATGGCGTATGGTTTTCTCTTCCCAGGAACAGGAAATTAGGTGTCCGTTGGGTCGCTTCATGTTCAGTACCTCGATATGCCGCCATTACATATGGTACGTGAACATCCCAATCCTTTTGTCGTTCCGACACTACCTTTCCGATCAACATGTTCAGTGTTCTGTGGAACCTTTCGATCATTCCGTTACCAGAGGGTCGATATGGAGTTGTACGTACTTTGTCAATCTCCATGCGTTTACACAGCTCTTTGAATAACTTCGACTCAAAACACGGTCCCTGATCCGTCAGGATCTGGCGTGGCATACCAAACCTCGAGAACACGTGTACCATAAGCGATTCTGCCACAGTAACGGCCTCTTGGTTTCTGATAGGCAGAGCTTCAGCCCATCTCGAGAAGTAATCTATCGCTGTCAGTATGTATTTGTTGCCTTTACTTGATACAGGATGCGGACCAGTTATATCAATTCCGAATCTCTCCATTGGTTCACCGACCACAGGAGTCTGCATGTAACCCTGTCTTGGAGGTTTCTCCCTTCGATAACGAGCACAGCGATCGCACCTTTGGCAGAACCGTCTAACATCGTCCTTCCAACTCGGCCAATACGCCCGGCGTTGCAACTGAGTCAAACTCTTCCGAATCCCGAAATGTCCTCCGGCAAAGCTTGCGTGTGTTAACTGAAGCATCTCTTGCCGTAGAGATAAGGGCACAACTAACTGAGATCGCTCAGCTTTTCCTGTGTTACCCTGAATCCAGCCTCTGTGTAACACTCCTTGCAGGACTTCCAGCTGATTCCAGTTGCTCACCAACACTTTCACCTCTCCGTTAGCAGGTGATAGTTCTGCCTGTGTTGGATGATGCTTCGACTCCTTCCAACCAAGGACCGTACCAATATTGCAATCGCTCTGCTGTTCTCTTCGAAGAAACTCCTTTGTCCAACGGATTTCCTGGCCTGTGTCTTCACTGGTAACCTCGGAGCGCGTTACTTCTCCGATCGGACGTGCCCACATCACGTCTTCATTCGTAACTCTCATGGTAACCTCCTTAGGTTGTTCCTCACCCGGACCTCTAGACATCGCGTCTGCGTTACCGTGTTTTGCTCCCGGTCTGTGACATATCTCCATGTCAAACTCCTCTATCATCTCTAACCAACGAGCCTGTTGGCCAATCGGTTCCGGTGTTCTGCGTAACCACTGAAGTGCGGAGTGGTCTGTTCTGAGTAGGAATTTACTACCCAGTAAGTACTGACGAAACTCTTTCAAGAAATACACCACAGCTAACAACTCTCGCCTGGTAACGTTATAGTTCCGTTCCGCCGTCGACAAGAGCCGACTCGCGTAACAAATCACTGTCTCTTCTCCCTCTTGTACTTGCGATAACACCGCTCCAATGGCGAATGCCGAGGCATCCGTATCTAGGATGTACTGGCCCTCGTCGTTCGGTAACCCAAGTATAGGTGTGGAAACCAACTTTCGTTTAAGTTCTTCGAAAGCTCCCTGACATTCGTCAGTCCAATGGAACGGTACATTTTTCCTGGTCAGGAAATGAAGTGGTTGAGCTACCACCGCGAAATCATGTATGAAACGTCGGTAATAGGAGCAAAGACCAACGAAGGATCTGACTTGCCTCAAGTTCCGAGGAGCAGACCATTCTTCTACGGCCTTGATCTTGCTCGGATCCGTCGCGACCCCTTCTTCACTCAAAACGTGACCAAGAAACAATACTCTCTGTTGTAACAGGTAACATTTGGATGGTTTCAGCTTGAGATTATACTCTTGTAATCTCCTGAAAATCATCTCTAGACGTTGCATGTGCGTCTCTACGTCTCTCGAGAACACAATTATGTCATCCAAGTAAACCAGACAGATGTCATAGTTTAGCCCTGTCAAGACTAAGTTCATTAGTCGACAAAACGAGGCCGGACTATTGCACAATCCGAAAGGTAACACTTTGAATTGGAAGCTGCCCCTTCTCGTAACGAACCCGGTCTTGTGTTTGTCTCTTGGGTGCAAGGCCATCTGGTGATAACCTGCTCTCAAATCGAACGTACTGTACCATCTGGCGCCACCCAGGGTATCTAAACTCTCGCGGATAAGGGGTAACGGATGAGCATCTTTCCGTGTCTTCAAGTTCAGTTGCCTGTAATCGATACAGAAACGCATACTGCCATCCTTTTTCTTAACCATTACGACATTGGATGCCCATTCCGATATCGAAGGTTCAATGATTCCTTGTCTCAACATGTCTTCTACCTGACGATCAACTTCCGGTAACATGGAAAGCGGTTGACGTCTCAAAGGTTGCCGAACTGGTTTCTCCTGTCCCGTATCGATCTCGTGTTGGATCACCGAAGTGAATCCGTTATCACTTTCGTTAAGGGAAAACGTTGCGCTGTACGTTAGCACAAGTTTTCGTAACCTGATTCGCTCTTCTTCCGAAATGTCTGCTGGCACTTCTTCCCATAGTCGTTTTAGGGTCTGTTCGGCAAGTGGGTTGAGCGTCTGCTCCGCTACACTGGCCGTTGTACTAATCTTCGATCCAAACCGGTCAATCGTACTTTGCTGCTTTCCTCGGCGTTCCTCCGGATAACCTGGGCCCATAGGCTTCTCCGGATTTTCGCTTCGGTAAGGCTCATCATACGATTCCGTTCTGGCTCGATTAACTGTCACATCGACTACGTTCACTCGCTCCAGCGGACATTCAGTCCGTTTCTTGACTAGCGAATCTCTGTCTCCAACATTCAACATCCTGATCCACACTTCCGTGTCTCTTCCTGTCACCAACGTACGTCCGATTATCAAATCTTTTGATAATTCCATTGGAATGGTCGTCCAATCTTCGTTATCTTTTTGGAAATGCGGGTATACTACCCAAGCTGGAACGTCAACTTCGCTCCTTGGAGGAACTATTATGTCCTCTTGCACAATAACCCTCCGGCACATGGACTCGGTAACGACCTCTTTCAGAGGGATCTTCTCGCTCCCAAGGAAAACGCATCGACTTGCGAAGTCCCATCTTGCCTGATTGGCTTCCAGCCAAGATAACCCCAAGATCACTTCTGTCACTTGGTCTGTAACTAGACAGGGTACAGGGTACACCTGTTTTCCAATCCGAATCTTAAGGTTAGTTTCACCATCCACCTTAATCTGACTTCCATTAGCGGCTAGGAGTCGCTGTTCTGACGGTACTAGCACAGCGTCTAGCACGAAACGTCGTGGCACAAGTGACATTTCACTTCCAGAATCAAGTAGGCAGTGTATACGTTTTCCTGCCAGTCTCGCAACCACGTAGGCCACCCTACTGCCTTTGACCAGTCGGTTTTGGGTTTCCTCTTGTATCGGTTCAGCCTTTGTAGGTTCACTGGTACCGGTTGCACCATTCGTCTCAGCGTTTCTCTGAGGACAAAATCGCTTCATGTGTCCTTTTCGTTTGCACAAGTAGCATTCGATATCCGGGTTACGCAACCGTGTGGGCGGATAAATCCGTCGCCATCCCACATTCGGTTCGGTTGTCCTCTGATCTCCCACAGCTAGATCAGAACTGTTCTCCCTTTCATGAGGTTTTCTCGGAACGATGCCCAAATTCTGATTTATTGTCACTCGATCAAGTTCTCTTGAAAGATTTTTAATCTTTCGCTCGAGATCTTCTAGACGACGAGACTGTTGCCCCTCAGTGCTCGAGTCTTTTCGGTCTTCCATGGTAACTTTAACTCTCGCGTGTCTCCGGTCTAAATCACCACCTTGTGTCGAAGATCGACCATAGGCATCCAACCTCACCGCATGTTTATACGCCGCTTCGAGGTTAACTGGTTCTCGCTCGCGCACCTTCTGCCCCAAATCTTGGTTTGCCAGTGCATCAATGAAAGCGTCACAAGCGACCGTCTCGACGATATCACTTGTTGGTCCTGGGTATGCCAAAGCCATTAGCCTTCGTACTTCCTGCACTACACTACTCAGCGTTTCTCCGTGAGCCTGCCGGTAAGTGCGAAGTTTCATCCGATATAGGCTAGTTTGGTCATCAGACCCGTACCGGGCCTTAAGCCGCTCAACAAGTTCTCGCCAAGACACGTCCCTCTGTGCACCCATGTCCCACAACAGCTGCGAAGCGGGACCCGTTAGGGCACACATTAACTGGTCTGCTTTTTCCTGATCACTCCACCGGTTGCACCGTGCACAAACTTCGAACTTTGCTAGAAAGGCTGCGATCGCTGACTTGCCATCGTACTTCTCTAGCTTGATTCGTATACCGCGATCCGATCGGTCTTCGCCTCTTGTCCGCGTAACAAGTGATCTTCCGACACTCTTCTTGGGATTTCCTCTCCGGTTGTCCTCATCGTTACTCCGGGAATCGTTTCCCTCGTCTGTCCTCACCACTGACCGGTGCCGACTCTGTCCCCTCAGAGTACCCAACGTCTTCCCTGTACGCCACTTAGAATACATCGTAGTCATCTCTCGGTCGCCTGACGTTGCACTGTCTTCATCAGAGATGTACTCAGCCTGTCTCTGACCTTTTCTACGAGGCTCACCACCTGCGTAGTCTTTGGACTCCGATCGTTTATATTTATTGCGAGAGCTCTGAGAGTTTCCGTTGACGAACGTAACTCTTCTGTCTTCTTCGCGAATATCTCTTTTTCCTGACTCTGGCGGTCTGTCAGATTCGTCGTACCTAAGACAATTACGACTTCTCGAATCTGGTTTGTGCCCTTTAGAGTACCGCTCGTGGGTCTCATCCCAGGCCAAATGATCTCTGTCTCTTCCCATGTTCGATTCTCTCTCGGTTTCTCTATCAAGTGCCTGTTTTAAACCGCGTCTCTCGTACTCTGGTAGACGTTCCTTACCATACGTCTCCCTTTCAGTTTTCTCATAACTCTCGTGTCTTCCTCGTTGGCGGAGGTTTTTCCTGTCAAAGACTCCGGTTCTCATGGCCTCTTCTGGACCAACACTATCGGTGTCTGAATCCGAAGAACTCACTGACGAACGTAATTTCGCCTCAACTCTTCCTCTTGTCAACAGACGTTGTCGACTCGATTGCCTTGCCGTTTTTCCGTGTGACTCTCTCCCGCTGTCCTCGGGAAGATAGCGGCTACGTAACTTTTCCGAAGTTTCCGAAAGCGAAATTTCCTCGCGTGTCTCTGTGTTACCTCGGCTCCGTGCCGGCTCTTCGATCTGCAGCTTCCCTCGGCGATCCATCTAGTAACCTGGGCCCGTAGGTTTCCCAAATGTCTCGCGTCGGTAAGACTTCGCATGCTGAGCAGCAGGAACAGACAGTTCTTCAAGTTTCGAACTCATCATTGCCACACTCTGTCGCAGGTAAGACATCTCCGCTTGCCAATCTACCTCGTCGGTCACAGGTCTTGGGCGACCTTCTTCCATGTTGGTAAACGGTACTCGATTACCTTCGTTTCGCTGATGCGCCACGATGTCACCACTCGTTTTCTGCACTACGGCGTCACACCGCGGTTTCAGGCCTGTCTCAATGTCTCTTGGCCTATCACAAGCCTGTCTCAACTGTACAGGTTGCCTGCCCCGTACAATACTAGGTACTTGAACCTGCACAAGGTTCCCCGATCTATTGTCGACGAGTGGTTTGGACCTGTCAAACCTACTCTCACCAACGGTCTCTCGCCAGTGTGTGAATGTCTCGTTATTCACATCGTTCCGTACTACCTCGGTAGTCTTTGGAACGGTTATCAACCATCCGTTATCCTCATGGAAACCTCTTTCACGCCCACTGCGGGTTCCAGCTTCCGTTTCAAATGCACTGGTTTCGTCAGGTGCACCCGTTTCATCAAGCAACCTTCGTTTGCTTTTCCGTTTACGTAACTTTGGACGCGCGCCTCCGTGCTCACTATGGGGCACTTCATCCGACTCGTCCTCGGTATCTTCCTGACCTTGCCTGGTTCTGTGACAAGAAAACGTTAGTACCCCACTTCTGGTACCAGTTTGTGACGTTCGTCGCTCGAGATCAACTAACCTTTCATCAGACGTGGTACCAATTTGTGTCGGTCTTACCCGAGACGCTGCTTCGTCGTCGGGCTGGGTTCGGCTCCAGCCAACTGACCTTCTGGAGTCGCCCGGGTCACTATCCTGTCTACTTCTGCTGTAGACGAGCGGTTCCCTGTCTCCGCTCTCAGTGCCCATTTCTCCAAGAGGAGGTTCCGAGGGTATCGCTTGTTTGCGAACAGTGTCGCTGTCAAGCTCCATCTCACTTTCGGACTCTGCCACTGCCGCGGTCGCCGGGTGGGCAACGTCCTCGTCCTCAGGATGGCCGTCCTTTAGAACAGGGTTCGCTCTCTTGCCGGCAGGAGTCCTCAGCTTCCTGTGAGATCTCTTAGTCAAAGACTTTCTCTTTTTCTCCACCTTAACCGAACCCTCACGTACCATTCTGCATCTCATGACTCTCGAGTTATCGTCAATAGGGGAAAACTCTGAACGTTCTCTTGTCCAAGAGGACAAGGTGTACATCTGACGAGTCGTCACGTCGTGCTGTCTCAAACACGCGAACATCTTGCGATAATATATACACGTGTAATATTAACGCGGTATACTGGTCTCACGACACTCTCTTCTGATAGGACAGGTTCTAGGTCTAAAACCTCCCTAACCGCACGCAGAACTGTGTTCCGACCGGCGCACGAGGTGGGCCCTACTTCGCACTTCGATCAGTTCTCGGAACTACGTGTTTCGATCACCAAGTTATTTGCTCTGAATAACGATTGGTTTGAATACAAGATTTTCCTGACTCTATCGTTTTTCCTGGTCTTACCGCACTGTAATCAGTTGTCGGGCGGTCTTTTCCCGTACTGCGGTCTTTCGGTAACAGTGGTCTTTCCCAGTAACTATTTTTAGTTACCGGGCGATGGAGCCCCTCCAACGCTCCACCGGCGTGTCAGCCATCCAAGTGTCACAATCCAAATGTAACGCCGACCCCGTAAGGTTACCAGAATGTCCTGAATTTTGTTCCCAAGAATTTCCGAATTTTGGTTCCCTAACGAGGGTCACGCTTACTCCCACGGGTAACCGGACAAGCTCCGATCCTGCCTGTCGCCAAATTTACCCTTATTATCGTTTTTGTACTAAATTGGTTTTTTCAGGTATCCCGACGGTCACTTCACCGAGTGCCGAAGTCGCGTAAAACTCTCCCAGCCGAAGACGCCGAAGCCGCGTAAAATCCTCCCGGCCGAGTACGCCGAAAGCGCGTAGAACTTCCCTTGTGTCGAGTACGCCGAAAGCGCGTAGAACTTCCCCTGTGTCGAGTACGCCGAAATCGCGTAAAACTCGTCTCAGTGGGTAAAACCAAACACTGTCGGATCTTGGAGTTCTTCGAACTCCAAGAGGGATTTCCTTGCCCGACGCCAAATTCACCCTTGGTTTCAAGGATTTCAGAATTCCAGAAAATGGCTACCTTAAGAAGGTCACCTCTACTCCCATGGGTTACCGGACAAGCTCCGATCGCGGAGTTCTTCAAAACCCAAGAGGGACTTTCCTGCCCGTCGCCAAATTCACCCTGGTTTTCGATCTCACACTGAATTGGTTTTCCTGTGTATCAACGGTATCCTTCCCCGAGTATTACTCAGCCGTAGATTTCCCACGATCGGGATCTAGGGATCCAACCCGCCGGATCGGCGCTGTCGGCCCGTCTCCCAACAGTGAACTTCTTTAGCTGTACTCGGGATCGCCTGATTATATTATTCGGACGCCCCTTTCGTCCGTAAATATATTTGTACTAACCGGAAACTCGAACTCTGACTCTGTCGTAACCAAAATCACTCGCCTACCACACTGAGTGCAGTATATTTGAATCGGTAACTGAATCGCTAACCAACAACGCTGTTTAACAGTATTGCTATGTATGAAGAGTCGAACCAACTCTTCACGTATAAAGCAGCACACCGTGAGGCAGGCTCTATGCATCCCGAATGAGCGCGTCTGCTCGCTATGCGCTGGCTTCAGACCGTCGATCGGGCTTCCCTATCACGGTCGTTACCGGACAGTCGCCTATTGAAATTAAATAAAAATTAAATGATCGATGCTGGGCCTTCGCATGTAAAATTAAGAGAAACGATGCTGTTCCCTTCGCATGTAAACTTAAAGAAAACGATGCTATTCGCATAAAATAAATCTTCCCACATACGCACGGTAACCTTGACCGCCACAAATAGCTATGCAATTTTCACTTGGCATGACATGAGCTCGTAGGCTATATATCATAGCCTACCCTATTTACTTATGCATGACTCGTATTCATATGTATATTGAAAGAAACACTAATAGAATAAATGCATACGAACAGCACTTAAATATCTACATGAACATTACTTATATGCAAACTTTGGTGACAGGTGGGGAACTCTTTTGAACTGGGTCAACATTTAAAAAAAATTTCACCTCTTTTTCTGTGCGCGAGAAATGCGTTAGGCTAAACAAGCAATGGACAGGCACTCTGTAACGCTATTTAGATTATATTTTCATCAAATTGTATAATAAACTATTCAGATCTAAAGTTAATTGATTTTTATTAGTTAGTAACACTTTAGCCTACTTAAGAATGTCACTTTAATGTGCTCTACGGACTTAACATACTACGGAGTTTTGCTTTTTCGCAAAAGAATCAAACAGTTTAATCAATAATGGTGGGGTGGGGGCAACTGTATACAGTGTACTGTACCCCTCACTATTAAAGGTGGAGGGGACTTGTTCCACTCGTACCCCGGGATCGCCGCCCCTGCTTATACGTATACAATACATATAAGCGACAATGACGTAATGCTATAATTGAAACAAGCGATTGTAAATTGGCCTTTATGTAGTGCTGGAGGTGTGAAGGGTCCACATCTGCTGCATGCGTCGAGAACTATTTACGTCGTTCTTCGTCTGAATAACTTAACGCCCACAATACATCTCTCAACAACCACATGAACACCTCTTTATGTTTGCCGCTGTTTGTCTTTTCTTTCTGTGTACACGTCTAACATCAGAACTGGATTTTATAGAAGAAAACAGGAAATAGACTTATTTAAGCTTCTAAATTTATAGAAAGTACTAGAGTATTTACCCGTCATATTATGACGGCAGTGTATATAGGCCTATATGTATCGTTGGTTAAGATGCTCTGATCGCCGTCGTCAAGACCGCAGTACTGACGTCACAAACGGTTTCTGTTTCACAATATAGAACATAAACCGTTTGTGACGTAGGCCTAGCGTTTATCGACAGACACACACTCTATGGATATTATATGTATACTAGCTGTAACCCGTGAAAAATCACGGTATATAAAACAATTATTGCAGTGATAACAATTAGGCTTAATAGAGTATTAGCCCGTTATATTATGACGTCATATTATAGGCCTATAGTCGTCGTCAAGACAGCCGTCGCCAAGGCGCCAGTATAGTGACGTCACAATAGTGTTTGTTACGGGACAGACAGACAGACGTACATCGGTTATTATGTTGTTTGATATCCGTGAACTTTATGAATTAACTCAAAGTTTAGGGTTCCAGCCATTGGCGTAGCCAGACTTAAATTCAAGAGGAGGCAACTCCAGAGGACATCTAGATGTAGTGAGGTTTGGGGGAGGGTGCTTGGGGTTGCGGGGGTATAACCCACGGAAAATTTTTGAAATCTTAATCGCTGGTACGTACATTTTAGTGTAGTTTGAAGCCGTATAACTGCTGTCTAAATCCATGTGTTTCATCATTCACGTCCGGAAGCTTTGAAATTTCGATCGTTTTGTTGTTAACAATTAATTAAGCTTATATACGAACCATTGGCAAATGGTCAATCTAAGTTCCAGTATATAAAAAGCAAGTTGCCTCATGCAGGCTACACCAATGCTATCCATCCACCTCTGGAGTCTGGACCCCTACCACCAGTCATCCATCCACCCCACGCACCAGTCAACTGGTTTCTCTCTCCGTGTATCAATGCATCCATCCATCAATCTATACGTCCATCCATCATCCATCCCTCTATTCATCGATTCATCCAGTTAAGTCCATCGAAGTAACCTGAAATAGAAACTCTATCTGAAGACCTTAATCCTGCCGATATGGCAATACAATGCTGATATTGCACAAGTCTACCAAATGAATGCGATTTAACTGTTAGCTAAAAAATTGAACAGACATTCCGAACATCGTAAAACATAGGCCTACATATTTTAATCATGGTAAATTAAATAATTAATGCGCTAAATACTAGTCCAGTCTGAAATACAACTTCATCAAGTTCATCATACACTGTCACTTCTTGATAACTTTTAACACCAACAGAGCTTATAACACTGTTCTGTGAACTTTGCCCAAGCATAGGCCTAATAATCGAAAACCGCGTAGGCGTCTAGAGTCCTAACGGTAATGAGTTAGTCTTCGGCCTTGCGGAAAATGCCCACTGATGTTGGGGCTCTGCCCCACACCATCTCTAGGGTAGCTTAACGGCGCTTCCTCAGACCTCCTTGCCGACAGTTTGAGGAAGAATGTTCAGTTGACATTTCTGAGTATTTCCGCGTCCATCTCGATTCCAACTCCATCTCTTCTTCCTTCTAATCTGGTCTTCTACCATCCTCCTTCTTATCCCTCGGCTCATTACAGGGCAACGACAAAATGAACAACACAAAGCTACCGACAAACTATGGGCTTACGGGATTTTAAGCCACGCCAGGGGCCCCACTGCCTTATTGAGCTTACGGGATTTTAAGCCACGCCAGAGGCCCAGCAGGTCTACTACTAACACACACACACACACACACACACACACACACACACACACACACACACACACACACACACACACACACACACACACACACACACACACACACACACACACACACACACACACACACACACACACACACACACACACACACACACACACACACACACACACACACACACACACACACACACACATCCGACAACACAGAGCCACTGTGCAACCGTAACATGCATCAGCATCCATCCCATCGCGCCTCAAGCAGAACACTATAGCCGCCAGCCAATCCACAGTCACCTATAGAAACACAGTAAAACCAAATAGGGTTAATAAATACTTAATATCTGTGGTAAAACCATGAAGATTATTATTACACGTTGCAACAGATAGTAAGTAAGTAAGTAAGTAAGTTAGTAAGTAAGTAAGTAAGTAAGTAAGTAAGTAAGTAAGTAAGTAAGTAAGTAAGTAAGTAAGTATATTCTTTATTACACAATTAGCAAACGCACAATGGGACAGTAACTAGAAGCATTCAATGTAAAACATAGCAGTAATAAGTATCATGAAAGGAAAGAATAAAATACAATTCTTCTGGGGTGGGGCCCTGTTGGGGGGAAGGGGAGGGCCGCACTGACATACAGGCGCCCTTGTAACGGCATGGCTGTGTTACGGCGCCATATAAATTGTCATTGTTATTATACATCAGCAAGCTTTATGTTCCAGTACATCAACTCGGACCCTTTGTACTTATCATGCTCGAACCTTCCTCTACATTTTACTTACTTGCTTACAGTCTTCAGCTTTACATACCTGTTGCATTTAGCTTCGTTCAGGATACATTTTCAAAGTGCCTTAAATGCACTTGAATTTCTAGATGAGTTAGATTGTCATGCGAGCAGCGGCTTTGTGAGATAGCCGAAAAAATGCGCTATACTAAGTGGCTTGATACAAACATACATAATCGACTTATAACGCGCTACATTAGGCCTATAGCTTGACACAACAATATATACATGCATGCATGCATGCATGCATACATACATACATACATACATACATACATACATACATACATACATACATACATACATACATACATACATACATACTGTGAACTGAGTTTTGTGTACAGTTTTGCAGTGCGAGATATTTAGCGTATATATTTAGTACGCTTACTTTAGTTTCACGTGTATATGTATATATGATAGATGTATAACGTTTAGTCTTAGTGACACGCGCGGCCGGCCGATATCGGCAGCGGCGCGCTATATGTATATTATTTAGAGTTCGTTTAAGCGCACAGAAGACAGGTGTGTCAAGAGGCGCGAAGAATTATGCTGACTAGAGAAGTTTGAATTCGAGTGTGTTCGCTGTAGTAGTGTGGCTGACTAGTTGAGTTGTAATCGAATTGAGTTCTGTCTGTTTGTTTCTTATTAAACTGAAAAGATATTAAACTGTGTTGCTGATTAATTCAGGTTATACTTATACGTAGAATTAGTGCTCAAAAGGTGAACGTTAAATAGGCGTTAAGTACGAAGAGAACAAGGATTTAATCAGAAGGATTGTCAACGGAAGGATTGGGTTGACATTATTGGTGGCAGTGACGGTGTGGATAAGAACTCACGGTGGATAAATACTCACGGTGGAATAATTACTCACGGTGGAATAAATACTCACGGTGGATATAAACTCAGTGGATTAAAATTCACGTTATCACCTCCTTCGGCGGATAGAAGAATCTACGACGGTGATAAAAGAATTTACAACGGTGTTAGAAGAATCTACGACGGTGATAAAAGAATTTACGCGTTGTTGCTGTGTGACGTGTCTACGATATCAACGACGGTGGAACACGAGAAACGGTATAAAAATTTCGTTGTTTTTCACGAACAAATACAAAAGAAATCCCGTTTGTTTATCGATTCACACAACAAGAAAAACCGTGACTTCTTTGAAAAGAGAAATCACCAAAGTAAACAAGTAAGATGGAGAAATTAAGTGCTGAAAGACAAGAAGATATTAAGAAGATGTCTACGGAAAGGCTAAAACAGCGTTTGTTGAAAGCCGGTTTTAAAGAAGAACAATTAGAAGGTATGTCACGTGGTGACATGATACAGGAACTCGCCGAAGTGTGGGTGAAAGAAGAAGTCGAAGAAGAAGGTGCCGTTGGCGGTGCCGTAGAAAAGGCTATTGAAAAACCACCTGCGCCTATGTCTATGGAGATGTTGATGCAGTGGATGATGATGACTAGACAGGAAGAGAAAGAGCTGAGACAAGAAGCAGAACGTGTAAGACAAGACGAATTGCGCTTGCAGAGAGAGAAAGAAGAGAAAGCAGAACGTCTGCAGAGAGAGAAAGAAGAGAAAGCAGAACGTTTGCAGAGAGAGAAAGAAGAGAAAGAATTGCGCTTGCAGAGAGAGAAAGAAGAGAAAGCGGAACTTGCAAGGCAAGAGGAATTGCGTCTGCAAAGAGAGAGAGAAGATAAAGCAGAACAAGTGCGTAAGGCAGAACTGGAATTGCAAAAGAATCAGTTTGAGATTCAGTTAGAACAGTTGAAAAGAGATAGGGAAGATGCTGAAAGAAGAAGATTGGAGCAGATGATTGAATTTGAAAGAGCTAGAAAAAGTGATGAAGAGGTTCGTCAGCAACAGATTGAAGCAAAGAGAATGCGTGAAGAAGAAAAAGAAAAAGCGCGAACGTTAGAGTTGGAACGTGCAGAACAGATCAGACAAGAAGAACTCAAATTTCAGAAAGAAAGTTTGGAAAAGGCAGAGACAGAAAGACAAGAACGTCTGAAACTGGAGAAATCAAAATTGACATTGAAAGAAACGCAAATGAGAGAAGAACGGGAAGCTGAAAGAAGGAAACAGCAAGAAAGTAAAATTAAGAAAATAGGTGATGCAATGAAGCATGTATTGCCTCAAATGCCAACTGATATGATGGAGGTGCCATTATATTTTGAAACAGTCGAGAACGCGTTTCGTAGCTTTGCTGTGGAGAAGCCGTTTTGGGTTAAATTATTACTACCATTGATGACGCCGAAAGCTCGAACTGTTCTGAATAGATTGTCATTCGATGATCTAGACAATTACGATAAAGTCAAGCAGCACTTATTAAAAGAATTTAAATTGACCTCGAGAGAATACAGAGCCAGATTTGTGGATGCTAAGAAGACGACAGAAGAGACTTATACGATGTTTACGGCAAGACTGAAGAACTTGCTAAACTATTACGTGAGAAGTCGAAACGTGAACAGAGAGTATGATACGCTCTTTGATTTGCTGGTAGCGGATAAGCTGAAAGAATGTTTACCGCCAGGTCCACTACAGTTTGTATTGTCGAAGGAAGGAACTGACTGTCTCCAAGCTAGTGCAGTGGCAGACCTAGCAGACATTCATGTAAACAATCGAATTGGGTTTGCATTTCCAAATATAAACAGTTATTCTTCTCAACGTTCCGTAAACCAAAGCCAGAGTGGAAAGTGGAAAAGTAATCCAGGAACAGGGAATCAGTTCAAAGGTAAAGAAGTCAAGGCTAGTGTCCCTGTACCCAATGAGACCAGAGAAGTGACGTTTGGTCGTCAGGGATTTAACAAATCGTCAGCGCCGTTTGCCAAGAGGGAAGGCAACACATCGTTTACGCAGTATAAGAGATATGAAGGCAATGAACAACGAGGCATGGTTGTGAAGCGTTGTCACAACTGTGGTTCAGACAAACATTTGGTTAAATTTTGTCCAGTTCCAGTGGCAGCAGCTAGTTCTAGCAGAAATCAAGAACACACAAGGGTGAATTTGATTCAAGTGGTTAGTGATACAGATAATCAAACCGCGAGTCAAGAAAACCAAGAGACTGAAGTAAAGTCAGTAATGAAATGTGGTATTCAAAAAGAAATTCTATTGGATGCTGAAATTCAGAGAGAAGTCATAGGAAAAGATGACAGTCGAATATTGAAGAAATCGTTCTTGCAATATGTCGAGGTTGAAATTCGTGCAGTAGACGGTAAAGAGCCAGTGAAAGTCAAAGCACTGAGCGACTCGGGAGCAGAGATTCCGGTGATTAGTGAAGAATTACTGGAAGGCATGAAGGTGGAACAAATTGGAAAAGTGAATTTGCAATGTGTGGCAGGAGTTGCCATTCCTGCGAAGTTAGTGAAAGTCGATGTTAGACTGTGTGGTAGTGACGTGGAAGAAGAGGGATTTCCGCGTAAAATCCAGTGTTCACTTACACCTTATGTCACCTTGATGTGTGCTAGTATTGCAAAGATGGGCAGTACAGAAAGATTCTTGTTGCATCCAGAGATAATTGCCGAATTAAAAGCCGTACCACAGATGAAGATCAAAACGATACAAGGAGATGTGAGTGTACAAGCAAATGTAATGACGAGAGCGCAGAGTCGGAAACAGGAAATGGTAGATGTTGATGAGAAGAGTGAAACTGAAAGTTCAAGTGATGAGGAAAACGACAGTAATGAGCAACGAAGCTTATCGCGAAATGGTATAACATCAGAGATGAGTGAGCAAGAGATGGCTGCATGCGAGAATGGCACATTAAATGAAACTGAAGAAGACAATGAATGTGATGTGGGGATAGGAGACTTGTATAGAGATGAAGAGATGGATGAAGAACAAAAGGTGCAGATTGCCGATTCGAAGAAGTTCGAAGAGCAACAGAGAAAGGATGAATCGTTGAAGCCGTGGTGGAAGTTAGCACAAGAGAAAGAATCTGAATTCTGTGTGATCAACGGTTTATTGCATAAGAAATATCAGATATTAGACCAGACGATATATCAACTAGTGTTACCAAAAGAGAGACGAATTAAAGTGATGGAATTGGCGCATGAATCGGTGTTTGGAGGACATCTAGGAGAAGAGAAAACAAGAGAACGAATAAAATTATCTTTTGTATGGCCAAAGATGAGAAGAGACATTGTGAAATTTTGTAAGTCTTGTGAGAAGTGTCAATTAAAGGCAAGGAGTCTGGTGATGGATAGAGTGCCTATCACTCCAGTCTCAAGAGAAGAGGTCGCCTTCAAGAGAATGACGATGGACCTCGTTGGCCCGATCGATCCAGTATCTGCTGCAGGTCACAAGTATTGTTTATGCATTGTGGACTCGTGCACCAGATGGCCTACAATCTTCTTATTGAAATCGCTGACAGCGAAGGCTGTGTGTGAAGCGTTGACGGAACTGTTCATGAACGTTGGTGTGCCGTCCGTGATTACAAGTGACCAAGGAACGAACTTCACAGCCAGTTTGACAAGAGAATTTCTCAATTTAATGGGCTGTAGTCCACGATTCGACACACCAGGACACCCAGAGGCTGCTGGATTAGTAGAAAGATGGAATCAGACATTTAAAAAGATGATCCATCATGTGATAATAGACAACCCGAGGAAATGGCACAAGATAATTCCTTTCACAGTGTGGGCATTACGAGAAGTGCCGAATGCAACTACTGGAGTATCACCATATATGCTTGTCTATGGGAAAATTCCGAGAGGACCATTGGCAATATTAAAAGAGAGTTGGACTAGAGAAATAAACTTACCACCTCATGTTGGAGTTAAACCAGAAAAGTATTTAAAAGAACTCAAAGAAAATATGGAGAAAGCATTATTGTTTGCAGAATCCTACTCTCGAGAAAAGCAATTACAATACACGAATCAGTATAACAAGAGAGCAAAGCACAAAGAATTTGAAGCTGGTGAGAAAGTCATAGTTTTGTATCCAACGTCAACAAACAAACTTATTTCTCGATGGCATGGTCCATGTACGATCATACATCGAAGATCAAAGTACTCTTATTTAGTCGATATGGGTGAAAATGGTCGAAAAATAATTCACGCCAACAAGATCAGAAAATATGTTACTCGAGCATTAAGTTGTGGTCTAATCGTTGAAGAAGATGAAGATTTTGGTTCAGTGGTTGAATTACCAATGAGGAATGAGGTTCAAGATGACAAGAATTCACTTAACCTCGATCCTGAACAAATTAGCCATTTGACAGTAACTCAGCAAGAACAGTTGTTGAAAGTCTTGAACAAATACTGTGATAGATTTTCAGAAAAACCCGGATTATGTACATTGGTTGAACATGAAATTGAACTAAAACCAGGATTTCGTGAAAAGGAATTTGCAGCATATCGAATTCCTTTGATTTATCGAGCAGAAGTGGAACGTCAGATCAAAGAAATGTTAAAAACAAACATCATCAAACCATCATCGAGCAGAATGGCAAGCCCTTTGGTTATTGTTAAAAAGAAAGACGGATCTTTAAGACTTGCCTGTGACTACAGATACATTAACTCATTCACAGTGGATTGTAAATATCCGATGCCGATTGTCAGAGACGTTTTGAACAAAGTTGGAAAGTCTAATGTGATTTCCATTTTGGACTGTCGAAGTGCTTATTGGACTTGTCCTGTAAAACAATCTGATCAATGGAAGACAGCTTTTGTAACACATAATGGACTGTATGAATTTACTCGTGTTCCTTTTGGAATGATAAATTCAGGCCGAACTTTTGTTAAGGCGATAAATTTAGTTTTACAGCCTATAAGTGACTTTGCAGAACCGTATGTTGATGACATTGCTGTGCATTCTGACAGTTGGAATATTCACTTGCAGCATCTAGATGCATTTTTGATGCAAATGAGATTGCATAACGTTACTTTGAATTTGAAAAAATGCATATTTGGTAAGAGTGAAGTAAGGTTTATCGGTCATGTGGTTGGGTCTGGTAAGATAAAGATGAATCCAGACAGAATTGAAAGTTTGACTAATTTGAAGATCCCAGAAACTAAGAAGCAAGTTAAGCAACTGCTTGGATTTTTTAATTATTACAGACAGTTTATTAAGGACTTTGCACAGATTGCGAAACCGCTATCTGATTTAACTAGTAAACGTGTTTCTGATAAGATTGATTGGACTGTTGAACATCAGCAAGCATTTGATTTACTTAAAGAGGCTGTGCGATCCAAAGTAGTGTTATATGTTTTTGAAGTGGGAAAACCATTCAATTTGTACTGCGATAGTAGTGACTTTGCAGTCGGTGCTGTTTTAACACAGATGGACGACAAGGGAATAGAACGCCCTGTGTCATTTATCAGTCAAAAATTAACTGATACCCAGAAGAGATGGGCTACTGTGGAAAAGGAAGCCTATGCTATTGTTTGGGCTCTAAACAAGTTAAAAGAAATTATAATTGGATCAAAAATTTTCATTTTTACTGATCACAATCCTCTTACATATTTGACTGAGTCAATGTCTAAGTCTGCTAAACTTGTGCGTTGGGCGTTAGCCTTACAAACTTTTGATGTTGAGGTGAAGTACAAGAAGGGCAGATTGAATATTATTGCTGATTGTTTGTCAAGGTTATAAGTAATCGTAAGACTGTTTATTAATTATTTAGATATATATATATGTTTCATGTATTTTGGGTTGACAATAATGTCAACCCAATCCTTCTGTTGACAATCCTTCTGATTAAATCCTTGTTCTCTTCGTACTTAACGCCTATTTAACGTTCACCTTTTGAACACTAATTCTACGTATAAGTATAAACTGAATTAATCAGCAACACAGATTAATATCTTTTAGTTTAATAAGAAACAAACAGACAGAACTCAATTCGATTACAACTCAACAAGTCAGCCACACTACTACAGCGAACACACTCGAATTCAAACTTCTCTAGTCAGCATAATTCTTCGCGCCTCTTGACACACCTGTCTTCTGTGCGCATAAGCGAACTCTAATAATATACATATAGCGCGCCGCTGCTATATGTATATTGGGTTGACAATAATGTCAACCCAATCCTTCCGTTGACAATCCTTCTGATTAAATCCTTGTTCTCTTCGTACTTAACGCCTATTTAACGTTCACCTTTTGAACACTAATTCTACGTATAAGTATAACCTGAATTAATCAGCAACACAGTTTAATATCTTTTCAGTTTAATAAGAAACAAACAGACAGAACTCAATTCGATTACAACTCAACTAGTCAGCCACACTACTACAGCGAACACACTCGAATTCAAACTTTTCTAGTCAGCATAATTCTTCGCGCCTCTTGACACACCTGTCTTCTGTGCGCTTAAACGAACTCTAATAATATACATATAGCGCGCCGCTGCCGATATCGGCCGGCCGCGCGTGTCACTAAGACTAAACGTTATACATCTATCATATATACATATACACGTGAAACTAAAGTAAGCGCACTATATATATACGCTAAATATCTCGCACTGCAAGACTGTACACAAAACTCAGTTCACATTACCTCCTTCCTTCTTCTGGAATTGAGCAAATTAAATTTCAAAATTTGCGAAATTACCAAAATACATGAAACATATATATATATATCTAAATAATTAATAAACAGTCTTACGATTACTTATAACCTTGACAAACAGTCAGCAATAATATTCAATCTGCCCTTCTTGTACTTCACCTCAACATCAAAAGTTTGTAAGGCTAACGCCCAACGCACAAGTTTAGCAGACTTAGACATTGACTCAGTCAAGTATGTAAGAGGATTGTGATCAGTAAAAATGAAAATTTTTGATCCAATTATAATTTCTTTTAACTTGTTTAGAGCCCAAACAATAGCATAGGCTTCCTTTTCCACAGTAGCCCATCTCTTCTGGGTATCAGTTAATTTCTGACTGATAAATGACACAGGGCGTTCTATTCCCTTGTCGTCCATCTGTGTTAAAACAGCACCGACTGCAAAGTCACTACTATCGCAGTACATATTGAATGGTTTTCCCACTTCAAAAACATATAATACTACTTTGGATCGCACAGCCTCTTTAAGTAAATCAAATGCTTGCTGATGTTCAACAGTCCAATCAATCTTATCAGAAACACGTTTACTAGTTAAATCAGATAAAGGTTTCGCAATCTGTGCAAAGTCCTTAATAAACTGTCTGTAATAATTAAAAAATCCAAGCAGTTGCTTAACTTGCTTCTTAGTTTCTGGGATCTTCAAATTAGTCAAACTTTCAATTCTGTCTGGATTCATCTTTATCTTACCCGACCCAACCACATGACCGATAAACCTTACCTCACTCTTACCAAATATGCATTTTTTCAAATTCAAAGTAACGTTATGCAATCTCATTTGCATCAAAAATGCATCTAACTGCTGTAAATGAATTTTCCAATTGTCAGAATGCACAGCAATGTCATCAACATACGGTTCTGCAAAGTCATTTATAGGCTGTAAAACTAAATTTATCGCCTTAACAAAAGTTCGGCCTGAATTTATCATTCCAAAAGGAACACGAGTAAATTCATACAGTCCATTATGGGTTACAAAAGCTGTCTTCCATTGATCAGATTGTTTTACAGGACAAGTCCAATAAGCACTTCGACAGTCCAAAATGGAAATCACATTAGACTTTCCAACTTTGTTCAAAACGTCTCTGACAATCGGCATCGGATATTTACAATCCACTGTGAATGAGTTAATGTATCTGTAGTCACAGGCAAGTCTCAAAGATCCGTCTTTCTTTTTGACAATAACCAAAGGGCTTGCCATTCTGCTCGATGATGGTTTGATAATGTTTGTTTTTAACATTTCTTTGATCTGACGTTCCACTTCTGATCGATAAATCAAAGGAATTCGGTATGCTGCAAATTCCTTTTCATGAAATCCTGGTTTTAGTTCAATTTCATGTTCAACCAATGTACATAATCCGGGTTTTTCTGAAAATCTGTCACAGTATTTGTTCAAAACTTTCAACAACTGTTCTTGCTGAGTTACTGTCAAATGGCTAATTTGTTCAGGATCGAGGTTAAGTGAATTCTTGTCATCTTGAACCTCATTCCTCATTGGTAATTCAACCACTGAACCAAAATCTTCATCTTCTTCAACAATTAGACCACAACTTAATGCTCGAGTAACATATTTTCTGATCTTGTTGGCGTGAATTATTTTTCGACCATTTTCACCCATATCGACTAAATAAGAGTACTTTGATCTTCGATGTATGATCGTACATGGACCATGCCATCGAGAAATAAGTTTGTTCGTTGACGTTGGATACAAAACTATGACTTTCTCACCAGCTTCAAATTCTTTGTGCTTTGCTCTCTTGTTATACTGATTCGTGTATTGTAACTGCTTTTCTTGAGAGTAAGATTCTGCAAACAATAATGCTTTCTCCGTAGTTTCTTTGAGTTCTTTCAAATACTTTTCTGGTTTAACTCCAACATGAGGTGGAGTTAAACTCCAGAAAAAGGAAGGAGGTAATGTGAACTGAGTTTTGTGTACAGTTTTGCAGTGCGAGATATTTAGCGTATATATTTAGTACGCTTACTTTAGTTTCACGTGTATATGTATATATGATAGATGTATAACGTTTAGTCTTAGTGACACGCGCGGCCGGCCGATATCGGCAGCGGCGCGCTATATGTATATTATTTAGAGTTCGTTTAAGCGCACAGAAGACAGGTGTGTCAAGAGGCGCGAAGAATTATGCTGACTAGAGAAGTTTGAATTCGAGTGTGTTCGCTGTAGTAGTGTGGCTGACTAGTTGAGTTGTAATCGAATTGAGTTCTGTCTGTTTGTTTCTTATTAAACTGAAAAGATATTAAACTGTGTTGCTGATTAATTCAGGTTATACTTATACGTAGAATTAGTGTTCAAAAGGTGAACGTTAAATAGGCGTTAAGTACGAAGAGAACAAGGATTTAATCAGAAGGATTGTCAACGGAAGGATTGGGTTGACACATACATACATACATACATACATACATACATACATACATACATATGTACATACATACATACATACATACACACATACATACAAACATACATAATATACATACATACATACATGCATACATACATACATTAAAGCACTTTTTGCCAAGTTCGCCTTGGATGTCGGTGAATATGGACCGTCGTGTATTCATGAAACTGAATGCACCCATTCTTCAAAGCCTTTCGAAGCACTATGCAAATTGTGTAACGCGTCTTAATATCAGTGTGATTCTCGCTAACGATAACGGTAGCGAAAATGTGTTCGTTAACGAAAATAAAATGATTTCGTTAACGATAACTATAATTGTAAGCCTAACTAAACAATAATACTCACTATAACTGTAACTATAACTAAAATGAAAAGCCATTATAACCATTGGCCTTACTGTAACTGTAACTAAAATAAAACCTGTAAGGAGAATCACACTGAGCACTTCGTGAACTAGCTATCACCAACGAACCTACGCCGAGTAAATAAAACTGTTGAAGTCATTTTTCGTATAGTAATCTGTTAACGGATATATAGTAGGCCAAGGGCCTACTAAACTCTTAAGGCCGAATCGACCAGTTAATCAAGCATATAAAATCGATTCACTCACATTTGCAAATTCGTCTTCGTTCTTCCATCGCAAATATCTTCAGAACCAACCTTCATTCGTCTTAGGCAGGCCTATTTTTCAACTTGTTTCAGATTGGTTTCTTAAATGAAATAAGACAAAGCACGGTCACAACGTGGCACTCTATTCTGCGTAAACTATATCAATACTAGTGTATTTTTCCGTCATAATTATGACGGCAGTATATAGTGTTAGACAGTTAGAGTATTTGCCCCTCATATTATGACGTCATATTATAGGCCTATATGTATCGTTGGTTATCGCCGTCGTCAAGACCGCCGTCGTCAAGACAACCGGTTTATGTTTCACAATAGAACAGAAGCCGTTTGTGACGTAGCGTCCTCCGACAGACAAATTTGCATATAAGGAAACTATATTAATAGATATCGCCTATGGTCAAATAATACCTATGACGTCATAATACAATAGAGGTGTAGCTAGAGGTGCAGAGAGGACATGTGTCCCAATGCGCCAAAAGAAGGGGGCATCAAAATGAGGGTTAAAATTAATAATTTTACTCTTAATTTTGATTCAATTTTAATTAATTTATCCCGAATAAATTCATAAGATTTAATTATGGCCCCCCAAAATATCCAGTCATATTCTCATTAAGCTTACTTACAAAGCAGTTCGTCCTCGGGCTCAAAAATATCCTAGCTACGCCCATCGATAGAAATATAAATACCGATGGCTACGCCGCTGTAATGCACTTCATTCTGTGCTTCATTCTTGTTTATCTACATAAAAATGACGTAAATGGTCCAAAAATATATATGACGTCAAATTAGGCTTGTTTAATAGAATTATCTGCATTATGAAGATGACGTCATAATGCTTTTTGTTTGTGTTTCCGTCGGCCCACTCTGTTGCTATCGCTTTCGACTGTATACGTGTTTGTCTCTCTTTCTGGTATCTGTTGATCTGTTTGCAACAAACATGTGCAGAGACAGTTAGAAGGACCTTAAAAACGTTACTTTAATTAAGAGGCGATTTGACACTGTATGTACAGTGGAACGGTCCTGAATGGTAGTTTTTAAGCGAGCTATGGACCTACAAATTTTTAACAAACCAAAGGGAAGGAAACACACGCCATAACATTTTCTTACTTTTTATGTAATATTTCTTTTTCCAATTTGCTTTCATACTTACTTACTTGTCTCAAATTACTTTTTCATTTCATAATTTTATGTTTTACCATACTTTCTTACTCAGTGACCGATCGGTCGTTGAAATGACGTTGATAAAATATATGTCATACCTTACGAAGAATTTCTTTTTCACTTCGATGATCGCCTGCCTCTCAGTTCGGGAACTGTTCTTCATCATCTCCTTCACCATTTTTGTCGTCGTCTTCACCATATTTTATCGTCTTTTTAACGTTTTCATCATCTTCTTCGATATATTTTCGTCAAGACGGCGAAAGATGCTTGTAGCCTAGCTTCGACAGAAATTACTCGAATGTCCAGAAACTGATGCGAGAACAAAGTAAAATTACGTCATTTTCCGATGATGTCATATTTCGGTGATTGTGACATAAATAAAAAAGGCAGTCGCAACGGGTGTAGTAATCTTAAGTGGCAATTTCAATGTCGATATTCTACTTATAGCCTATTTAAACTGCGTATTCCATGTTGCAAGGTAGGGCCTAGGTCCTATATAAAATTAAATTGTAATATGGAGTACGCAGTATTTAAATTATGAGCACAACTTAGCCTCACACTGAAAAACACGAACCGACTCTGGTTTATCTCGGTTTATTAAAGTTTATTTCGAACTGAGCTCCGTTTTGAATTGCTTCGTTGCCCGTTAAGAAACGGTGTAGGCTAATTTGACCGAAGCCTGGTTTGGCTGATAATCTTAGATAACATCGACTCAATGTAGCCATATTGTCGTGGTCTACGCGGGTGCATGCATCAAGGGAAGAAAACCGACGCGTCAACAAGCTTGTTTACATCGCACGGAAAATTCTGCAGCAAGCTGTCAACATTAATTCGGTGCATGCAACAAGGATATACGTGTTCAGTAGGACTTTCCAGGGAAAAGTACAGTGACGTCACAGAACGTTCTGGAATCCGGGAGAACTCTATATAAGATAGACCTGATGTACATTAAGGGCCTTTTGACGAAGATTTGTAAACGTTGAAACATTGATCGTATAACGTTCAATCGAGACCAGCCAACCTGTGTGCTGTCTACGATTGTGATATTTGATAGACGAGTTGACTTACTCTACACTTAATCGACTTTATTTTTAAATAAAGATCTTTTAATAGTTCCTTCGTTGGTTCGTCGTTGCGATCGAAGGAGTCGACCGCGACATTATTGGTGTCAGAAGTGGGATCATCGGTGTTGGATCCGGTGAAGAAGACGCGAGCCGGCGGAGGAAGGAGTCAACCCGGAGGATCAAGAGACGGTCTGTTCCAGACAGCGAGCGGATCGAGACGCCTTTCTACCGTGGGAGACGGGTGAATCGGCATACGACAGTCGGACGGACGAAGTGCGTCGTTCGGCTGAGACAGCAGAAGACAGCAGTCAACATACGGGTAAGATCCTAGGTGTTGTCGTGGCTGAGAAGGAGAAAAGAGAGTGGAGTTGCAGCCGAGTGGGAGGCAGCCATTATTTCTCTTTCAATATCTGCTGATTATTTCTTTGAAATTTGATCCATTGTTGTGATCGAGGCCAGACTTGCGTGAGCTTGTATAGTTTTTGCGTACTTGGCGAGTGTACTTCTTTGGATACTGCATAGTTGCACTTTGGGTTGTGGAATTTTCCTTTTGTGTGGCGGGTTTGCCGCGTGGTGTCTGTTTTTTTTTGTTGATTGTTGTTGACTGACTGTTTGTAAAAATGGAAGCGTTGACAACAGAGATGCAAGCGAATATTCGCAAAATGTCGTCTGAGCGCCTTAGGGTGTATCTTATGAAGGCAGGAAGGGACGAAGATGATGTTATGTCATGGGATCGAAATCAATTAATGGAAGAATGGGCCATGGAGATTGGAAAAGAGGAAGAGGAATTTAAGGGTAGTCCAATATCTCCAACAGGAGTGGATTACGAGCTGCAGAAGCGCCGTCTGGAGTTCGAAATCCGTAAATATGAAGAACAAAGGGAGAAGGAAGAAAGAGAAAGGGAGGAACGGAAGGAGAAGGAAGAAAGAGAAAGGGAGGAACGGAAGGAGAAGGAAGAAAGGGAGGAAAAGAGGAGAGAGGAAGAAAAGAAAGAACAAAGGGAGAAGGAAGAAAGAGAAAGGGAGGAACGGAAGGAGAAGGAAGAAAGAGAAAGGGAGGAACGGAAGGAGAAGGAAGAAAGAGAAAGGGAGGAACGGAAGGAGAAGGAAGAAAGGGAGGAAAAGAGGAGAGAGGAAGAAAAGAAGGAACGGAAAGAGAAAGAAGAAAGAGAAAAGAAGGAACGGAAAGAGAAAGAAGAAAGGGAGAGGAAGGAAAAGCAGGAAGAACGAAATGTTAGAGATTCTTTAGCAAGTCGTACTAAGCGTTATAGTGATGCCCTTAAGAATATTCTTTGGAAATTTCCTTCCGACCCTATAGAAATTCCAGGTTTCTTTGATCACTTGGATGGTTTGTTTAATGTGTATGAGGTGGATGAAGATGTTAGAGCAAAATTATTGCTAGCCATTTTAAGTGAAAGAGCTAAGGCATTAACCATGCGCCTTACTGAGGCACAGCTCCATGACTACAAATTCCTGAAGGAGTTTTTGCTAAGGGAGTTTAAGATAAGCCCTTCAAATCTTAGAGCCCGATTTTGGTCGTTGCACAAAGCATCGGACGAATCATTTACGATCTATTCATCCAAATTGCGTGTGGCTCTTATGTATTATTTGAAAAGTAGAAAGATAACTGATGAGTTTGATAAACTTGTAAGTTTATTGGTTGCGGATCGGCTTAAGGAGTCCTTGTCGAAGGCTTGTTTAGATTATATCTTGGCCCAAGAAAAAGAGGAGTGGTTGAGCTGTGAAGACATAGCTAATGCGGCTGACATTTATGTAGCGTCGCATGATGGTGGGAATGACTTAGTATGCCGTAGTCATCCGACACCGAAGTATAACAATTGGATGAGAGGTCAACCACATGTTCAAGTTAATAACCAGACAGCTCAACCCAAGTCTCCCAAACCGGAAATAAGGGGTGAAGCCAAGATAGGTGCGAGGGTGTCTCAGGAGGAGGCCAAGGTAAAGGGTCTCTGTTTCCTATGTCATCAGAAGGGTCATAGGGCAAGGGAGTGCCAGACCAAACCAAGTTCTAAAAAGGTGAGTACTTGTATATCTGGGAACCCAACTGAAGAAGTGACCGACTTATTTGTTGAGAAGGTCAACGTGTTGCATGAGATACCTGAACAGGTAAAGCAAGGGAATTTATTGGATAATTCTAAACCAATAGGCTTGGAAACTACTGTAAGGGTATACGAGAATAGTATTGATGGATTACACGAGAGGTCGTATATCAATGTACAGATTGAAGATCTCCCTTCTCAGCCAGCATTATCTGATTCAGGAGCAGAAATTTGTTGTATTGATAAGAAATTAATTGAGTCACTAAACTTACCCGTGATTAAACGGATTAATATAATTGGTTTTCAGGGAGAAGGATGTAAGGCAGATGTAGTATACCTACAAATGAAATTAGCTAATTCAATGGAAGGAACGACGAACATTGCGCCATCTTTGTGCGTCATGTTCGCTGTAGTCCCTGAACTAAATGAACGGGTTATTTTGACACCCCATGTTGTGGACCTATTAAGGGATAGTTCGCAATATGTAGTGATGGTAGCTGGCGTAGATCGATGTGTACAAATAAATAAAGGGGCAGAAGAAGATAACTTAGAAGTTAATATCGAGAAAAGTAACAGCAACGAATCCTTGCCGTCAGAAGTGAATGAATATTCTCAGGAGCAACTAGTTGATGATTCAGATAATTTTCTTGATGTTGAGTCAACAGAGTTCAAGTCTGATGAGGGAGTAGCGAATAATGATACTTTATTGCGTGAGCAACAGAATTGTCACAATCTTATATCTTGCTGGCAACAAGCGAGACAGAATAAAAATAATTTCTTTATAGATAATAACCTCCTGTACCACAAAGGGGAAATTATGGGACATAAGGTTAATCAATTATGTTTACCGGAAGATAGAATCGAGGTTGTCTTGCGAGTAGCACACGATGCCCCATGTGCTGGGCACATGGCTTTTAAGGCAACGAGAGCCAGGATCAAATTAAACTTTTGGTTTCCAAGAATGGATGAGAGGATTCGCGAATATTGTGCGTCTTGTCAAATTTGTCAACTAAGAACTCCAGTTAAAGTGGCAGATCGAGTCCCGATCACTCCTATTCCGAGGGCGGATGAACTCTGTTTTAACCATCTAAATATGGATTGTATTGGCCCTATGGTAGTGACTGGAGAATCCAACAAATCGAAACCCCAGTACAATTATGCTCTGGTTCTGGTGGACAAATTTTCTCGTTGGCCGATGGCGTATCCTCTTAGATCGCTGAATGCAAAGGGAGTTTGTGAAGCTCTGTTGCAAGTTTTTACAACTTTTTCTATTCCAAGGATCATCAGTTCTGATTGTGGTACCAACTTTACCAGTCGTTTGACGAAAGAATTCTTGCGGCGAATGGGTTGTAGTCCCAGATTTAATACCTCTGGACATCCTGAGGCAGCTGGATTGGTTGAAAGATGCAACCAAAGCTTGAAAACCATGATCTTTAAGCTTGCTCAATCTGATCCTCGTGGATGGCACCAATTGTTACCGTTTGTTCTGTGGAGCCTTAGAGAAAAACCTTCAGGCACGACTCATATTTCGCCATTCACTATGGTTTATGGAACTCTTCCTCGGGGTCCACTTAGTGTGTTGAAGGAATCGTGGGCTGGCGAACGAAAAGTACCTCTTAACTTAGGTAAATCACCCGAAGAGTATCTCCAATCACTGAAGGAAAACCTCGAATTCGCGAAAGTTTATGCAGATTACTATAGTGATATAGAAACCAAGCGGTATGCAGATTATTATAACTTGCGTAGTACTGACAGAAAATACGAAGTTGGAGATAAAGTAGCAGTATTAGCACCAGATTTTGGTAGTTCTAAATTTTATAGTCGATGGCAAGGACCTGCTACCGTAGTCAAGGTTAAATCCCCATATTCTTATATAGTAGAAATAGAGGGAAAACAAAGACATTTACACGCAAATAAGATCAAGCGATACCATGAACGACTCGAACAAGCGATGATCAATAGCTGTTCAGTAATTGTTGATCAAGATGAAGAATTTGGTATAGTAGAGGTTGTAGATCAGGAAGAACGTGAACAAATAAGCCCGAGTAAGCGAATTGATCCTCTGATTATAGCGCATCTTTCGCAAGAGGAACAGAAGCAACTTTTTGAAGTTTTGGATCGGCACACGGCAGTATTTGTGGATAAACCTGGGTATTGTCCAGTATTAGAACATGAAATTAAGATAACTCATGATTTCACTCCTAAGCGTTTAAGGGCATATAAAGTACCTGAGCTACTTAAACCTGAAGTACAACGCCAGATAGAAGAAATGTTGGCATTAGACATCATTCGACCATCGAAAAGTGAAATGGCCAGTCCGGTAGTTTGCGTTTTAAAGGGACCCAAAGGTCAAAATGGCGTTCGATTGGCAATTGATTATCGCCATGTTAACAAATATTCTCTAGGTGATTGTTACCCGACCCCAGACATTGCTGACGTCTTACAAAAGGTGGGACGGGCAAAGTTTATTAGTGTTTTCGACGCGAAATCGGGGTATTGGCAAATTCCAGTTCGGAAAGAACATCGATGGCTTACGGCATTCGTATGTGATGCAGGACTTTTTGAGTTCACAAGGATGCCGTTTGGACTCAAGTCCGCTAGCAATACCTTTATTCGTGCTATGACCCAAGTTTTACATCCAGTGCGAAGTTTTACCGAACCATTCGTCGATGATATGGCAGTGGTTTCAATGAATTGGAATGACCATTTAGAACATCTAGAGAAATTCTTGCAAACTATTGAGGAAGCAGGACTCACTTTGAATTTAAGAAAATGTAATTTTGCACAAAACAAAATAAAGTTTGTTGGCCATATAGTAGGGTCAGGTTGTATTGAACCTGATCCAGATAAGATCGCTACGATCAATGATATCCATCCTCCAACAACAAAGAAAGAAGTTAGAAAGGTTATGGGTTTTTTCAGTTATTTTCGAAATTTTATACCTGCTTTAGCTGAAAAAGCACGGGTAATAACTGATTTGACACGAGATAACATACCTACGAAGGTGCCTTGGGAGCAAAAGCATCAAGAAGCACTAGATAAGTTAAAGGATGATCTCAGTAAAGCTACACAGTTGCATACCATTGATTTCACTAAGGAATTTGGTTTAAGTGTTGACGCAAGTGCCACCGCGGTCGGGTGTTGCTTGTTTCAGTGGACCGAAGAAGGTCAAGAAAAACCAATTGCTTTTGCTAGCCTTAAACTTACAGATACACAGATGCATTGGTCTACAATTGAGAGAGAGGCTTTCGCAGTAATTTGGGCACTTAAACGATTCAAGTCATGGATATTCTTATCAAAGATAATCATTTATTCAGATCATAATCCTTTGTCTTATCTCACAGATGCAAGCCCTAAGAGTGCGAAACTGACTCGTTGGGCGTTAGCATTGCAAGAGTTTAACGTGGACTTTCGATATCGTCCTGGACGTCAGAACACGGTGGCTGATTTCCTCTCTCGGTTGTGACTCGGATGGTGAAGGGGGGAAATGGCCCGACACACAAGGATCGAGCCCGCAAATTGTATAGATAAATTGACTAACTGATGTGTTTTGTTTTGTTTGTGTATGCTGTGTCGAGATGGAGTCTGGAGGCCCGGCTTGATCGTGATGACCCGTTCGGGATGGTGCTGAAGACGTGTCATCATCTGAGGGCGGAGGGAATGTCGTGGTCTACGCGGGTGCATGCATCAAGGGAAGAAAACCGACGCGTCAACAAGCTTGTTTACATCGCACGGAAAATTCTGCAGCAAGCTGTCAACATTAATTCGGTGCATGCAACAAGGATATACGTGTTCAGTAGGACTTTCCAGGGAAAAGTACAGTGACGTCACAGAACGTTCTGGAATCCGGGAGAACTCTATATAAGATAGACCTGATGTACATTAAGGGCCTTTTGACGAAGATTTGTAAACGTTGAAACATTGATCGTATAACGTTCAATCGAGACCAGCCAACCTGTGTGCTGTCTACGATTGTGATATTTGATAGACGAGTTGACTTACTCTACACTTAATCGACTTTATTTTTAAATAAAGATCTTTTAATAGTTCCTTCGTTGGTTCGTCGTTGCGATCGAAGGAGTCGACCGCGACACATATAATATAAGCTTAAGTGCTGGAGTTAACGATTGATTAGCGTAGATCGATTCATGGGCGTCCGGAGGGGGGTAAGGTGCATTTGCCCCCTAGATTTTGCAAACATTTTACAAAAATTAAATCTTTTGATTATTATGATTATTGCAACAGTCCTAGCATGATTTTCAATGCGAAAAAAATTATATAGGTAAAGTCCTTGTCGATTGTTTATTTTAAAGTTGTCACGTGTTCTGTGTTCACGAACAGCTATGCAAAACGTCGTTTTGCACCCCCTACAAAAATTTTGCCCCCTTACAAAAATTACGCCCTTGGATCGATTCCAACATTTCCAAAGACATCAACAGACACAGTCATTACGCTTTTTCCCTAAGCGCTTGAAAACCAATTGTGTTCGATCGTGGTTTTGTATAAGTGAGTCTTGGTTGAAAGAGAGCTACCTAAGTTAGCGATTAGAATTACAATAGCATAATTATATTTCCAATTTCATGTGCAATTGACCTTTTCTGAATATACAAACTAAGGAAACTGGCATCCTTATTTGTACGCAGTCACTAAACGTTTAGGCCTACTGTCGCCATCCAGGCACGCAGAATCAGTCATTGTCATTTTAAAGGAACTAAGAGGAAGCGTTTTATTGTTGAAACCTTGCCCTGTTGCCCCTAAATTTCCACCCTTTGTTGTTAGAGTCACTGGACCAAAGTTTTATAACCGGTTGCAAGGTCTTTGAAAGTGACAGCTAGTGATCCTCTGTTGAAGGTTAGACGCAGGGCCGCATTAAGGCTAGTGCGGGCCCAATTACAAGTACAATAAAAAAAATTATGTACTTCCGAAAATGCGGGCCCCTCAAAACTGCGGGCCCGGGTGCTGCAGCACCCTTAGCATCCCCCTTAATGCGGGCCTGGTTAGACGGTATATATCCTTAGATATAAAAAAGGAAGTTGACCATAAATTCTTGGGCTGCATGAATGAACAAATTGAATTGAGAATATGACCTATGTAAATCCGTAGACTATACATGTACGAAATGTATTAATTTTGTAAATCAAAGACCCAACACCAGGAAGAGTAGCCTAGTAGCTATGTAGCCCTTATCGTTCGGTTTCCTTAGATTTAAGGGAGGCATAATTACCCCCAATAAACCTAGACGATGAGAGGCTTCACAGTTTGAGCTCGATCGCATCTTAATTTGTAGCGGAGGCGTTAATGAGTAGATGTCGTATAAACTGGCGTTTATTTCAAGCGAAAGTGTCAAAAGTTTAGCAATCGCTCTGCCAACTGAAAGCAATGCTTAAAAGAAATTGTCAGGTTGAAGGAGTTGAGAGATGAAATTGATTTGACTATGGTCGAGATATCGGACGGCGAAATTTATGGAGACTAATTTTTGATTCTTTCGGATGCACCCGGCCGGTTTCAAGATTTCATGTCTCCAACATTTCCTGTAATTGACAATTTCAATATTGGAAGCTGAAAAGGAAAGGCTATTATTATTATTATTATTATTATTATTATTATTATTATTATTATTATTATTATTATTATTATTATTATTATTATTATTATTATTATTATTATTATTATTATTATACGAATTTATTTCTTCATACAACCAATACACTCATATACAGACGAATTGTTTACTGTTTCCAGTCACTGTATCTAGGCTATAGGCCGCCATATAGTCCTGGCTGCACCGTCTCCTTATTGTTCAAATCGGAGGTGCCTAGAACAGATAGGGAGTTTCCAGTTTGTAGGGCGACTGATAGGCGCTGGAGCAGATGGCTGGTCTCACGCTGGTCACCTGTCGCTGCTTTTATCTTGGCTCCAAGTTCTTGGACGAAATCCAGTGATTCAGCATGCCAGCTTCCTGAGGTTTCGACTGCCACAGGGATGAAGTGGTGCGATTGTGAGATGGCAGCATATTTGCTTTCCTTATTATGGGCTGCTCTTTCCGCTGCGGCTCCTGCGTTTTATTATTATTATTATTATTATTATTATTATTATTATTATTATTATTATTATTATTATTATTATTATTATTATTATTATTATTATGTAATCAGACGATGGGTTTCCTCTTCAGTCTTCACATCCATTGTTCATGTCTACGTTTGCTAGCGTTTTGATTATTGCAACGCTCTGTTTGTAGGCCTTCCTACACTGCGCCTCACTCCCCTTCAATCAGTCCTTAGTGCAGCTGCTCGGCTGATCGCTCGCCTCCCTCGCTTCTCTCACATTTCAAGCTATATGTCGGACCACATTCATTGGCTTCCTGTTTCTGCTCGCATTCAGTTTAAAGTTCTCTTTTTATCTACAGATCATGCCTGGGACAAGCCCCAGAGTATCTCTGTAATTCTATTCGTCGGCTTATATCAGCGGCTTCTCTCCGTTCTCTTCGCTCTTCGGATCGGCTTGACCTTTTTGTCCCTCTCTCTAGGTGCAGCATTGTGCTTTTGCGTGCATCGGTCCTTCACTCTGGAACAGCCTTCCTCTTGCAACTGGCTCTACAACCCTCACTTTGGAGTCCTGCTAAATCTATCCGTTGTCTTAAATCATATCTCTTTCCTCGGGGTTCTTCGCACTGGCTATATAGGTTGCACTGAGATTGGCGCTGTAGCTTTAGAAATTTATAAATACAATACAATACAAATTGCCGAACATTAGCTTCAAGTATACATGCATAAAGCGACATTGTTTAACTGTGACAAGCGGAAGTTAGTCTAATATTTTAGCTTGTTAATGTTACAGTGTTATAGGGCCCACGCATAAAGCATGCAGATGAAAAACAAACCATGGATGTTATTTTGGACGGTTCTGCGTAAATCTTGTGCATTTCTGATTTAGGTAGCCATATTGAAATTTCAGATAAACGAAACAAACCATGCATACTGCACAATCATTGAATATGTTTTAGTTAGTTTGCAATATTTCTCATATCAGTTCAATTCCGTTTCATCACGTTGACACGGCGGGGTTAATTATGACCGATTCAAGAGGAGAGATCATTGGTCAATACCGTAAAGAGAGGACAAAAATTGAACTGGATTTTGGCCACAGCGCTGCGTGGACATTCAAGGACACAGACGAGGATATAAAGACATTAAGCAAAAGGCACAAAACAGAGAAGAATGGAGTCGTTTGATTCTTGAATCTGCCTCATAAGGGCAGAACACAGAAGAAGAAGGCTCTCCTTGCGTCCGTGTTTTCCATCGAATAGGTTCCACATGTGTACACGGACCCCATTCTGGCGAGTTTTGTAGTTTTCTCTGCATCGTCCTCCCTACTGATACATTTCGCTTCATAACGACATTTAACATCATACAGGTCAGCGTAAAGAGCGGTCCGATCTGTTTGCTCTGAAATGTCGCTATATAAATTTGCAGTTATATAATTACAAAAAGGTGTGTGTGCGTCTGCAAATGATCTGTCGGCAAAAGATGTCGCTAAGAGGGCGCTTTATCGAATTAATTAACGGTAGCTGCTGCTGCGGAGGCGACGGACGCTGAGAGCTGCAGATAGATGAGCGACCACCGTTCTAACGCAAGCACATCAGCATCTCTAGAACTCCGGGTATCGTTATCATAGTCGTCGTCATCGCTTTAGTCGTCGTCGTAATCGTAATCGTTGTCATCATCATCATCGTCTGAGGTTGTGCGCATTGGATATTTTTCAACGTAGAAAAGATTATGGACTTGGCGAACCGCAGTTTGCATTTAACTTAATCCGTCAGCCCTCGTTCGTCGATTGGGTAAGGTTATCGAAGACACGTTTATCCAAGAAACATCGCACGGAATTCTAGTTCTCGTCAGCGAAGACTGAGTTTTCAGGCCATCATTTGATCAGAATAGGTTTGAGAACATAACTGCAATGGTCAGGCGCACATTCTTGTTCTAGACGCTGTTAAAAAGGAAAAGCCCCGAACACGAAGCTGCTTCATCGCTTGCAGCCATCATTAACTTCGTCTAAGCAGTGCGTAGTTTCCGTATCTTTCTGTACAAAAGTGAGATCCGGTTGGTCATAGGAGTAGCTGATTATGCATAGACAGCTTGCCCTATCGCGTAAACCGTTAACGGATTAGAGACCTCGACATCGTATACGGTTCTATAGAGAAACTGTAATTTGAATGTTACTTGCAAGCTGTTCTTTTAGTGCTTCAGTCGAACGTTCCATCAGGACCACGCTGTGACAAAGGCGCCTATCCGTCTACCTGTCTGACCTTTGGACCTGGACTTGGGACCGAACCCTACACCTGCCTAACCGACTGTGTTTGACTAAGCATGTGTTGATAAGCTGGATCCCAGAACGTAGCTTTAATTGGCGCTGAGAAATACTGAGAGTACGATTATCGTGAAATCAAAGGGTGCGTTTTGAACGAGCGCTTGCCTGAAGGTGCTCGCGTTAAACAGTTGTGAATCATATACGACTTTGACAGGTGCGATTAAACTAGGATCACCTGTAGGAAAGATGGGCAACTGTCTCCTGTTGTTCAGTCAGCCGACGAATGGCAAAGGAACGGAGGACTCGATGCAGAATTCAGACAACACGGTCGAGATCAAGGCCGGTCTGTGCAACGCCGATCCGATTACGAAGCAAGGCAAACGCATCCAGATGGCACAGATGCTGTGCATTCCCCTCGTCCCGATCGTCATCCTGCTGGCTCAGACTGTCCTCAGCCTCGCCGATTCGACGCTGACAAAGAACCAGTTCGAAAACACCAAGGGAATCGCCATACAGAACGCCGCCGTCGCTGGCCTTGTGGATGCTCTGGTCGCCGAGAGGATGGAGATGAGCCTCATGATCCTGCAGCAGCAACAGCGTTGGAATCAATCGGGGTCAACTCTGGCGGGAACTTTCAACGCAACTGATCGCTGCCTGCTGAGCGAGAACCTCGACTGGCCGACGTTAAAGATGGACAACCAGTCATCGAGCTTCCCTACTCGGGAAGCCTTTAAGGCTGAGTTAGACAGGAACCGGAAGTACCTTCAGACCGGAAACAGAACGGCATCGCTCGATCGAATCGCTTTCTACGCCGCTGCTAACGGATTTCTGCTGCGCAGCATGAGCAAGCCGCTGCAGGAAATCAGTCAGGGCGAGACGTGGAGGAAGATGCTCGTAACGTGGTTGTTGCTGCGAGCCGAGGAGATGTTCAGCGCCGCATTTTCCGTCGGAAATCTCTTCATAAACAAACAAGTACTATCAACTGACGAACACCGATCACTTGTCGGTAGCTACTCCCTTGCCAACGACAACCTCCTCAAGTCCGTCTACTACTACGGCGATCTCGTATCAATATTCCAGACGAACTCGGAGATTGTCGACCAGGGCCAGTCCGGTCTCAACAACCGCACGAGCCTCGCCTACTTGGACGCGATCAACGCCCAGACGCGCGGTCTGCTTCTGTCGGGCTACCTGCCGAGCTCCGTCAGCCTCTCCGCCGCCGACTGGATCACTAACTTCACCGGCTTCATCAGCATCCTGCGTCTATCCGGACTCAGTCTCCGGACCGAGGTGATGCTGAGCATCGCATCCGGAATCAATCAGGCGAATTCAAACGAGGCTGTGGCTGCAGTCGTTCTGGTGCTGGTGCTCATCCTGTCTCCAGTCATCTTCTTTCTTATCCACCGCATGACGTCAACCATCCAGAATTACGCGCTCAGTCTGTCGGAAAAGACGAAGGAGCTGAGGAGGGAGAAGAAGAGATCCGACACTCTCCTCTACCAGATGCTGCCCAAGTCAGTCGCCCTTCAGCTGAAGCTGTCCAAGAAGGTTGCCGCCGAATCCTATAACTCGGTCACCATCTACTTCAGCGACATAGTTGGATTCACGGCCATCTCAGCCAGAAGCACCCCTATGCAGGCCAGTATATATATATATATATATATATATATATATATATATAATATCTATATAAATAAAGCGAGAATTCTGTGTGTGTGTCTGTCTGTCTCTCTGTCTGTCTGTTTGACCGGGCTTAACTTCTACAATTTTGCACCTTTTCACTCGAAACCTTCACGACTGTGTCGGCCTCGGCTTCGGACACCCAGTGGGGGGTTCGCGTACCCCCTTTTCACCGCTAACATGGTGAAAATCCCCCAAAACTCTACCCAACCGACCGTCCTTGACGACCCAGCGCGAAGCGCTTCTATTTATGGCGCCGGTATTTCCCAACGTCATTAATAATGCGCATTTAACGACAAGCGGTTCTATTTATGGCGCGGGTATTTCCCAACGTCATTAATAATGCAAATAAAGACGTTGTTTACTTTCGCACAATATTTAATTACGATCGAATCGAACTATATTCATCGTTTTACAGCAAAATTGTATGTTCAAAGACTCTGCTTTACTAAGGGCAGTGAGGGCTAGATTTCTGGCGTTTTCTTGAACCCGCCAACGCCGGCTTCACCCTCTTCGACTGCGAAGGAGTCAGTCCACGGGAGACTGCGAAGCAGTCGTCGCCACTCGACTGCGAAGCAGTCAGTCCACGGGAGACTGCGAAGTAGTCGTCGCCAGAGGGCGACTGCGAAGCAGTCAGTCCACGCCTAGACTGCAAAGCAGTCTCCCCCACAGGTCGCCTAAATTTCTTCCTTATTCGCTACAGGGATTGAAACTTATAACCCCGGGCAACGCCGGGTAAACCTGCTAGTATAATATATATATAAATACTGTGTTATATATATATATACTGTGTTATATATATACTGTGTTATATATATACTGTATTATATATATACTGTATATATATATATATATATATATATATATATATATATATATATATATATATATATATATATATATATATATATATATATATATATATATATATATATATATAGTCTCCAACAACTTTCGTTCGCATATCATCTCCAATTCACTCCAAATCATTTCTGAATGTAAACACAGTCACATGGTATTTTGGTTTGACACCCAAGTTTTAGCAATAAGTCGACGGTGTAAGACTCACTGTTATATGTAACCCTGAAACTTCGATAGGGTAGGGTAAAATGGGTGTACGTGTGATGTCTCTACCAATACCCGACCCCTGAAATGCCTATCAGACCCGCGGATTTGGGGTACCCGCAGACCCATAGTTTTATGTATAGGCGACAAGAGGTTTAGACCTCATAATTATAGAGTCACTACTTCAGAGCTTAACGCTTTAATAACCAGCTGCATTGGTTTCCCAGACACTGTTAGTACACTGTCTTCGTTAACGTGTCAATGGTGGTAGAGGTTTGCAGCGATCTGTGGACTAGTTTTGTGCTTCCAGGTTTTTCGAACTGTTCTACTATAGGCCGTATACCTCTCTGCTTTTAGAGGGTAGAGTTTTGAAAAACCATGTGTTATTACTTCTGTGCTTCTAGGTTGTAGAATTTTTGAACAACCTGTACTACTTTTTCGACACAACGATTGACAAATACGATGTTTATAAAGTGGAAACAATAGGCGATGCGTACATGGTCGCCAGCGGTCTACCGCAGAGAAACGGTACGATGTGTTCACTCCATCTATCAATCAATCCCTCCGTCCCTCATTCTTCTTCCTTTCTTTTTCCTTCCTTTCTTCCTTCTTCCTTCCTTCCATTAATCCTTTCTACCTTGCTCTTTGACCCGCTTGATAAGTTTAATTTTCTGTCTCTGTCTCTGTGTCTGTCTGTCTGTCTGTCTCTGTGTCTGTCTGTTTCTCTCTCTCTCTTTCTCTCTCGGTCTGTCTGTCTGTCTGTCTGTCTGTCTCTCTGTCTCTCTTTCTCTCTCTCTCATTCCTTTCAACATCTGATATATATTAAACAAATACTTGGCTACAATAATTCGATTTGTCAAAATAATTTATGGAGGTACGGATGGGTGGACGGGCGTACGGAGGGATGGATGAATCGATGTATACTTTGTATATGTATAGGCCTATAATTCTTTAATACCTTCTTGACAGGTAAACGGCATGCAAGTGAGATTGCATCACTTTCACTGGACTTACTCGAAGGCTTGAATACTTTTGCCATTCCTCACATTCCGGAAGAGAAGCTCAGACTGAGAATAGGTCTACACACAGGTATAGCAAGACATTCATTCTTTCGTTCGTTCGTTCATTCGTACGTTTATTCATTCATTCATTCGTTCAGTTTTTTCATTTGTTCATTCGTTCGTTCATTCATATGTGGGTTCATTCATTCATTCGTTCGTTCATTCGTTCGTTCGTTCGTTCATTCATTCGTACGTTTGTTCATTCATTCGTTCATTTTTCACTTGTTCATTCGTTCAGTAATTCATATGTGCGTTCATTCATTCATTCGTTCGTTCATTCATTCGTTCGTTCATTCATTAGTTCGTTCATTCATTCGTTCGTTCATTCATTCGTACGTTTGTTCATTCATTCGTTCATTTTTCACTTGTTCATTCGTTCATTAATTCATATGTGCGTTCATTCATTCATTCGTTCGTTCATTCATTCATTAGTTCGTTCATTCATTCGTTCGTTCATTCGTCCGTTCGTTTATTTTTTCATTCGTTTGTTCATTCATTCGTTCGTTCATTCATTCGTTCGTTCATTTTTTCATTCGTTTGTTCATTCATTCGTTCGTTTCTTTTTTTAATTCGTTCGTTCATTCATTCGTTCGTTCGTTCATTTTTTCATTCCTTCGTTCTTTCGTTTGTTCACGTTCGTTCGTTCATTCGTTCATTCGTTCCTTCGTTTCTTCTTTTGATTCATTCAATAATTGTGAACGTTCTATTACAAATGTACATAAATATAAATATTATATATACCTTGTCCTCCCAGGTGTTCCCCAAAATTATAGGTCCACTCTGTTAGTTATGATGTTCAAACTGAATTTGTCTGAAGACGTTTTGCCCCATTGTGCCATTCCTTTCCTCCTCTTAGCCTTCCCATCAGTGGCGGCTCTAGGCTTTTCCAACAGGGGGGCCAAGGAGGGGCCGGGGATCCTGACAGAGGGGCCAGCTGACGTCACACTGGACCCTATATTCACATACCTATCTAGTGTTGGTGACTTGGGTGTCACCCTTGATACCACCAGTGATGGGCACTAAACTATTCTTTTTAGTTAAACTAAAACTAGGCTATTTTCCAACTAAAAAAATAGTTTATCTAAAGTTGGCAACTGATTTTGGAAATTAGTTAACTAAACTAAAAAAAGTAGTTAAACTTTTTCCAACTTTTTTCCAACTTTTGCGACAAACATTTTCACAAGAACAGAGGTTGAGTGAACTGTAATAATGCAGAGCGTCAATGACAATTTCACCTTCAAACTATGCAATGTGTACTGTTCTGGCATACAGTTACAGGCGTACTGTGTAGTGTATGAATTTGAAAACACAGGTTGTTGATGCTAAAACCATGCAGGGCTAAAATGTTTTTTTGTTGACAGTGTTCAATGTTCATTGTGGAAAAATAGTTGCATATTGCTGATTTTTTTAGTTAAACTTTTTAGTTAGCAACTAAAAATTTTTAGTTAAACTATGGTTTTAGCTAAACTATTTTTTTAGTTAAACTTCATCTTTAACTAAAATTTTTTTAGTTAAACTAAAAGTTAGCAACTTTTTAGTTAACTATTGCCCATCACTGGATAGCACCCTCTCATTCATTTTAGGGACACACTGTTTGGGTAGTACAAAGCGCCTATAACTAATATAGGACACACCTATCTAGTGTCACTGAACAGTTTCAGTTGCCTCACTGGTTACCCTGGATATAATACACCCTGTGCTTCACCCATTTCTTATATGTAATAGAACTTGAAGTAAAAACATATAACCTTTGAAGTAATTTTGAAAAATCCATTGCTTCTGAAATAGATGCATCAATTAAACTTCTTCAATTTACTTGCATAACAATGGAACTAAATGGCCCACAGAGTCGACTGCCTTACCAACTAATGTACATCCTTATTTACACCACTCATTAGATGTGTTCATTACACTTGCACCATCATAACCTTGACCCACTAAATATGAGCCAATGTCGAACCCCTATGACTGTAAGGTATCTAAAATAAGCTCTGACAATGACTACACAATTAATTCGTTTGCAGGTTTAAAATGTAGAAAGCATTCGTTAACTTCTTGTTGGGAAAAATCATATAGAGGTCTAACAAAAGATGTTCCTTGTGACTAATATCTTTTGTTTCATCAACAGCGATAGAAAAATAAATAGAACCCCTAACCTCTCCTGTTATCTGATCCCTAACTTATGACAGATTTGATAATAGATCTGACTCTGATTGGGGGGGGGGGCCACTGGGGGGCCACAAACTCATTTGGGGGGCCATGGCCCCCTGCCCCCCTGTGGAGCCGCCACTGCTTCCCATGTTGGACGGACCAGCAGTTCATATGGTTATTGTTGTTGTTTTTGTGTTTTTATTATTGTATTGTCTCCGGACATTATTTTAAGAACCCGAGGCATCAAAAGATTATTTGCTCCGAGGGAAACAGAATCCCTCAGGATTACAGTTATAAGGGAGCAGATTGTTGTTGTTGTTATTATTATTATTATCATTAGAAATAATTATTTAATTATTTATTATTTGTTAGTAATAATAATATTATTATTACATCTATAAAGGCTAGTCACAGAAATGTTAATCTGAGAAGTGGCTACTCAACCGCCAGGTTTGGTGGAGTCATAGTTGCCTAAAACTTTGAACGCAAGTGAGAAACAGCCAAGTTCTTAGAATAAGACCATGGCAGACGGAAGCATTGCACGTGGAATGTAATATTCTAACACAGCGTTGATCTTTAATTAACAATGAAGTCGTAGGCCTACAGGTGTGTGGCCAGTTGGAATCTTTGATCAAGAGCGTCGTCGTATTTAAATGGTTATAGGTCTAATTATATAGACCAGTTTATGCCCTACAGGCCTTTAGGGAGTAACTGTAGGCCTATTCTATTGGCCTTACTATACGAACTAAACACAAGACAGCGTTCATGGTTAGCACGATGACATCCACACAGAGTTGTATGGTCTCGAGACTCAGTATCAGTCTCGAGACGTCTCGAGATTGGTTTTTAATGTCTCAGTCTCGTCTCAGTCTCGGGAACCCATTGCCTCGTCTCGGTCTCGAACCAATTTCTCGACTTTTTAGAAACTGTCTTGAAGCGAAAGTCTTGTTCTGTCTCGAACAAGCGGTTTCTATAAGTCTCGCGACAAATGTCTTTTTTTCTAGCGCTATAAAAATGTCCTGGGTCGATATGAACAGATAACTCGGAAGTCGGATGTGCCAATGAAACCGGAAGTTTCTGAAAAACGGTCTTTCTAGAAACTCTTGTGAACGTGTGAGACCACGTGAAATCGGCTATTGGAAAGAGCATTTTGTAATTCATTTCGAGTTAGAAAGAAAGTGCAAGAAAATGTCTCATACAGAACCTGAAGTAGTCAAGTACGCATGGACAAAGAAAAGAAATGGCGTGCCGTGTATCGCTGGCGTAAAGTCACCATAAAGGAAACGATGGGAAAACATCGAGTTTATGCTTGAGGATCTTGTATTCATAAATGTAATGGTATTTAAGAATAGCGGGGAAACTGATGCCTGAATTTTTATCGCGGTAAATGCGACGACTGAGTGCCTGTGTATATAAACAATATGGCCACCACTGACTTCGCTCCAATAGAGCGCTGCTAGCTACCAGCTTTGTCTCATAGTGCATTTGCTAAATAAGTAAGTAACACGCACTTTAATTTCTTTGAAGATTATAATAATGCAAGCATCTTAAGAAATGGTTATTTCTTGAAATATATATATATATATATATATATATATATATATATATATATGATTGTTCTTATGATCCTTAGATATATATTTACAAACAGTTAAAGTGTTCATTTCGTCATGCCTTTAACATAAGTTCGTGTTCGTTACTTACTTAGCTAATTGCATTATGGGATGTGGCTGGTAGGTAGCAGCGCTCTATTGGAGCGAAGTCAATGGCAACCATATTGTTTATATACAGGCACTCAGTCTTCGCATTTACCATACTGTAGTAAATGCCAAAAATATCTTGTACTGTCTTGGACCTCGTGTCTTGGTCTCGGTCTCGGCACCTCATTGTCTTGGTCTCGTCTCGGTCTCGGCACCTCATTGTCTTGGTCTCGTCTCGGTCTCGAGGTTTACGGTCTTGCATACAACACTGCATCCACAAACCGTGGAAAAACTTATTGACGTAGTAGTATCATTTTGTTAGAACCTTTTTGCAGATATTTACAGTATTTTAACATTATTGCATCTCTAAGCAAGCTCATATTAGTTGCACATATCGCAGAAGGCTAAGCACAGTTGTAGCACCACATATCTACTGGCACAACAGCAAGTCCACGCGGTGCAGATGTAAATAAAAATGATCACAGGTTCGCTAATCCCAGCTAGTTACGGCGGTTCAACACTGCACCAGTAATTATTTCCTATCCGCCAATAGACGACTGCTTTCCAAGCGACAATTATCGATCGTGCCGGCGCATTATGAAGTACCATTGCTTCGAGAAGGGCTTACAAATTATTTCTCATTAGTCCGTGTTGTCGTTCCCTTCCGATCATTAATGCGATTTCAAAGTGGGGCGCATCCTAATCAGCTCCCGAAGACGCCGCCGCCAACGCTGCCGCATACCGTTAATCAAACGCAGCATCTCCCGCTGCCTTCATCACGACGCGCACCTGCGTCCGGTGCGCATGTGCACGCATCTGCGCAATACGCAAGATTAGACTCCGCCGTTTACGCTGCTGCTGTTGCCGTAATCCGCTGCCAAGTCTGATCAGGACCTGGCTGAAATAGCTTAGCTTCTTCGGTTAGTGTTAGATAGGCCTAAAGGCCCATTCTTGTTTCTATTAAGTCTCATGCATTGTGGGAATTGTATAAAAATACTGAAAGGAGGGGGTGAACATTTTATCCGGATTTTACAAACTGATGTCAACGAAATTTGAAAGCAGCTGATTTCAACGGTAGCAGTTTTGCAAGTCAGACTCGAATCAAAATCAATTCCTTTGTTGAGAAAATTAGAAAATGCATACATGATACACCATGGAAAATCTTCTCTTTTTCAGAGACTCACAGTCAAATAATGCTAAATCACACTAGCACAAGTGAGGGGGCTGGAAACAACCCCTTGGGGGTGTCAGCGAAGACTCAACTAGGGGCTCTAAGATAGACTAGGTGGTTTAACCCCACCCCTCCACCCGACAATTCCCACCCTGGTCTCATGTTCAGCCTATGTAAGTCTGTAAGAAACGCAGCTTAATTTGTGCTATGTGGCGTCTCTGCTAGTCCTATGTTTGGCTCTGCTTTTCAATATCGGAATGAAACGCTGTGATATTTCGCATGAACAGCGTCATCACATAAGCACGCTCACGTGACCAGGTTGACCAACCCTTTCAGTGCTAGAAAACTACGAAGTGTCAACAGGTGTAGCCAGGGGCGTCTATCCCCGCTCCCCTAAGTCATTGGAGCAACTTCCCATTTCCCCTCTTCTTCCTCTTCCCCTTACTCCCCCTAAAATGGTGGCACACACTGACAGATCTTTCCGTCCCCCTATTTTTGGATGGAGCATTTGCTCCAAGGTTTCTATGGTGTAGACGCCCCTGGGTATAGCACCCACAATATTAGGTCTATGAAGCACAGTGCATGCCTATATGACCGGTAAAACGATAACCGTATTTAAAACTGTAAACAATAAACAAAAGAGCAGTTCTGTAAGCAGCCATGGGCATGAAGAGTTAGCGAATAGCGACCAGTCATGCCAGTCTTGACACATTAGAACGGAACGCAAGTTCTTTCCATTGCCGTCTGATCTTGCTATAAACAGTGTACGGGAGTGTACTGAGCTTACAACCGAGTACGCTGGGGTCGAAAGTGGGTCAGAAATCTCGATATACCTTTCTGCCCTGGTGGGAATTTGAAACCCAGACCTTTGGGTAGACAGTCCAGCGCACTATCCAGTATACTATTGCGTAAAACAAGTGTAGATGAAACAGATCTCTTGATAGACGCGTTTGCTTGTTCGTTTGAAGGTTCAGTTGTGGCTGGTGTGGTTGGGAGCAAGATGCCGCGATACTGTTTGTTTGGTGACACGGTCAATGTGGCTTCTAAGATGGAATCAAATGGACTGCGTAAGTTTCAGACTCTGTTTCTGCTCTGACATCGATCTCTAAAAAGTGCAAACACGGCCCATATCATGATTGCCCGAGGGACATCGGCAGAAGTAATGAAATACAAAACGACTATAATAAAACTATTACATAAAGTATCCCAGGGAAGAAAATAGGATATATAATTAAATTTGTTTAAATCGCGAAAATTAGGTAAAGGACGGCAAATCTTTGCCAGCATGCCCTTGAACATTTAATTGAACGCACCTGGGCTTTAACAGGCTACAATAATTATGTGGATATGGGCCCATGTGGGCACTTTGGCCGGGATGGTGTAAAAGAGCCAAGGAAAACGATGGAGATTGGGAGCACTGGCTTCGATGGCAAATTACTGGTTCAAGATCGTGAGTTTTTTCCGCATATAAAAACCTGCAGACCACGGTAAGATTTCTTTATAAGCTCAGATGCGTACTGCATGAAAAAGCAGCTAATTGCAAGTGCATCGAGGATCAACTATTGATAGTGTATACACACACGTTATATCTGCATGCTGACGGTTAACTGCTCATGGATAATAGGGTAGGATAGATGATGAGCATAGCTCCCTTCAAGCATGCCCATAAACACATTATGAGACCCACATGGGCCCTTTGTGAATCCCATAAATGGAATGAAGGTCCCGTACTGTCATGCTGCAAAGGAGATAGGCCATTAATGTGATTATAGTGGATTAAATTGTATATTGCTACTCAATATAGCCTTCCAGTAGGCTCTAAACTTTCGAAATGATACACATATTATGGTCTATTACTTACATAGGGATTTTATTAATGTATTCAGGTAGCGTGTTAATGAGTTCTTGAATTTTAGCCTTGAAGATACACATCAGCATCGAAAGTAAGAGAGCGCTAGATGAACTAGGAGGATGGCTGATTGAAAGAAGAGGCATCATCGAAGTTAAGGTATCCGATATTTTGTTGTAGGACTACGCTGATGCGCATGTAAATTTGGCCGTGGATGTGTTCACTGTGGTCCTGTAGATGTCTGATGTGTTGACTGTGGCTTAATCCAGAGATATATATGCAATTAGTTTTACTCTGCATGCTGCGATGTCAGACCTAATAAGCGCTCTGTATGATGTTCACGTTACAATAAACTTTTAAAAATTGGCAATGAAGGAAAGAAGAAAGAGAGAAAGAAAAAATGGAGGAAAGAGGTAGGAAGGAAGTATGGTAGGAAGGAACGAAAGAACGAAAGAAGTATGAAAGGAATGAAGGAGAGAACAAAAGAAGAAAGGAAAGAAAGAAGGAAGGAAGGAAGGAGAGATTAAAGGAAGGAAAGAAAGAAGGAAGAAAGCAAGGAGAGAATAAAGGAAGAAAGGAAAAGAGAGAAGGAAGGAAAGAAAGATAAGAAAGAAAGAAAGAAAGAAAGAAAGAAGGAAGGCAGTAATGAAGGAGGGAATAAAGGAAGGAAAGAATGAATGAATGAAGGAGAGAATAAAGGAAGGAAGGAAAGCAAGGAGGAAGAAAGGGCGGAAGGAAAGAATGAAGAAAGGAAGGAAGGACAGAAAGAAGGAAGAGGAAGGAAGGAAAGAAGAAGAAAGGAAAGAATGAAGAAAAGAAGGAGAGAATGAGGGAAGAAAATAAAGAATGAAGGAAGAAAGGAAGGAAGGAGAGAATGAAGGAAGGAAAGAAAAGAAGGAAGAAAGGAAGGAAGGAAGGAGAGAATAAAGAAAGGAAGAAAGGACAGAAAGAAGGAAGAGAGGGAGGAAGGAGAGAATAAAGAAAGGAAGGACAAAAAGAAGGAAGGAAGAAAGGAAAGAAGTAGAGAATAAAGAAAGGAAGGACAAAAAGAAGGAAAGAAGGAAAGAAGGAAGGAGAGAATAAAGAAAGGAAGGAAGGAAAGAAGGAAGGAGAGAATAATGAAGGGAAGGAAGGAAAGAAAGGAAGGAAAGAAAGGAAGGAAAGAAAGGAAGGAAAGAAAGGAAGGAAAGAAAGAAAGAAAGAAGGGAGAAAGAAAGGAAGGATAGAATAAAGGAAGGATAGAATGAAGGAAGGAAAGAAAGAAAGAAGAAAGGAAGGAGAGAATAAAGGAAGGAAAGCAAGAAGGAAGGAGAGAATAAAGGAAGGAAGAACAGAAAGAAATAAGAGAGGGAGGAAGGAGAGAATAAAGGAAGGAAGGAAAGAGAGAAAGAAGGAAGGAATTAAGGAAGGAAGAGAATGAATGAAGGAAGGAAGGAAGGAAAAGGAAGGAATTGAAGGAACTTAAAAGAACCTTGTCGAGTGTGTTTGTGTGTTTTTGATTTGCCTAGGTGTTTAACGTAGTTTAGTAATAACCACAGTGCACATGTATCTGTATTATATGAACCTGTTTAGGGCAAAGGTCAAATGGAGACGTTCTTTTTACTTGGAAGAGGACAGAGTATGATGTCTCTAGGCAACAATACCATCACCGACCGAGAGACTCCTATCCTTAACGGGCTCTCATCACCGTCGATGTCTGCTCCTCCTGTTGACACGTCCATCACAACCATCAAGACTTAGTTGTATGCCACGCGCTTATGATCAACATTCGCAGTGTTGTATAGGCCTACCAAACAATTTATCCTTATCTTCTATATGTATAGACGCTATAGGGAGTTCTCAAGAGATGAAATTCGGCTGCAGTTGTTAGTACCAAAAAGCCGTCGAGAGAAAGTGATGGCGATCGCCCATTGTTCACTTTTAGCCCATAGAAGCAATCGTATCTTTGAACACGAGGAGCTTGCGACTTCCGGAATTCAAATCTGAACACTTTTGGCCCACATCACGTCGAGACAACGTGTCCTGGTGTTATGTCTTAACCCTCCTGCATGGGCACCGACTCTGCGAGACCCGTGAGTGCCCAGCACCACCAGAAATAGGCCATGCGAGGCCCACCTATTCCTGGGCACCACCAGAAATCAGTCCGCAAAGAGCGCTTTTTAAGAGATTATTTTTCTATTGGCATTCTTAATTACAAAAAATTATATGACGTCTTTGTAATATTTTAATCTCAATTAACTTTTTATCACTCGTGCTGTAAGTTTTATTCTTCAACCATGTCTCAAAAACGACTGACACACTTATCTATAGGGCCTACTATAGAGTAGGCTAGGCCTATTGACACAGGGAAGAAACTGCTAGCTTATCGCTTGAAAAAGAAACTGCTAGCTTATCGCTTGAAAAATCTGCAACGACTTGATCTCCTGCAACAGCCTTTGCAAAAAGAAATTTGCATTTTTTTAAATACCAAGGAGGCCGAGAGCGAAGCCATTTAGTTGTGAATCATTGTAGCATTTTAAAATCTATAATTATAAAACAAAAGAATTAAGAATTGATACTGGAGAGAACCATGGCATTTTGTAGCATTGCAACATTCCATTGGAAAGCTGGAAAGAAGCCATTTCAATAATAATATTTAAATTAGTTTCAAGTTATATCTTTTAGAACTTGTTCTGTTTTTCAGTGCTCTCTAGCTCTGTCTATCTATAGGCCTAATCTTAAATTTGGCTTATGAAATAATTCAGAGAAAATAGTTTATCTGATGTTTTTTGTGCGAAATTTGACTTTGTTGACCTAATTAGCTGATGGATATAATTATTAAATTATAATTTTCCAGTCTCCTTGAGTTCTTTCTATAGGTAAAATCCCCAAGGGCGGCGATCCCGGAGGGGGAACGAGTGATACAAGTCCCCTCCACCTTTACTTTGCATGTGATTATACAATTTGATGAAACTCTATATCTACATGCAGTTACAAAGCGCCTGTTCCTTGCTTTTTAATGCATTTTTCGTGCACAAAAAAGGTCCAAATTTTTTTCGCGCGTGAATATTCAACTAGTTCAAAAGTGTCCCCTACCTGTCCATCTAATCAAAAATCATAAACCTTTGTGGAAGCCAGGATGAAAACCGATAGACCAGAGAAACAAGAAGCGTGGCCACTGTGGGTAAGTAAGTTAAACCTTAGAAAACAACAGTCAGTTCTTCGGATTCTCTGGTGCAGATTCCAAGTGTTAATCAGGAAGGATTCACCGGTGGTCAGGTACATTGATCTTGCGGCAGAAGGTTTTGTTTCTATGTTTTTTATGGTTCTGTGGGGCAGAGAATGTTCTTAGAGTTCCACCTTAAACACTCTCATCCAGAACTTGCGCATGCACCAACAACCATTTTGGAATGCTTATGTGGAGTTGAAGGCCACATTCACTCTAGCGCTTGCTTCGTCGCTTGGGTCTCCCGATCAAGACTGTCGGGCTCATGTGTGCCTTACATGTTAAACCCTCCAGCCACGGCTCGCAAACCCTCCCTCTCTCCCTCCTGTCGTGTCCCTCAAGGTTCTTAGAGTTCCTGGGTCCACGCCAGGGACGTCATTTGGGGGGCAAAGGGGGCATTTGCCCCCCTGATTTTTGAGAAAAAAATGAAAAAGCTGGAACAAGAAAAGGAGGAAGAAGAAGGGGTAAAAAGGAAAAAAAATGATACTCAAATTCATGGAATCATTATATACTATTAACAGAACTAGAGTCTGAAAAGGCTTTTTTTCACAAGACCACACCTCGTTGACAGTGGGGGAGGGGCACATTATGGAGTTTTCCCGCGGAAATTTTGAAGAAACACCCAAAAACTGCAAAATTTCTTCGCGCTCGGTGCGCGAAAAAAATTGTTTACCTCTTTTTGACGTCCTTGCCCCCCCCTGAAAAATCTGAAATGACGTACCTGGTCCACGCCTCTTCATCCTGTTTACCACACCTTTAAGCCATCTCATAAAATCCGCCTTTGTTGACCACCATCTCTACGCTGATGACACCCAACTCTAAAAATCCTTCTCCCCAAGCTCTTATTCCACCTCCATCACACAATTACTCAATGTGGTTAATCTAATCTCACAGTGGATGTCATCAAATCTCCTCTGCCTTAACCATTCCAAAACTGAATTCATCAACCTAGACCTTCCTGATCAAATCAAGAAAATCCCTGAACCTTCCATACACCTATTGACTAACTCATCGTCTCTTACCTTTACCTCTGACCCCAGTCCGAAACCTTGGTATTACCTTTGATGCAAACCTCTTCTTATCTAACCACATCTCCAACCTTTCGTGCTGCTGCAACATGCACATTCGTGATCTCCGACACATCCGGCACATGCACAGAACTGTATCCACCATTGCTACCTCTATTGTTCATTCAAAGCTCGATTACTGCAATTCCCTCTTCCTCAACCTTGAATCCACCCAAATCAAGCGTCTGCAACTTATCCAAAACTCACTAGCCAGAGCTATCACTATAAAACGCCCAAACATCATATCACTGCCATCCTCAAAGCACTCCATTGGCTAAAAATGCCAGAGCGAATCCACTTCAAAGTCCTATCACTTACCTACAACTTCCTACAGTATTATTCCCAACCCAAGTATCTCCGTTATCTCTTAACCATCCAGGCAACCCGCTCCACCCGAGCACCCTCCTTTCTCAGTCTTTCTCGGCCACCGGTCACTACAAATCTAAAGTTCTCCAACCGAGTCATATCCATATCCATGCGGGATCCCCTGCAACCGGGCCCATGAAAAGCTAGCTATATATACGTCACTGGCGAGGCGTGGTCCACCTGACGAGAGAATTCTAGGATCGAATAGAATGGTTTCAGATGCTTACGGAATTAGTATTAATTGGGAAAAGACCAAGAGCCAATCACATAGGAGCATCCATTTGACCCCGTATACTGTTTATTATTCATTATTGGGGACGGGGATAGATGAATGATAATAGGCCTACTCTTCTATGAAGAACATAAGATCTTGAAAGACGGGTTCGATACCCGCAAGTCCCGTTAAGTCGACTCAGCCTTCCACTCTCTAGGGGGCAACAGTAAAATCAGCGGGCGCCTAACAGATTGCCAAGACGTGTGCAATAAGACCTTAATACTGACTGAAACCTCTCATTAACCATAAACTCTCAGTTAGGCCTATCTAAAGTAAACCTTATTCTGAAATACTTTCATTCATAGCTTAACCCTACTTCTCCTCTCCTTTAATAAATGTTGTTAAGTAGCAAGTTGCGTTAATGTCAACTTGAGTCTACGATTTAACTAAATTGATTGATTGATTGATTGATTGATTGATTGGATGTAATTAATACAGTTCAATTAGTATGGGCCTAAGTGCACTGTGCAATCAGAGGTCGGACTTTGCAGGTTGATGCTTTATCTGCAAATTCATTGTAGAAGGCTTTTCATCATATTCGTTTTTATTACTGATCATATACTGGTTGACAAACCGCAACCGTGGACAAGTTACACTGATTAAAAGCTAGCATAAAGCAAAGAATAATAAAAGATTTGAGAAATAACCTATAGAATATTGCTGTTAAATTTTGAATCGTTCAGTAGATGTCATTATATATAGAATACGAGGTATATATAGTTTTTGTCATCCTTCGGTGGGAGTTGAAAGGGGTGGGCACGAGGTCTAAGCCCTGGAAGCAGACTAACTCTAGACGGAAAGAGACTGTTGAGAACGTGGCCAGAATTCCATATTAGCCTACTGGAGGAGTCGGTGCTCGGTTTGGCCAACTCGTTCAGCAACCGCCAGCGCACTGTCCGAAAGGTAGCCCACTCGCACTGTCAGTGGCGGCGCCAGGGGTGGGCTAGGGGGTGCTTAGCCCCCCCCCAACTGTGGCTCAGCCCCCCCAAACAAAACGCTGAAAATCTCTGAAGCTTTGCAATGCTAACATGGAGGAAGGGAGAAAGGGAAGAGCTTAGGGCTTCAGCCCCCCCAAACCTGAAATCCTGGCGCTGCCACTGCGCACTGTTTGCAGCGGTTACATATAAAATGATATAATAGCTGTATGAATTCAGATCGTAGTGACTAATTCAAACCGTTTCATTGTTACTTAAACGTTCGATAGAAAGGATATTATACTATAGCTATAGGCTTCAGTAGGCTAATTATCGTAGGAATAATTCTAACAGTAATTGTTGTAATAAATAATTAACTTGGAAACAGTGACATAAGATCCTGCAAACCATTGAATGATTTAGCGTTGCGTTTAGCTAAATAGCCTAATTACTTGCACCCCTGTACAGCTCGCCTAATAATTAGCCCTTAGACTTAGAGTCTATAAGCTGTAGAAGACTGCGGGATGCTACGGGCTAATTCACGCCTACACTTTAGCGCGCTTGCGTCTTGCATGTTGGCTAACACAATGGAATTAAACAGCGCTACTGTGAGGCAGTTATGCGATGACGCTGCAGATGTATAGGCCTATGTTTACAACCACGCTGAGTGGGCCTAGCCTATACGACATCAGAATCTGTGTTGGGGTTTTAGAGTGGACTTGCCTAATTATGAAGCATAATCGTGTTGGCTTAACTTTCGAGTAAAACCCAATTAGCCATTGCGTGTATATCGTTGCATCATCGATGAGACATAGGCCTAGGCTAGACCACTGCGTCACGATGGGTTCCTTATCGTAAGGCCGATGAATAGGCCTACGTACGAGTGATGTTTAAATTGAATTACCGATTTAGTATTATTCAATTACAAACTTCATTGAGGCTGGTGTCTAAGGCACAAGGAATCAGAGGCGGCGATCTCGGGATGGTAGGGCCAGGGAGGGGGACGAGTGGGACAAGTTCCCTCCACCTTTAACAGTGAGGAGGATACATGTAGGCTACAGTCACACAGTAGGCCTATAAAGTTGTCCCCCACGAGTTTGAAAGAAACTTTTCGATTAGCCTAATCATGCATTGCCTACTTATACGACAAAAAGGTCGCCGTTGTTGGACACCCCCCCCCCCCCGACAAACCTTGTTTCCCCCCTCAGAAGAGGGGGACTAGATTAAAGACTGATGATCACCGATTACCACCGTAGCACCATGCTGTCTCCTCGGCTTGACCTCCCCGGATTCTGACACAGGGCCGTCTTATTCACTATATAAATAGGGCCTACGAAACTTTCAGGGGCCTACGAAAGACTGAAAATGAGATAGGCCTATTGAACGATTGACCGGGAAATTGGAAAAAGAAAAATTGCGTTCGTGAATCATGATTAAATAGTTATGACGTAAAGAAATAACGTGAATGATTTAGCTTTAATGCAGAGTTCAATGGCAGTTGAGTTGGGAGATCTACTGCTCTCTGACCTGGCACAGGATTGGGAAGGAAGCTTGGCTATTCCGGACTGGATTTGATATAGCGCCTGTGTTAAGCTAGCTGGTCTCCTTGGCATAGCTTTCGTGTTGTGCTGAGAAATTTGCAGAATTACATTACATTACCTTTCAGCCTGCCGAGTAGGCCTATTTCCTGCTCACAATAATAATTAGGGCCTATGCGCGTGAACCTTTTTTAGCAATGGATATTTTAATGAATTTAGGCTATTTTATTGAATTGACCGGGCTTGCTTGATTGTCACGCACAGCGTAGAAATGAAATTTAGAGTTTTACATGCTAGAAAAGTAACCACTGTTTGAAATAAAGGAACACAAGGAGAAACAAACATATTAAAAAGTTTGGAGAACCGGGGTATCGATCCCCGTACCTCTCGCATGCTAAGCGAGCGCTCTACCATGTGAGCTAGTTCCCCGCATGAACAACAATGTCGAAATAGTTACTATTGAAAATAAAATGTAAATTTATTAAATCGCCTACTTTGATAGTTGTGAGGCCATTACAGTAGTAAAAAAATAGCATAAAACCGGGTAACGGTTTTTAAAGAAAACAGTGAATGTGTAAAAAATTAGAATTAAATCGCATACATTGACCCAGTAGATTCAGTATAATAGCACCTGGTATGATAAGATGTATGCTAAGGTCAAGGTAAATTCAAACGTTCGTTTCTCCACTATTGCTGCATATCGTTTTATGAAACCTTACTCCATCCTGTTTGAATGGTCTGAACACGCATGTGCCACTCTGAGACTGTCAATGGCCTCGCTGACAAGGCGTATCGCACGGCGTTCGGGCACCAGATTATTATTTACCAAAAAGCCCGATGTGACGTCACACGTTTCCTGACAACGAGGCAGCGTCACGTGACTCGGGTAATGGCGGATGAAGTGGAGAACGAAGACTGTGGTATGCGACGACGTAAACGGTGTAGGCAATTCAACTACGAGAGACGCGACAGGCGGTGATCCCCGTGTGAATATGACAGCGGATTTTAGGAACTAAAGACTGATCATTCGTGTGTCGGAGAAGGAAAGGAGGATAGACGAAGAAACAATGGCCTTGGAGTTGAAACTCCACAGCCCTGCTGGAGCCGAGTCAGCAATCTATCAGTGGCCGCTGACCATCGGGGTCAGTTGTATTTTTTTTATCACCTGCCCTACTTAACTGTTGTAATTAATTTATTCAGAATTATGAATTCGAACAGCAAATTAGTGATCTAACACGGAAATAAATTTTCGTTGAATGAATTGTATACACAGGGTAATTAATGACCAATGTTTTCTGGGAAGGCGATGGACTTGAAATCGATGACCACAAGGTCAATAACCATCATGGTCAAGCGTCGGTGTGTCCTTTTCCATCTCAGTTATGTAATACAACTGTCTGTATCAATATTCAGCTTGTTTTAGATTATCTCCTCATGTTTACCCTTGATTCTGATATCATAAAACAATTTATTGAAGCCGAAGTCTGTAATGTATTTGGCTGCTGAGTGAGAGTGAACTATAAATTGTACACAATGAATAATTTAGCAGAGTGAAATGAGGTGGAAGTGGAGGAAGGTTATTTTTAACCTGTTTATCATTGACTCCATTATAATAAATTCATGACTATATAAAGTACACAATTATTGACGGGAAATGTAATGCTCACTAGTATTTGTGGACTCCTTCAGACAGAGGCATATAATAACTTGTAAATGTTCTTGGCTGCTGTCTTCTGTAATTCTTTAAAACAAACATTGGTTACATTGCATTGGCTCCACTTGCCTATGTTTTAACAGCATTTGTAGATGTGTAGTTAGAATAGAGAAATGTGTTCAGTGTAATTCACTAAGGGTGTCTCTGTCTGGCTCTCCAAAACTGATCTCGCCCATGTTATTTGATTCTATAGTATTAAACCAAAACAAATGTTGGTTTTGGCAGCGTGATGTTCTGCTATCACTGTAGTTTGCAGACGTAAAAAATTTTTGTTTAACGATTACGATTACAAATGTGCTGTTGACAAACAACCCTGTCATGGTTCTTAACTATCCTGCACAGAGCGCCTGTGCTAGTTCAGCAAAATGTCCCGTCTGGCATATGTCCTGCGTTGCTTCTCATTTCTTCCTGTCTTTGTCTGTCATTGCTCTTTCCCTTTTTCCGTCCCTCTCTGTGTTGTATTAGCTGTTGACTTTGAAAGCAGCTGCCGACAATATTCTCATATTGTTGCCAGGCGGCAATATCGCCACACCGTGTATGGACAGGGTTAAGCATATTATTATTTTATTGTGCTGCTTAAGGAGACTGGTTGTCTCATTTGCCAAAACTTTCACGGTGCAGTATAGAATTTTTTGGTGGTGAAACAGCTTTCTGGATTGACTTGTGTAGCAGTTTACGATGAAATGGCTCCTTGGCCTTTTTTCTGTTCCTTAAGCTATTGAAAACCATTTTGTTTGGCTGTGGTATATTTTTAGCATGGGAGTGCTTCTGATGAGCATCTTGAGGAGTTGTTGAGTTCAGTTACTTTAAACTTTACTTCAGTTATTAAAAAAGTATAGATATTTGACAGATTGTTTATTTTACTGCTGTAATGAACATAGATATAGGGATTACGTGAACAGTTAAGTTATTGTGATGTTTGGCTTTAAATTCAGGAAGATCGAGATGAAGGGACAGAATTTCTTGACACCATACGGTAGGAGAATTCTTACTATATGGTCTGTATGCAGTGAAATTGTTGCTTTAATTTCTGATATGGAGCAAGTTAATCAGTGAACTAAAGTAATTGTAATTATAATTGCATGGTTATTCTAACTGCCTTTTCAAGAGAACATAAACCATTGATTTAAACCACAGCAGCCATTGATTTAAATATAATATTTGTAGTGGTTGAGTTCATTCTTGATTATAGGTCATATGGAATACTCGGTTTATGATATTGTATGTAAGTTCCCTTTGTATCATTTGGCATCATTATTGGAGGATTTGCCTTTAGAAAGTTTGCCCAGTACGGTTAGAACAACTTGGAACAGAGTCTTGTTACAATATGCCATGTGATATGGCTACGAAACATTGTTTAATCTATTGGTCTCTAATACCTTCTGTAGTGTCGTTGGCATAAATCCCAAGACATCAACCAATGGTTGGGTCAAATGAAATAGCAATTGGAGACGCCAGATTGAAATCTGATAGATCAAGGAAACATACCTATAGAAGGAGTGTTGGGTGTATCTTGATTGTGGACTTGTTTGACAATTTACTAGGTTTAAACATTCTTAGTGATGGGGCAATTTGCTGTATGTTCATGCTTACAACTTTTGAATTCTGATGCACACTTTACCTCCATTCATACTGGCAATGAAACACAGGGGACTGCGGGCCATGTTTGATGTGCAGGCCCTTTATAGATGTAATAGATGAGATTATTTAAGGTTAGAATAGACATCTTGCGGATTTGTGGTTACTTACTTACCAACTGACTTATCTTGCAACATGTAACCTGGTAGAGTTCTGGTGGTTCGTTCCTGCATAATCTAGGCCTTGATGGTGATGATGAAACTAGCTCTTGTGTCTGGCATGTTGTGTCTCTTCTAAATGCCTTTGGCATATGCTGTGTGGGTCAGTAAGCGAGTATGATGGATTGATTGAATGAGAAGATCCCAAGGCATCTCCATCTCAGTTTAAAGTCCATCATCTTAATTAATACGTTACATATATGTGATTTTAAACAATGGCACATCTTTAAACCTGAGCTGTAAACTAAATTAATAGAACAGTGACTGGTTAGAAATTGATAGTGTGTATTGTGTAATAATAACAATGACAGTGCTAAATAAATATTGCTAATTGTTGGTAATTAACGAAAAGTGGATTGTTGTTAATGAGAATGTCATTTGGCTTTGATAATTGTAATGACTGTCATGATGTAACTTTTCTTAATCATCAACAGAAGCAGAAAACAGGATCTAGTATTATTCATAGTCCCCTATTACAAATCGTAGTAATTTATCTGTTGCTTTTCCAAAAACAGTGCACAGTGTGGAGCATTGTGGTAAAAGAAGAGCCCCAGTTTTGATTTCTTGGAGAAAGTATAAGAGACATGTTTTTGCAGAAGTGATATCTGTTTAACTCTTTAACGACGAGCTGCATTGGTTTCTCAGTCACTTTTAGTACACTCTTATTGTTAAAGTGTTAAAGACAAGCTGAAGCTTTATAGAGGGCACATGTTTTGATGTTTTGTCATGACACAATTATCAGACGCACGTGCCTCTTATCGAATGCATGAACTTGAGAATTCATAATTTGAACTACTGACCTATAATATTAGTAACAGAGCTTATCAGTGTGGAAGCTTCAGTTAAGCGGGATTTCCACTCTGAGTAAGCCATTTGACTTTGTCACGTTCACTTATTCCTCCTAATCCTTTGTTTGCCAGAACAACAACCATTGTGTCCTGTATGCTTTCTCTTCTGTCAGTATTTTCATTTTCTGGAAATTCTTTGTTGTATGCGATAATCTAATGGTTTAAGTACTGGATTGTCAACACAGATGTCGGGGTTCTAATCCTTACCAGGGAAGAATTTGTTTTCTCTGTATTTGTGCTCCACCTTTGCCCCCTAGCCAAGACAGGTATTTTGAGTAGTATGACCATAGACTCTCAATGGGAAGGTCAGTGATTAAGTGATTTAAAGGAGAGGACTGGCCACATGTCCTCATATGCTGAGGCTTGGAAAATGAAATCGCTAGCACTTCACGCCCATGGTTGCCTCCCAGGCTAGCTTAAGGAACTGAACTTATCTTCTCTTCTCATCAGGCCTGTGTTCCGTGCTTGTGCTTGTTCAAGGATTGGTCACCATTGTGTCTTGTATGCTTTCGCTTAGGTCTGTCAGTTGTTTGTTTATGTGTACCCTGTCATGCATGTGTGAGCACACGTATTATTTTTGTAACTCAATTTAATGCACCCTTGACCCTTGTAGGATGTTATACAGTATGGCACCTTAATAAAAATCAACTAACTACCAATAATTGTTCATCTTTGTATCTGTCCAGCAGCCTGCCTCCTAGTTAATGAAGTAAAACTGTCTTTAAGTGATTTAGGGTAATTCATCCGTACATGCTGAGTTAGGCTTTGTTGGAACCATACAGGGATCAGAGTGTATTGTCGGCTGAATATTTGAGAATGTCTTTCTGAAAGGTCTGTCATCTGTGGGGAGGGGGATAGATGAATCGTAACACTCTTCTCGAACAGAATCTTGAAAGATGTGGTTCGAATTCGATACCGATGAGCTGTGTATAGGTCGACTCAGCCTTCCACTCCCTAGAGGGCATCTGTAAAATGAGTGGGTGCCTAACAGGCTGCCAAGATGTGTGTTCTATAAGATTTTGATAATTGCACTGTCATATGTTTCAATGTTACTTACTGCAGTTTGTCAGTGAGCTTGTCGGTGAACACGAATAATATATTATTATTATTATTATTTGTGAGCAGCTTGTGTTTTTGTTTCGTAGCTGGGTTTGTGAAGATGTCCCAGAGTTGAAGGTTATTATGGAAAAGCATATAGTCAAAGACTATGACATGAACAGGTATATACTTGATAAATCTGCAGGAGTTAAGCTGACATATGTCTCAAGCCCTTAAGAGTAAATAAATGCATTAACTGATGAAGTGTGGTAGTGATTTGTATGCTATGAAGAGACATACTCAAGTGAGTAGGTTGCACATCAGCAATTGTAAGCAATCAGATCGTTAAAAATTCATGGACTTTTGTATGAAGGTTAAATGTTAAATGAACCTGATAATGGTATTGTTATTACTGCTGTCGGTCATTTTTGTCAATTTTTATGGTTAGAAAATGTAGTGGAAAAACCAACATTAATGGAGTTATTTCATTGTTTTAGGGCATAACTGAAATCTGGATTTGTAAACTGATTTTGTCCATTTTTGGACTATAGGGAATCATCCAGATCTGGAATGTCTAACCCGCCAATTAATAACAGTTGTTTTTTCAATCTACCCTGTATCCCACACAGGTGGCCAAGGCCAGCAATTGTTAGGCCTGTCAATCAGTGAAGAAATATATAGCAGCATAGGAAAGGGTGTGACTGACTGGCAGTTCATCCATCCTACCACCTACACTAAGCCATTAGCCAATGATGACTATGGTAACTTGGAATCAGGCCTTAGTGCATAGATTTAAGAACATACATTATTACTAATTGGAATGGGAATCCACAAATTAGTGACCTATAAATACAACCTGGCAATCCGAATCAGCCCAAAAAATCAAAATTGGTTATGCCCTACATTGTTTAGATAGTTTACATCTTGTACTTTTTTGAGTGCTAGGTATTTTTGAATGCACTCAACATATTATCCTGTGCAGCTGTGTTGAGGTGTTTTACTAAACGTTCTGCTGCTGATGGTGGTGTTTTCCAGTTATGACAGCATGAAAAATATGTGCGACCGATATAACCGGGCCGTTGACAGCATACGGCAGCTGGTATGTCTGCTAGTTTGTTTATATCCTCTTGCATTTGTGGGCTTAATTGTGCTAGTTCAAGATTATTCTGTTGACTGAATTTTCTGAATTATTTTTGTATTCTGCATGGACTATTGGACTTTGGAGTGTTTTAATTTAGCTGTTGGAAGGCTTCTTGAATGTGGGTGCTTAGTGTAATGTTGGGGTAATGGATTTGTTTTGGATGGTTAGTGTGTCATGGCCGGGTTACTGGAATTTAGAGTACTGAGTATGGTGGCATCAGTGTGTTGATGATTTGTATAGCTCATAGATGGGATGATTATCACTAAATTTACAAACAACTCTTGAAATATGCATTTTAATCTGTATTTAGTCAGTTGAAATATCTTATTTTTAAAGCTTTTTTAACTATAGCTTGCTTTTGGCATTTATGATTCCTGCTGTGTAAAAGTTTTTTGTGTTAATTATTATGCCTAATTAATAACGATTAGAATTTATAGTATTTTTTAACTTTATCAAAGCGAAACAGATTTATAGTTTCTGTATCTCTGGGTACTTTTTATGAATTAGGACTTTATTCTTTTAAATTATTAACTTTTGACTAATAAGCCTGTGTTTTGTTGATGGAAGCACTTGTTGATAATTATTTTGATGCTTAATAACTATAATCTGTTTTCTTCAGAAAATTATATTGGACATTACAGTCCGATTGGCAGCTTGTGAGCATTCTGTCCAAGCATTCCAACCCACAACAGTCATATTTATTAAATTTATGTAATTATATTATTTATGTATTGTGGGAACCAACATGTGCAGTGAGCAGCATTAACCGATTATGTGAAGCAGTTCTTTGTTGGGGAAGTCTTGAAACTGCACACTCCATGTTACTGTAAATCAAGGGCTGTGAAAGTATGTATGAAACTGTGATGGATGGATGAATTGTTGGTGAGATGGTATTTTAATTTCTTCCATTTCCTTTTCAGTGGAGAGGAACAACAAATGAGAGACGTCTAAGAACTCGTCCTTCAAATGGATTGCTGAAACACATTCTTCAACTCTCCTATAATCGTGCAGTAGACGATCCAGAAAATCTCAACCAGTACGAGCCATTCTCCCCAGAGGTTGGCTTACCTTGTCATCTCTCAGTTTATTTTTGTGGTTGGCAACTTACTATCATGTCTGAGGGATGATTAAAAGCTATTCCATGTGCAATGATATGTAATATTCTGTATGCTAGTTTATGGTGTAGATTCATATGTTATTTTTTTCTTTCTGATATTGCTTCAGAGTCATAATTTATATAGGATGTGTTTGGAATACAAAAGTAGCTTCAGAATAGACCACTAGTGGAATATCACGTTACATGTAAATTACGTTCTTGAAAATGAAGCACATGAACTATTACCCAAACTTGACTTTAACTATAATAAGCACATCTGAAAATATTTCCAGACACCTCTGTCAAATTAACTTATTTAATCAACATAATTATGGTCAAATGGGTATGCATGAACATTTTCAATAAGTTTAAGCTGGACACCATTCATTGGTAATTGTCGTAATAAACTCTGATTTTTTAAATAAAGTGCCCAAACAAGCTAAGCTGTGAGAAGCAGCTTATTTACAGGAAAGTGATAGGTAGTATATGGTATAAAATTCCTTGGTAGACAATCATTAATGTAAGATAATAGGGACACAAGAACTGTTCTTTTTAAATGCATCAGGCTACTTATTTGTGATTTGTGATTTGATTGCATTTTGATTCTGTGCTTTAAAAAGTGGACAACAGGCTTGGAGCATCATCTGTTTGGTACGAATAACCAGTTGATAACGTAAATAGATAATTAATAATGATGATGATGATAAATGTTTTCAGGTTTATGGTGAGACAAGTTTTGAGCTAGTGGAGCAGATGATCGATGTTATCAAGTTTACCAAAGATGATTGTTTTATCGATCTTGGAAGCGGTTAGTCTTATAATGTGCTGTTCCCTACTTTGTGATGCTGACAAGTTCTTGATTTGTTTATACTGTGAAGTACAATCAGTTATAGAACCAAGTACTGAAGTCCTGTAAAATCACAACAAACAGCAAAGGTTTATGTAATGCTGTGATCGTAATGTGCATGGCGTCACCTGATGGGCGACAAAATCCAAAAAATTAATCCATCGATCATACTGTATTTTCTGTACTATTATTTAGCTACTTTGTATAAGGCACAGTAACACAAAAATGGCAACTTTTTTGTAAAATGAAAACGTAGAGGGACATGGCACACCCGTAGAGTGCCGTATACAGGTGGTCAAACACGTATAAGTACATGTGCTGTCAGCAGCTGTAAATCTATGGCCATTATTAACAAATACTTGCTAAAACAATAACCTTTTGTTTACATTAAATTTTATGCACTTCTGAAATTAAATTTTTCAATATTTGGTGTTGGTTTTCGTTTTATGGTAGTTTTAGTTATTTTGAAATTAAGGATTAAAACCTTTGCTGTTTGTTATGATTTTATGCTGACAAGTACTTGGTTCTATATCTGATGTAGCTGAAAGGACCCAAGGACAATATATTGACTAATAGAGAGGCAGTTAGCCAGAGTAACTGATGCAGCACCTTTATATAAGTCGCTACCTGTGACTCTTGTGAAAAAAACGTGACTTCTAGTTCAGAAAATACGGTAGTACAGTCAGTATCCAACAGGTCAAAGAAATCAGGTGGCAATCATTGCCTTTGAGATGAAAAACTTATGCTTACTTGGATAAATTTATAAACGTGGTTTTTTACAGGTGTGGGACAGGTAGTATTGCAGGTGGCAGCTGCAACCCAATGCCAGAACTGTTATGGTGTCGAGAAAGCAGAATGGCCAGCTAAATATGCTGAGGTACTCATGCACAGTTTTTTTTTAGAGGTTTTAAACTGGAATATATATTTGAATGTCCAGGTGCATGCATATTTAACATACACAATTACACATAGATATATACACACACATTCACACATGCTATACTTACATTTATAGAAATTGTTGATTTAATATACACTAGAGGCTAGGTATTTAACTTTTTTTACATGATTTGTAAATTTTCCTGATGTGCAACAGTAATTAAATGGTTTGCTTTACATGTTGTTATGTATATACTTGGCATTTCATTTATTATTTTTGGTTCTATCCTGATTTTGTCGTTTGATTGTTTTTATACTTCCTGTAAGCGATAATTTTAACGATTTTCTTTACAAGGACATGGCAACTGAATACCAAAAGTGGATGGACTTCTATGGGAAGATTCACGGTGACTACAACCTGGAAAAAGGAGACTTTTTGTCAGAACAGTGGATGGAAACAATTAACAGTGCAACGTAAGTAAATTTCTGTAATTCACGCTGCGTTAAATTGCTTAATACTTTTGCAATGTTTTATCATTTAAAGTGGGATATTTCTGTGATTTTTCAGATTTTAGATTCTGTTCGTATAAGTGAGCATTTAAATGTTAATAGAAGGTTTCACAGTTTTGTACAGTGTCAGCTGAAAGTAGATTTAATGCTATCATAGTTATTTAATGAATAGTTTAGTAATTCAGTAGGTCCTAGATTTTTTGCCAATGATCAAACATTTGAAATCGCATTTCGGTTATGATCCAATGTGTGTAATGTTGACTTGCATGGAAATTTACACCAGTCTTTATTGGATTTACAGCAGAGACATGTTTTTTGTTGTTTATTGTCTGTCATTGTGGTTCGTGTTTAAACTTCTTTACTGTAGTTTTAATTATGTGGTAGGAGTCACTTGAAACCCGTGAGAAGGCCTTCTTAGGAAATGTTTGAGTGGTGATTTTGGGTTTCTTAACCACTGCTCTTGAGAAGGCCATCTTGGTGATAGCCTTGGGTTTGGTAACCTCACTGCCATAATGGCTGAAGATTCTTAGAGACATAACAAATCAATGTGGCCTTGGATCTATTGTTTTAGTACGGGCACTATGTGACTATTGCCAATACGATAAATGTTCCAACCTGAAGACTGGTAATTAGCTTGAACAGTGGCTGTGAAGTGAATAACCGTGCAACAGCCAAGCCATTTTTTTTGTTGGGTTGATTACACCTTCGATCCATATCTATTTTTGCTTTGCCAGGGCATTAACTGTCAGCAAGTCATGAACTGCCATAAAATCCTTTGTCTATTTTCTTTGTATTAATGGACAGAGACTTTAGGTGGCTGTGACTAGAGATGCCCATGTTCCAAGTGGCAGGTGAACAAATGACTATATGCAGAAGTATTCGAAAAGAACATGCTCGTAGAAATGGAACTGTTTATGCCTTCCATTTGCAAATGACATCTAGGTTATGAGCTCCTTTTTGGTTGGTTTTGGAGATTGATTTCTTTTTTGGTCTATCTTTCACCAAAATAAACCCACGCATGCCCTTGATTTTGGCATGGACAACAACTTTACGTAGTAGCACCCACCGACTGATGCCGTCAGCATTATTACAGTGGCTCTGTAGAAGTTGTTGCATTATTTATTAGTTATCGTTACGTGCACATTACCCGATTTGATTTTTCTGCAAGACAAACTTGATTTTGGTAGAAAATATCATGAAATTGAGCAATGCTGTTTTGCCACTTATAGCAATGTTTTAGAAACATTTATTAGCATGTTTGTTATTTGATTGCAGTGTCATATTTGTGAATAATTTTGCATTTGGTCCTCAAGTAGATCATCAGGTAAAAGAAATTCTGTTATTCCTTCATTTATTTAATAAACTATAAATCGTAATTGTAAACTTTGAATTTCTAAAGCGTTACTGTACCACTAAGCCCAGAGCACCAGCTTATTTATGAGCACTGTGTCGTATCGGAGAGCGATGTCCAGTGGAGGTCTGAATCTGGTCGTGAGAGAGACCAGAGAGAGGAAACGGAGCAGTTGGTAAGGCAGGTTTCGTTGAGGATGAGAAAGCTGGGAAGGCAGAGGATCGGATGGATTGGCGTAGGAATTCTTGAAGCGATACAGGAACACTTTAGCACACTTTATTATAACTTGAATTAAGATATAGAGTTTTTGGGATATTTGTCACGAATTTAATTTAGCATTAGGCTGCTACCACATTTTAATGCAACCTAGTTAAAGTGTGACCATGTTATAATTTCGATTAGATTTCTTTTGCAATCACATTTCCAGTATTGTGATTTTTTACTAGCATGATTTTGCTATGGCTTGTTCCTTGAAGTTTAAGAACTAGCTTTGTGTATATAACCAGTAAGTTAGCCTAAATGGCTTCAATATTTGATAATATGGTGTTAATTTATTCTGGTGATGTAATATCAGTTTCTTTTAAGCGGTTAGAGATGCAAATGGCTTTCTTCTGCAGGTGAAGATGAGTACAGGAGAGATTAATTCTTTGCAGACCAAAGACGTATATTAGAAATAATGATAGCTGTTGTTGGACGTTTTTGTTCTAGCTGAAGTTACGTTTTGCGAACATTAAAGAAGGAGCGAGAATTGTTTCATCTCGATCATTTTGTCCGCTTAACTTCCACATCACAGATCGGAACCTGAGTGGTGAGTTGATCATTTCATCACTGAGTAATGGTTGTATGTGGGAATGTTCTTTTCATGTAAAACATGTCTGATTAAAATACACTGATCAAAAAAATAAAAAACAATGTTGTAATCAGGAGTCAGTGAGCTGTACCGATTAATTGGCCATACTCATAATCGAGCCGATTATTAGAGCAATCGGTATAATCGGTATCTGCAAAAATAATTGTTGCCAATGTAAAAAAATTTACAATTGATGTTTTTTGCACAATAGTCGTTACAAAAAGACAAATGAGCACAAATATCTATGTTTTGTTTCTTATTATTGATTTATATTTAGCATTGCACTACTTACTAGGTGCCATAAAAACCAAGGCCTATTATATACAGGACTGGAAACTCCTTATGCAACGTCGTGTGCCTAGTTTTCGGGCGATAATGAAATAGTCGGCTTCATAATCAGTATCGGCTATTTCAGTAATCGGCTATATGCAGGGGCGTCTACACCATAGAAACCTTGGAGCAAATGCTCCATCCAAGAAATAAGGGGGAAGATCTGTCAGTGTGTTTGCCACCATTTTAGGGGGGAAGGAACGGGGAGGGGGAAGAAGAGGGGGAAAAGACATGTTGCTCCAATGACTTAGGGGGGATAGACGTCCCTGGCTATATGTGGTATCGACATAATTGGCAAAAGCGGTATTCTGATACATACTGGTATGTAGAACCTCAAACGGGTAAGAAAATGTTGCTTTGCTACTGATTTGTTTGTGCAGAGTCTTGATTGTTCTGCTTCATGCAGATATTGGAACCATTATGAAAGTGGAGGAGTTGTCTGCCCTTCCTGCAGCAGTTTCTTGGACCGACAAACCGTTCACTTACTATCTCCACACCATTGATCGTTCTCAGGTGAAAAGTGTTTCAGGTGTCTGCAGGTACGAGATGGTTAACCAAAAGTCTAGCAATTTGACTGTGATTTTGGTTGATTTACTCCCATAGATTGCCAGTATGAAGAATATTCAGTTTGATTAATATCTATACTTGTGCTTGGTATTTGAAGCAGGAGGAGCACGAGACTAACTCTTGCACATAGTAGAGTTGGCAGATTGGCTGTGATCGGTGGTGCATTTGAGGGCGAAGTGAAAATGAGATATTCAGGATTTTTGCAGGCCGGTTAGGACATAACTTCAATAGTGCAGTGGGTTGTATTAAACGAATGGTGATATAGAGAAGAAAGCATGCTGTGCTTTCAAGCGGGGAACCAGAAGATGCTTGTGTTCTCTCCCATATGTTGTGATGGTAGTGAAAAGACAGATCTATGCATTGCAACAATATATTGTATATTTTAATTTTTTGCCTCAAAAACAGGATTCCAGTGCTGGGGATCTTGCTCTAGTTCTTGTTTGTGACCCTTGCAGTTGGAGAACTATTTCAAGAATCTGACAAATTCGGTTGGAGGACCTAAGAAAGTTCTTGGAGAGAGGCAAAGAAAGAAAGCTGTGGATTCACCAGACGGAACTGCCAGTGAAACGTCTCAGGTAATTTAAGTTAGCCTTTCGATTTTGACCTTGTAATACACGTTTTCCTTAATGGGATATGACTCCAAAATATAACATTTATTAGGGGTTCAAGTGTACATTTTTACCATTTAAGTAGATGGATATTCCTTTAACATGGAAGACATAATTTGTTATTTTCAGACTCAGAGGCTGGAAAGCAGGAAGCCTAGGGTGAGGATTTTACAGAGTCGATCCTTCCGACGAAAACGAGGCAACACAAAAGAGAACGTTGACAACAGAACCTTACGACCTGTAATTCAAAGAGATCTAAGACATATAACAAGAAGAAACTTGTCTCAGGGACGAAATGTAAGAAACTCTTTTTGCAACGTGTTTATGGAGATTGGAACCAGTGCCGGCCTTAGGATATTTCGGGGCCCCATGCAGAGTATACTGTGCGGGTCCATCGTGACACAAGTCAAATTGTTTTCCATTGGTAATCATTTCATTTTAGTAGATTGTTAACAAGTACAAGTCAGATTTAACGATACATGAGAATTCTGGGATGTAGAGGAAGTTGACTTTTATTTTATTGACAAAAGAGAAGATTTAATGATTTTAATCAAAAACCATAAAATTATTATCAGGGTGTCTTGTTCGTGTTAATTTTCTGTGACGTTTCGGGCCCCCCTAAGTTGCGGGCCCTGTGCGACCGCACAGTTCGCACGCCCCTAAGTCCGGCACTGTTGGGACTTACCATCTGTTAGGTACCTCAGCTCATCTATGAGCTCCTTCATGAATTGAATGACAAATTCTGTGGTTGATTCCCCTCACTTGACTTAGTTGACTGCTAAGCTCTTAAATCTATTGATCTTTTGACATGGTCTGGTCTGTGATCTTGCTGCTGACTGATTTGTACATGTTGAACTTTGCATCTCTTCATAATTACTGACATGAAATGGTTTGCGGTAATTTGTTTCAGCACAAGGATAAAACTTTATCAGAAAATGTTCGGCCTAGAAGGAAATTCCCGACTAAGTTTAAGAGAGGTAATTAAAACGTCAGTGTGAGCAAAACGGATGTTATGGTTAAACTTGTGTAAGTAGCAGATTATTACATAATTGGTGAGTATATCATATCATTTGACTGTTATATAATATTCAGCTAATACTGAATGTTCATAAAATGTTCACCTAAGTTGTGGACTCGGTTTCTCATATACTGGCGTTTTGGGGAAATATTCAGTGAAATAATTCTAGCGCTGGAGTAAAAGGCAAGTTTAGTGCCATAGAGTGGTGAAACTCATGAATTATGAAATAAGTAAATTGTATGGTCAGGACTGTGAATGAATGTTGAATTAGCGATTGCTCAAATCAGTTAGACGGTATATCTTGATTTGTCTGTTGAGTCGATGAGCTTTTGAAATTACTAGGTGGTTTAGCCGTTAGTGCACTAGCACTGAAGGACTAGTATCAGGATGTGCAGTGCTCTACCATCCTGACTTGTTTGATCATACCAGGTCAGAGAAAAACTGTTTTGGCAAGAAGAGGAAAGGCCAGAGTGTCATCTGCGGCTATGAGTGCACTGGACATTTTCCACAAAGAAGCTGTTATGACTGCCACCTTAAATGGTATGTCTGTGTATAGAGAATCATTTTCTCATGTTACGTTACATTGCCTGCCTTCGTATGTTACTTGAACTTGAATTCTTGGTATCAGATGCGAACAGCGTAATCTGATATTTTTCAGGATGTGTTTGCAGAGCAACTTCAATAAAGTGTGTGGCTTGCTTATGGGTGAATGTGAAATCCATTTTGGTTGATTGTTGATAATGTCATCACTGTGTACTAAAAGTCCTTGGAATTTCGTGAGGTTGGTTGTTTTGCTTGAACTAGCATATAGCGTATACTTGTATTAATGTATGTGTGCATATTTAGGAACATCTGGAAACCATTTTACTATTGTTTGATCCTTTAATGATTAGAGGGATTAGTGTCCATGCATTTTAGTACATGCTTGTCGTTAAAGAGTTAATCAGTTGTCGGAATGAACAGCTCTGTAGTCGGAAAATGCATTCAATAAGATGAACACTAGTTTTTGTGTTTATGCTGTTGTTTGAAATTCTTTACCTGGAATTTTTAAATACTGTACAGGATATCAGCGTCCAGCATCGTTTAACGACAAGAGCATGCTGACAACTGTGTCGGTGAAACAGGAGAATAACACTACCTGGTGTCCTCCACAAGCGGCCAGCATTGAAGAAGCACTGCAGAAACTTATAGGTATGAGTAGCTTCATTCCAAGTCATAACCAGAAGAAAACGATGAAAGACCACTGGATTTGGTTTTCTTGTGAACCAAATCACGACCAGGCCAAAAACCAGTCATGGGAACCCGTGGAATGGTTTTTTAGTGGTCCAACATCATAGCGAGATGAGTGAAGGCATTAAAACTTGGCATAGGTTTAAAATGTTTGTATCGAAGATTTGGTTTGATTTTGTGGTCAGCAAGAGCTTAAGCTGAAGTGCTTTTACAGACGTCAAACCATAAATGTTTTTGCTAACCTTTTGCTCACATGAGAGGAAATGGTTGGCAGAAAGGAGTGCATTTTAATGCCATTTTGGGTCTTGTTTTAGGGAGGTAATAATGTGAAGTGATGGTTAAGGTTCTGTGTCGATTGCTGTCACACCAAATATTAAAAACTGGTGTTCCTGTATGTTTGGCTTTGGTGTTCATTTAATGGAACTTTGTGAATGTGACCTGTAATGGCAATGTTTTGTGTTTTAGTGAGCAAATTTCTGTGCTTGCTGTGTTCGTGTTAAAAGGCTTTTGTTTAATTCGGTAACTTCGTTTTCTGTTTTGTTTGTAGATTCCTTTGAGCAGCAAATGTTATCATGAAGAAACCAGAACGTCCAGAGAGACCTGGTTAATATTGACTCTTTCGTTGTGTTTTTAGGTTCCTATCAGATCTTATCAGATCTTCCCAATCTGAAGATGGCAAACGACCAGATTGCTTTCGCTAACAGTAATTCCTGTTTTATTTGTAGATACCTGACGAAGAAAGTATGAAGAAGAAGAAGAGGGCATTTTGAATATGATTTAGCATTTCACTGACTGTTTTGCTGTGTTTTTAGACACATATCGGACGCAAATGCTGTCATTTCTGCAATACATGAGAACGCCAGCATACCACGATAACATTGTGCTGCAGGTTGACAGAGAGAAGGTCAGATCACATTTGCTTTAAATACTTGGTTCAATACGTGATTTCTTTATTAGTTACATTTTTGCATCTGTGGTGTTTAAATTCACAGAAGTGTGTGTAGCCTTAAACCTCTTTGTTCCATGGCTTCGACAGATTTGTTGCTCATCCATAGCTGAGAGAACTGTTAGTGTTATTGTCAAGATGTGTAAAATAGGATACATGTCATGACAATAGGTAAGTAATTTCATTGCATGAGACAAAATGTCTTCCAGGTAGACAAATAACTGCAGTGTTATTATGTTAGTAGGGTAATCAGGCTGCTATCAGCTCCTCTTGTTTCGCAATGCCATAAGTGTAATGGATTGGTAATGGAAAGACTTTCGAACAATTTTCATTTGCTTCGGTCGTTCTGTTCTTTTCTTAGATGATTGTTATTAAAGCTATTATTTCTGCATGTATTTCCGTCACTGTATAATGACTAATTATATCGATGACCAGTGCTGAGCAATTGTGAGTGAAGAACTTGCTGAAGGTCCCTACATGGTAGCGTCTCAGAAAAAGGCTCGAATCAGTACTCTCAGAAGTCCAATTTGACAGCAGATAGCCAATTTGGAACTGTGCCCCATATGAGCCATCTAATGACTATTTGTGCATGCCTGGTACTCAGGAACCCGCACAGTTTAGTTCAATTTTCTGCAGATCTTGTTATTATATGTTAAGTCATTGCAATATATGTGATGCCGCGTATGAAAAGGGACCATAACGCGGGTTTGGAGTTATTCATACCACCATGATCAGCAAAGAATTCTGAAAATAATGGTGTATAATGTTGTACAGTGGGAGTATTATTGCTTTATCTGTAGAAGTTAGAACGTGATGTACCTAAATATGTGATTTTCGGTAAAGCTCATTTAAAGTTTAGAATGCCCATAGAAATAGCCATTTATTCGAATTTATATAGCTGAGCATTTAATTGAAATGTTTTGTTTTCATGAAACTGTTGTGCTAGATTGATAGACAGAATACCGAATACCAGCGAAAACCCAATTTCGATATTTTGATGGGTGACCATGTTTAAAGGCCTGTATCTCAGTAAATAAATCCCGCGTTATGGTCCCTTTTCATATGCGGCATCACATATCATGACTTGGGTCGGGAGTGCCTCTGAATTGTTGAGTGGCACTTTTATAAATGTTCGATTACAATTACAATTACAACATTGGGTAACTGGTGTCTTTTTATAGGGGTTCTACATCCATTTTCAAAGTTTTATTGTGTTAATACTTGTATTGCTCTTTATCCATTTACCACCTTTTTCGTAAATTCTTTTTGGTAATTCACATTGTTAACGTGAATTTTTACTGTTTGTTGTCTGCAGGAACTCAACAAGAATTTGATGGGACGAATTTGCAACCTGGAAATGGAAATTCAAATCCTGGAAAAAGATGGAAAGTCGAAAATGGATGCTCGGATGTCTGAGGTATCTGTACAACGTTTCAATAGTAGTTAGCTTCTAACCATTTGTAATATATAAAGGTAACAATCTGCCATCCATCTAAGCTGCACACTTGTGCTTTTATGTTTGACAGTTTCATAACCGTTGGAGACCCCATCAGGTTTAAGTAAGACATGCATGCCATGGCTTCTGTCTCCTGTGAGTATGATAATGAAATAAGTAATGGGTCAATCGTCAGAGGACGTTATGGTTTGATTTTCTTACTTCAGTATTGGATGTATGTAATTGTGAATTTTTTTCCATAAATGCATGCACGTGTAACACCTGTATTGCAATACGTCTGTAAATATTTGTACATGTTATTGTATGGAAGTGATTAAAAGGTGAATGTGTGCTAATGTATGTTAGTGTAAAACTGGTTTGTTGTTGAATATGTGTAGATGGGAATTGTGGCGCACACTCCAAGGCAGTTGATAGACGAAGCTACAGTCATCTTGCAGAACAACCGCTTTCTTGAGAGCAAGCTCAACCTACTTCAGGAGCAACTGTTTCACTTGGAAAGGGAACAAAAGAAGCTGGTTAGTCTCCTTACTTCCTACATTGTGTCTCGTACACATGCAGAGGCGTTTCTGTTTTTTTAGGAGTTTCTGTTCTGCAGGTGACAACTGTTACTGTTTTGCTATTGACTTCAGAACAGTTGTAATTTTATCCAATTGCTTTCTCAACTTTTAAATGTGCTGTAGTTTATAGTTGTATCTTGTTATTACGTGTACAAGCAGTTGCACCAATTCTCACGGCTGCATATTAGTACTATGGTGAATTGTAAAATGCCTATCTCCTCAGTGTCCAGAATTCAAAGCCTGATGCATTATTATGAAGCTGAATAATTTGCAGAAGGCAAGATTGTGTGGCTGTGTGATTGCTGTTATCGTACTTGCGTTTAAGCCGAAATATCCTTCCGCCCAAGTACTTTGTCTTTGACTGATAGGCATGTAAGTCAAGAGTTCTTACTTGAGAGAGCAGAGAAAGAAAGTGAAAAATATCCGTGTGAAGTGTTTTAAAGAGTCGATACTGTTTCACAGTGTCTTCAGTGCAACACTGACACAGTAATTAACTGTTTCTCTTGCTGCTATTGCAGGTGATTTTATGCAATATTTAGGTCTTTGTTATAGTTGTTGTTTATGTAACTATTGTGTGGTTTGTTTTGTCTTTAGCTTTCGCCAGTGACATCAATGTTTGACGTAAAGAAACTGCCGTCATTCCAGGTGATTAATTCGACTGTTAAATTCTCTTTATGAAACAATCGTGGTTGCTTAAATATGACTGTGTATAAGTGTGAAAAGGTTTAAGCCATAATAAGATGAAAATATTTTGTACTTTATGGCGGAATGTTTAGGATTATCGGTGATGGAGTATTCCAGAAGGCCGGTCCAATGCATGAAAAAGCGCACTGCTTGGATTGGATATATGGGGAATTTTGGTCCAGCAGCTTCCCAACACAGGAAACCAGAGCTCCCTAGTGTAGTCTGAGGCCATTGGTTAAAGTAGAATGTGCTTAATCTGCCAATGTCGTCATATTGTCCATGTTTGATTGTTTGTGCTTCATGATACAGCACCCCTTAGGTACATTTTGCGCCTGATATCTCCAAGGATTTCCTTTAAAGTGTCTGTTAACCGCTCTACTTAAATATTTGTGTGGCCTTCTATTCAGGAAAGGATCTGTTTAAACTTTGAGCTTTTAATTTGTTAAGTTTAACTCTGACCAACCACAGTTGTGCATTAGACTCTGGTGCTGTAGCAACTTGTATGTAATAATGATATACTGACCTCTAAATAAATTATGTGAAATGATTTAGAAATTTATAATTTGTTGTCAGTGATGTAACTGCTGTCCAGGTGTTGAAGGTTGTTCTGTGAGTTGTTCTTCATCATTGCTTATTACTTGATTATATGCTTTGCACTGGTATGATATATTTGGCAGGAATTCTTCAACCTTGAAGGTGCATCACCTACGCCAGTTATGCCTTGTTTGTCGCCAGTATCATCGGCCGCTCTTAATGGCTGTGCACAGAGTTCAGTACCTGGCTTTACTGCCAGAACAAAGACCAGAAAACGAACAACAAAGCCTCCAAAACCAATTAGAAATTCAGCAAAAGATAGTCACAAAGGTTCCTTTATGGCTGGCATGAGTTCAAAAGATCCTGGTCCAAGAAAACCAACTTTAGATGAAAGAATAAGGTCCCTCATTGAGACAGCTTTGCACGAAGATGACGATGATGATAAAACATATGTAGTTCCAAACAGCCAGGCCAATGGTGTAGTGCCAATGAGAAATCTAAATTCATTGAATGAACCGATTTTGGAAACTAAACCAAATGGTGCCATCAGTGGAACAAAGGTTGCCATGCTGGACAGCTTGAAGAAGAATACAGAAGCCGTGGACAACAAGAACATCCTAGGTGGTCCTTTATCTGGAACCTGGAACAATAATCTTGTACGCCCTGTGAGCTTAGGCACTCCTTTGCAGCAGGATGCACCACATATCCAAGATGCAAAGAATATGGATTTAGGCAAATTTAATGGATTTCCTTACCTGAAAACTTCTCCTGTGAGTGCTGATCCATCGTCTGTGGAGTCACCCAAGCTGTGCTCAGAGGCTTCGGGGCAGCCAATGGCGACTGATTATTCCCTGTTGTCGAAATCAATGACAGCCAACAAGCTGTCAGTGTCAATGGCCAACACTCCACAGCGCCATTCCCAGGGCATCAGTGAAGCGCCTCCAGCAAAGAGACGACTTTTCCCTGAAGGCAGTGATCGTTGGAATGGCACTTCTAAATCTGTGGCATCACCCTTGTTCGACAGTTCCCTGAAATTCATGCAGACTGGAAATGGTTTTTTGGTTCCTGACCTGCTGTCGGCCTGTCTCCAGCCGAATGGAACAAGTGCACAGCCAAGCGGATTTCCAGAAGCGGACACTGGTAGCGGGATGAGCAATCCAATGAATTATTCCGAAGATGTTGAAGGCCTGACAACGTTTGCCAACATTGCTTGTCTGATGTTGCCTGCTAAGTCACCGTCTAGTGCACTGGCACCAGTTACTCCAAGCAGGGCAGCTCTGCCGCAGATTGGGGAAGAAGCCCAAGGTGTACCTACAAAAGGGACAGGTAAGCCTATCTATTATATAGATATTGTCTGATGGACAGGTCCTAGAAAATATAATAGATGCACTGTGGTTGTTTTCAGTGTTGAAAGAGGTTTAAGTTTATGTCAATCAGTCAATCAATCAGAATTTATATCACTCCCCTTCAAGGTCTCTACTCAGAGGTGCTCTCAGGCCAGGCGGAAAAGAGCTTTCTTGAGTAGCTGATAGAACAGAGAGGAGGGGACCTGGGGAGGCAATGGATATCCAGGGGAAGAATCCGTCAGTCCCCAACTGGTGTTAACATGTCAAAATGCAGCCGCACCGATGTGTGTGTATTAAGAAGTTTTATACTTGGAAGTAATGACTCGAACTCGTTTGCTTTTCACTGTTGCCAGCATTCAGGCGTTTGACCTCTGCTGAACCTTTGTAATAGATCATAAATATAAACTTTGATGGTCAGTTTAAACGTTTATGACAATGGCATCTGTGTCGTAAGATAACATCAGTAAAGAGTGGATTGGACTATTTTGATACTACGACACTTGTGCCTTGAATGAGGAGGATGTTACAGTGATACTTGGCACTCATTTGTTGTTTTATAGGTAGTTAAGTGAGATGATGACCATCAACTGTCGGCATGGGCTTTTTTACCATGAGGCTAAAGAAGTCTTTGGATTGTATGAGATGTTGATACTGTAGTCACAGAATACAAGCAGTAGATGTGGTACTGTTTTTATCATCTCATCTGAACTAGGTTTAGCTGTACTCTTTGTTGAAGGATGTGCCGTTGTTATGTTTTAGACAATCATAAATGGGACCAAAGCAGAAAAGTAAACGATGGGTTCTTTGCTAATCAGAAGGACAAATTCTCGTTTGCTGACCTGGTTGGATATGCATCATCACAGATGAACGGGAGTAACGCATCAATGGCAAACCAATATACGTTGACCGTTGGTGGTTCAGACCACAACCCTCGTGACTCCTGGCCGCCAGCAAAGCGATTCCGACTTTGGAGAAGCAACTCTAGGGATTCGGCTACTTAGTATAATTAGAATCATTGGACAATACATGCTCGAATGCGTTAAAGCAGCAGCCGTGCGAGAGTGTGTTGTGTATGCTTAGGTTTGATATAAACGATATATGGTGTTAAGCATTGAATGGTTAAGTTTTGTGTTTCTGGGGAGCGCACAGAGTAACTGGGTTTCGGGGAGAAGATGTCGGTGCTGGCCGGCTCGTCCAGTCGTTGGAGGCCATGAACCGTGCACCAAAAACAATCAGGTTACACATTTATCACTGCCACAGTTAATAAATTGTCCATACCGAACTCAGGTCACAAGAGGCATGCTCAGGACGAACGGTGAATTGAACGTTTAGGGTAATTGGAATGACCTTAGCTTAGGTGGATGCAAAAAAAGTTTACCAGGAACGCTGGAGCGCCTGCTCTTCCGTTGACTGGAAACGGTGGAACATTGCCTGTTGGAACTTTGCCTGTTGTTCGTTAGGAAAAATAGGATTAATGGAAGATCTCTGGGATATTTTGCGTAGGACGTCTCGTCGTGCAGTTTTTTTCTGCCTCATTTCTGTGTTTGTACTTTGTAACGTAGTCTTCTGTAAGGATGGTAGAGTAGTTCTTGTGGATCTAGTTCAGTGATGCTTTGAGTCTGTAGTTTTAGAAGTTAATGTAGGATCGATTTCCATCGTGTTTGTTGGGAAGACTGTAGGGAAGTCTGTTATAGAATGTTTAAAGCATGGATTTGCGTGTAGCAAGTATCCAGACGTTTTCGGCAGAAATAACCAATTGAAGGACCTGTAATACTCAAGTTTTACTGTACTTCTTGTTACACAACAATTGACTTGATTTCTGAGTATCGTGCTGTAACGAGACTTGCTGAAAATTGGTTGGTTATGTGCTTACCAAATCTGGATAGTCAGAGCCTGCATACCTGAAGAACTGACAATTCTTCAGTTCTTACGATAGGAACATTAAAATGCATTGGTGCTTAACATGACTACATGCTCATATTGATGTAGGGTGTTCTACCGGTTTTTTTAACTGTATGAGTGCTAAGTACTGTATACTGGAGTATATATATGCTGATTATCAGTATCTGGCTTGCTTGTGTAAGCATCGGGGACTTTTGCATTTATGTTAATACAAGGCATGTTGCTTACACAGCTGCACTGGTTTTGCTCAGACCAGTTCATAACTGTTGTCTCTCTGTGCAGTTCCAAACTGGTTATCATTTCCAGTGTCGGTTCTGATAGAATTTGGTGGTTTGCCGAAAGTAATTTGACAGGCATACAGATCAGTAATGGAATAACTTAAATAACTTTTCTTTGTACTGTTAATTGTTTTATTACTGTATTAGTAGTATTTATATTACTGCATTAGTAGTATTTATATTACTGAGTATGCGTATGTGCAGTATTGCAAAAAGTCTTAAAAGTGATTTGTTATACTTGTTTTTAACTATCATACCACTAAATTTTCTCTGAGCAGTTCTGTTGGAATGCCTAGCGAAAAGGACTTGCTGTGTATGCGTTACTTCAGAGAAAAATACTTCAGAACAAAAGTAATTTCTTAAGGTCTTGACTGTAAGACCTAATAAATGAACTGTACGTAAAGCAGAAATAAAACATGTCAGATTAAAACTGCTACTGAAAATTGGTGGCTGCTTAGGAAATTTTTTGCCTATACCGGTTTGATGACATTGTTTTATGATGTTGCTCTGACAGTTGTTTCGTTTTTATTGTGGTGTGATAAAATATGTGAGATGGTGCTGCTCTTGTTTCTTGGTTAGGCAGCCGTCAGGCATCATCTTGTTGCATTCGTTTCCAGTTTTTTTTTCTACAAACTTGAAAGTAGTATTAGCAAATGTAGTTAGGTTATCTGTCGATTCTTGTTATACTTCACGATGAGCTGGCAGAAAATAAAACGAATAGATTTGCTTCTGGTGAAAACGGATTGAACGATGAAGTGCATCAGTCACTTCAAACGCATAAAGGCTAGGCTGAGAATTACGAAGTGAAATGAAAGTCGTATGTAGATGTTAGTAATTGAATTGCGAAATGAAATGAAAGTCGTACGTAGATGTTAGTAATCGGATGGTAGACTTTTATACTGTGACTATCAGTAAGCACCTTGTGTGTTTATGTGACATACTTGATAGGCTTTTATCATTATTATCGTGTGTAACAGGTATGTAATAATTATGAATTTTTGTCTGTACGTGTAGTATTTAATCCGGTAAAGAATAACAAGCACTATTCTTTTACTTTTAGCAATGATAATTTATTTGAAGGATAATTAGACTTTATTTAAAGTGACATGAAATTGACTGTAGCAGCTGTTCTGTTTTAATTGTTAGTGGCGAGTTTTAAAATTTACCAACAAACTGTGCAGGGGAACATACGGATGGGATGTTGAGAAACTGTTGGGTTTCCATATCTCTCTCTCTCTCTCTCTGTATGTATAAATCTGTTTGTGTTTTAATTATTTTTATTGTATTTTTATATTGGAATGGATTCACTGTAGAACCTGATATTTAGATGGAAAGAAATAATGCATGTTAACAGCTAGCTACAAGTTGACGCTGATATGAACCAACAGTTAGTGACACTGATTTCAACTAACTTTGAGCCTGATTCATATAATTATGATTAAGTGCATTAAAATTGGGAATAATGGTCAAATCTTCAGTAATGATATGGACAGGACTGCATTAAGGCTAGTGCGGGCCCAGGTGCTGTGATTACATATATAGCCATCAGCACGGGGCCCAATTACAAGTCAATAAAAAATGTTAATGTACTTCCGAAAATGCGGGCCCCTGAAAACTGCGGGCCCGGGTGCTGCAGCACCCTTAGCGCCCCCTTAATTCGGGCCTGGATATGAAGCATTAAATCACTTCTTGAATGATTAATATCGGGATCGGGTCCTTTATGAAAGCAAAACAAAAACAAATTGAACTCTGCCCAATTCTGTGTCAATTCTGGTAGTTTCTTCTTTAAGATAGTAGATGAGCTCTAAGATGATCATGATATTTGTGCATCCAATGAATTGTTATATGATGTGGTTTTCTTATTTCACGTAGGGCATTTGGTGGTTTTGTACCACAGTTTTCTTTTGGCATTCTTTAGGTTTTGCTTTGGTGACTGACTGTTGCGTTGCTTCTTTTGTTACAATCGTGCATCATTGTTCAGCCTCCCTTTATATTTACCTTTATATTTACCTTTATATTTACCTTCAATGACCCATTGCTTGTAACTGTTGTTTAGTTTAGTCCAGACTTTGTATTAAGCATTTGAACAGTTTTCACAAGCTCTTATTTGCCATAGACTCTAGGTTCGTCATTTCTTTAGGATTGCAGTATTTGAAGTTAGCCATTTGTTGTTTTGTTGCGAATCTTTCGCTGCAAAATTTAATACATCTGGACCGGTGATTCGTTTTAACCCTTTGCTTCATTACAGAACAAATTCTGATACAAGAATGAGGGCGTGGATCCCAAATTAGTCCAATTACTGAAAATAAACTCGTTATGACATTGTTAGAAGTGCTCTTAAAGACAGTGTTACAATGAAATTCTGGTTAACAACTTTAAAAAATCAGCTGCTTCGAGGCACATCACTCACCCGGACTAAACTTACTCTGTAGAAAGTTGATATGTTTCCAAAGCTGTCATTTTAAGAGTTGGGCTCAAATTAGATTGTCTTTGTAACCCTTTCAATGGTGAAATGAATGGAATTTGGTGTAAAGGAGTTTGTTTCTAACAAAAGTTCTAATGAAAAGAGTGCACTTGTAAATATACCCATATGTTTAGGCAGCGTGATTTTAATTTAACACAGTAGTCGTTTAGCTGGTAAAATTATACTGTTTGCTGTGTTTTGTCATTTTTTTTATTGCTGTTTATTGGTCTGATATAACAATCTGAATGTTTAAATGCAATCATGCTTGCGTTGGCTGTATTCACGGCTAGTACTTTTTACACCAAATTTGTTTTGTTTTTGCGTGAGTGGCACGTGTAGAATAACCATACATTCTTCTGTGATTTTTCAGCTCTTTTTCCTGTGTATGTCTCCTACTAGTTGGCTTTGATATATAGTACTTCTGAAAACAGCTGTTAATGTTGCCATGTGGCTAACAGCTTGGATTTTGTTATAATATCATTTGATAGAAAGAGTGGAAAGTCCTGCAATGCACTGGCTCCACATCTGGAGCTTTGTGACTTTCCGTTGCAGGAGTAGGAGACAGTAGTAAAGTAACGGAGAACCTCCTTCTTCGGGTTATGTTTAGAGGAGCTGTGCATTAAATAGAATGCTTCTACATGAAAAGTACCATAAAAAACATGAACGCTGTCACTTTCCATAGTACGTTTTCGCTTCCGGATATTGATGCATTCTGTTCTCTCCTGTTAGCGTTTACTTAGTGTTTGGTGTCGTCATGTTATCCTTTTATGTGCCTTTCATGGTAGTAAGCTGATCGAAGGCATTGCAGATGATGAGCCACTAGCTTGTGAAAATCCTGGACAAGTAAAGTAAAGGTAAGCGCTCCTGTTTTTTGCACGGCTGATTCAGAAGTGTGTAAAGTCAGCGTGAATAAATGTGCAACAGTTGTTGTCAAACAGGGCTCGTGTTTAGGTGTTGATGCATGCAGTGTGGAAATAGTTGTTATATGGTTGGTGATTGACTTCCTATTGTGTAAATAGATAATTGTGTAGCAATTTAATTTAATTATCCATATTATAATTCATATGTTAATGCTTATTTGTGCAGAAAGTTAAGTTTTTTTATGTAAATTAATGTTTCGGTTGCATTTGAAAGTAGTATTCGCATCTTGATGCTTGAGTAGTCCGGGTGCTTTTGCAACACAATACCTTTAAGCGTGGCATATTAATCTAGGCCCATGGATTGTTAGAGGAAGAACGAGCACAAGTAGTAAATTGTTTTAACAGCAAGATTGGACGCACAGAAGACCTGATCCTTTATCAGCACTTGTACCATAGAGGAAAGGTTTAAAGACCATATTGTTTAGCTTTTTGTTATTTCAGTCTTGCCCTTTTTTCGTTTGTGACCATTCGGTTGCAGTTTTTCGTGCTCGTTGAGTTGAGCAAGACACTAGCAGTTAAAACGTGTTGTCCTGTGCAGATGCAAGAACTGTAATTTAGTTTATGTTTTTCGGATATCAGAAAAGTCACAGCTGTAATTATATCAGAAAAGTCACGGCTGTAATTGGCTACTAATTATTATCAAGCTTGGCCAGCATCATGCATCGATACACGAATATTCTGACATCACTGTCTAGTATAAGTCATGTTTAGTATAGAATTCTTGTCCGAGTTCTTGCAATTACGTAAACAGGAGGAGTATATAGTCATTTTGCAAGATAAACTGATTTATACTGTGAAACTTTGTTTAGTATGGTACATGCGTTTCATCGGAGAACAGTGCGTATTGTTGGATTTTAGTTGAACCCGATTTCAGCAGAAATTGATGTTGAATGGTTAGTTATTTTCGGCTACGAACGTCACTGTAAGGATTTGCTGACAGTTGTAGTTGATGCCTGTAGATTTGCTGATTATTTGCGCTGGAATAATTTATTTGTTACAGTTTTTCTGTGGGCAGAGCGAGATTATCAGTTGTAAATTTATTGCACTTCCTGGCTTTTAGTGATTTGTTAATTGTTATTATAGCAAATGTTGTGTATGCCATTGTTGTCTGCTATTGTCATGGATATTTTAATTTTGTCGAACGCAGGAAACGTCATCATATAAACGGAGTGAATTGATTTAATTTCGTTACGGTCTGTCACTATTTTTAGGTCAGGTTTATAATGAAATAAACATTCTACTTTTATTGTGTCCATAATTTTCGGTCTGTCAGGATTTTGATTAAATAAATAAGTTTTGTTACTCTGATTTAAGAAATCTTCGACTGTAACGAGATTTGTAGGGTAGGCCTACTTACTGATATTTTATAGAGATGTGCTAGCTACATCATGAAACTTGGAAAATGTACAGCAAAACTTCGGTATATCAAACCTCAAGGGACCATAGTCAACAGTTCTATATATCCGAGGTTTGAAATAGGCGACTTATGACGTCAGGCTCAACGCATACATGTAATGTAATGTAAAGCTCCAAAAATCCCAGCGCCACACAAGAAAAAATCCCAGCGCCACACAAGACGCGTCAGAGACCAACTTATTCACCGTGAACTGAAGCCGCCGTAAACATTCCATACAACTGTCTTAGAAAGATAATATTATATATGTGTAATCTAATATGGTGCCATTTAGGTAGCACAAGGTCTTTAATATAAATTTGAAGTGATTGGTAATTAATTTGAACTGATTGGTAATTTCACCAACTCAATCAACAGAAAATTACTCGATGTAATTTCCATTATTTTATCTTCACACACAATGACGCAGCATATTATGCAAAACACGATGGCGCACATAAATGGTGTACTACATGTTTAATAATAATAATAATAATAATAATAATAATAATAATCTGTATTAATTGAAACTGACAAGTATGCAGTAAGATTACACTGGAACATGACAGTACAATCAAGATCTTAATTACACATGGTTTGGCAGCCGTGCAAGGCGCCGACCTAGAGGGAGTTGCTGTAACTCGCTTCATACTGGTATCAATAACTCAAACATGCCGAGGAAGTGAAGCTGCAGACAGTGCAGAGAGTTCAGAGCTCTGGCTAGATCTGCAATAACTAATACGTTCAAATTTGAACCTCTCTGCTTAAATCTTTGCACTGGCTTCCTGTTCAGGAAAAAATTAGTTTCTAATTGGGCTCATAGAGTTTATAAAAGTTTTGAACTCTGGCTAGCCACATTACTTAAAACCACTTCTAATTCCCCAGACAAATTATTCAACGATGTAGTCTGATTATCTTTGGGCAATGATGAATGTGTACCCGTGGTAGGAAGTTTTCATATTCCTCATACGACTGAAATGACGTCATTCCTGATTTATTATTATCATCGAATTGTTAATAATTATGAAATGACGTCATTTGCGATTAGTTACGGGAGCAACGATTTGCCGCTCATTAGACCCTATAATTATGTGCCTCGCAAGACGACTGTGAGTACTAATTTGAGTTACTTCGTTGTGCACGCTAGCTGTTACTAGAGCGAAAAGCCGAAAAGTAATATTTATTAATTAGTAGGACTGTAGGACCGTCGGAAAAGATGCTGAGATTGACCAGAAATGTGATAGGCCTAATTAGCGAAATCGTAAATTGATTGCTTTTGTAGTGTTTAGGCCTATAGCTTAGGCGATTTAAATGAGCGAAAGAATAAGACCCAAATCTTCGTCAGGCGCGAAACTGTTCAGATTTTACAAAGACTACTGGCATGGACCTAACTAAATAAGAATTTTTCTTATTTTTAAACAATGATCGATTTATGATCGAATGAATGATCGATTGAACATTAGCATTCAGTTATAGACGTCTCCAGACTGGCTCCAGAAAGCTACATTTCGCACAAGCAGCCATCATTTCATGACGTTTGTTAGAGAAAGGTATAAACTTTATTAATCAATCAATCAAGCATTTATATAGCGCCACTTAAAGAGGCGCTCCGGGCCCAACCCCGGGGAAAGAGAAGAGTCTCTAGAGCAGAGAAGAAAGCGGTGGATGAGTTTCGGGGAAGAGACCGCAGCTCAGGAGGAAGCCCATTTCAAATTGTGGGACCAATGACGGAGAAAGCGCGCTGCTGCATAGTAGCGGTGCGTGCGAAAGGAACAGAGAGATCACCACGGGTGGCAGAGCGAAGAGAGCGGTGACCAGGTGGAACAGAGGCACGAGAACAGAGCTCACGCAGACAGAAGGAGCACTGCAGCCAAGCTGACATTTCCAGACAATGGAGCAGTGGCGGCGATCTTGTTTGACGGGGGGGCACTTTTGAAATGACAGAACACCCAGAGGGGTCCAGAGGGACCTAGTAGAACAGTAAACAACCAATGAGGAGCGGTCAGAAAGGGAGTAGAATTGAGGGAGTACAAGACTACAAGGCTTTGTTTATGTGACTACAAACCTTGCACCGGCCACCTATTCTTAGCCTTGGACTCCATGTAATCCTTTATCGAACCAGAGGATGTTCCGCAGCCAATCATATTGCAGTTTGTACTCGACACAGCGATGTGATTGCGGCATTTTTAAATTCTAGGTGATCGCCCGAGAAAGGCATTAGGGGTCATCCATAAAGGACGTCCGCAATGAGGGGAAGGGACGGGTAACGAAAATGCGGACAGGGCGAGGGTCATGACCAGTGCAGACGTCCACATCTAAATTTCTAAATCTGATAGTTTTTAAACACCTTAATAATATTCTTTCAACCTTCCATGAGAGACGAAAAGGTCAGTGAGGTGATTGCCTAAAACGGTTTTAAAAGGCAGGTAGTTAAACATTTGCTTACTATATGTGATCTTTAGTTAAGATAGTTCTCTAGTTAAGATATGTTTTTTAGTTAAGGCAGTTCTGTAGTTATGATGTGTTCTTTAGTTACGTGTTCTTTAGTTAAGATAGTTCAGTTAAGATAGTTCTTTAGACAGTTCTTTAGTTTAGATGTGTTCTTTAGTTAAGACGGTTCGTTAGTTTAGATGTGCTTTAGTACAGCATTTGATACTGTGCCGGAATTTTCACGCCGAAGCGCCACGAGCAATTGCGAGTGAAGGACTTGCCCAAGGTCCGTACGCAGCGGCTAGAGTGGGATTCGAACCTGCAACCCTCCGGTCACAAGGCGCCGAACTTACCACTGAGCCACCACGTCCCACAAGACGTGGTGGCTCAGTGCTATTCTTTACTTAAGATAGTTCTTAAGTTAAGATGTGTTCTTTAGTTAACATATGTTCTTTAGTTGAGATGTTTTCGTTAGTTAAGATGGTTCTTTAGTTAAGATGTGTTCTTTAATTAAGATAGTTCTTTAGTTAAGATGCGTTCTTTAGTTGAGATCGTTCTTTAGTTTACATGTGTTCTTTAGTTAAGATATATCTTAAGTTTGGATGTGTTCTTTACTTAAGAAAGTTCTTTTAGTTAAGATGTGTTCTTTAGTTAGGAATGTTCTCTAGTTAAGATAGTTCTTTAGTCTAAATGTGTTCTTAAGTTAAGATAGTTCTTTAGTTAAGATGTGTTCTTTAGTTAAGATAGATCTTCAGTTAAGATATGTTCTTTAGTTAAGATAGTTCTGTAGTTACGATGTGTTCTTTAGTCTAGATGTGTTCTTTGCTTAAGATAATTCTTCAGTTAAGATAGTTTTTTTTAGACAGTTCTTTAGTTTAGATGTGTTCTTTAGTTAAGACCGTTCGTTAGTTTAGATGTGTTTTAGTTAAGATAGTTCTTTAGTTTAGATGTGTTCTTTTGTTAAGATATGTTCTTTACTTGAGATGTTTTCTTTAGTTAAGATGGTTCTTTAGTTAAGATGTGTTCTTTTATAAGATAGTTCTTTAGTTAAGATGTTTTCTTTAGTTAAGATAGATCTTTAGTTAAGATATGTTCTTTAGTTAAGATAGTTCTGTAGTTATGATGTGTTCTTTAGTCTAGATGTGTTCTTTACTTAAGATAGTTCTTCAGTTAAGATTGTTCTTTAGTTTAGATGTGTTTTTAGTTAGGATGGTTCTCTAGTTTAGATTGTTATAGTTAAGATAGTTCTTTAGTTAAGATGTGTTCTTTGGTTAAAATATGTTCTTTAGTTGAGTTGTTTTCTTTATTTAAGATGGTTCTTTAGTTAAGATAGTTCTATAGTTTAGATGTGTTCTTTGTGTTCTTTAGTTAAGATATCATATTTCTTAAGTTTGGATATGTTGTTTAGTTAAGATAGTTCCTTTAGTTAAGATGTGTTCTTTAGTTAAGTGCATTCTTTAGTTAAGATGTGTTCTTTAGTTTAGGTATGTTCTCTAGTTAAGATAGTTCTTTAGTTTAGATGTGTTCTTTAGTTAAGATAGTTCTTCAGTATCGTTGTGTTCTTTAGTTAAGATGGTTCTTTAGTTTAGATGTGCTTTTATTTAACCCTTTGCGTGCCAGAGGTGCAGAATTGCGACATTATGGGTGCGCTCACTAAAGCAGACGCCCGTGGGAAACCAGAGGTCTTTCTATGTAAATAAGATCACCGTTAATTAGATAAATTAATTGGCTGTAAATTATCCATTGTCGGTTTTCACAAACGTGAACCGATTGGGGAGGTAATAGCCCCAAAGTCGGGGAATTTCCCACGGCTACTCGCCAAGGTTATTATCGCCGTATTCAATGTATCCGCCACATCTACGAATATCTTACGTACCATAGTACAAGTAAATCTTCCTTAGCAACCAGCCTCAATATCAGGCTCAGCCTCCTAAGCAACCAGTCTACTTAGCAACCAACCTCCGTAGCATTTAACCTTAGCAACCATCCTCCTTGGCAACCCAACTTCGTAGCAAGCAGCCTCAACGTCAGTCTTGGCCTCTTTAGCACCCAGTTTCAAAGTCAGACTCGACCTCTATAGCAACCAGCCTCATTTGCAACCAGCCTCTTTAGCAACCATCCTTAGCTACCAGCCTCCTTAGCAATCAGCCTCCTTAGCAACCGTGTTTTTCAGCAATCAACCTTCTTAGCTACCAACCTTCTTGGCAACAGGCCTAAAGGTCGGTCTCAACCTCTTCTGCAACCAACCTCAAGCTCAGCCTCGGCATCCTTAGCAACCAGCCTTAGCATCAATACCTACCGTCCTCCTTCACAACCAGTTTCCTTAGCAACCAGTCTCCTTAGCAACCGACTTCCATAGCAACCGTCCTGTATCAATCAGCCTTATCAAACGTCTTATTTAGCAACTGAACTCATTAGCAACAACTTCTTAGCAACTGAACTCTTTAGCAACCGAACTCCTTAGCAACCGAACTTCTTAGCAACCGTACTCCTTAGCAACCGTACTCCTCAGCAACCATCATCTTAGCAACCAGTTGTCTTATCAACTGCACTCTTTGGCAACCACACTCCTTAGCAACCACTCCTTAGCAACCGAACTCCTTAGCAACCGTACTCTTTAACACCCGTACTCCTCAGCAACCATCATCTTAGCAGCTAGTTGTCTTATCACCTGCACTCTTTGGCAACTACACTCTTTAGCAACCACTCCTTAGCAACCGAACTCCTTAGCAACCCTACTCCTTAGCAACCGTTCTCCTTAGCAACCATCATCTTAGCAACCAGTGGTCTTGTCAACTACACTCTTTGAAAACTACACTCCTTAGCAAACATTCTTTGGCAATTGAACTCCTTAGCAACCGAACTCTTTAGCAACCGAACTCCTTAGCAACCGTACTCCTTAGCAACCATCATCTTATCAACCATTTGTCTTATCAACTGCACTCTTTGGCAACCACACTCATTAGCAACCACTCCTTAGCATCGGAACTCCTTAGCAACCGTGCTCCTTAGCAACGAACTCCTTAGCAACCCTACTCCTTAGCAACCGTACTCCTTAGCAACCATCATCTTAGCAACCAGTGGTCTTATCAACTGCACTCTTTGGCAACTACACTCCTTAGCAACAGGCCTAAAGGTCGGTCTTAACCTCTTCTGCAACCAACCTCAAGCTGTGGTTGCCAAAGAGTGCCACTCTGGCAACCGTGCTCCATAGTAACCGTACTCATTAGCAACCCTACTCCTTAGCAACCATCATCTTAGCAACCAGTTGTCTTATCAACTGCTCTTTGGCAACTACACTCCTTGGCAACCACTCATTAGCAACCGAACTCCTTAGCAACCGTACTCCTTAGCAACCGTACTCCTCAGCAACCATCATCTTAGCAACCAGTGGTCTTATCAACTGCACTCTTTGGCAACTACACTCCTTAGCAACCACTCGTTGGCAACTGAACTCCTTAGCAACTGAACTCTTTAGCAACCGAACTCCTTAGCAACCGTACTCCTTAGCAACCATCATCTTATCAACCAGTGGTCTTATCAACTGCACACTTTGGCAACTACACTCCTTAGCAACCACTCCTTAGCAACCGAACTTCTTAGCAACCGTACTTCTTAGCAACCATCATCTTAGCAACCAGTTGTCTTATCAACTGCACCCCTTGGCAACTACACTCTTTAGCAACCACTCTTGCTTACTTTACCTAGCAACCACTCCTTAGCAACCGACCTCCTTGGCAAGCGTACTCCTCAACAACTGTACTCCTCAGCAACCATCATCTTAGCAACCAGTGGTCTTATCAACTGCACTCTTTGGCAACTACACTCCTTAGCAACCACTCTGGCAACCGTGCTCCATAGCAACCGCACTCCTTAGCAACCGTACTCCTTAGCAACCATCATCTTAGCAACTAGTGGTTTTATCAACTTCACTCTTTGGCAGCCACACTCCTTGCCAACCACTCCTTAGCAACCGAACTTCTTAGCAACCGTACTCCTTAGCAACCGTACTCCTTAGCAACCATCATCTTAGCAACCAGTTGTCTTATCAACTGCACTCTTTGGCAACCACACTCCTTAGCAACCGAACTTCTTAGCAACCGTACTCCTTAGCAACCGTAGTCCTTAACAACCATCATCTTAGCAACCAGTGGTCTTATCAACTGCACTCTTTGACAACAACACTCCTTACCAACCACTCCTTAGCAACCGAACTTCTTAGCAACCGTACTCCTTAGCAACCATCATCTTAGCAACCAGTTGTCTTACCAACTGCACTCTTTGGCAGCTACACTCCTTAGCAACCGTACTCCTTAGCAACCCTACTCCTTAGCAACCATCAATATTAGCAACCAGTTGTCTTATCAAATGCACTCTTTGGCAACAACCACTCCTTAGCAACCGAACGCCTTAGCAACCGTACTCCTTAACAACCGTACTCCTCAGCAACCATCATCTTAGCAACCAGTTGTCTTATCAACTGCACTCTTTGGCAACTACACTCTTTAGCATCCACTCTTTGGCAATTGAACTCCTTAGCAATCGAACTCCTTAGCAACCGAGCTCCTTAGCAACCCTACTCCTTAGCAACCTTACACCTTAGCAACCATAATCTTAGCAACCAGTGGTCTTATCAACTGCACTCTTTGGCAACTACACTCCTTAGCAACCACTCCTTAGCAACCGAACTCCTTAGCAACCGTACTCCTTAGCAACCATCTCCTGGTTGCTAAGGAGATTGGTTGCTAAGAAGAATTTTGCTAAGGAAAATTACTTACTAAGGAGATAGGTGTATGGAATGCGGTTGGTAAGGAAAATGGTTGCTAAGGAAGATGGTTGCTATGGAAAATGGTTGCTATGGAAAACGGCTAATGAGATTGGTTGCTTAGGAGAGCGGTTGCTAAGAAAAATGGTTATTACAGAAAATTGTTGCTAAGGAGATCAGTTGTTAAGGAGAATGGATGCTAAGGAAAATGGTTGTTAAGGAAAATGGTTGCTAAGATTAGTTGCTGCTTTTGTTGGGTGCTAGTAAGGCAAAGGCTGGTTGCTAATGAGAATGGGTGCCAAGAAGTATGGTTACTAAGGAGAATTGTTGCTAAGGAGTACTGTTGCTAAGGGATGCGGTTGCTAATGAGTGATTCCTAAAGCTTGCTAAAGAGGCTGAGACTGTTCTTGAGACGGGTTCCTAAGGAGAATTGTTGCTAAGGAGTACTGATGCTAAGGAGTATTGTTGCTAAGGAGTACTGTTGCTAAGGAGTGAGGTTGCTAATGAGTGTGATTCCTAAAGCTGGCTAAAGAGGTTAAGACTGATCTTGAAGCAGATTGCTAAGGAGAACCCGTTGCTAAGGTTGGCATTTGCTAAGGCTGGTTGCTAAGGCTGGTTGCTAAGGAGACTGTTTACTAAAGAGTGAGGCTGACCTCGAGTCCGGTTGCTAAGGAGGCCTGTTGCTATAGTAGGGTGGTTGTTAAAGAAAATGAGACTGATTTTAAGATGGATTGGTAAGGAGAGCCTGTTGCTAAGGAAGGCAGTTGCAAAGGCTGGTTGCTAAGGAGACTGTTCACTATAGTGAGGCCGACCTTGAGTCTGGTTGCTTAGGAGGCCTGTTCTTATAGGAGGCTGGTTGCTAATGAGGCTGAGACTGATGTTGAGGCTGGTTGCTAAGGAGAGCCCGTTGCTAAGGAATGCAGTTGCTAAGGCTGGTTGCTAAGGAGACTCTTTGCTAGAGTGAGGCTGACCTTGAGTCTGGTTGCTAAGGAGGCCTGTTCTTATAGAAGGCTGGTTGCTAAAGAGGCTGAGTCTGGCCGTGTAACTGGTTGCAAAGTAGGATGGTTGCTAAGAAGGCTGGTTTGCTAAGAGGCTGGTTGCTAACGAGGCTGAGGTTGATTGGTGCTGGTGGCGGGTGTATTTAGCCACAATACCTTTAAAAAGAACAATTATAAACATTATTTGCAGTTTATATTATATACCATAACGAGATTTTGATGAATTTTTGTTATAGCGCCTTTTAAGACCACCGCACCTAAATAAAACAAGCCCATGCCAAAAAATGCATGCAAAATATTTGTTCAGAATTCAATTCTTAACAAATTTCATATATACACTTTTGCTCTATCTCCGGTATTTGATGAGATATAACGTTTTTACCGTTAAGGAATTAAATGGACCAGAACTCGTAAAAATATCTGGCATGCAAAGGGTTAATTAAGATAGTTCTTTAGTTAAGATGTGTTCTTTAGTTAAGAACGTTCTTTAGTCAAGATAGTTCTTTAGTCTAGATGTGTTCTTAAGTTAAGATGTGTTTTTTAGTTAAGATGTGTTCTTTAGTTAAGATAGTTCTTCAGTTAAGCTAGAGGCTGGTTGCTAAAGAACGCATTCTTTAGACAATTTTTTAGTTTAGATGTATTATTTAGATAAGATGTGTTCTTTAGTTTAGGTTGTTTTAGTTAAGATAGTTCTTTAGTTAAGATGTGTTCTTTAGTTAAGATAGTTCTCTAGCTCTCTTTAGTTAAGGTGTGTTCTTTAGTTAAGATGTGTTCTTTAGTTTAGGTATGTTCTCTAGTTAAGAGAGTTCTTTAGTTTAGATGTGTTCTTTAATTAAGATAGTTCTTCAGTATCGATGTGTTCTTTTTTTAGTTAAGATGGTTCTTTAGTTTAGATGTGTTTTTATTTAAGATAGTTCTTTAGTTAAGATGTGTTCTTTAGTTAAGACGTGTTCTTTAGTTAAGGTGACAGTGGAAAACATCTCTCTAAGGTGGGATGAAGCACAACTGGCCGGGCAGGTATGCATCAGCAGAAGGGATCAATGCCACTTTGCATGGGAAACCAATGCAGCTCGTCCTGCATTTAGTTGGATATGTGACCATGTTTTGGAATACCACCAATTAGGGGCCATCCACATATTACGTACGCAATGAGGGGTCGGGGTCGGATTTAGGCGATTTTGCGTACGGGTGCGAATGGGAGTGGGCGGGGGGGGGGACAAAATGTGTACGTACGCAAAATAAATTTCTAATTATGACGTCCACATTAGCCTATTTATTACTCTGTATTGTCCTATAGTCGTCCGATGGCATTTTATTACATTATATAAAAGCCATGTGCAGTCATGGGCGGCGATCTAGGGGGCTCGAGGGGGACAAGACCCCCACCTTTAAGAGTGGGGGGTCACGCCATACATCGGACCCCCCAAATTTTGAAGATACACCAAAAAAGGGCAAGAAATGCAATTGTGTGTGAGGGCGAAAATGAGTTTTGAGTGCCTTTTTGACCAGAAAAGTTGTTTTGAGCAGAAGTGTCCCCCCCAAAATTTCAAGAAAAAAGTAATGAAATTGTGTAAGAAAAGGGAGAAGGAAAAAAGGAAGAGAAGGAAAAAAAGGCCAAAAAATTCTGTGATGACGAATAGCTAAAAAAAGTCTTCAGATATTTTGAAGGCATGAAAAGTCACGAAAGTAGGTGGAGGACTAAAAAAGGTCATCAACTTTTTTCGGAGATGAAAGTGAAATTGTTTGGAGATGAAGTGGAAGAAGAATTTTTTTGTTGGGACAAGATTTTAAAAAACCGGTCGTCGACGAGATCTTTGCCGACTTTGTCCCACCCCCACCTCTCAGAGAAGATCGCCGCCACTGTGTGCAGTTATTCTGTGCTGTGAACGAGACACCTATAATTTGTCTATATTGACCCTCACTCATCCTTCAATCTGGACTAAAGTGCAGACAGTAGCTGCCTGGAACTGTAGAGACACTTTCTGCAGCTGGTCTTTGGGGGGTAAGGGGTGCGTGCGTCAAGCGTACGTGCGCAGGTGGGTGTGGGGAAGAAAGTACGCTTGCAAACAGGGGGAAGGGCATCCAATTTTCCCGGATTTTTGCGTACGTAATATATGGATTATTATTATTATTATTATTATTATTATTATTATTATTATTATTATTATTATTATTATTATTATTATTATTCCTGATATTTCTATAGCGCCTCTCGAAGTCAACTACTACTCAGAGGCGCTCCCGACTACAGCATTTGATACTGTGCCGGAATTTTCACGCCAAAGCGCCACGAGCAATTGCAAGGTCCGTACGCAGTGGCTAGAGTGGGATTCGAACCTGCAACCCTCCGGTCACAAGGCGACGAACTTGCCACTGAGCCACCACGCCCCTTAGCCCCTTAGCTGAGCTGCAGAGCTTTAAACGGATTGAAATTGATTAATCAGAGAGAGAGAGACCGACAGACAGACAGACAGACAGACAGACAGACAGACAGACAGACAGACAGACAGACAGACAGACAGACAGAGAGAGAGAGAGAGAAGGCCGATAACTGGGGTTACCTTAATCCACCCTAGTGCATGCGAATGCATGCATCAGGGTAGAAGCATTCATTTGGAAATTAAATATATATTGCACCTTCAAGAAACCTCTTCCGAAGCACTCCCGGCCACGGCAGTGGAGGTTAGACTTGCTTGTAAAAAGCAGACGTGTTACACCTGGCGAGTAGGCAAATCTCTAACAGAAGACCATTCCAAATGGAGGTCCCAGCAATAGAGGAAATCCAGTGTTGCCTAATTGTGGAGCGAGCCCTTGGGACTAAAGTTCTCCCCCAAAAGAAGATCGAAGGGCATGCTGGCCAACTGAATCAGAGACCAGGCAGCAGAACTCACACAGATAGGCCAGGGCACAGCCTTAGAGACGGCGCCAAACCACTACAGCAACCTTATAGCAGATATGCTGTGAGACAGGGAGCCAATGCAGCAAATTACGCATGTATGCAGAAATAGGGGCATATTTCGGGACGTGTCCAGTGAGCTGAGCAGCTTTGGCAGACAGCAAGTGTCAAATGACCAAAATATTGAAGCGTTTTGAGCTCTCCAGATATTTGGAAAGATCAGATGGTGCTATATAAATAAATAACCAGATATCTATACACAGAAAAAATCATAGCCACCTCAGATGGAAAGTTTTATTTATTTAAAAAAAATTATCTGTATACTATAAGCAGCATGCTAATACTGAACAATTTGTTAACCTGCATGATTAAAAATAATCAGAGATAAAGTACGTGCTTCTGTAACAGAAATGTTGACACGATGTTAAGACATTCTATTCTACATAATAGCTAAAGCCACAGGTATTAGTGATTTGACGACTTTTACGTGGTGATCAAAAAGTAAGTAAGTTCTGCCCCAACGTATCTGATTTTAACTGTTTTCTTCTCAAGAGGCTTTTGGCTAAACATATAGATAATACAGAATGATGGGAAAGTCAGGTGACTTCATGCTTTTGAAAGAGATATGTGTTGGAAGTGAGTTATTTCCATGTATTGTTTCTGCTCTCTAGAAAGCAGCGCTTGACAGCGGCGAAAGGCGCTGGCCAGAGTGTGGTCGAGAGTACGTATTCTCAACGTCCTGAAGCTTATTTCGCAGTTTGAGAATTTCGTTCTGCATAAGCTTAATGACTTTCGTCTTCTCTTCGAGTTCCATTTCCATCAGGGCGTTCTTGTTCGCCGATGCTATCTTGGTGAGCATTTCGGCTGCGTGTGGCTTGTTCTTTTGGCTGTGTAGGCCGAGAGCAGCTTCCAGGTCATGAGAGTGCGTTCGAGCATTCTTCAGTTCGTGTCGGATGTTGTTTGTCTCACCAATGAGAGTAACGTTTTGCTGTGACACAAAAATTCCATAAGTCAAAACAAGTCCCCCAGCTAAGCAATCGGATAAAAAAACAAGAACTTTCACAAGGATTCAAGCCCAAATATAGCTGTAGTACCACACTGCCCTAAATGCTGTGTGAAGCAAAAAAATGCCTCATTCAGTACACAGGCCAGGGCAGAAAGGTTGTGAAACCAAAATGCCAATAAAAGGTAAATTGAGTTTGTTATTATTATTATTATTATTATTATTATTATTATTATTATTATTATTATTATTATTATTATTATTGTTGTTGTTGTTGTTGTTGTTGTTGTTGTTGTTGTTGTTATTATGTTTTTATTAAGCGCCACTACCTAATGACCAAACATCAGTATTTTCAGCTTTACCTCGTCTATTGATACATATGAGCAAGATGTATATTTATAGTTCAGAGGTTACCTGCATGATGCGAATGTTTTCAGCTTTGTGAATCTCCTTGTCTTTGGCTTCCTTCTTTTTGTAGGAAGCAACGGTTCTTTCGAGATGTTCCCTCTGGCGGGAGAAGTCCTTCTGGGTGTCAGCACTCAATCCAGCTGCCTCGGTCTACCAGCCACCAAAAAATTACTCTTATCTTCCAATAATTCAGAAATATGTGAAGGCAATGCCTTAAGATAAAACATATAATGTTATTTTATTTATCCAATTTTTATAAACATTCTTTTAAATACATAATTCTTTTACTAAATGGTGCAACCTTTAGGATGATCCACTTTGTCCACCACTTTACCAGGCATCCATGGTAATGAGGTGGACATGCTAAAACTTGTCTGCCTTAAAACAACTTCTGTCCATCCATGTAACTTAGAATCCAAAATGTTTTACTGTGGAATACTCTGTCTTCTGTTAGCCATAAGAGAAATCATTCCAGCACATACATAATCTATTGTAAATACCACAGTTGGAGCAGCATGTAACAAGCTTAAAATGACCTGTTACCTACTGGTACTACGAAGAAAACATGCGTCTGAAAATTGCCAACCTTGCTATCACTGAAGCCTCTCTTCCAGTAAGTTAAACACCCAGTATAATGTATTTTAATAGCACATTTTTATAGCACCACTTAAGAGACATTTCTTATTGGTGCAACTGACCTAAAATCACAATTCCACCAATGAACAATATGCTTATTAGTCACTGGCCTAAAGGTTTAAGATGTTTCTAAGTTTCTAAGCATACTATTTAACAATGAATCACACCATATGAAACTCTAAAATCTAGGCTTCCAAAACTCATGCATCCTGTTTTTTGTTACGATGTTCAAATCAGTCAAAATAACTTACAACGTCTTCCTGGACATGTTTCTGGAACATTGCCTTGACACTGTCCTTCAGCAGTTTTGGCTCCTGAATGTATCCGACACAGTTGTGCAGGTCGGTCTTGATGCGCATGACGACGGCCTCTACATCTCGAACCTTTCATGACAAAGCAACCAGATGGGTTGAACAGCTGAGTTTAATGGTTGCATTGCTTGACTGTGTTAAACTGTAACCATAGTTTAAAATTTATCTAACGTTTATACAAGAAAACTATTCAGAGGGTGCTTCCCTTGTGATAACACAAGACCACAATCAAACAGACTGGCCTTAAATTGCTTGCAAACAGGAGACAGAGAAAGGGCACTAAGCTAACGTTGCAGTTTTCGTGGCAGTTTGTTCCAGGGTGAAGGGCCAACCATAACAAAGCTACCATGCTGCATGCCATTGTTATTAGTGTTCGCACTGCTGAATAGTAAAGCCTACGAGTTAGGTTCCTATCTCGACTTTTTTAACACTTTAACAATGAGCTGCATTGGTTTCCCAGTCACTTCTAGTACACTCTCGTTGTTAAAGTGTTAAATGGAAATGTTCAAGTTTACCTAGACTTCCTCAGGTCAGCCAGTAATCCAGGCTTCCTTTCGTGTCTTGTCTTGTTTTTTTTTCTCCTATTTCTGCTTTAACATTTAACGACGAGAGTGTACTGAAAGCAACTGGGAAACTAATGCAGCTCATCGTTAAAGTGTTAAATCAAAGGAAGAGTATCATAGTTTTTGTATTCTTATCTTGGCCCTGGAAGGTACCTGGAATACTTGCATGTTATGTGCCACTGAAATAATTCAGTTTTTGGGAAATAAGTCCTGATTTTTTTATTCAGAAAGTCAAATTATATGTAATATAATACTATAATGTTATATAAGGCAATACTGTAGCAGAGCAATGTATATAAAGCTACTTTGCAATGTAATATGATGCTCACTGGTAACGTATGCTGTAATGTCATGTGATGCTGTCATGATTACATATCATTGAAAGAGGGAATGTTGAATACATTGCGTACCTTCTGTCTTTCTTGGTGCAATTCCTTCTCCGTAGCTTTCAGCTTCTGTCGGAGTTCTTCAATGTTCAGCTCCAGTTGGGTGTTCTGCTTATGGAAGCGTTCCAGCTCACTTTCCATCTGTAACAATGAAGAACATAGCCATGTTCTCGAACATCAATATGAAGTGCATGAACTGGATAGAACCCATAGGTTTCTTTAAGGCTACATAAATGTTTGTTGACATTACAATACATGACAGCTTGTAACCTAAATGCACTGACATTACATGTGATTTTGTAACATGCTGCCTAGGATTCAAATGTAATAAATTTACTCTTCACCAAGTGTGAACTCAGTCAAAGTGATTTTATGTATCTGACCATTCTGAATAAATTGTTAACGAAATATTTTGAATATTACACGACAAGCCATGACACCAAGATATATGAGTGCGCACCTACATTCAGCTTCTTCGTCAAGCAATTAAAATTTTAAAATATGCTATAAACAATGGATTTGGAACTGTTCGAGAGACTCTTGTTACTGAAACACTTTATCGCCTATGTAAAGAAAGAAAAATTGGCTGCTTTACCTCATGCTTTTGTTCTTTGAGTGTCTTAATTTCATTCTCTTGTGGTTCCACTTTCCTCTTCTGCTCATTAATTCTGTAGTCTAAGACGAACTTGAATTTATCCAACTCTTGGTTTTTCTTTTTTAAGTCATAGATTCGCCTCTCCTGTTAAAACAAAGTCACAACTTCTCTCAAAATACAGTTCACATTCATGTACAGATCTATTTTAAATAAAGCAGAATCAATTGTTATTTAAGGGATGTAATTTACAAAATCATACACAAGGAAATGTCACCAGTCTCTTTTATTGTAAATAATAAGTACAATTTCAGTGCTGAAAACGAATGATGAAATCTGCAGCTGATTTAACTCTACCCTCACAGGCGTAATTTGTGGGGGTACGAGGGTACCCATATTCCCCTCTTTTTGGACTGAGGGGTACTGTACCCCAACTTTTTGAACACAACCAATCAATATTTTATTATTGTGCCTTCCCATGAAGAGGTCGCCGTCTCTGCCTTTCTTTCTTCATTTATGTAAGAAATTGGTACCCCCACTTTTTAGGCCAAAGTTATGCCTCTGTCTACCCTTCTTTCATATAGGATTATAGGTTGATATGGTCTTATTCATTGTGTTCCTAAGATTGCACTGTTCCAGATCTAAATAATTACCGGGTAATAGCAAAGTAATGACATGTAGCTGTTTCTTACTTTGTCCTGAATTGTTTCATCTCTTTCCTGGATCTCTTTCTTTAATCCGCTGATATCCTTTTCCAGATTGCGAATGACGCCATTCAGTTTGCTGATCTCTCCCTGATTCTTTTTTATTTCATCCTTGTAATCCTCGATCTCTTTCTGGAGACTGGTGAACTTCTTGCGCATGATTCCAGTGTCGCTCCTCAGCTTCGTGTTTATCTCTTGTTCGTCTTTCAGTCGTTGTTCGAACTTGATCCTCATTTCGAGGATCTCGCGATCGGCATCGACCTCGATCTGCTGCTTCATCTCCTCGTTCTCTTGCTGTTGCTGTTTCGCTTGATCCTCTCTCTGCAAATGAAACGATCAGACAATTTAAGAAATACACAGTGTATGAGTTGAAAATTAGCATAACATTGTTACAGATTAATGACCACAGACATTGAACAGCGACAAAGACTCACAAAGGTTTCAGATTTAGGACAAAAGTGTTCTAAATCCATATCAATTCTCCTTATCCCCTCCTACAATCTGATCATATCACGAGAATCCTGATGATTAAAACTTATATATAATTAGTGTATATATATATATACATAAAGTATATATATGTATATGTATATATATATCCTAATTGGACATTTATTTAGCACCTTTCAGGAATCAAAGGCTATAGGTTACATATATTCGTAAATGTAATGCAGAATTATTATTGGTTAGACAGAACACAGGAAAGGATGAAATGACCTGCTCTAGTTTTGAAGTGAGCTCCTGAATTTTTGCTTCATAATATTCCGTAAGGGCTTGTAGGGCCTGCTCCCTCTTTTCCTCCATCTCCGACAGCTGGCGCTCATAGTCTTCTTGCATCCTCTGGCTCTTTCCCTGAAGCTCCTGGTACTTTTCATATTCCAACATCAGCTTCTGGTTATTTGTAGACTCTAAAGCAAGACATATACACACATATCACCAAATTTTCAACCCTTAACAAGTCTAGATCCACAAATGAAATATCTCAATTAAGCATGTATCATTGCATCATCATGAGTCTACCTCCAGATAATCACAAAATCTTGAATTTCAATCCTACCTTCCCTTTGGCTGTCAAATTCAAGCAAAATGAGGTTCACTAATCTGAAAGAGTACTCCTTTGGATTACTCTTTGGAAAACCCCTCTGATTAAAAGCAGCGCTCATGAATAGGCTGGTACCCTGTGCTTGGCCTTCGAGTGGTGCTTTAGAAGTTTGGAGATTACAATTACGATTACGACTATGGATATACAATACAATCTTATGTTTTCCAGTATATACAAGCACCACACTTCACGCAGTTATTCTGTATAATTCTGGCATGTCTGTATGTATGTGCACGTACTTGTGTGCATGTGTGTATCTGAACACTGTATCGCAGCTTCTTAGTACCTCACAACAGTGTGTTTTTGGTAGCCTAATCGGTGATAGTCTTAAAACAGCTACTAGTTCATTTGTAGTTGAAAAGGACCTCCACTGGCAGTCTAACGTATATATACTAAGGCAGTCGTTGTCAGTTTTATCCTCTGCAGAATTTGTCTTTGTAAGTTTAATAGGAAAGTACATGTGCAAAGCATGCTTCAAATTGGTTTCCTGTTTTATAACAGTATACAAAGCAGTCAGAAAGTTATATATTGGAATTATCATACAATTATGTTTTTTTTGCACAAACCGATGTCTTGAATTTCTCTTGCATTTTTTTCTTGAACTTCACTGATCTGTTCATCATGTTTAGTCTCTTCCTTGTCTTTTTCGTTTTTCAGCACCTGTCAAGTGCAGACATAAGAAAACCATGACTGGTGGCAGGTTAAAGGCTTTGATCAAATTGAAAACTGTCTGCATGTCTATGTGCCTCCAACTCAGTCTAATCTAATCTTAAAATCTATCTGTATGTATCCTATCTCACTCTGTTACTCACTTTCTCTGTTTCTGTCTGTCTGTCTGTCTGTCTGTCTGTCTGTCTGTCTCTCTCTCTCTCTCTCTCTTCATGATGACTGTAATTTCCTTTGCCCTGTTATCTATCTCACAAACTATACTTCCTCCACTCTCTCCTCCTCCCTCCTCCTTTGCTCAATCCCTCCATTTTTCTCTCACTCCTTTTTTTATCTGTCTCTCTTCTTTTTCTAAACTGAAAAATCTTGTAATTACAAGCAAGCCATTATAATCATCAATATACATCTTTACTAACACAATTTCAAAGTATTATCTACCGTATTTATTTAATTAGAAGTTACATAGCTCAGGATTGGAACGGTTGGTCTGCTAACCTGGTTTTTCGTTTTCAGTGATTCCATTTCCTGAATAAATTTCTCCGTCAGTTCTTTGATCTTGTCATTGTAGTTCATGTCCTTCAGTCGCAGCTGATAATCGTTCTCCATCTTCAGTTCATCGACTCTCGTCTTCAGCTCAGCCATCATCATGTTCTACACAACAGACAAATTCATCATTTTATCACTTATCTGGATATTTCTATAGTACCTCTTATGAATTAAAGGCTATTTGCATGCCGTATGTAGCTGCAGTCATGTTTCATGGTTTTCTTATTCTATAGTGTGAGGCGGTGCTGAGCACAGGTTGAGTGACGCCATGGCAAGTACTGTGTGATGATGATGATGATGATGATGATGATGATGATGATGATGATGATGATGATGATGATGATGATGATGATGATGATGATGATGATGATGATGATGATGATGATGATGATGATGATGATGATGATGATGACGAATTATTCGTGTCATTAAACCAACTGCTTCTTACAGGTGCTTACTTAAGGCAAAGTCATTCACATGCATTTTGGGTCAGTCTGGCATTTGCAAAGGCTTTGGTAGAAGACAGTCACAGATGGCTTGAAATCAGAACTCCAAATTTCTACAGCATTGCTTAAAAGCTAAGTGCAGGCATCATTACACAGTACTTGAGTACTGTGTCGTGTCAGAGAAGAGCCGACTCCAGTAGCCAGAACACCACATGGAGAGAGAGGGAGGTAGAAGACCTCCTGTTGTTCGCTCCACAATAAGCTGGTGCTTTGCAATTAGCTTTAGAGCAGTGCCTTAGAAAAACAATTGGACTTTATGATTACGATTACAATTAACGTTGGTGATGTTTAGGCCGAGAGAGATTGTAACGCAGAGGAGGGGATGGATCAGGTAGGAATGCCTCACCTGGGCAGAAGATGATAAAAACTTACAATTGTTTTTAAAAGTAATTTAAAGAATTGAACAGCATGAATAGATGCAAAGATCGATGCCCTAGTAGTCTGCTAGACGTAATGGTGCTTCTTACCTTCTCTTCAAGATCACTCTTTGTGATCAGAATTTCCTCAGCATAGCTGATATCCTTGTCACGTTGCTTGATGCTTCGACCATCTTTCTCCTGAATCTTCCAGATCATGACGCAGGCGTCCTCGGCTATCGTTATGAGGTACTGATCGTCATAAGTAATTTTGATCTAAAATACATTACAGCCAGTGTTTACCATATGGCCACTAAGGAGGGGTTACAAACTATTCTTCAACTGGCATTGCAGAAAAATTAGATAGATATGATGCTGGCAGGTGCAGTTGCGTTAAGACAAATCAAGTCCAGGTAGTACCTGAATGGGTGACCGTCCTGGCAATACCAAGCTACCTGGTGCCCACTTAGCCCTCCATCATTTGCTGATTGGCAAATGAATACCAACAGAAGTGAAGGTGCCCTTAATATCACTGTTGACAACCTATATTTGCACCTTAGCAGAATGATTCTTTGGCCTTAGGACCATACAGCATCTGTTGAGCTCATATTAAGATAGGTGAACATAAGAAATGTGTTACCTCCTTCTTTTCCTCTTTGCCATCCTGGAATCATCTCGGACATCAAGCACCATGCACAGGGACGTAACTAGCGTTGGGCTTGGGGGGGCTTAAGCCCCCCCAAACGAAGTTGAAGCCCCCCAAACAAGTCAAGCCGTTGTATGCTTACGGCTAAAATTCGTATGAACACTATATAAATGTTGCCATGTTCAAGGTTTAAGCCCCCCAAACGAAAAATCCTAGTTACGTGCCTGACCATGCAAGCATTAGAATACACATATCTTTGTCACTGTGGCATAAACCACAATGCCTCTGTAATTAGTCTTTCCCTGGTGATTGCTTATTTGAACTCACCTTTGTTATTGGAGCACCATGGGCTTGGTACTCAACCCACTCTCCAGGAACCGTCAATGGAAACTTCATTGAACGCAACGTACCAGACATGGTACCAGCAAAGAGCATGCGACCACCATGAGACAAGGCAACGGATGTCAAAACCACATCAGGAGAATCAACCGACCTTAAGACCTTAAACAAAAAAACACTATTTTAAAGCACTCCAACTTAGGACAGAGTTTCCCAAACTGTGGGTCACGACCCAAAAGTGGGTCGCAAAGCTCTGAGAAGTGGGTCGCCAAATTTTTTCGAGAAACATTTATTTTTTTGCAGCAACAGCATTTGGCTATGATTCGGCTGTAACTAACTGGATTGCAATAAATTGTAAACTGTTTTTATCTAAATTTCCTTTTAATAATTTAAATTTGTAAGCTCTGCACATAAATCCACATATTTCAATACCAACTTGCAAAGCAAATTTTAGTACACATGCTTAATGTCACACAGTGGGTATCGAGACTGCCAAGATATTCACAAGTGGGTCGCGACCCAGAAAAGTTTGGGAACCACTGACTTAGGAGACTCGTTTGCTAAGGATCATATCATAACTTGAGCTACTCAAGAGGAATGAAAATAATTTTGGCGATGAAACTCTTCATTGTAATTAGTAATCAGTAATTAGTGACTTCGATAGCACCATTACCATAAAGCACAAGACATCAGTCAACAGCCACTTTAAGCAAAATTAATTAACTTTTAAATATTCAACTAAAACCATATTCAACATTCGGATCCTATCATTGAAATAAGCATTTAAGATATCCTGACATCTAAAACGTCCCAAACAAGGCTACTGTTTTAACCTCTAAGAATTTCTTAAGAGGTGCTGTATAAATGTTTTATTACATTACATTACATTACAATCTGATAACTCACAGACCAATTAGTTTGATAGAACTGCGTAAGATAGCATTCTAGCAAGCCGAGAGGCATCAGGCGAATGGTTTACCTGTGAGTCCGAAATCTCCTTCAGTTTCTTGTCCGAGCCGACTGCAAAACTTGTTTTACCATCAGCCGTTATGACAACACTTGTATAGTTGCACAGTTTCAGGACATTCTCGGCAATTCTCTTTGATGTCAGGACTTCCCACTCATAGACAGCACCATCTGCCCCACTTGAAACGATTCTAGTGTCATCCTGGCTCCAAACGATGCTTCGTACCTTGCCATTGTGACCTTTGAGGTTTGACACGTTTTCGAAATTCGCTGTCGAGTAAATGGAGATGACGTTGGTGTTGACAGCAGCAAAGTATTGGCCTCCATTGCTGAAGCAGCACTAAGAAGAGCAGAAACATTAACAGGCTACTTATATCTTGTCTAGTTTAAAATAATTAGCTGTCATAATACTCATGGAAGAGATATTAGTTGAGGGTCAACATCAATCTTACAGACTGATCTTCTGGATATCGACCTGATTACAGCTTGGTTTTGGTATGCCATCGGTTGATGCCATTTGCATTAGACACCGGCGCAACAGAAGTTACTAATTACAATTACAATCAATAATAATGATAGCAGTAACAATAATTATACAAGAACAGCAGGCCCTTAAGATAGCCTGGGTATGAAGCATTAGCGACTTCATTTTCTCAGCCTCAGCATACATGTCTGATCTTCACACCAATAGTGTGCAGTCGGTGTAGCCGATTTGGCTATGGGCACAGGTGGAGCAGAAATCTCGACACAAATTTCTACCCTAGTGGGGATTTGAAACCCAGACCTCTAAGTTGAAATTTCAGCATGCTAAGCACTAGACTATATTATACAATGATCAGGATAATTTATAATAGTCGGGTCAATATATGGTTGAACCCCAAAAAAATTGATACAAAAGGTTTCTCAACTGATTTTGTTACCATTTGGCATGCTTATTGACATAGTAAAAGTCTACTCTGTTTTGACCATTGGAAAAGGGTCATTTTCAAGATGGCGTCCAAGATGGCTGCCGGGAGCTAAAATTGTTTATATCTTAAGCACTAGTCAACATAGAAAGGTGGTTTTGATGTCTAACCGTAGGGTTTATTGCTTAGCATTCAGTTAAAATAACTTTAAAATCACTTAATGTATCATTTCAAGATGGCGTCCAAGATGGCTGCCGGGAGTTAAAATTGTCTATATCTCAAGCACTATTCAATCTAGAAAGGTGATTTTGGTGTCAAACCGTAGGGTTTATTGCTCAGGGTTCAGTTGAAATAACTTTAATCACTTAATGTATCATTTAATCACTTAATGTATCATTTCAAGATGGCGTTCAAGATGGCTGCCGGGAGCTAAAATTGTCTATATCTCAAGCACTATTCAATCTAGAAAGGTGGTTTTGATGTCAAACCGTAGGGTTTATTGCTCAGGGTTCAGTTGAAATAACTTTAATCACTTAATGTAGGCCTATCATTTAATCACTTAATGCATCATTTCAAGATGGCGTCCAGGATGGCTGCCGGGAGTTAAAATTGTCTATATCTCAAGAATATTCAACCTAGAAAGGTGGTTTTGGTGTCAAACCGTAGGGTTTATTGCTCAGGGTTCAGTTGAAATAACCTTAATCACTTAATGTATCATTTAATCACTTAATGTATCATTTAATCAGTTAATGTATCAACCTAAAAAGGTGGTTTTGGTGTCTTTGGTTATTGCTCAGTGTTCAGAATTGAAATAACTTTAATGTTGAAATAACTTTAATCATTTAGAATATAATTTACTGAAAATCCAATGATCATACAGTTTACAGTTACATAGCTTACACATACAATTAGTCACCACTCATCATCATCGCCCGACTGCTTCGGAAGACGCTTGTTATGTGGATTGTCACATTTTTTAACTTGGCACGGTTCACAGGCAGGAGTACATGGGAGTTCATTTCTTCTAGAGGAGCAGCTGAGTGTCTTGCAGGAATTGCAGAAGTTGCAATGAATGACCTTCAAGAGAATTTCTGGAGCGACGTTCGTTGTTGACATAACTGGGACAAACCGATTATCTGGAGGTTCCAACCCCAGTTCATGGCATCCATATCCTCTGCTTTTCTCATCCATATAATTATCTGGTAGTACGCTCTGCAACCATGAAGTTTAGCAGCAGTTTCGGTATGTGAATACGTTCTGGTGTTACAAATGATGAAGCAGACACAACCTTCTTGCCGAAGTTGTTATATGGCATTTTCGCAAGGGCATCTATGCACTTTCCACCAAGCAGGACACCTTTGTGGTCTGATTCGGGACGGCGAATGCATTTACACATGACCGAAGGATAGTGTGCCATTTTACAAGCTTCTGAAAAGCATTCTTTTTGTCAACGCCGAATATGCGAGAAGTCGTGTTGCAAACTGTCATGGTATGGATAAATAACAATTGAGAACACATATCATTTCTGAGGATTTTCTTAATATACACTTTGCCACCATCTTTTGCCTTGTCAGATCTGAAGTAATTTACTCTTACAATGTGGCTTTAATAGTGGATGAGTAAGATGAGGAGATCGGTATCTTCTGCGATTAGAGTAGTTGTGTGTAGAAGAGATGTCTCTGCTGCAGCTTCCCTAAGTGCACTGACCACAGTGCAATCCCTATTTCTGAGCTCATCACTCACCAACCATATGTATCAGTTTCTGTTTATTGACAGCTCTTGACAAGAACTCCTCTTTTTTTGCCTGCTTCAGCAGTGAAGCTAATAACGGGATAAATATTGTGGCCTCTTCTCAAATGCGTATTGTCTTTAATGGATGGTCCTGGCTCATATCCGTCAAAAACAACCATTGTACTTGCACCATATTGCCGGACGGTGAAGTTGGGATACGACTGTGCTATTGCACCACAGGTTTCTCCTTTTCTCCACAGTATCCAATGAAGTAACGAATTTTCATCGAAGACGTGTCTCTCTGTCTCTGGGACAGAATCTACCCCTTGCATGTTCACTGATCGCATGAGCTAATTGTGGCTTATCGGCCTTTCTAAAGAGGGCAGAATGCAAAGGTCTGAGTTCGTAACTCATATCCTCCTCCAATGATAATCTCTCCAGTTTCGGCAACTACCAGGAAACGTTCGAATAGAAGAGAGGGATCAATGGTTCGGCCAGCTGCGACCGCGCAGTGCCGCCTTTAGGTATAGGCGATTTAGGCGGCTGCGTAGAGTGGTACGTCTTAAGAGGCGGCAAATTCCGAAAATAAAAATAATATAATTAGTTAATAAGAAATTAAATGGAAATATATGTGCTTAGTAGGTGGCGGAATTTTTGTCCTTGCGGGCGGCCTACAGCACAAAACTGTCAATGGCTGCCTCTGCGACCGCAATAGCTGAGGTTTCTTCAAGGCTTCAGGGTTTATCTTTTCTTCTGAATGGCAATATAAATACAGGCTTTCCGACCATATTATGCATGATCATAGGTCCAACCTCCTTAGATATGTCAGTAAATGATACATTAAGTGATTAAAGTTATTTCAACTGAACACTGAGAAATAAGCCCTACGGTTAGACACTAAAACCACCTCTCTAGGTTGAATAGTGCCTGAGATATAGACAATTTTAACTCCCGGCAGCCATCCTGGACGCCATCTTAAAATGATACATTAAGTGATTAAATGATACATTAAGTGATTAAAGTTATTTCAACTGAACCCTGAGCAATAAACCCTACGGTTTGACACCAAAACCACCTTTCTAGGTTGAATATTGCTTGAGATATAGACAATTTTAACTCCGGGCAACCATCTTGGACGCCATCTTGAAATGATACATTGAGTGATTAAATGATACATTAAGTGATTAAATGATACATTAAGTGATTAAGGTTATTTCAACTGAACCCTGAGCAATAAACCCTACGGTTTGACACCAAAACCACCTTTCTAGGTTGAATAGTGCTTGAGATATAGACAATTTTAGCTCCCGGCAGCCATCTTGGACGCCATCTTGAAAATGACCCTTTTCCAATGGTAAGAACAGAGTAGACTTTTACTATGTTAATTAGCATGCCAAATGGTAACAAAATCAGTTGAGAAACCTTTTGTATCAATTTTTTTGGGGTTTGGTGGTTTTTTGTCGTATATTGACCCGACTATAAAGATAACTGGTAACTTGTTCTAGTTCGTACTACAGCTCTGATTTCTTTTCATTTTATGCAATGCTACTCAAGAATGCTCTATAGAGAGACATTTCATAAGAAGTCAATAAACTGCTTTCCTCCGAAAAATATCCAATGAGGATTGACCGATTTTGCAATGCATGTCTAGATTTTGTGGCAAATTGTGTTGCTGGAATGGAGCTGACCTCTTTACAGGCTCTGATGGTAAACTCCTTGAAGATTCGAATGTCATCGATGAGAAGATTCATCAGCCTCAGCTTATCACTGAATCCCACAAGGATGTAAAGCCCCGATGGATGAAGGGCAATGCTGTACGCCTCTTCGGCAAACTCCTTATATAGATCCAGATTACTGTATTTCCCAAACACAGCCAAGAAAGCACATTTCAATACAACGATTCATAGCTACAGTGAAAGTTGAATATATCTGTAGAAATCTAAAAATCTTTATTTCTAGCTACTTTGTGATTCCTAAAATGTGCTTTACAAGTCACCGGATACATACTGTACATGCACGCCTACATAGTTATTGTGTCTTACCCAGTATTAAGCCTTATAAAACCATGTGGCTAATTGATAAAAAAAATTGAAGATAATTCAGAAGGCATACCATGTCTCGAAATTCCAAATCCTAACGGATTTGTCCGTTGAGCAGGTAGCAACAAGTGGTTTACGAATGCAGACATCAAGGCCAGTCACTTGGTCGGAATGGAACGCCTGACTCAGAATCTCAAACTGTCCTCTCTCAGCCTAAAGGCATTACATCAAATTCATTTTCTAAGTTTTACAATGCTTTATTTTGACTACAGCAGAAACTGCTTACAACACTGTCTGTCAGTCGTCTTCTCACCAGTATAAAGCTGTTCCTGGGTCTTGTTTCTAACTTGGCTGGCAAACTGTTGTGTTATGCAACTTGTAAAAGTTGTCAGGCTATTGAACCAAAGCAGAAAACGTAAGGAGAGACAAGAGTGTCTCTGAGTTGTTTAATCTGTAAGAGACACTATTGATTGACAAATCAATCAATCAATCAACTGAGCATTTATATAGCGCCCCTTCAAGGAAACTATTTAGAGGCACTCCCAGCCCAGCCCTGGCGATACACTTGGATTTGCACCTTGACCATAGAGCCCAATATCTGTCATATTCTGTCTTGTTTCACATCTAGCAAAAGCCACTGAAGCACGCCCTTTTTATTACATAAAATGTGAACAATTGTTATGCTTGAAAGAAATTACTTATGTTTGAAACGATTCTTACATATTAGAAGAGTTTAAACTGAAACGCTGATCAGTATTCATTTCCACAGTTCATTAACTTGTGATACAATGCCATATTTGTCTATTATTACCTTGTTAATGTCAGCCGAGGACAAGGTAAGGGTATAGAGCTGGTTGTTGACTGTGGCACAGATCAGGGTCTCCTCCGATGGACTGATCGCCAGACACGAAATCTGAGGCAGTGGCTTTGATGTATCACTGTTCAGTAAATCCTGCGGAATCTGCCAAGCAGAAGCAATAAGCTGACTCGATGTTCAAGGTGATGTCTGACATTTTGATGCTTAGTTAAAATGAGACGTACTGTTGCATTGTTGCAAGTAACCAGTACTGTTGCATTGTTGCAACTATAATAATTATATTCTTTATTATTTCAAACCGACAGATGCAGTAAGATTACATTGAAACATGAAATCACAATCAATTTCTTAATTAAACACACAGTTTGGCAGCCATGCAAGGCGCCGACCTAGAGGGGGGTTACGGGAGTCGATCCGCGTACCTTATGCTCTCCTGGCCATGAGTGTTACCACTACTCTATCCTCCCTCCCTAACTAACCAGTACTGTTGCATTGTTGCAAGTAACCAGTACTGTTGCAAACAAGCAGTTTCAAACTACCTCAGAACACACTTTTTTACATCATGTTACATTGTATACAGCAATTTGACAGGTACCTAAAAAGGGTGCTTTATTATGGTAAGTGTTCTTACAAACATACATAAATAGAAACAAACAAAAGTCTAGGTTTAGTCAACGATCTATGTAGTGGTTCCACTTGCTTTAACATCTTAGGGCGTGTGAAAGCTAAAATTAAAAGCTGAAAGCTTAAACAAAGTTTACTTTTTTCTGCTTTTAATGTTGTAATTACTTCTGCTTTTAACCAAAAGATCACAGAATTACGAGATAAGAATATAAAATAAATATCTAATGCAAAAAGCAGAGTATAACATATTTTAAACATTAAATACAACACTCAAACAAGACTGTTGACAATACGTTACAGTCCCATCTCATTTTAGGAAATTTCACATGTTTTTCCATAGTAATAACAAATACTCTGCTAGAACTGCAGTTACGATTACAAATTTTACTACAGTACTAATCACCTTAAGTTCTCTTGTTTTCTTGTAGAATTCCTTGTCATCACTCTTCTCAAAGAGATGCACAGTGCCGCGTCCACTAGCGCAAGCGAAGCCCTTGGAGTAAGCAACCAGTGCTGTAACTGCATAGGATTCAGAGGCTGGAGAAGCATCACTTTCAAACACTCCAGAAGACATCCTGCACATAAAACACAGTTCTGTCACCCAGAAAGGAAAACCTACTGCAATAATCTCATATCTAGCAGTAAACTGAATATGCAAAATAACATTGAAAGGCATCTACTGTTAGTGATGAAATTTTATCGTATTAAGAGATGGCAATACTTTGACATGGTCCAAAAGTTATTCCTTAGCTGAAAATCAACTTCAAAATTTATTTAAATACAAATGACACTGAGAATACCTTTGTGCACTGTGGTCTATTTCTGGCACAGAAAGTCTATACGTAGGGCTGGCCATGTTAAACTCATGCTTGAGTTCTCCCAACTCAAAAAGAAGCAGCTTTCCATTCTCAGCTCCAACAATGACACGTTCATCGGAGATCCAAGCCTGACTCAAGTAATTTACCGACGGCTCTAACTTCTGAAGAGCATGAACTGGCCTGAGGTTACCCTCGCTGTAGCGAAACTCTCGGAAGAATCCAAAACCAACAATACAAAACTGTGTGTTGTCCAAAGGGTTGAAGGTCGCCTGTATATTGAAACAAAAACATGCACAGTTGATGTGTGAAGAAATTACGGGTACATGTTAATAGATTACGGTTTAAGCAATTTATATATTCTATTTCTCTCTTATTATAAGACAAAATTATTCTTCATACGACCAACAAACTCATATGCAGACGAATTATGTTTACTGTTTGCCGTCAATGTATCCATAGACCATATGTGACCCATCGCCACAGAACCAGTCGCAACTTAAAAATGATAAAAATTTAGTGTTTTACACCATCTTGTAGATCCTTTATTTACCTTTTCAAAACTGTTTTCGGTTTTTTTATACCTCACATACAACCGAAGTTACAGAATTTTCAATCCGACGGTTTACATAAATTGTTACTTGAGAAAACTGCGTTTAAAGTTTAGTCATCATTGTCACTGTTGTCCTCACTTTCATCGCGATTTGTGGTAAAATATTCCCGCAACAACTCGTGCACTTTCGCTCGATCCGATCCTTTAGCATTTATCAAACTCGCAATAATAGCCTCCATTTCGAAAATGAAGTTTATTAAGTCGAAAATGAACAAAATAAGAAATGTTTTCCGTTCACCCGACCCATTTATCTGTCATTTAAACAAACCAGGTCACGTGAGTGGCATGCTCTGGGCCGACCTTTCAAACCTTCAGCCAACCACGGTGCAAAATTTAGTCACGTGCTCAGCCTTGCTAGCTAAATTCAAAAATTTAACGGTTAGTCGACCTCTTTCGGGCCAATCTCTGTGCATAATACACAAAGGAAGGTCATATTTTATTAATTGAACAGACCGAGGAGATTTCCCTGATCAAAACGAGGCCAAGCACGCACGAAAATTCGATCTGTAACCTAATTAAATGTCACAACAAAGTTAGCGAAATTTTGACTACGATTCTGTTTTTCCATCTTGAAACAGATATAGGGCTCTTAGTTTAAAATGTTTTTAACACATTTAGATACGTCTAAACAAATATTTTATATGTCATTTGTATTAAATATATATTTTTGTAATTGTTTTTGCATTAATGTCAATTACGACCGGTTTGAGGTTACCCATCATAAATCCGCTTTTCTGCGTAATAACGTTTTGCGATAAGCGACTGGTTTCGTGGTGACTAGTCACATATATTATTATTATTATTATTATTATTATTATTATTATTATTATTATTATTTTTATTATTATTATTATTATTTTTATTATTATTATTATTATAATTATAATAATTATTATTATTATAATTATTTGTTTGTATTAACCGTATTTATTAAATGCCACTATCTAATGACATAGCATCAAGCGATGATGCTGGGATGCATGACACATTCTCAATCATATAATAAAATTTTCTAATACATTGTCATCATTACAGTAACAAAGCAAATTAAATGTTTTGCACTTTCTGACCGTGCAATTCACCCTAACCCTAACCCATGTATCAATGCTTGCAACAAGAGGGAAGGTCAAAAGGCCAACTTCTGGCTCTTACCAGGCATTATCTGATCGTGGCCAAACTCCAACATTGACAAGCAAATTTGGCAGACTGGTAGAAAATCCAGATGAATTTCTATTTAATAATTCTGTAATTTACTGTAATGCACTGGCATGTAGAATAATAACTAAGGGAAATTCCGTGGTAAGCTTCTATCAACAACAGCGCTCAGCAAAATCGTAGTCCATGGTTTGCCAGATCCTTCAGCTTATGACAACAGCAATCTTGCCTTAAAATTAACACTGCTCAACAATAAACTGTAAATTGTACAGTACACTAGAACTTGAATACTGGAAAGGACTTTGTATAATTACCTCTAACAAGATATTCATTTACACACTTGCCTTACAACCTTGTATTCTGATTTATTGACTGAGTACATACTGACTGAAATAGGTAAATAAATAAATATGATATTATTTAATTTGGCACAGTGTAATTGAATATAACTATGACTGTGGAAGGCTGAGGAGCAAAATTTTGGAAGCGACCCTGGTAACCAAGGAAATCCTGGAAGGGAAGATGGCTGGTTAATACTAAAATGTCAAATATGAACAGAAAGACTCAAGATATCATTTTCTGTAGCACTGCTTGTAAGTTGTACTGAACCAGGCTATTGGCGTTTAAGTACACAAAGATTACCTGATTAATCGTCATCGAGGGCTGTTGGCTGCTGCTCATCTTAGCCATAACCTTCGTCTTTTCCCACGTCCAATAGAGCAAAGTCCAGTCTGGTTTTCCACCTTGCATCACCAGGTACTTTGAATCCGGAGAGAAGGCAAGACTCGTATATTCGTCCGACTGGACATCGGCCGAGCTGAGAGTCTTGCGCTTTCTCAGAGTGTGAAGGTCGTAGATGACCACAACAGGCTTTTCACCTTTCTCCTTGTCACCCCTTTCAGCAACTGCAACATATCTTCTGTTGGGACTGATGGCCATGGCTGTCATTCCCTTACTCTTCTCAGATCCCTGAATGAACTTCTGCACCTTCTGATCCATGTTGTATAAGATGCAGTTTGTTCCAGACGGATAGACAATTGTTTGCTCATCGAAGTAGGCTAGATTACCTGTGACATCACTTCGAAGGCCGAAGATGTGGCGCGGCTGAGCCAGGGCTATCGACATCTTGAGGCTGATAGCAGTGTGCCAAAGGAAGTGAAAACCTCAGCCAAATGAAGTGAAGCTTATCTGCAAAAAGTAAGCTGTGTTATAAATTTACATTAACTTGAAACCATCTGGCAAAACATTGAAAGAGTAAGCAATTTTAAACTCTGAATAGTAGATATATATATATATATATATATATACATATATATATATATATATACATATATATATATATATAACTTAATGAAGGTTATTTAATTATTTTTGGAAATATGCATTGCTCAGTGGCTGTGGGTTAACATGGCCAGGGTAAGTAAAACTGACACATCTTTATCAAGATGTACGACAAGTGTAGGCCTACTGTTTCTATTAGCTAATGAGCAAACATACAACTTTATATGTAAAAATTAAAAGGGTACACTTGTGTACATGCTTCTGTAGAAACTCAAAGGGGTGGACCTAGTATCACTCGACTGAGTTACAAAGACTACCACAACTAGCCAATGACAGTATACATTTTCTGGCGGTCTCCCAAACTTGTGTTGGTGCTTATTTACTAAACCGAAACGGATGGTGAACACCAGATGGATTGGTATTTTATGAATGATATGAATTTTGTAGACTTTAACTGTTCTGTATTTGCATTGCAATATGTAATAGTCATCATTTGTTGCATGACATTATGCCAGAGCTCAGCCACTGCTCTTCGTATAGATGCAATAAACGAGCCCTTACAATAGCAAATCCTGAAATCCATCACCTAATTGCTATCCACACAGATTCTGAATGCAACGCACTTAAATCCGAAGATGAGAAAAAGTCTTAAAACAAAACGAGGATAGATTATTTTCTTTATTAACTTACCTTGTAATATCCTAATGATGTTCGGTGGCGAATGTCACCCACTTGTTTCGGACGTTGTGTTCCACACAGTTACCATTAGTTACGCGCCGCCGGATGTTTCTGATATCATGATACGCTGGTTCTCTACTATGCATATTGCTCACAACAGTTTTTGTGACGCGTTTATTTCGAACATAGTAGTCTGAATTATGACAAAGGGGCCCACACAATCGCAACACGTGATTCCATTCGATGCATATAACTATAATCCACGGACCACGCGCAAAAAATCTACATGACTGCAGACTTCTGCATTGCAGGCAATGGACGAAGTGGGATATTATAATATTATTAACTCTGATAATCTTTCGAATATCCGAAAATCCTAGTTTCCTCGAAGCATTAGCGTTGGGGCAGAGGGTATAAGGAGAGCTGCCTCTATCTCTGCTCAAGCTGGGTCACGGAATTCGTGTAAATCCGTTGACTTTGGGGAGGGGTAACCACTACGTGGTTTGATATCTGCCTCCATTAGTCTTGATCAAACCTGGGATTAAGATTACTAAGGGATATGAAGCCGATGAATATAGGATCTTTTATCTAGACTATGTGTGTGGCTCACATCCGGGACCTTAGTAACACCGGCTAGTCAAACATGGGTCGGTTATAGCTGGCTTAACTAAATAAAAACACTTATCAATAGCTGCAGGATTTTGGCATCCTGTCTGTTACTTAGTTTCAGACTATTTATTTATTTAGACTGTCCGTAATTTACTTTAATCGCATAATTATGTCCTTATTAATAAATAAATCGCTAAAAGAATCTAGAGCGATTCCGAGAGTGTTTACTTCTGCTCTAAGCCAAGTCGCCCCTCTCCAAAAAGCCCGGATGTCACTTTTCTAAAAATAGATGGCCACAGACATCGCCTGCGATGAATCAGAAAAGACGAACTCTCATTGGCTGACGCGTTGCCGCTTCATATCCCTTTTAGTAATCTTAATCCCAGATCAAACACCTTTGAACTTGATCTTCACCATCCGGGCAACCTGCTCCACCCGATCATCCTCATTCGTTTGGGGCTCTCCCAGAGGCGGCGCTACACCAGGGCGCGCCAGAGCAAATTCTCTGGTAAAAAAGCCTTTGCCCTGGTCGATAACCTGTCAGAATTTTTGCTCTGTCCAGAATTTGTTCGGGCATATTTGTTATATCCTGAGATGTCAGATGTAAATTCACTAAATTCACTAAAATGTTAAAATTTACCCATCTGACCTTCTGACTATAGACAACTATTAGTGCAGACGGCGATTTATGGCCAGCGCGCGGTATATCTTCTCTTGCGAAACTAGTAGCCTACTTGCCCTAACAGCTATAACAATCGAGCCTTAGCCGTAGAATAATCACGAGCTCTTTCAGACAGGCTCTTTCTGACAGACTCCCCGCAATGTCTTTAGGTAGCGCCCCTCGACTGTATATTGAATAGGTCAGTACAGAGCCTTCTATTATAATAGAAGGCTCTCTGGGTCAGTACAGTCTCCACTCTCCACAAATCCGTGTCGGTTGCTCTGTTGTATTGAATTAGACGTTGTTGTGCGAATCCATCGGGTCCTCCGCCCGATGCCTCTTGAAATGAAGCTATAGCATTACAGATCATCTTTCCCGAAAGCTTTATGGCTTCAAACCTGTCTTTCTGGGAATACAGATTTGAAGATATATTATTTCTATACTAATATTATATTATATTATTACTTTGCAGCCATATTATTATGATTAATATTAAGTATAAGACTTCCTTGTTAAATAGCCTACCTTTAGTAGCTTATGGGCTGAATGCCGACATAAATTCAACAGCTGCGTTTAACCGTTATTACAATCGACATAATACAATCCTTTAATAAACTTAAGATAAGCAAAGTACATTTGATTTGGAGCAAAAACAGTTTTGCAATCCGGTCATTTGCAAAGGGTCAGCGTGAGTGAGCGTAATGCCCTCTGAGGCCCCCGGATAGCCGCAGGACCGTGCCTATAATGTGACCTCGGCCGAGAGAAGGGACCACTTGTCGCTTTCTAGATTAGCCGGAAAACGCGTTTTTATGCTAAACGACTATATTGATTTTTGAGTCTAATTAATCAATCTGTAGCTCGGACTCACTGCACTACTTCAAATCTTATGCTACTTGATGCGTTAAGGCTAAATTTAGGCATTAATGCATTGGGTAGAGACATATTAAATTTTTTTAATGCGATTTCCCGCCAAATGATATTTTATATTTTTGTGAAAAAAGTGCATAAATTATGGGCCAAACGCTCTGAAATTTTTTCCTCAGTTGACCTAAGGTGTAAGCTTGTGGAAACTGCTAATAAGTCCATTTGCGACAAGTGGTCCCTTCTCTCGGCCGAGGTCACATATAGATACGATACAAAACTTCAGAGTCGCGAAACATTTGCAATTCTTCGATGCCGCTCTCCTCTCGAGTGTCTTGCAGTCCGCTCTAAATTCTACATCAGGCGGAGCAATCATGTCAAGGTCTTCCAAGGTTTCCTGCAGTACCAGTTTCGAATACCTCACGATCGGAGCCACACCCTCTGGAGATGACCTGGTCGTCGGCATCCATTCGGTCGTCAAAACATCCCGAAGAAAGTTCCAGAAATCGAATGCTTCTGCAGGTGGTCGTGTCCTCGTAGTCGAAGCCGTTATCGTCGACCGTGCCAAGGGCTCCCACGAGATGTGTTGTCCTCCAGGCCTCTTGTTCGTGGTGGCCGTTGAAGAGAGATGCGCCACCCGTTGAGTGGAGGCGATCATCGCACAATAGCGCTGGATAAACGACGTCATCCGGGACATTCTGTCTGACGTATTTAAGACGAATTGCTTCACAGTTGATCCCGCTCTTCTCCGAATTTCGAACGGAACTACGGCGTCTGAACAAATTGCAACAGAATTAAATCAAAATTTGCGATGGTTTCATTGTCTCGTGGCTAATTAAAACGATTCTGTTAATTGAGTCGATATAATTGGCTTGGTGCATTGAGGGTTGGCTGTTTGTAGATATCAGTGTGACGGACGGTGGAGGTGTCGAATCTTCACCGACTTAACTTTGAGCTACACTCAACCCGGGGACGAGCCCTAGTCCGGGACTGTTGGCACTTGGCACAGAGTTGTGAAAACGGCAAAACTACCGATGATGATGACGACGACGACGACGATGATGATGTATTTGCAGGTAGGTGTATAAATATATATATATATATATATATATATATATATATATATATATATATATATATATATATATATATATATATATATATATATAGACAGAGTAGACTAGGCCTATCTCTTGCCTTCGTTTGATTCTCTTTAGTTGATAGAGAATGATGAGCAATGCGGTTCCAATGAGTGTTCCCAGGATCATTCCGGCTACGACAGCAACTGCGATTCCAGCTACAGGAACAATATAAGACAAACAAAGTACAAGACAAACACCAAGTCAATCAGGTTACACATCACTCGGACGCAGATCATGCAGAACGCATGTTCAGACATGCATGACCTTGCTTTTTATATTCCAGCACTGAAAACATGCACAAAATAATGTCCTGTGCAAGATCTCTGATGGCAGTAAACAAAGGAAGGCAAAGGAAGTGGAATTGGTCACATACTGAGAACTTTCAAGGAGGGAAGAATGGAGGGCAAGAGAACGAGACGAAGACCTCGACGGTTGCTGCTGCTGCACTGGATGATGACGGATGCCGGATGGATAGGAAACACTGAAGGAAGAAGCCCGGCATTGAGAGGTGTGCCGCCATCGGACGCTTAAACATGTCTGGGAACCTAGAACTTGAAGAAGAAGAACTATTAGCCTTGGTTGTCGCATAGACAACGGTTGTGTTGAAATCTATCCAGGGGCCCGGGAACCTATGGCGCCAAAGGCGCCGCTGCTCACACAAGTTTTGGCTCTGTGGCGCCGAGGCTGGCGAACGCTCACACAACTTTTTGGGCATTGATACAATAAAAAATATAATTTGCGCCCTAAATTTTCACAGTGATTAGATAAAATTTGAGAGCCTTTGTCAAACAGAGCTTGTGCCGACGCGAAACCTCACTCGATATTATAGAAATAGCACTATAGATATAGGCCTACTCGATATAGGCCTACTATAGAAAGAGCGCAGTATACGCCTAATGGAACCTGCGAATGTCAGCTCTGACCTTTGGAAAGGGTCAGTAAGCTAAGAGAATCATGGATACTGGAAACCTTACCCTCTCGGTCTGAAAACTACAAAGGTGTTGGCTGTGAGCCTGTTGAACGATTTGTTGATCCAAAACTGTAGGAGACTTTGATAGTGACAGGCGCAATATATCATCCTACAAGACTGAGGAGCGTGGACACGGACAACTAATTCTTAAGACAGCTGTAGTATGTATGTATGTATGTATGTATGTATGTATGTATGTATGTATGTATGTATGTATGTATGTATGTATGTATGAATGCATGCATGCATGCATGCATGTATGTATGTATGTATGTATGTATGTATGTATGTATGTATGTATGTATGTATGTACATATATATATATATATGTGTATATGTTATATATATATATATATATATGCGTAAATACATTTAGTGTATATATACGTAAATATTTACAATATTTAGTGTGTGTGGGCTTTCAGAGTGGGAGGAGAAAGAGTGATTAGTTCATCTTGAGATCGCATCATTGTAGGCTCTATTCGAGAACACAGGATTATAAGTAAATTTCAAATAAATAAATTGATAAGAAAGCTCTGTAATGTCTAGCGGACCGCCAGTGAAGTCATTAAAACAATATTTTCTGTCGTTTTCCAAGTCACCAGCTGGAAGATTTGATGGTATGTACAACTAAACTGTTGAGAGTGTATTTATTAACAATTCGCCACAGCCTCGATCTAAGCATTAGAAAAATTGACAAACAGTTTTGGTCGCAGCTTTTACTTGTAATCGCAATCGCTAGCCTATCTTGCGGTGAGTATATTTGTTTGTTGGACATCAAAACTGGCATAACGCAACTTGAACAAGCTACAGAGAATTGACTCACGAACAGCTACAGTTAGCGTCAATAGGCATTCTTGCAGAGAATTCGGGGTATAAAGTAATGGCTATGGAGCGATTTGCAAGGCAGGGAGCAGTCATCTTGACCCTGCAACCTATCCAAACCAGTAGCGATTGGCTACAGCATCTGGGTTATGGGTATACTTAAACATGAAGCCCAGCTCAACAACCTTGACGCATATCAGTCCTAGAGTGTTCATAAATGTGGCAGCCTTCCCCAATTTTCAGCAAGAGTATCAAACTGTCAAACAGAGAATTGAATTGAAACTGAATGTGTGACTTCCATTTGTCAAATAAGTAAGAGTAATTTTTACAAAAATAATTTAACATGGTTAATTTAAAATAAGTAATTTTATTTTACAGTATGTGATTTGAAATTACAAATTACATGGAAAATGTAATTCACTTACAAATTACAAATTACCTTGACACAGATCAACAAATTACCAATTACAATATGTAATTCAAATTGCATAATTTCAATTACATCAATTGAATTAGGTCTACTGCCCATCCCTGCATATTGAGTACAGTATATAATAAACTTTTCCAGTGTTTGTAAAAAATTACAAAAATATTCTTTTACATCATATCGGATATAATGGATAATTTTATTCACCTTATATATATATATATATATATATATATATATAATTATATATATATCTCAGGGACGGTCTTAGGAACGGCCTGAGACGATCTTATATATATATACATACATATATATATATATATATATATGTATATATATATATATATATATATATGTATGTGTGTGTGTGCATGCGTGCGTGCGTGCGTGCGTGTGTGTGTGTGTGTTTCTCTTGCCTTGGTTGGCTCACACAACTTTTAAACACTTCCCGGGCCTCTGAATCTATCGGCCTGTATGTTAGGCCTACATTCTGGAAATGATTGGCCAGAGACATCCGACAGGCCGAGGTCCACAACAGATAGGATCTTGATTTAATTTATAGACTTAGGCTACTGTTTTGTTTCGGCCAATGTCAGACTAGAAACTGCCATGGAGCCGATTTTTATTTAGCAAAGACATAATGGAATCGGCTGACAGTCTATAGATTCTAGGTGACGGCGCATAGGCGTAATTTGTGGGGGGTACGAAGGGCACCCGTACCCCCACATTTTGGACTAGGGGTACCGTACGCCCCACTTTTTAAGCAATGCCAATCAATATTTTATTATTGAGCCTTCTCAGAAATCGCGGTCACCGCCTTGATTCGTGTGTGTAAGAAATTGGTACCCTTCACTTTTTAGACCAAAGTTAAGCCCCTGGGTGACGCCACTGAATCGGTGTCAGTTTCATCCGCGTGACATTGGATAAGCATACTGCTTGTCAGACATGGACCGCTATCGCATAACGAGACATCATTCCACAGAACATGCCTGGGCCTGAACTGTTCTGAAGGCATGGCCTATTTCTCTCGTTGTGTTGAAGCAATCAAAATTGTAAGAGTTCATGCCTACGAATCCATTTCACTTAGACATATCCGTTTAGGATCGATCCCCTTAAAGTCAAGACCCATCCGATCCGAAATGCTAGCCAGTATACATTATAATTATGGTCCTACACTTGACCACAAGCCTTGCAAGTTCTACGCATCGGTCTGTAGCTACAATGACGTTGATCAACGAAGTATACCTATTCATACCTGGCCTAGGAAGCGCTTTTATGAGGTGCCTGCAAAGCGCTACATGAAGTAGGCCTAACTACATTCATTCATACATTACAGACATACATGATATGTATGCACGCCTTGCATACAAACAGACATACATGCACTAACATGCATGTATAGCCTACGTATGTTAGTACACCGCGCATATGCGGTGTAGGTCCTACTAGTACATTTGTGGTGGATTTAGTTATATTAACTTGCGCTTTATGCATTTAATAATAATAATAATAATAATAATAATAATAATAATAATAATAATAATAATAATAATAATAATAATAATAATAAAAATAATAATAATAATAATAATAAAATAATAATAATAATAATAATAATAATAATAATAAAATAATAATAATAATAAGAACAATAATAATATTAATAAGAAGAAGAAGAAGAAGAAGAAGAACAACAACAACAACGACAACAACAACAATAATAATAATACTGCTACTACTACTACTACTACTACTACCACTACTACTACTACTACTACTACTACTACTACTACTACTACTACTACTACTACTAAAAATAATAATAATAATAATAAAATAATAATAATAAGAACAATAATAATATTAATAAGAAGAAGAAGAAGAAGAAGAACAACAACAACAACAACAATAATAATAATACTGCTACTACTACTACTACTACTACTACTACTACTACTACTACTACTACTACTACTACTACTACTACTACTACTAAAAATAATAATAATAATAATAATAATAATAATAATAATAATAATAATAATAATAATAATAATAATAAAATAATAATAATAATAATAACAATAATAATAATAGCATTTATGTAGCGACAGCAAGCCAGGCGCTACAGAAGTTACGATTCGTAAGCGATCTGTGACAGATGCCAGCGGATAAAAGCAAACGTGACGCAGACCGGATGTTCTTCCGACTGTGCATGATTACCGATGTTATCGCGGAGTCCTGCCGTAGTCCGGGTCCCCTCTCCCTCGCCCTGCCTGCCCGTCTGCTTCCCCCCCGCCGCCTCCTCCTCCGTCGAGGCAACCAGGGAAGCGACGATTCCATCTAGACGAGGCTTATGCGTTTCGACACCAAGTCTACTCGTCCGTATCGACAGTCCGATGGATTCGGAAAATAAACGCGCAGATCAGGGCCGCTGCTGCTGCTGCTGCTGAATGCTTTAGGATGCGACGGATGAGGGACGGAGGATGAGTTGGAAGAATCGAAGGGGAAGACGAGATAGGAATAGAATATCAACCGATAACAAACTGCTAACATATCACACCGTCCTCAGTATATATATGCGGATCGATCGTATTAATACACACATTTATACATAATTTTTATTATAATATTATAATCGATATATATATATATATATATATATATGTACATATGAATATAAAGTCTATCTATAGTCTGCATCTATCGTCACACCGATCATCAAGCAGCCGGGACTTGACTCGGCTGTTCCATCGAGCTATAGGCCTATAGCCAATGTCACATTCATTACTAAAATAATTGAAAAATTGATTGCTAGTCAACTGTTTAGCTATTTGGATGCTAATAATCTGCTTCCTCCATGCCAATCTGGGTTCCGTAAGGGTCACTCTACTGAGTCCCTCCTTCTCCGCCTTCTCTCAGACGTCTATGGTGCCATGGACACATCTCAGCTCACTCTGCTGGCCCTTTATGATGTGAGTGCTGCCTTTGACTCGGTAGACCACAGCCTCCTCCTGAGTCGTCTCTCCTTAACCTTTGGAATCCGGGACCAACCACTTCTCTGGATCTCTTCTTACCTCTCGGAGCGTTCCTACTCCGTCATCTTTCACTCATCTAGGTCGCTCTGGCGTCCTGCTCCTTTTGGCCTTCCACAAGGATCCGTTCTTGGGCCACTTCTCTATATTCTCTTTACTGCAGACATTGGACCTATCCTTGCATCCTGCTCCCTCTCGAGCCATTCTTATGCCGATGATGTTCAGTCTTATACGCATTGCCTAGCATCCCAGGCTGGTTCTGCGATCAGACTTGTGTCGCATGCCACAGATGCACTTACTTCCTGGATGGCATCCAATAGATTACGCCTTAACCCGTGTAAAACTAATTATATCTGGCTTGGTACCCGCCAGCAGTTGGATAAGCTGGACCTGGGGTCTCTCTCCTCTGAATTTCCCACCTTCGTCTTCTCCACCTCCGTTCGGAACTTGGGGGTGGTCCTGGACCAAGAATTGACCTTTGTGCCGCATATCGCGGCCCTGACTCGTTCCTGCTACTATTGCCTGCGCCAACTACGGGTGGTGTCCCGCTCTCTCTCTCCTTCTTCTGCTTCCACCTTGGTCCACGCCTTCGTTGTCAATCGCCTAGACTACTGTTCCTCTCTCTACTTTGGGCTTCCACAGGTCCGATTGCATCCCTTGGAGGGGGTCTTGCGGGCTGCTGCTCGCTTGGTGGGCGGTGTCCCCAAGTATGGTCACATCTCTGCGTACATGCGGGATGTTCTCCACTGGCTTCCGATCCAGCAGCGCATTCACTATTGAGTCTCCTGCATAGTGTGGCATTGTCTTCTCGGCATGGCACCAGCTTACCTTCTGGAGCTCTTTACCCTTACCTCGGCCTGCTCTGGTCGCCGATCTCTGCGCTCGGCTTCCAGAGGTGACTGTGTGGTCCCTCGTGCACGCACTTCAACTAGACAGCATAGGGCTTTCTCGGTCGTAGGTCCTTCTCTGTGGAACGGCCTACCATCTGACCTGCGTTCTCTCCCACGGGATATGTCTAGTACCTTTTATAAGAACCTCAAGACTTTCCTTTTTGACCGGGCCTGGGTCGGGAGCGCCTCTGAGTAGTTGCCTTGAAGGGGCGCTATATAAATTCCGTTGATTGATTGATTGATTGATTATGTGTATTCAATATATATATATATATATGTGTGTGTGTGTGTGTGTGTGTGTGTGTGTGTGTGTGTGTGTGTGTGTGTGTGTGTGTGTGTGTGTGTGTGTGTGTGTGTGTGTGTGTGTGTGTGTGTGTGTGTGTGTGTGTGTGTGTGTGTGTGTGTGTGTGTGTGTGCAAGTAAATATGTAACATATACGAAGGTCATATTACGGGCCTATACTCGGACTAGCTTTGTCCTACTTAAATATAGACTGTAAACCAATATATAGGCTTTAGTCCTATAGACCCTATACAGCGTTATTAATACATGTCGGCGTATTGTCCTACTAAGATTTGGACCTTAAAACATTAAACAAATATAATATGGTACAGATATACCTATATGCGTATGTAGAACTATTATTATAAGTATACACAAGAAAACGAGAACTCGTTTGCATGGTCTACCAAACATAGACCGAATCTGTCTTAAAGTCTAGTGTCTAGTTTTAGTCCAGTATATAGGCCTATACGTATACATACACCTCAATTTAATACCAGCCGAAACCCAAACAACACGTGTGCCAAGCCTATATCTGCTGATCTATTCTACGAGTATTAGTCATGGTTGGCTTTAGAGAAGTTATGGTGTTCATAGAAAAGCGTCGATGGAAAAGAAAATCTCTTATAGTTTCCCAGATCTGTGTATCCTACGATAAACGCTCTGGAATGTATAGAATGTAGCGGTCGTCCCTTCGTGACTGCAGTGCAATGTATGGAATGTGCCTGACAGGCCTAAGGCCGGCAATATCAGACGGGCGCCCGAAATTGGTCCGGCCACTTGGCAGACAGACAGGCGGACGGCCGCTCAGATAGACAGACAGACGGATATCGGGCTAAGCCCGACGCAATATAACACGGGCGCCCGAAATTTCCCCTGTCAAAGAACACTCCGCACAGACGGATTGTTGGACAAACAGCGGTTAGTAAGTCTGTATCTGCCTCCTTCCCTCCCGCCCTATAGCTGTCTCTCATCCCTCCATCTAACTGCATGCCTCCACCCATCACTGCCTCCATGCCTCCCGTCCGGCATCACTCCCTCAATATGGCATACGATCTGACGGGAGGTTGAGGGGTAGGGGAGCAAGGACGAGGCGAAGACGGATTCTGCATTCACGAAACAGAGACAACATCAAAGTACTCATCAAGACCTCGCAATGTGACTCATAATCAAACATTTCTATAAACAAATTCTATTCTTTTCCTATCAATCCATTCATTTTCTTTTATCAACCCGTCATTATGACGGGCAAATACTCTAGTCTCCAATATTTAAGCCGGTGGATATCCATGCTCAATATATGTTAGAATTATAAAGTTATGATCAGGATTCAAAGCGCAAAAACTTGCATACACAACAAGCAATGTTGACGGAGCGCGATTCAGTATTGGATAGAATTATAAAACATAAATATGGGAGGCTGGGAACTTACAATAAGAAACAGCCATTCTGGCGACTGAAAAGTTGCGTCACTCCTGAGAAGAGTACACGAAATACTTTACATTATCGAGAATCTGAAGGACAAAATATTTTGATATAGTGACTTACGAGAATAGCCATCGACTGACGGGTGTAAATACTCACTTTTTCCCAGTTTCATCTCCTTACGAGGCATCGCATCCAAGTTTATCCCGGCCATCGAAGTATCTGCAAAACAGACGGAGTAAAATTGATTGTGTCATGTGAATGCAATACATGCGTCAAAGAAAGTTATAAGCTGATAGCTACCACAGTGTAAGCTCATGTTTAGTTACATGTACAACAGTGATGGGCTTTAATTACAGGATAAATTAAAATAATTAGCAGTCTTGTTGTCCTCGAGACCAAGGTCTTGGGCTCGAGTGCGCTCGAGTTCGTTTTTAAAAGTCTTGGTCTTGGTCTTGGTCTTGAGACCAAATGTCTTGGTCTTGGTCTTGAGGTTCAAAGTCTTGGTTTTGGTCTTGAGGTTCAAAGTCTTTGTCTTGGTCTTGAGGTTCAAAGTCTTGGTTTTGGTTTTCCAAGACCAAGACCAAGACCGACTGTCAGTATGAACGTCATTTAATTTTTCCGCAGCCATTCAATAACGGTCAATAACGGTCAAAATACAAAAACCCACCCAAATATCTACAGACGGATACGAATTGCGTTGGTCAGGAAAACCATCGGCAGCAGTAACAGTTATGCTGTATAGTATCTGGAAGCCTTGCCAAGACTTGTTTCAGAAGCCAGGAAGTCTGACAGACCATGGGAGGATTTCAAAAAGACTCTCGATTTGTACATTTACATCCAGTCCTTGAAAAGTTGATATATGTGTGCTAGCGACTTCAGCACCTGTAGAGCGTAGGCCTATTATTTCACAAAGCGGATTTTTTACGAGGCCCCATAAAGCACGTCTTGGTCAGAAAATTCTGAGCGAATTGGTTTTCATAAAATGCAACAGGCATTTGGAGTAACATTTTTCATGAAGGACTTTTGTAAATACGAATTCAGAATTCTCTGCAGTCTGCATTTAGAGTTGGTTTGCTTAATTAAAGTAGCGAGTATAGTCCGAATTGACAATTTTTTATTAAGGAATAGAAGTCTGGATGTGATTGTAATTTTGGGGTCTTGGTCTTGGTCTTGAGGTTCAAGGTCTTGGTCTTGGTCTTGAGGTTCAAGGTCTTGGTCTTGAGGTTTAAGGTCTTGACAACAAGACTGATTATTAGAAAACTTTCAAATCACATGAGACAGACGTTTTATGGTGATAAGCTTTTAGGGCCTACGTATTATGCATGCAAAGTATACTCAACATACTATAGCGCCTTCGAAAAGTTATATTTAGGGTCTGCATTTTACTATGGTCCATTGTAAAAAAGTTTTCAGCGATATATGTCTTATAGGCCTACATTTAAGCTCAGATGACGCATAGACAGGGCTGTAGTCGAGCGTATACGCGGGTATACAGCGTATACTTACCTCTCGAGAAATTTGAGAGGGGACACTCGGGGTTGTAACGCGGGTATACAGCGTATACTTACCTCTCTAGAGACCGTATACTCAGCGAATAACGAATTTTTTTTAAAAAGAGAGGTTTTGAAAGGTTTCGAAGGCGAATGACTAAAAAAAAAAAAAAAAAAAAAGGTCATCAACTTTTTTTCAGAGACGAAATAGCAAAATGGCAAGAATTTTTTCAGAATTCGTAAAAGTCAGAAATTTTCTTAGACGAATTCCTAAAAAAGCCGTGGGTGACGCCGCTGCTCACCGGTAGCGTGTACTCACCTCAAATTTTACCACTACAGCCCTGCGCATAGAGCAATATTATAGCAGCGCTCGTGAATGAGCTTGTACTTTGCGCTTAGATTTAGAGTAGCGCTTTAGAAATTTGAAGATTACGCTTACGATTACGAGGTGTATTTATCGTTTTACCTCCTGTTTTGGTGGTGCAGTTGCCGAGCACCCCGTGCCAATGTCCGTCCCTGCAGCTGAGGTACCATGACTCCGATGATGCATTGCAGACCACAGCTATGTTGTCGAGATGACGGCTTACAAAGGCGCCCTCTGGCGCGTTGAGATTCTTACATCCGAAAACTGCCGTTATATAGAACGATCATTAATTTTACGTTCACATATATAGGCCTAGTAGTTCGCCAAATATGAACACACAGTGCAGTGTATAATTCTCTTCAGTGGCGGCGATCTTGTTTGACAGGTGAGGGGGCATTTTGAACTGATCTGGTCAAAAAGATTTTTGAACTGATCTGGTCAAAAAAGATACTCAAAAAAGAGGTTAAAAAATTTATCGCCGTGAACTGATCTGGTCAAGAAAGGTAATTTTTTTTCGCGTAGGACCTTTTTTTGGTGTTTCTTCACAATGTGGGGGGTCCGATGCATGTCGTGTCCCCCCAGTGCCCCCACTGTTAAAGGTGGGGGTCTTGTCCCCCTCGCCCCCCCCATGATCGCCGCCCATAATTCTCTTATCTAACGGCCTAAAGTATGGTAATTATGCGACATGCTACAAAATACGGTAGGCCTATGTGATGCAAACAAAAACAATTAATATGAATTGACAATATTATATAGGCCTACATTATGAAATGCGCTTGCTTTAAAAGAGTTCTGTTTCATGTTTGATCAAGAAGGCTTTGTTAGAAAGTCATCAGATATAATACTCTCAAAAACTTCCTCACAGCAGAGTTTATATTTGGCATCACAAGTTTGTAAAAGGTGTTCTAAACGACATCTACCTTAGTTGCTGCTTTACCTCATCTCTTGATCTGGACCCCTGGAAACCGGACTCGGACCTCCTTTTGACCAACCCTTGGAAAACCCCTCTGACTTGACGCAGCGCTCGTGAATAAGCTGGTGCCCTGCGCTTGGCTTTCGAGTGGCGCTTTAGAAGTATAAGTAATTTGCTGTTACAATTGTGAAAGGGCTGAATGCGTAAATCTAAGCTTGCTAATATGTCCTACCTGTATAATGGAGCACCGGAAGTCGAGGATGTTTGTGAAATAGCC
>OY744616.1:21845247-21970247 GCA_963556255.1 Allolobophora icterica
TGTTTTTGGTAAGTTATTTCCATAGTTGGCGGTGTTGGTTGCTTGGTGGTCATGTTGGTGGTAGTGTTGTTTAGGATGCGAAACATAAAACAGGATGTTGTGAAATGATAACTGTGCATACGCTTGCGGTTGTACTTCTGAGTGAATCGAGGAAATCTTCCCTCCGGTATGGTGCCATTAAACCAGCCAATCGAACTAACTAGGCGCCGTATAGACACGGCGCCTCGTCAGTTCAATGGATAGTCCTTAAGAACGAGGTCCTAGGCCTAGGCCTGCGCTTCGACTGGCCCTCGATTACATCCATTGAAAAGCCTCCCCGCGGAACATAATCATTCTCGTAAACAATCGTTGCACCTAAGACAGCGCGAGTTCAAGACGCCTTAGAACTGTTGGAGAACGCAATTGCTTTCAATGTTGTCTCTATATTTGGCGTTGTAAGGATGATATTTTAGTCGTCTGTTGTATGGGATTTTATTGAGTTATTGTGGAGAGGGATGCGCCGTTACCTGGTCGGTGTCGCTCTTCATTATGAGAGTTGTCCTACATAGTAGCCCATCTGTGGTTGGGTAGAAATATAAATCCCGTCGATTTGGCTGCTTTTAAAAGATAGAATTTATACGCAGTTCGATATCTACGTTCAGCATAGTGTTTTTTCTCGAACATTGACGATTGCAATTATATGATTGCACTTTAATTACGTTTAATAAAGTCTTCGACGGTTGGAACTTGAATGACAAGCTTAGCCAATTGATTTCGGATCAGAACGTGCTTGTGCACATAGGCGTAATTTGTGGGGGGTTCGGGGGATACCCCCACCTTTTGGACTGGGTGTACCGTTTTTGCTTTTTAAACAATGTCAATGAAAATTTTATTATTGTGCCTTCCCAGAGATGGTCTTCATGTGAAAAACGAAAGTGGAAAGAAATTGGTACTCAGCAATTTTTAGACCAAAGTTACGCCCCTGCTCCTGTCCTTGGCCCCATTCTGTATATATACACATGATCTACATGGCTGACATTTCTTCTATGTATACCTGTGGCCACCTTTATTCAGATGACGTTCAGATCTTTGTCCAAGGCTCCTCCTCTGAGATTGCTAGAGATTTAGTAAGCAGCTAAGTTTATCTTTTTGAAGACCTTTTAGGTTCCTATATTTATTATCTTTTTCTGTAGAGTTAATGGGCAACCTTCACCATAACCAGTTTGGGTGCGGCAACTCAATGCCTTCCCCGAAATTCATATAAAGTTCTTGGTCGTATTGCCCCTGTAGATTCGCCCATATGTGTGAGACTGTGACGGTTAGAATGTTAATTGTTACTCTTTAGCAACGATCTTGAGTGCAATAACCTCTGTGTCCAGTTAAGCATGCAGCCTTTCTGTACACACCCAGAAGTCGTGACTGTTGATAGACCTATTATGTACTTCCATGACTTCGGTCACTCAGTACACAAAACCTATGCTGGCCTATGAAACACAGTAGAAAGGAATAAACGATACAATGGCATATTTGGGGTAGTTTAATTCCTCTTAATGACCTGGACATCCGTGTATTGCACACATTCGAGGACAACTGTTCAGAAGAGGAGGCGCTTGGGTTCTCCTGCATAGATCTGGATTATTGCAGTGTATCATTATACGCTTATAATTGATTTCTCTAGCATAGGTGTCCGTGTATTATGCGACCGAGGTCATTAAGTGCACAGTAATAATAACAACAATTTAACAAGGCGCTGTATTGGTTTCCCAGTCGCTCTCAGTACACTCTCGTCGTTTAAGTGTTCAGTGGGATTAAGTACTTGACTATTAAAACAGATCTTGCTTATTTAAAATTTAAAAAAAATTTAAATTCAAATTGGGAACCGAATTGGGAAGTGAAAGCCATCTTATATTTCCAGTAGTCCTGCATAACAATAAGGTCTTTCTAAATTTCTCCCAGGTAAACATTGCGTATTCCATGCAGGTAGACCTTTAGGCAACTCAATTATATTAGGGCCTACAGACAGCGGCTGCTTAGTTTCTGCTTAGCGACGTTGCGAAATTACGAAGATAATTAACGTCGCCTTTATCCAGGCTTTGGACTGGCACCTCCCGAGCACGGCATTAATGGCTAAGTTTATTATACACAGGTCGGTCCTCTAACTTCGCTTTATATACTACTTCCCGGCTTCTCGTTTACCGCTAATAGTTTTAAAGCACGTACATCTACAGGCAGGGACGTCTACACCATAGAAACCTTGGAGCAAATGCTCCATCCAAGAAATAGGGGGGGGGGGAGATCTGCCAGTGTGTGTGCCACCATTTTAGGGGGGAAGGAACGGGAAGGGAGGAAAAACAGGGGGAAAAGTGACGTTGCTCCAATGACTTAGGGGGGGATAGACGCCCCTGTCTACAGGTACACTATAGAAACAGACGATCGGAATGGCGGTTTATTGAAGCGCTATAGAACCGTCACAGTGCTCACCTCTTCGCAGTTCCGATCTCACATGAATGAACCCGTCGAAGGCGAACAGAGCAGCGAAGACCTTGGCAGCGATATCAGCGATGTTCATCCTCATCATATTCACCACCACCACCAGCAGCAACAGCACATCACAGCCACTCGCAGCCGCTCTCATTCACGTACGCTATCAACATCACTGCGTGTCGCCTCCGTTTGAAACCGAAGACAGAGTAGGGAGAGTAAATAGGCCGGGACGACGACCTATCGTAGACGCCGCTCTCAGTCCCGAGACGCGCCTCCTGCAACAGCTCCGTGTCGCTTGACGGACAGCGGACAGACCTGCGCGGAGCTCACCAGCTCCGTGTGCGCGAATGCTTACGTTGGTGTTCATTCCTTATGAGGGATGGGAGGGTGGATGGGTGGGTGGGTGGGTGGGTGGATGGATGGATGGATGGATGGATGGATGGATGGATGGATGGATGGATGGATGGATGGATGGATGGATGGATGGATGGATGGATGGATGGATGGATGGATGGATGGATGGATGGATGGATGGATGGATGGATGGATGGATGGATGGACTGGTCGGTGGATGGTTTTGGATGGATGAATGGACGGGCGGACGAATGGATTTGCATAAAGCTGATCTGATAACTTAAATACAGCAGCCGCTGTTGTTTTACAATTGGCCCAGCTGCTGGCAGCTGTTTCACCTCAGAAGAATCTGCACTCAGTTCGAATAAACTCGATTGATGAAATAATAGCTTTGAATGACAGCGTTTCAGAGGTGTCTAACTGGATATTTGTTTTTCCTTTAGTAGTATAATGTATTATAATATTATAGTGTATAATATAATATAGCATTATATCCATCCATCCATCCATCCATCCATCCATCCATCCATCCATCCATCCATCCATCCATCCATCCATCCATCCATCCATCCATCCATCCATCCATCCATCCATCCATCCATCCATCCATCCATCCATCCATCCATCCATCCATCCATCCATCCATCCATCCATCCATCCATCCATCCATCCATCCATCCATCCATCCATCCATCCATCCATCCATCCATCCATCCATCCATCCATCCATCCATCCATCCATCCATCCATCCATCCATCCATCCATCCATCCATCCATCCATCCATCCATCCATCCATCCATCCATGTCGTTGACGTCGGTCCGGGGTTTACTTGGCAATTTTTACATTGAAATCGTGTAAATAGGCCTACACTACCTCCGGACTCACATGCGTACACGACAGGGGCGTCACTTTGGTTTGAAAAGTGGGGTACCATGTTCTTACCTACACGAAGCAAGACGGAGACTGCGATCTCGGGGAAGGCATAATAATAAAATATTGATTGGCACTGTTCAAAAAGTATGGGGTACGGTACCCCCAGTCCAAAAAGTAGGGGTACGGGTACCCCTCGAACTCCCCACAAATTACGCCTATGGTACAAGAAACGTGTTACATCAGCCGTCTATAACGTCGCATCTTAGTATCACATGCAAACACAACACCACATAACAGAAGGTGACATTTAATGGCAATATAGGTGACAATCGTAGACCGCTAAACAGGTCAGATGTGCGACCGTCGATGCAAATACGATCTACAGAAGATATGGTCTGTGACTGTTGTTCTCCATATAGGAAGTATAGTCGCACCCATGCAGGAAAGATGCCATTCGCGTATGTATCAACACAGCAGCAGCAGCAGAAGGTCGATGGAGATGGCATCATCCGTACGTCTGCCTCAGCGTGCGGACGCTGTCCGTATGTGCACGCATAATATACGGATGCTATACGGCTGCTGAAGCTGGAGGTTAATTTAGGCGATGGCGCTGGTTAATTCCTGGGATCGGAGCCTGATAAATCATCCACGGCTCGCTGGTCCGCCAGTCTCCGCAGCTATAGGACAGTCCACGGACGGATGCCGATTCCTCCGCTGCAACTGAGGATGCAGAGCAGGCAGCGGCAGCAGCATCCCTCTGCCAAGACGACAGACGGACTGCAGAAGGGTCTCTTCTTCCCGCGAATGTCCCCCCGCCGTACTACAAATCATATATATTAACAACATTAGAACCTGCGTTCGTATAGGCCTATATAGGTCTATACTTTGGTAATCTAGAAATTTCGACCCTCCCCAGCTCTTTTTGGACCACTGAAACCTTTACTATACATAGGCCTATCTCCACATATTCAGTAATGTTTGTATAAAATATCATAGACTTATTATCCAAGTGACGATGACCTTTACACTTGTATGCAGGGAGAAAATGGTTCACTCGAAAGATGCATCGTCTGTGCACTTATACCAACAGCTAGAGAACGTAAGTCGTGTATACACAGCATTCGTGTGAATGCAGTGGGAGTAAACAGCAGGCGTATATATATATGTATATTATGCGTGTATATATATATATATACATTATACATACCTATGGATAATTGGTATAGGCCTATATATAGGCCTAACACTATATATAGCAGCAACGGATTCCTTCCGTAATGAAGGAAGATTCAGTTAATTCGGCAACATATGTTGCAACAGTCATCGAATCCCGAAGAAGATCGTGTCTTCAGTCAGAACTCGGAACAAATCATCTGGATTTATGTAGCGCGCAGTAAAAACAAGGCACGTGCATTGTGGGCCTCAAGCAGACGACAGAGCCTAATACAGACCGGTAGGCCTATGAGGGGGTGGGGGATAAAAATCTCTTCCGTTCCTCCTCATAGCCCCACAGATTTAAAATATGCGAACAGTGGTAATCGCCTCCCCTTCCCTTCCATCCTCCTTCCTCCCGCCTACAAAAACCATTACACAATATGGTCCTACATGATGCTTCATCGGCTCCGTGTGGGCATGATGGAAAGGGGTCCTCGTATACCCACCTCTTTCCTCCTCTAGGCATACCCTGGCCTATCCTCAAATATTAAAAACCATTGTTTTGCCTGAATCATCCGTCTGGAAACGAGAAATGAGCCGAAAACCGATGATAAGAACTACATAAAATAATACATATAATGTTATAAGTGCAATGGTATATATATATATATATATATATATATATATATGTGTGTGTGTGTGTGTGTGTACGCGCGCGCGCGCGTGTGCGTGTGTGTCACAGTGTGTGTGTAGGACTATGTCATAACTTTTATTTATACTTATACTGATATAATAAGGAAGAATCATGGACAGTAGGAAAGATAGCCATACGGACGATCACACAGACAGTATATATATATATATATATACATATATATATATACGGACAGACAGACAGTATATATATATATGGAATGCGTCAGTAGAATCTACAACCAGACAGACAGACAGACAGCCAGGCAGACACATAGAAAAACGGAAGGACGGAGAAGCAGTCAGACAGACTAACAGACGGACTGATAGACAGACGCAAGGACGGACAGACAGACAGGCAGCCAGACAGTCAGACGGGCGGACAGATAGACAGAGGGAGGACGGACCGTCAGGCAGACAGACAGACAGACAGACACGGGGTCATTAATCGTCCGTCGGCGTGTGACTCGGAGGCCAAGACCGATAAAGAAGTTGACCTAAAACAACAGCTGCACACAATAATAATTGCTGATTCATATTCGTACAGCTGCAAAATCGGTCATGACTATAATAGGCCTAGACTTGTGATCTGGCCTATGTTTTGTTTTCAAGGTTTTCCAACGGTGTATATAGTTGGGACTATTGTCGGGTGGGCAGAGTTCAGCCAACGGGCAGAAGCGAAAATAATAATGCGCTGTTATAAGTTGTTACGAATGGTTTAAACCACCACTTTCCTTTTTCCTATGCAAGCCGAGTATACAGCAAGGTGTTACGGTGGAAATCGTAGGCGGCGGTACGTGGTCAGAGAACGGAGCAAAAGCGGAACCAAGATAGTATAGGTTAACAGTTCAGTTTTCAGTCTTCAGTGCAATGCTGCATTAGAGAGATATACGCACACGCACACACACACGCACACCCCGACACACACACACACACACACACACACACACACACACACACACACACACACACACACACACACACACACACACACACACACACACACACACACACACACACACACACACACACACACACACACACACACACACACACACACACACACACACACACACACACACACACACACACACACACACACACACACACACACACACACACACACACACACACACACACACACACACACACTAACTGAGATAGCGGGGAGTGCTGTGATTGACAGACGAGAGAGCATGATGATCGAACTGGCGTTGATCTTTCTTGAGGGAGTTTGTTCTAAAGAGCTGACACAGCGTCGATTAAGGAGCGGCTGCAGAATATGAAGCAGAAGGAGACTGGATTCTGAGATAGAGAATAAGGTATGATGAAGAGAGAATAGAGGTATGCTGAAGAGCGAATAGATCAGAGGGTTGGATAGTGAATAGCTGGTGAATTGAAGAGGGTTGAGAAATTTGAAAAGCATTATATTAAATAGGTGATAACTTATAGGTAAGCCAATAATTTGCAGCAGTCAAAATGACAACATTAAGAATTTTTCAAAAAGTTCAAACCATATCTTTCATTATATATGACATAGGCTATGTCCGCTGGCCTCAGATTTAAAAAGCCATAGCACGCGTTTCGAGAGAAGAATGCGAGACAGACAGACAGACAAACAGACAGACAGACAGACAGACAGACAGACAGACAGACAGACAGACAGACAGACAGACAGACAGACAGACAGACAGACAGACAGACAGACAGACAGACAGACAGACAGACAGACAGACAGACAGACAGACAGACAGACAGACAAACAAACAGACACAAAGTCAATAAGCGGTCCGTCACCGTGCTAAGGAAGTCAATGATTCCGAGGCTGAGACTGATAGCTAGAGGAGGGAAGGGAAGGGACTGTGTGTCCCTGTTTACAGCTAGATTCAAGTCCTCTACCCTATCGATTATGGTTAGACTAAGTACCTGGGAATAAGCTGGTTCCCGCGACTCAGCTTTCGGCGCTGCAGAAATTCGAGATTACGATTTAGGGCAAGAGTACTTCTAACATCACACAAAACATTCGAATACTGAAAGGCTGAATGCAGTGGCGTAGGCCTAATTTGCAATATTGGGCCGATAGGCAACTCAGGGCCCATTAATATTAGCCTGAACTTTGAAATATGTCGCGTTTAGGTGTAACAATTTCTTTTGTAATTTTCCTCTGACAGGCTATTTATGTCGATAACTCGGTAATTACTATAACACCACGAACGGAAAAACAAGTAGGTTAGGCCCTATAGTTTATAATTTACGTCAAGGTCGTGCCATGGCTTCTATTTCAAGACTAATTAAGGCAATCAAGTTTGGATTTGGAGACCGAGGCATAAGTATTTCTTCACCGTCAATTTACAACGAAAACAGTTTTCAGGAATTGGGAGCTTTTTGTCAGACTTTTTAGATACAATCTGATAAAAAATTTCCCTCAAGGTTATGGTCAAGTGCGTTGCGCATATGTTGACAATAAAGGAATTCGAAAGCAGAGAACCAGCCTACGATGCAAGACACCAACGTCGCGTAGTTGCAGATAAGTTGCTTAGACATCACTTGTTGAGCCCTGCCATCTGTCGGTTGACATATCAAAATTGTAGCACATTATGTTCTGTTCTTCTCGACAGAAAAATTTATTTGAATTGCCCTCATACAAAATGATTAATAATTGTTTTTGTTAAGCTATGGGTTTTTCTTAAAAGTGTATTGTTGCAAGTTGCAACTCTTCCGCAAACCTTAATGAAAATACTTACTTACTTACCTTGGTCCGTCGTCAGCGGCCATCTTATATCATGACGCAGTCATGTGCAGGACTATTAAAACTATATACTCCCCGTATTTCAACAAAGCTGAATACGAGGCTACGAGCGAGGGTCGTCATAACGAGATAGATTCGCATCCTAGTTAATCTACACAATTTACTCTTAAAATATTGTTCTGTGTTGACATTTGTTTTTTTGTGCACAATAAAAACTCTCAGATTTGACACGTTTAGACGAAGTTTAGTGGTTGGAAGACGTTGACAAAGCGATTTTGGGAGTAGGTATCCATTTTCTCTTGGTAGTTTCCGGTTATAAGCTTGTTAAGATGTTAACGCTGTATCACGAAATCAGTTGACTGCGCATGTTAAAATACAGCCCATCTAGGCCTTTTGTACGTTTGACAATCTCATATATTTTAGTGCGTAATTAATATTAGCATTGTAGGCTGCTTACAATTCTACATTTTGTGATTACAATGCAGTTTAAAACGACGGATGCTTGAAATACGTAGCCGCATACAGTGTGATACAGAAACGATCCATGTTGACTTGCCTACTTACCCAACTTATGCCATTTAAACTTACATAAGCTAACAAATTTGATCAATTGAAACGTGCACAAACTTGTTGAACAGTTAAACAATTTTAATTTATAACATAAAAGAGTTAACACATTCTTAGTGTTTTATTACTTAAAATTGCAAGACTAGCTTATTCGTTCATCCATTTTTAGATGGTCAGGCAATGACTAAATGGTCATATTTATTGATTACATGTATCGTTGAAATAAGGTTGTTCATTTTCTTCTTCGTAAACTATGTTATCAACTGACGGAAAATAGTTTTGTTGAGGTTTAGGTAGAATAGGCACTTTGAGTAATCTGGAAAATGGCTGTTTGGGTTTGTTTGTTTGATTACATTATTATTATTTTTCATTTTTAATAAACTTTTACATTAATTTGCATAATGTAACTTTTATGTTTTTCTTTAAAGCATTGAAGCACAATGTCAACTGAAGTAGAAAATCAAGAACAGCTAAAAGGTGTGGTTTTGCTTTTTTTGTCTAAGAACCATTCTGATATGTATCTTGTTGACTCTGGCATAGAAAAGGGATGTCACCGCATGTGGCCTGCCTATTTCTCTGCAAAATCGTGTTATGAAAGTTGTTAAAGTTAGTTTAAATACCCTTGTTATAGTATTTTACTTTTTCGTATATAAACTTCTGCAGGAGTTTCAACTTTATAGAAATTGAAAATTCTTACAAATTTAGACAAAGTTTAGTCAGTCAGGAAAAAATATGCAGTTTGAAGGTAGAAATGTGGTGAATCCAAGATTGCTTTCGTTAGTATAGAGGTAAAACATAGTAAATGTCTTGTCCAGCAGTATCTCACTAATTTAATGGGTATGTATGTATATATGTATGTATGTATGTATGTATGTATGTATGTATGTATGTATGTATGTATGTATACTCCTTGTCAAATAAACTGAACATTGCCTATCTGACCAAAAGTGAAAATTGAATAAGCAAATTCCGTACTGTGCACTTTGTTTTGTTTCATTTCTACTTTTTATGCCTGTGAGGTAATTTATGTGGCTAGTAAAGAAATTATCGTCATTATTTATGGTTATTGCTTACTGCTGTATTGAAGAGGCCTGAAGTAGGTCTTTTGTTTGTTCAAAAGCTGCTGTTATTTGTCTATGTTGCACTGGTTTTCCAACTTTATTCTAAAGAAAGTGGACTAGAAGTTACTGCACATTTATTACACTCGTAGGAAAGAATAGTACTGGTATATGTATTCTTACTGAGTATTTGAATTATTTATGTAGTCATTTTACAGTGAATTTTTCTATTGTCTTCTTCCTGGACTGCCTTTTTGCTTAACACTTTAACGATAAGAGTGTACTAAGAGCGACTGGGAAACCAATACAGCTTGTCGATTAAATCCTCATCCGTATGGAATAAGGTTATTTTGCTTAATTATTTTGAGAAGAAACTGTACAACGGGTTTTTAATTATACTACTGCTTGATTGTTCATTATTTGCATAAACAATGTTATTGGTTGTGCCAAACTGTGGATACAGTTATTTGATTTGCTGATGCTACTAGCTGTTTTGTTTTTTGGACCTAGTAGGATCCACATGTTCTAATTGTAGAAGAGAACGACTTGTTTACTTGTTAAGTGGCTAAGAAGTTATCCTGTTGTTGAAGTTGATATGACCTACTTGCTGTTCAAACAGTATTAATAGCAGACTGGCATCTCTTATAAAGTTGAAAGACCTGGACAGGATAAATTTATGTATGATTGGTGTTCTTGTTATGTACTGGAGATCATTAGTGATGCAACTGGAGCAGTTCCTTCATATGCAGATTTATAACTTTTTGCACTGTTATCATACATTTTCTGTATTTAAAGTCAGAAGTATAACATGGTAGGGCCTAAGTACTGTAAATGGCACATTGAGATCATGTGAAAAATTGGTATAGAAACACTTTACAGAACAGGACATTTTGGAGGGAACAGTAATCTTATTGTAGCAAAAAGAAAAGCAAAAACTTCACATGGAACGTGATGTGTTATAGATTGGGGACACGAAAGTTAGAAGCTGAAAGACAAGAAGCTTTGAAATAAGGAAAATTGATCAAAATCAGTTGAACAGAAAGTAGAACAATACGATTGTATTTGATATTGCCCTCCTTCCAAAGTTTGGAAGTGCACATGACCATAATGACAGAACATCGATGGCGCAGAGCAATTGTAATTGAAGGACTTGCTCAAGGTCTCTACACAGTAATTGCCTCCAACAAGACTTGAACTTGTACTGTCCACGTTACAGGCCAAGCACTCTAACCAATTGGCCACTGTGCCACACCAAGTGATTTGGTTGTGGAGGATGTAGGCAATTGTTGTAAAGGTCGAGCACAAGAGAATAGAACTCAAATTCTTGTCAGCTGCAGCACAAGCTGATGCATTTTGCATTTGATAGTAGGGCATAACCGAAATGCGGATCAGTAAACCGATCTTGCCGATTTTTGGACTATCCGGATCCAGAATGTCTAACCCGCTAATTAATACTGGTTGATTTTTGGATGGTTTCGCTATGGACAATCTGTAGGCCACTCACATATAATTATAATTTTATTAGTACTACTTACTAGGGCTGTGAATGGGCCCCAGAATAACTGGGCAATTTATAGGCCACTCGCGTATAATTATAATTTTGCCAAAGGTCGCACACAGGCCCTTTTATCAATTTCCAAAGCCTACCCTGTATCTGCTTCAGGCCTGCAAACGTTAAACCTATCAATCAATGAGTAAATATATCACGGTATAGGGAAGGGTTTGACTGACGGCAGTTGTTCCATCTTGCCACCTGTAGCTGATGCCAAGCCATTGGCTAATGATGAGTAACTTGGAATTAGGCCGAGTGCATAGATTTAGTACTAATCAGAATCCACAAATAATGGCATCAGCAAATAATGGCATCGGTTATGCCCTATTTGATAGGGCTTTGTTTAAGATACTTGTGCATTTAGATTACGTTAGGTTGCATGCGTTTCAAGTAAAAGTTTTTATGTATATGTCTCGGTTTACTGTTCTATTTTAGAGCTGTCATCAGGTCTTAACGAGGCCGTTGGAGAGATGTCATCTTGCTGGCCTCAGTCGACTGATGGGAAATTGGAGACTGGGGACAGTGGGTCTGTTAAGTCCGGTGGCACTGCATCTTCTGGTGCCCCACCGTTCAGCAAGGATGATGATAAGTCCTCGACAGAGTCCCTTGGATCTGGAGGCATCTGGGGCCAGAAAGTGGGACTGCAGCCCGACTCTGCATGGCCTGGTCACGGTGGCATTGACTGGAGCAATTCCAGTGATGGGAATAAGGATGGTAGCAAGGGCTATCCGTGGAGCAGTTTGGCAGTGCAGGATGGCCATGGGACCACCAATGCCCTTGGTTTGTCAGTTGACTTCTGGAAGCCAAGTATGCTTGGAGGTTATGGCAGTTCAGGTGGTTCAAACGGTTGGGGAGAGTCGAGGGTGAATAGCTGGGGAGTGCCAGACTCAAAGACTGAGTTTAACAAAGAGGGCCTGCCAGACAAGAAGGTCGCTGATCAGGAGAGGTCGAAAGGACTTTGGGGTGGAGGACCCGAGGAAAGAAAGGTCGAACCGATTGGTCCAGTGCAGAGAAGAAGTGCTTCCCTTACAGAGCTCAATGTCACGTTCGATAATATGTCGCTTGGAAGTGAAGGTGTGAAGTTTCCTTCGACTGGCAAGATGGGTCTGAATGATGAGAGAAGCCAGCCGGATGGAGCCGAGGTGTCCCAACAAAATCGGGAAGAGCTCATCATGAAAATGATCAACAGCAATGAGGGGTGGGGCAAGAAACCGATAATCCAGGAAACCCCATGGAACATGGACAGTGCGGCTGCGCCTCCGGTTGCCGAACCGCTGCCTGCAGCAACCGAAGATGCAGGAGCGGCTAAGAGTGACTCTGTTTTCTGGAATGTGCCAAAAGAATCGGCCAATTCAGGATGGAACAGTAATCCAGCACCAGCACCCACCACGTATGAGTGGGCCCCAGATAGCGATATTGGTATGTGGAATGGGCCACCACCTCCAGAAAGTGTTAACCCTAACATGTGGACTGGTCCTCCAAAAGAACCAAGTCCGGTGTGGGCAGGTAGCCAGAGTGGCATGGCACAAGTGGGGACAGACAAGGGAATGTTGTCGTCTGGTTCCATCGGGTGGGGTGAAAGAGGTTACCATGGATCAGGAATGGACAAGATGCAAAAAGAGTTTGGACGTGATGGAGGCATGGACCGTATGAGGGGCACAGACAGCTGGTCACAGCAACCACCCAGAGGAACCTTTGATAGCAACTGGACTTCGACGGAGGTGAACACTTGGGGCCTGCCACACCCGGCTGACCAGCATGACAACTGGGGAATGAAGCAGCCGATGAACAGCTTCCCATCATCAGGATTCGGCCTTGGCGGAAAACCTGAGCCAGTTTCAAAGATCGGAACTTGGGGAGAGGCAACAGCCACCGAAACAGGATTGTGGAACCAACAGCAGGTATGGAATGTGAATGATACTGGTGGGATGATTTTTGTAAACTGATGGTAAGCTAAGTAATGACTGTTGTGCTCACTGTGCAGTGTTCTGTGTTCAGCTCCAGGAGACATAGATTTGATGTTGTAAGCTACCAGAACTGAGTAACAGCAGGTGTTCAACAAATGGGAAATCTCTTCCTGATGTCTGATTTCCAATGTTGTGGCAGAATTGTGGACACAGGAATGTTGTTTGGCTGTGAGCCTGTGAGGGATCTATGTACAAATTTAGACAAGGCTAATTTGTGTGCTTATAAGCTAGCAGGAGGAAGGAAGGAAGGTCAGTGAACAGTTTGTAGTTGGCAGAAAATAGTTTATTTATAATGGAGGTGTGCTGCATGGCTGTTGGCATATGATAGGTCAGTCATGTGATAGGTAATGGGAAGTGTGGTGTGGGGTGACTGATGAATAAATCAAACCTCGGTTGTATAAATTGAATGGATAGAGGCTTGCAAATGACTGTTTGGCAGTGTGCTTGTATGGCTAATCTATGTTGGTGTGAAAGCATCTCTTGTTATGTAGGGCAATAGTACAATGAAAATGTGCTTTTGCATTGTACTATGTACCGGTAATCGGTTGGCATGAATGAGTTGCACAGCGTCCACAGTATTCTGCCCAAAGAGTGAACAACAGGAAATTACGAAGCATTTATTAATGATCAGGGCAATAAAATGCTTGTAGTTTTACACATTTAGCAGGATGTGCTCTTTTGGCCATACTCATTTGGTGTTGTTGTGTTGCAGCCTTTGTCAAATATGCAAAATCCTTTACAACAGCTCATGGACCTTGGACTGAAGGTACGATGTACACGTATTAATGACAGCTATTTACATAATCTAGGCATGGCATTTAATGATGGTGAGAAAGAATTGTGACAAGAATCTTTTTATTGGAGTAACCTATGTATCTGGACTGTTCTAAAGTGTATTTTAGGAACTACATCAAAACCTATGTTGGATCAGATTTAAACCTTTTATGGAATTTGTGAGAGAAACTACGTTGAAACCTGAAAATTCTACAGTTTTTGAGCCATATCTATTACAACATTATACACCAGATCGTCATTTTAACTTGCTTCATTATAATACGATTTATAGCATGATGGGAATGCACGATAGTCTAGTGGTTAGAATGCTGGACTGTCAATTGAGAGGTTGGGGGTTCAAATCCCCGCCAGAGCAGAAATTTGTTTAGAGAGTTCTGTTCCATCTGCATCCTCTAGCCAACTCGGCTACAATGAGTACACTGACTGTACAGTGTAAGAGAGGAGATCAGGTGGTGAAGGAGAGGACTGGCCACCTGCCCTCATATGCTGAGGCTAAGAAAATGAAAGTCGCTAACACTTCATATCCATGGCTGCCTCTCAGGCTGGCTTAAGGGACTGGTTTTCTTTATGATACCATGAACCTGTCGTAAAACATTTGGATCCCAAGTTTAACTAAGCTTTAGAAAACAATCCCATTGTCACAACAACATTAATAAAGAGTTTGCGCTGTTATAAGGGCATGATGAAGGGGTTCAGGTGTGTAATTGGTGTATCACTGAGAGCAGGTAAAGAGAATTAAACTTTTTTTTCTTTGTCAACAGAAAGAAGAGGCCATCTACCTTCAGAACAACATGAGCGCGGATAAGCTCATGGGTGAGCAACCGATTACTTACTGACTCTGATCAAATCTAATTCTAGTTTTTCCATTTCATATGAGAGGTGTACATCATGTTTTATGTCATCATGCCTAATGCCTTATTCTTCTATCTTGTTCTTCTCTGCTATATTTTATATGTGGTAATGATTTGTTATTTGAGAAGTTATATTAAAGAGCTAAATACTTAATTTGGAATTTTATTTTGTATTTGGCTTAACTAAGACTGATTATGCAACGAGTAGAAATTTGCAATCTTGTACATCCAGATTGAACCAGATTTACGTTGCTGCCTGGAGTGTAGTAGCCTCTTTTATTTTTAATTCTATTTTGTTGTTTTCTCTGTAGTTACCTATTTAATATTTCTCTATTAAAACCCTATAATAACTGAACACTGACATGCCAACGCATCACCTTGTGACACAACACCGGATGTTTGTGACACTGTTATTTTATTTACAGAGTTGATGAGACTGCAAAAGGACAATGAACCGCCAAAGGGTAGAATAATTCGAGGCAAGAGCATGGTTGAAATGCCAAGCAGTGACCAGTTTGGCCATTTTCAGGGTAACCGAAATTCTGGTTTCCAGTCCGGCGGGCGTGGGTCAATGTATCAGTCGTCTGGTCCAGGCAGCATGCCTCCACAGATGCACATGAAGGGCTCTGGCATGCAGCAGTCTGGCGGAGGTGGGTGGCCCGGAATGGGTGGAACACAGGTTTACAGCCGAACGCCTTCAGTGCCAATGGGCAACACGAGTCTTATGCAGCCGGTGCCACAGATGAACCCGATGATGCATCAGACCCTGCTGCAGCTCCAGTCGCTGCTGCAACCGTTGCTGCAACAGCGTGCCCAGATTCAGCACAACCGCAACATGACTCAGATGCAGAAGGCTGTCCAGATCGAACAGCTGAACGTCCAGATCAACGAGGTGAAACGCCACATCGATCAGGTCCAGCTGCTGTTCGGTCCACCTCCTGGAACCATTGCATCCAGTACCATGAATTCAGTGCCTGATCCACAGCTTGCCGGCTTCGACGAGGCCAAAATGATGCAGCTGCTTGGACTGAAGCAGAATCGCGATTTTGGAGGAATGTCTCATCCACCTCTCGGGTCCGTCAGTGAGATGCCGATGGTCGATGCAAAAACATCCATGGGCGGCATTCCGAACCTGTCGATGGACCAGATGGCAGCTTTGATGGGCTCCAACAGGTGGCCGAACCCTGATCAGTCAGCTGGTCTCCAGCTGCTGGGCAAGGATAGACTACATAGTGGAGACATTTTGGTCGATTCTTTGTCAAGTCTGGGCCAGTCTGGTGGTGCAGGTTCAAAGATGGGGTGGCCAGGGGTACCTGGAGACTTTGGAGTACCCAAGGGAAGCAGGCCACCTCCGCCACCTGGCCTTGACAAGGCAGACATGTTCTACAATCGCAGTACGTCCTGGGCTCCAGGTGAAAAACTGAAGACCAGCCTGCCAGGTGTGTGTTACCATCTGTGATTTTTATCTAGCATGAGTCTATGTATATAGCGATCTGACTTTTGCATTATGCAATCTTGGTCTCGGGCATGCATTCACCTGTGCTTCTATTTCAGATTTACTGCCTTAATGCAGATACTTGTTGAAGTAAAGTAAAATCAATAAAAAACCGAGAAATGATCCATTAAAATTCAAAATGTTGGCCATTGTGACACATTACTATTTACTGGTATAGACAAGTTCTTATTGGCAAAATTGTGCATGTACATGTGCAAATTTTTTTCGTTATTCAGTAGTCTATCTGACACATAGCATCTGTGTGCTAGATCGGCGAAATGTCCCTTCTGGGGGAGAATCGTCATGGTACCTGTTTCGTTCTCCCCATCTCTCTCCATGCCACAGTCTCCTCCTTGTTTCTTCTTTTATCCCTGTCTTCTCGTTCACCAAGCAGAAAAAAAATATTTTGTTCTCATATTATTTGTGTGATGGTGCCAGAATTAATGTGTGGCATGTTAAGCTGCACTAAATGGATCACGTATCATATACAGACACTTCTAAACATGTTTTTATACAGATTGGTCTTTATGATATTGTGCCTGGTATTCTTTGAAGTAGGGGTTTGAGCAGTCTTTCAGATATTGATTGTCTGCTAATAATCATTATTGAATGTGAGTTAAGTTTGTATTCAATTTAGTTTCCATTGATTGTAGGACAAGGTGGGATACCATCCAGTTGGCTAATGCTGAAGAATGTCTCTCCCCAGGTTAGCCTATCCATTGTATTCTGGTCTATATTGCAATGACAGTTCAATAGTTTTATTGTATATTCTGGCCGCAAACTTATAGACTACAAGACTGCAAATTTTCACACTATAAGTTATAGTGTGAAAATTTGTAGCGCCTTAGTAAGAAAAGGTTGCCGAGGTGTTGATACATGAGTGGACATTCTTTTTTTGAGTGGACATTTATTGGGAGTTAAAATCTGATCAGACACTGAAGCTTTGGACTCGTGTGAATTGGCATTGACAATGACTCTTGCGACATTGCCAGACTTTTGAGCATGCAAGTGCTTGAGATTTGCAGCATTTTAGCGGAATACAAAATAGTTGTTGATTTGTCATTTGTGACTAAAACAATGATTATAAGACCAGGACAAGATATTTGTATGGTTAAGTGATTTCTTTGAAACTTTTTCTTAACTGGTTTGGTGAAATGTGGTTAGACTTTGATAAATGAAAAATATTAGTTTTTGACCTTTTTCCCACAAAATTTCATGATGTGGGGAATAATAAATGTGTCATGATCATGATAATGCATCTCTCGAAGTTGCTGAACGGTTGTGCATGAGGTATTTGCTTAAAAGGTCCCTACACAGTTACTGTATCAGAGAGGCTTGAACCAGGACACTCTGTTACAAGGCAAGCATTCAAACTAATTGTCTACCAGGTCCAACAATCAATTGGCCACTGGGTTGTACCTTTTCCCTCCTATTGACACACTATTGAGGATCACAGTGAAACTTCTGTTATTTCGTGTTAGTTAAAGGGTTCATAAAATATGTTAACAGAATTTATAGAGTGTGTGTTCTGCTTTGTTAGTTGGATCCAGGGATGCTTCAGAAGATGTGCTTGCTCTATGGTCCCCTTCAGAACTTCTACTACAGCAAGGTGTCTGGACAAGCGCTGGCATGCTACATCAACCGCGATGATGCACTGAATGCGCTGTCCAACATCTCACAGAATGTGCACAGCTCCGGTCCATCTCGGCTCATTGCGGAGCTGGTGGCAGCCGAAGACATCGGACGTGTGATCGATAACAGCTGGACGGCGATCCCGCCTTCGTTTGGCTCTGCACCATCGGGTGCCAAGGCAAATCCAATGCGCAGCGGCTCCAGCGGGTGGGACGGCATGTAACGTAATCATGAGCTGACTCCTTCAACAGACGATGCTGTGTTTATTAAGTGTGAGCGTTGAGGATTACGTCGCAAATCAGTTTATGTAATTTGGTGTACATTTGTTGACATGCGTAATCGCACGTAAGCGTCTCTGTAAATAGCGATGCTGTAAACATATGTAAACAAGTTTTTCTCGGTATCTCGCCATCCTCGTTTACGCTTGTGATGTTTGTAAAGAGGATTATTATCATCAGCACTTGTTAAAAGTTTTAAGAATCGGTATTTGTATATTTTTGTAAATACATATTGTTATATAATGTTTGCATACATAGGTATGTACACGCACATCACAGTATATGCTTGTATATTTATATGGATGTATAACTATATATTTATATGTATGCATAATCGTATCTGCGTTGCATTCATAGAGTATAGTCTTGTGTGTGTTCTTGTTTGATGCAGTTCGTGAGAGAATTTGATCACTTCTTCGTTTAGTAAAATTTTGTTATCTGAGAACAATTTTTTAATTAAGGAAGTTAGTTTGCAGACAACCGAGGTAATTGAAGTTAATTAATTAAAGTAAGTAATGTGTTTAGTAGCTCAAAACTTGGCTGAGTAAAGCACAGTTTTGCCGTGGTAGTCGCTAGTAAAGAAAACGATCTGAGCGTGAAATTGACAGATCCAGCATTGTTCTGTTCCTTGTGTTGATGACTGTTGTATTGGCATTCAGATTGTGATTTTCAGCCTAACAAATCTAAAATAAAACAGCTCAGTCTTTCGTAAGAATTGTGTTAAGTTTGTACGAGAAAATAAAGTGTCATTTTGCGTGAACATGCTGCATAAATATATATATATATATTTGCATAAGTGAATATATGTGTGTGCGTATGTAATCGCCGTTATTAGTATGCATTGTTACATTTTAGTGGTGTATTGCCTTTTGATTATGTTTTGAGTTAAACTGGTTTGTCTTGTCAAACAGAGTTAAAGTATTTTTATGTTATCTGTGGTTAGGGTTTTTTAAAAACAAATCTTTGTATTATCAATGTCATTAAAGACGCTTTCTTAGTGGAGATTTTATTTGAAGTCTGCTTGGTTTAAACTGGTTGCTGCAATAGGTACTGTTTAAAACAAATGTTTTCACGGTGGCATTTTCCTCATTTATTTAAATCACCTGTCTCAAAATTCAGGTGAAATTTTGACTTGTTCTTTTTTGTAATTGGTCCAGTATTACGCTTGACTAAACGGGCTTGTAAAATTGGCAAAATTTTGCTTGCTTTGAATGGAATTACTCGTACATGATTAATTTAACAAAGTTATTAATTATATGCAGATGATCCAAAGTCTCAGGAGAACACCTATGCCAAATGGCTTTAAAATTTCATCGATGCATTGTTCATGTAATGTAGGTTTTGAAAATGTAGCCGGAGGAATAATTGCATATTTTAGGACATAAACGACGCAAACTGCTTCTTATAAATACTCTGATCTCAGCTTAACATTTGAATATTATTCGGTAAACGAAATGTCCTAATCGATGTCGTTATTTATCCTAGACAACCAGAATTTCTGATTTTGTACATAGGTTTGATGTTAATGTTTGTTTGCCAGCAACTGCTTGACCAAACTTACAGTATTTAGTTTGAATTGAACGGTCGACCGGTGTGTGTCCTGTGGTTGTGTTTTTTTGGCTGTTCTTTTGTTTTCCGGAACATGAGCAATCTCGTTAGGTCCATTGTCATTAGTTTTAAACGTTTGTCTAACTGTTTGTGTTAAGTATTTGGCTCTGGCTGTCTTCAACATGCTCACACGTGTTTATTCTGCAATTTCTTCATATCCCTGAAGCAGTGTGTGTCATAGGCTTAACAGTCCTGATATTAATCTAAATGCATTTCTTTGCATTTTGACATTAAGTTAGACTGCTGACCAGGTGTAATCAAACATTTTGCAGAAAATTTAGTTTTTTATGAACAGCAAAGATTTCATAACTTGTGAAGTAAAGTTTAAAAGCTGTACCGTCTCGCACACTGTACTGTTCCACCCGGCATGTGAGAAAAAAGATGCATGGTATCTGTTGTGACTTCAGCTACTAGATCTTTCTGGTGAAAATTGCAAAATTAGGAGCTATCTGACACTTGGCATCGGTGTTTCTTCTGTCTGAGCATTTCCTAAAATTTTTTATTTTTCTGAGTTCATTTGAAAGTTCTTTATCGTAGTTTTGACGAGGATGGTTAGACCGAAAGCCACCTCTTTGTGAAGTGCTAGTCTTTTGAATTTATATAATTTCCTAATGAAACGGTGATGTTTTCTATCAAAGTATGTCAGTTTGTATTCTGCATTCTCTTGCACTCAGTAGCGTTTTAGTAGTTGCAAATGTAAAAGCCAACACATGACGATTATTGTAGTTTGTATATGCTCGTTTTCAAATGGTCTGTTTAACTGACTGGCATTACGCAGGAATCTGTATTTGAGATCAATTTTTCTTTTGCAATTTTGCTGATGGTTGATGTTAACAGAACTGCTTAGTAACCAGTAATTGCCCCGTTAGTGACTTCTAAAGTGTTTGTTATTTGTAATTATGAGATAGACACATTTCCGTAGTTTTAAGCGTTTTTATCGGGTATCAAATCAGTCTTTGGTTCGTTGCTAGTTTGTAACCGATGCCTGTCGAAACTGACTGTACTTATTTCATGTGATCACGTCTGGAAGAGTTTGTGGTGAACTTTCCAAGGCTCCGCGTGTGCATTGTGTCGTAAAATCATACTAGATCAGGGTTTGTGTAGTCTGATGACAACAGCTGTATTTGAAACTGGACGTCTTCTTTTTTTCTACACAGTCAGATTTTGTTTTGTTTCCGTGCTAGATCTTTCTGTGAAGCAATAACTGGGTAGAATGCTGCAATTGTACGCATATGCGTAGATTTTAGTTTTGTATTACACTGTTGCTGTTCGGTCACATTTGCTTAATCGGCAGTCTGCTACCTGGGTGTGTAACTGGGGCTAGCCCTAGGGTTGAGCAGCAGCGCGTCGTGGTAAAATGTGGCGCCACGTCACGTTCTATGCGGTTGGGGTTGGAAGTTTGTCGAAAATTGTACTTCTGATGAAGTAAGGTTGAAATTGAGGTGGGATTCAGAGCTGGTGCCTCTTTCCGTAGGGCTAGTCCTGTGCGTAGCTGCATGGCAATCTACTAGCTTCATTAGCGTATTTTATATGTGTGACTGAAAATGGAACGGAGCTGTTGTATATAGGTGCAATTATCTATGAACCGAAGATTTCTCTGGTGACTATTTGAATAACCTGTGTGATTACTAGTTTGAATTCTGAGTATGTGTTGTTAATCGTTGCCTGTATCTGAATAATAATGACTGTAATGCAGACTACGTATACTATCTGTCGGTAAATTTTGCGGTTATTTTTTCGTGTTGAATTACTTCTTCGTTAGCCGTAGTTTTATGCCGTTCGTAACGTTGTGATGCTTTGTTGGTATTCCAGAAGGCTTTCTTTTAGTCCTGCTCTTGTATAACAATGGAGGGCATGAGTTTCCAGTTTTGTTGTTAGCAGACGTCCGGAGGAGGTCTCCTCTTGACGTGGGCGACGTGTTTCTGCCGGCCGTTTGGATCGACGGCTTGCAGATCGTAGTTGATTACTTTAAACATTTTGGCTGCCTTTTAGTGAGGTGGGGTTTGGGAAATTTGATTGAATGCTGACTCAACAGGAGATCTCCTCTGTCGTTGAACTGATCAATTGTTGTGTTAGTTAAAGCTCTTGTTATTTTCATAAACAGTCATTAAGGACACATTTAAGTATTTTAATACTATAACAGTAAGTGTGTCGGATATAATCGTTGTTTGCAAGATTCTGACGTTTGTGCACGAAGGCATCAGTATGACTTTGTGCTCGCGCTTGCGTAAACAAATGTGTGTCAGTTTTTGGGCTATTATGCAGTTGGAGTATTAATTACCCTCTCGTTTCATAACTGTAGTATGCATTTGTATAATTCATGTTTTAGTTATTAAGCCTATTCAAGTGTGTTAGCAGGTGCATGTCTTTAGTATATAAACTGAAAGGTTTTATATCTTGACATATATATATATATTATAAGGTTTGTATCTTGAAATATATAAGGTTATATATATATATATGTGCGTATATTAACATATAAAAGATCAACTTCTATATATGTATATAAATATATATGTATACAGTACAAAAAAGCTTGCCATGTGGATATTGTGGTGCCACAGTACAGTAGGTCATTAAGTGCTACATTTTTATTCTTGGAGAACTAGTCTACCTAAGGCATGCCTTAAATGTGTTTTTTCTCGAATAGACGTTACATTATTTGCTGTTTAAGTCCAGAATTCTCTTTTTAGACTAGTTAAGAATAATTCTTCGGCCTTGACTCTGTGCTCTGTAATTTACATCAAAAATTTCAGTTGTGTTGTTGATCAAATGATTTTTTAAAATATTTTTACCGTTGTCTGCCAGTCGAAGCAGCATTTCTGTTTGTCATTCGTGTGTACGTAGTGGCAGTGTCGCACTGCCATCTATTGAAAACGTATGATATTGATAATCTAGAAGGTTAATAATTGCTATAGGCTGATGGCCTCGTTTTTGCCGTATGCTTTTCATTGTCCGAATGGCTACATTCACTTGTTTTCAAGGCAACTGCTGGGTTTGGTCAGCTCTGATGTTTTGCTTGGGGCTGTTGCATGTTGGCTATTTGCGTTCACGCTACAGGCTGTTGACGTCTTTAAACGCATTCGAGTATAAAGTACATGAGAATAGACATTCGATGCAACACGCTGTCGCAGAAAGAATGCGGTCGAGTTGCTGTTAGGACTGTGTTGTTGCCTTAAGGAGTGTGCAACAGTTGTGTGCTACTACAGTTGTTGTTTCTCACAGCTGTGCAACATATTTTGTTGTCAACAAATTGCGGAATTACAGCTAGTGTGTGGCTTCTGTTGCACTGCGGTACAACCATTGTGTATAGCAACCCACATGAGAGTGTTGCAGGAGTTGTTACTGCGTAGTTGCAGCTGATGAGCATGGTTTTGGGGAAGGGCTTCTGGTGGAATTAATGAACTTTACTTGCCAACCCCGGATGTGTGATAGAGCAACTGCGCATACAAATTTTGCGTGTTGCAAGCCAAGCCTGTGACGCTCGTCTGTGAATTACTTCATACGATTGTGATATTGGTCATCTTGTTTTCCTGGTTAAAATCTCCTACCTGTTGTTCAAATTACCAAATTGCTTCTTGTAACTTAAGTACTGTTCGTAATCATGACAACCTGTTGTATATTATACACATGTGCATATATATATTTATGTATATATATATATATGTTACTGCGATTTTCTCTATATCAGAACTTCGTGTATGTTTGGTAGCCATTCCAAGTGTTACTTTTGACGAGTAATTGTATTTAAGAAAATAAGAAAATCCGAAAAAAAACAGCGCTAAGCTGGTGCGAATGTATGCAATGGTTTTTAATATTAGAAGTTGATTAAACGGAAGGTGCTACGGCTTTCTTTTGCGCAGTGCATGTACGAGCTGAGCTGTGGAGGACTTAATATCCTTTCTGTTGTTGAAGACTTTGAAATTTCTTCATTGTGTAAATAATCGTTCTGCGTTGGAGTGCGATTCGCTTGATGTGTATCTTATGCATAACTATCAACTGATCAATATATTACTGTCTGTGAATTTAGGAGATTCATTCTGCTGTTAATGTTGCCGACGTTTTATATCTTATTAGGTATTTTTAGCACTGCCAAAATGCCTATTCTCTCTCTCATTTATCCTTCCCGAAGGGTAGTGGTGTAGCAGGCAGCAAGGGTGCTCTCTTCTCGAGTGGGAGATGCTGTTTAGCTGTTCACAGCTTGAAACACAATTGTGAACCTTCTGGCGGTGGGCATTTGAACGAGACGGACAGTAGGGCATCTCTTGTGGAAGTAGTTGTGTTGGTTGTGAACAGGAGTATCGACCAGTAACGGCGCAGAGGAGACCATGCAGAACGAAGAACCCTTGTGCAGTAGATTAGGTTTCTGAAACACTTGATTGCATCTGTGCAGCATTTAAGTAATCGAAATGGTTTCATAAGTTATAAAGTTAAATGTGTTTTTTTGTCATTCGGTGCATAATTTTTTCAGAACGTTGCACTGTTTTTACTCGTTTTCATTCCCGCCTGGCTTCACATGTTTTGTTACGTAGCGGAGTTTAACCTAGGAATGGTTTAAGTTTGTGTCATCAGATGTAAGCTTTATTTTCATTATCTCGTTCACTTTATCCTTGAGACTGTTGTTGTAATTTACTTAAGGTTTGAAATTTCTTTCACGACTAGAGGATATTAAATGTTATACGAAATGTTGATGTAGACATTCAGGAAGATTACGTAAATTCAGTGACTGAGGCTTTGGCATAATTTAGTTCTCAATTAGTCAAGACATTGATAACTCTTAACGTTGAGATTGTAAGCTGGATCTATTTGTATTTGTAGTTAATTCTGATTGAGATCTGTAAGTCTGATTTGTCTTAGTTTATTTCTAATGAAAAGTTAGTTTTCATGATGTTATGCTTCTTGTTTGTAAAGTTTCATTCACGACGGCAACCCCCTATCACAAAATGAGAAGATTCTTTATGGCAAGCTCCATTCTCTATGAATTGTTAAATTTTTGCCTCTGCCTCTATCACATAAATGAGAAGATTTATGGCAAGCTCCACCTCTATCAACTTTTATACAATAGCCAATTATGTTTTAAATTTCCTGCTCATGATGCCAAATTTTGACAGGAATGATTTGAAGAGGAGTAACTGGATAACATCTCGTTTAAAGGCTGCTGCAGCAGCTGCGGCGATTTGGAGGAAAAAGTGCCTTGCTTGCCCATTATTACAGTAGTTCTCGTTCACCACCCAGTACCATACTGATGTCACCTTTTAAATTGACTAATTTTGAACAATTCCTGTACTCACAAATGATTACTTTTGTAGCTAAATTTCTCAATTATATAAACTAGTACAAATAACGTCTTGGGGTTGCTTAGTCTTTCTTTGCTAAAGCTTTTCTTAGAGTTCCCATCTGCGGCAATCTTGCTCATATACTTTCTTCTGGTCTCGCAAGTTTATTCATTTTTCTCCTTCCATTTGACAGTAAAGTAGCCAATTCATTCTAAGGTTTTTATTCTGGTCCATAGTCCAAGTACAAACAACATGCTATCTCATGATGGTTTTTGACAGTTAGCCGCAGTGTTTGAATCGAGTGCCAAACGTCTCCCAAACGTCTCCCAGTGATGTGATACGCCTCAAATTTGTCACAAATTTGTCACAAAAACTAACAGTAAAATGTCTTCATGATTCACATGTCTCAAAGCTGCTTTTAATTTTCTGAGGAAAGTATTAAGTTGATATCATAAATTTCAAACCCTTTACATGTTTTGAATAAACTGTGAAGAAATTGAGCTGGCACCTCAATGGACGAAGGTTGCACGGATTTTTGGCTACACCACTACCCTTAGAGAAGCCGGCTGTAGTGGTAGTTGGTGTTTGACTGGCTGTGTGGCAGCGATAGTCTCAATTCAGGTAAATGTTGAAACATCTAGAAACAATGGAAGCTGTTTCATCTTTCTTTCCGGTTTGCATAATTTCGTTCTCGGGGTTTCAATGTATAGATTTTCATGTTTGGGTTTCTATGTGAAGATTTCTATGTTAAGGGTTTCTTTGTTTTCTAAGGTGCACATAGTAACCATATCTAAGTGTGGCATTAACGTCAAATATTATTCGTCGCTTTTGAACCAGAAGCATGTGCTAGAAGCTACCCAGATTACATACAACAGTGTGGACTCGTTAACTTGAAGCCTTTGGAGGGCTTTATTATACAGCGTGTTATCCAGACCGCATATAAAAAGGGACAATGCTTAAGTCAGTATTTAAGTGCTTTGCTGCAGTTCTTGTTAACTTTATAGGTTTGGGGAAATAACACCAGTTCGTATTAAAGAGAATGGCTTGTAAACTGGGAGCGTGTTAACGAGTCTGCACTGTATATAACTTTCTTTATCTAGTTATGATACTTCATTTGGGAGCTGCAGCTCTGCTTTGTAACGATGCATATTGTACGGAGAGTCCGTTGTAAAAATTACAAAATGATATAGCACATGGTTAGTCTGCAGCATCAGGTATTGCAGTGTATTACAGAGAAATAGAGCTTTTTGAAGGCGCTTGGTGACAATTATCTGTCGAGGTATGTAAGGAAAGGGCAATGCTTTAACCCTGCATGTTCATCTGTTAAAGATCCTACACCATCTGGACCTTGCCTTTGAAGGCTTGGACATAAAAATTTAAAGTTTACAATACCTTGCATTACCTATAATTTAAATGCTGATTGATCTGCTGTAAAGTTACACCATTATGCTTTAAAAGTACAGTCACGTAATTGGAAAGCCAGTTGGTCTGTATGCAATGGCAGTGGGTGATGCAGTTTAAGACTTGTTCGTCTTTATGCAGCCGAGCTACCTGTGCCCGAAATAGAATCTATTCTTTTTTAACTGCTATGTTTTGATAGGAACTGTAATTTTGATGTAGAAAACAGGAATCATTGTCTGCAAAATATTGAATGCATTTGTGTTTTTACATGCGACCATTGTTTTTTAACAAGTCAAAACGTCGGAATATGTACTAATTCTAGCTTCTATTTTTCATGTTCTCTGCTTCACTAGCAACTCTCGTTAGCTATCTCAATTTGGTGTGTGTGTTAACACTGTTAATGACTAGTTATTATACATGCTCTGACCAAACGCTCAATGCACTAGCAGAATGTTCAGGATGATTTAATAAATTGGCAAAGTTTAAATGTCTCTGTTGTTGTTGTTGTTGTTTTGATGTTTATTAACAATGCAACGCTTTCAGACAACAGTCTTTTGCAATATTCTTACGTAACAACCAAATGCATGACGAGTAATAATGATCAGTATGTAGGTATACATGTAACAGTTGGAGTTTATTATTATTTATCTTACTTATTAATTTATCAGACATTCTTATTATTGTTACTATTATTATTTATTATTATTATTTTATATTATTACTATTATTTATCTATTTATTATTATTTTTATTATTATTATTATTATTGTCGTTATCACTGTTAGCTACTTAAATACTGCATTGCCACGTATTCTTAAAATTGCCTAAGACTGTCCTTTGCATGTTATTAATGCCACTTCCATTTCCAATAATTCTATGACAATAACTACCAGTAGTATTAAAGGTTTTGCTAGTTGTTGTTATTATTATTACTATGGTTCTGATTATTGTGGATGCTGTATTTACACAAAATATGAAGCCATTGGCAGCCGTTTAACTGATTTCGCTGTGAACTCGGTGAGAAGAGACTCGATAGACATCAGAAAATGAGGAGTCGCGTACACTTAATTTGATGGAGAGGAAGGAGACAATGCAGTAGGTGAGGTAACTGAGTGAAGACAACTAGACAGGGAACTACTGTATTAGATGATTATCAAGAGAGGCAACAACACATGAGTGTTGCAAGAGGAATAAAGAATGTAGAGCGATGGGCGATGTCAGGCATATGACAAGAAAGGCAAATGTGCAGGAAATGCAGACATCCAGGATTTTAGATGATTACGACCAAACTTCAAACTGTTTGTTTAGTATAAATGTTTATACTGCTTTCAATTAATAATGTTACAGATTTTGTCTCATAATTATCCTTAATTACTTACTGTCGTGATGAAACTGTTCGTGTGGGCTTATTGATAGCTTTGACTTATCAACGGGGCCTTATTTTGACTTTGTAGCTGTGCAAAATTAGCAATTGATACTTGCTGGCTAGTATGATTAGAGTGCTAACGAGCATTAGGACACATTCAGGGGTATCACTAAATTTCTTATGCAATGCAAAGTTTTCTGTGGTTGAATTCTTTCGTGTGCAATAGAAAAATGAATTTGGTTGAAATCTGTCGAGTTGTGAGTAGTTCAACCATATGTAGACACTTGATCTGATTGTTATCGTATATTTTACTGTCGCCCACCTTTTGCTTTTTAATGCTGCCAGATTTCTTTTCCACTTAAAAACCCTTGTGTTAAAATTACTGGAAAGACATCACAGTCATAGATGATTTGTTATGTAAATGACGAAAAATTACCATAGTTTTTTCTTTTTAAAATATTTAACTAAGCAAGGGAGACAGAGAGGGTTTGTATACGTAGAATGGGCAGTAATATTTGAGCTGAACTTGGGTCTTGAGATTTTTTGCTTATGAGGAGGCTGTGAACCGTCAGATATTGGCTGTAATTTGCGATGTGGGAAGTAGTTTCTGTCGAGTCTTGGTTTAAGTGAGCCTGCTCTATAATGAGATGCTAGTTAAAGGAGATTGTGTGTTAAGCTTTGAAAGGATTGAACTGCTATTTTGATTATAGGATGTTTTGAGGCTTGGCTTGAAGTCTGTGTCATCGTGGCTTGAAGGAGGACAATATTTTGGTGTGAAGTAGGGTGTAATTTCTCTTGGCTTGAGATAGGGTGTGTGTTACCTTGGCTTGAGGTAGTGTGTAACTTGGCTAGAAAATCCTGTTTGGTTTTGCTAATAGTTAATATGATGGCCAGTTTTTGACTTAAGATTGTATATAATTTCAGTGAAGTTATTATTACTCTCAGTTCTCATTTGTTGTTCTGATGCAGTCTAAACCTGTGATGATAATAAATAGCTGTAAAATTTCTGAGCTGCAGAATTTGATTCTAGACGATGTTCGTTGGGTTTTCTACGTTAGGAGAGATTTTGTGTTTGGTTTGACGACGTGTACGAGGTCATTTTGTTCAGGATCCGTCGCGCACCAACATTTGAAATTAGTAATAAAGTAGCCTGTGTTTGGTTCTACTACTATTTGATACTGCTGGATGTACCCCTTGCAATCTAAGCTGCTGATGATGTGTCTGTGGCTATCGTTGCCATGGCAACTGGTTGTCATATCCGGTTTTCATCATAGTCTGGTTCTGAAGTCTGGTGGCAACTGAGTTTTGTTGCAATTTCGCTATCTTCTGTTACCACGGGAATGCGAGCCGTTGCATATTAAATTTGGTTTGATAGCAGATTTTCTCCAGGTTCTGGCGTCGAATAAGGCGTGTTTTCTAGTTGATGTGTAATTGTTGGTTGCGTTAATGATATCAGCATCAGACTATGAATGTTTGCAGGGCTAACATGTGCAATATAGTTCAGATGTTAAATTTGTTTTTGATTACAAAATGATAAAAATCTCATTAATTGCACTTGATTTGCGAATAAACATTCTCTTTTGTGTAATTTTAACTTTGTTGATGTGATTAGTCAATGGGTTTCCATAAAATTTCATAGGAAAATCGGTGAATTTGCTTGTGCTTGCTTTTTATTTATGATGTTTACATGGGGCATATAGGTGAATAAATTTCTACATGTTGGTCCAAATACCACAACAGACTATTCAATTCAGTCATGCTACAAATAATTTCAGCATATAATAATTCTGGGATTTTCACAGGCCAACTTGTTGCTTTCAACCAATGTAAAGTCAGAAGTCCAAGTGCAAAGAACCAATCATGCAAACGTCGGCCAGTATGCGTAGCCCATTAACAGCGTTTCCTTGTATGCTCAGAGGCATTTTTTTGCAGTGCAAGTCGAACCGCCTTCAGATACTGCAGTTGGCTGTTTTTTTTACACCAGTGAACCTTCAGAGGTCATTTAGTAAGTTGTGCTCTGCAAAACTTAACTCTTGTGAGACTGGTGTAAATTTTTCATTGTGTTACTGGATTAGCGGCTACACATAAACAGCATCGTATTGGTTTACTGTAGATTACAGTTAATGACATCCAGTTTTACAGGAGAGAGCAGTACTGGCCTTGAGCAGTATGTGACCGCATAGGGCCGTCAAATTTGGGCGGCTGCCAAATTTAATGATGCCTTTTTATAATTTACAATTTTATTTTTATTAGTGATAATCTGATTCAAAACAATAATGGATATTAGTTGCAAAAATTATTTTTCTTTTTCGTATAGGCCTAGATAACACAAGGGGCATGGTCTACGAGTGTACCATGTTAAGCTTCAATCGGCATTGATTGTGAATTGTGGTGGTCAGAGGCCAAGAAATTTAAGTTTCCGTAGGGTGGTAAAAATGCTAAGGCTGGTGCTCGGAGCGAGTTACATGTATTCAGATTAAACATGATAAAATAATTGATGGATCAGCAACACAGTGCAGTACAACTTTCAGATGGATTTATGTGGCTTAACATGTCTACAACTTGCCAAGCTGTTGCACCATCACAAAGTCTACAAGTAAAGTAAGTAGAATTGAGCCGACAGTGCTTTGTGGTTTGCTGTTGGGGCACTAACTGTTATGACTAGTTAGCAGTTTGATCTGATGTGTTCTCATATATTAGGTGTTTGTAATAACTGAAACGCTGCTGTTACGAAAGACTCCTAACCAAAAATATTGCACTGAAGTAAATAATACATCGATGAAGACCAGAAAATAATCTCCGTATGTCAGCGGTAACGGAAAGCCTTACTTTCAGATTTGTATCATTGTTGATACTGTTGGTGACATTATATAAATTAGCATGTAGGTGTGTTTGATAAATTGTCTACACAGACGGCTTCTTGTACTGTTTGTCTACTGAAAGTATTTCTCAGATTGAAGCCGTGTATTGTCTACATATGAATGGTTTACAGATTTTGGAAATTTTGCAATTGCTTTGCCATGTATTTTAAATATGTGACTTGTCTAGGTACTTAGTAATACCAAACGACGGTCAACGTGGGTAAACTACATTTATTTTTAAAGCAATCGGGTGCTTTTTGGTATTTGCCTGTTGTACAATTTGTTGGCGAATTGTCTGAACTTTGTTTTCGGCTAGTGCCAACATTAATACAACTTTAATCTTGATTTGACGTTTTTTATTCCTGCACTGCTCAATTTTTTAAAGACCCAAACAATCCTGAAAGTCGCAAACCTACAGAAATGCCGACAATGCAAAAACGATCGTTCTGTGCTACTTTTTGCAAAATTCATTTAAACGAATTCCACTTTCATATCTGGAACGAGCAACAGTTTCAGATTCTGTTTAGAACGTTTTCTACATGTTTCAATTTGGTGCATTTTGTTTCTAAGTTGACATTGTTGGTTCTTACGAAACCGGGAGTGATGAACGCCTCACACGTTTGTTAGCTTCTATTATTCTAATCGTTGAAGATATGGATAAATGCTGCTAACACCGTCACTGCATATCATATTGTCTGTTGTATATCTTGCATTTTTTCTGGCTTTAGTGATGTAATTTTTGCTCACCTATATATATCTCTTATTATTTGCAGGTGATAGATAAAAAAACTCTTATCGAAATGTGAAAACAAACTTTTCTACCAGTGTAATTAATTACGGTCAAGTCCTTTGCTGTAATGTAAGCGTGGTCTCTTATAAAATGTCTTAGCGTATGGCATCTGCTGTGTGTACCAATACATCCTTAACCTTGCTCAGTTGTGTTGTTTCATTGTTTAGTTTGTCTTTTATTTTTAACTAGCTGGTTTACCCGGCGTTGCCCGGGGTTATAAGTTTCAATCCCTGCACCCCCACCTACCACCACCCCCCACCACCCCCACGACACCCACCACCCCAGCCCAACCACCCCATACCCACCCCCCACCCACAACTCCCCCCACCCACCACCCCCACCCACCACCCCCACCTCCCCCCCGGCTCCCCACCCACGACCCCCACCACGACCACCCACCCCCCACCCCCACAACCCACAACCCCCCACCCCCACCCCCCCACCACCCCCCACCCACGACCCCCACCTCCCCCGGCTCCCCACCCACGACCCCCACCACGACCCCCACCACCCCCCACCACCCCCCACCCCACCCCACCACCCCCACTACCCACCGCCCACCACCCCGCCCACCACCACCCCACCCACCACCCCCACCACCCCCCACGCGCCTCCCCCACCCGCCTCCCCCCACCACGACCCCCCAACCACCACCGCCAACACCCCCCACCACCACCCCCCAAATTGACTTACCAATAATAAATTTCTCTTCGATATTTGTTACACGTGCATGCATCCAATGCAGTAATCCTAATGTCACTGCAGGCACTGCATCCAATGCAGTAAGCCTAATGTCACTGGCGGCACGGTAATTTTCCTATCGCTTGGGGCGATGTTTTGGCCGTTTTTCACTATGGTAGCGGTGAAAACGGGGGACGCGAACCCCTCCACTGGGTGTCCGAAACCGAGGCCGACACAGTAGTGAAGGTTTGGAGTGAAAAGGTGCAAAATTGACGAAGTTAAGCCCGGTCAAACAGACAGACAGACAGACACACAGACAGACACACAGAAAGCTGGCTTTATTTATAGAGATTGGGCTTTATTGAATATTTCTTGTATAAATTTCATAGACGGATCGAGTGAATTGTCCTGCTGTGCTTCAAATGCTGTTCTCTCGTAAGTTTACTTTTATAATTCATAGGTTGACTTATTAAGAAAAATAGTATAATTCAACACATGATGCTGTGAAAGGTCTAAAAACCAAAACGGTACGGTTATTTTGAAATGGTGCCAAAGGGAGATTCTAGTAGAAAACAAGGACCACTACTAAACTAATACCTGTATAACTAACCACTAAAACAATGCATACTAAAGAATTTGTACATTTATTACAAGAATTTTTGACAACAAATGTGCAGTCTCCCTGCCACTCTACACAGTTAAAAAAATATCTGCTGAAAACTGGCTTGCTTTGCCATACTTTCTTATTGAGTCATTTAACACTTTAACGACGAGTGTGTACTGAGTTACTGGGAAACTAAAGCAGCTCGTTGTTAAAGTAGTAAAGAACACAGAACCTTTCAATGCACAGTCATGCTACGAGGGACATAAAACAGATATTGTTATCATTGGCTGTACACTTGCTGTCAAACTGTCACAAATAGCTACTATCGCTCAGCATAGATATGATATAAATTATACAGTAAGTCAGTGTCATGGCCTAACGGTCCTCAAAAGTATGAACCAACTGTACAACTGCGGGATCCATGTTGCCATAGATGTAGATACACACGGCAGAACGTAGCCGAAAGAGTATTCACCGTCACGGGGAAGAATGAGAATTCATTGAAGCAACAAGGACACGTTCACTGCACATGCTTTCTAGTGGAACTCGGATGTATGCATACTACAGAGGAGGCAACAGTAAAACTACTACAGGAGACGAGACCGAATCAGAAATACTTCAGGTGTTTTTTGTTTGAAGTTTTGCAACAATGGAGGAATTGGAGTTTCGTTTCACCTGCACATACAAGCGACCGCGCGTCCACGGATTCTGCAACTGTAGCGGCTGAAAGTCATCGCGTAGCGCATGTTCTCTCGTGCCGACAACAAGAACGAGACAGAAATTGTCAGCATTATCTTCGGGACAGCAGTCATTCTGGTTTGTCAGCAGAGAGAAGGACGCCTTTCGCATCTGTTGTACGACCAAATTTACCACCTCCTGTGCAGTCGTGCGAGGTGTCACGTGCAGCTTGACGCTGGTGCCCTTACCGAAACCCGTGCTGGTGGTGGAATAGATGCGCAGCATACCAGGCTGTGCCTCTTTTCTGGCATCTTTCATCTCTCCACCAGTGGAGACTGGACTCCAGAGGTTTCCACCAGCGCTTGTTGTCGCTACCGCTTTGTCAAAGCAGAGTTTATGGGCGCTGGAGCTGCTGCCGGCTGCAGACTGGTTCTCTGTCATGCTGCTTCTGTCGCTGTGGTAACCAAAGTCGCTAGATGCAGACGAGTTGTCAGTAGGCAGCGTTCTCGCAGCGTCCACCTGGTGTCGCAGCAGTGCAGGTGAACCGTCGGGTGTTGGTGGCATTGCAAACAACACCCCAAGTGGCAGGCCACCATGAAGACTTTTATCCCGGGCATAGGTAATGATGTCCATGGTCCAGCGCATTGCTTTCCACGCTTCGTCGAGCTTCTGCTGGAACTGGCCAAGCTGATCCAACCGCTGTTTCGCAGCGGCTAGTTCATCCGATGAAAATGCCTACATTCAAACCAAAGCAGAACTTCAGACTTGGGTAATCAGTTGTGACAAAACATCATATAGCATCTAGAAACTGAATCTCGTAAGTTGTATTTTGGAATGGAATTGAACTTTTTAGATGATCACGTGAATTGCAGTAACAGGTTAATCTTGAAAAACTTCAATGAAAAATTGCTGACTAAGCGTAATAATGCTAACCTGTCTGAAAGCCTGTTGAGCGAGATGTAGATCGATCTCCAGAATGGAAGACAACCTGGAATAGCGACTGATGAAGTCAAACTGATATGTACGCATGTGAACTACAAGCAGCAGAACATCAGACATCAGAATAAAATAGTTACAGATTATGAAAGTTTATTCATTGAGTCACAGTTTCATGAAAAAACTTGTACCCATTCTCTAGTGCTACACTTCATCAGAAAAGTTTTTCAGCATTTCTAAAATATTTAATGTTACTAACTTACTATTAAAGGATATTAATTTATCAATGAACAGTTGAGAATGCTAGTAAAAACATCAGTAATCGTGTGGCTTCCAATATCTGATGCAATGTTGACCTCACTCTGACAAAAGTTTTAGATGCCAAGCATTTGCTTGAAAACTTCTCAAACTTTCACACAAATTGTATCCTGCCTTTATATGGAGGAAGCTATATAATTTACTCATTAGAAAGCAGAATTAAATCTGGTAGTAATATCCGTTAGCACATAGTTACAAGGAATTTTTGGCGTACACTTGGCTTAATGTATCTGACCAGTGCGTTTGAGAGGTTTAAAGGGTGCTATATAAATTCCAGAATAAGACGGACAGACACACACACACAGTTACACACAAACATACATAATACTGTCTAAGAACCATTCTGGAGTTTTATTACTGCTCTTAGAATAAACTAGCAAATGACTGTTGTCTAAGGTAGGCTACATAGTACATACCCATCTCAAACACCTGCACCGGTAGAACTATACAACCAGGATTCGTTTCTTCCGTGTGACCAGGAACTGCACAGACGTTGTGGGCATGAGGAAGAACCAGTATGAATGACACATCAGCACTGAATTCAATGACTTCTAGGTCGTACAAGCGATGGCTCACTGCTTCATCCTCGCCAATTCCTGAAAGATAAAACATTCCAAAGCACAACATAACAATAGTAAAACCACTATTGTAATCTGTAATTGTAATCGAACATTATAAAAGCGCCACTCAACAATTCAGAGGCGCTCCCAACCCAAGTCGGTGCTATCACTAACAAATAAAATGGACTTTGGCATTTTAGGAACAGAGGAAGAGAAAGGCTGAGGAACTCGAGCTGCAATTCCTGTCAAAACAGGTCGTGTTTTCTTATAAAGAAATTAGACATGAACACAAGTTCCGTTATGGAGAGCTCATCGAAGAATTAAGACCAGGTTCCCTACCGAGGTTCTGAAGAAGTTTTCTGCAGGCATCCGTGAGGCTGTTCTGAAATGTCAGTTGAGCAGCGGTCGGTGGAAACTGAACATTATTCAGGTTCAGGCTTCGAATCCATTCCCATTCTTCCCTGCACGTAAAAAGAGGTTCTTTGCTATATTGTTAAAGCCATATTTAATCTAAAGACTTGTTGTGTTGTAATTGTTAAGTTATGTAAGGAAAGAGCCACCAGAGCTCCAATACTAAGTAGGTGGAAGATTCTTCCAAAGTGACTGTACACACACAGTGAATGCCATGTTAAAGTGTTGTTATCGTAATAGGCAAAGAGATTGGTTGTTCGTTTAGAAGTTAAATCAAGTCTGTAAAATAGACCTAGTGGATCACAAGACGGGGTGGTGCATTTATCAAACAAGTCCTGGTAGCTCTACTAGACAGTAGACTGTTCAGTAACAGGGCAGCTATGCCTCGATAGTGTAAAAGATTCAAATCCCTACCCGGCTGAGATTTGGTTTGAGATTTCTGCTCCACCTGCACCCCCAGCCAACTCAGGTATAGTGAGTACACTGACCACTGTCGGTGGGAAGATGAGACATCACGGGAGAGGACTGGCCACCTGCCCTCATATGCCAAGGCTAAGAAAATGAAGTAGCTAATACTTCATACCCATGGCTGCGACAGGGCAAGCTTAAAGGACTGATCTTCTTCTAGGCCTCACATGGGCAGGAACGTCCTCTCACAATAAGCCAGTCTGCAGCTTCGGCAATGACTGGGTTATGCTACTTTACAAACTAACGACAAGCATCTATCAAAAACATCTCAGTATCGTTTTTTTGTGACTGTAACGCACAGATACCTGCCTTGTAACATTAGGACAGTCTCTGATTTTGACGCTAGGAAGCACATTTGGCGTTTGCTGCGGCACCATGATGTGAATCAACTCAACGGAGCTTTGCAGCTTGAGGTAACCGAGGTATAAACCCTTTGCAAGGACTGTGCTGTTGGCACGGTGATATTTAACCAATTCCTGAAACAGAAATAGTAACCATATCTGAGAGGTTGCAGAAGTCAAAACTAATTAAGCTTTTGGCTGGATTCATCATTCAGTAGCCAGAAGAGAAAATTAGTAGCAAATAACATGAGATCTATTCCAATTCAACATTTGCCGTCACGGAATACAAAAAGACGTGTCATATACACTGTCAATCATTGTCTATCACACACCTTTGTCGAACACAATATCTTACAGTGATTAGATTTTGAAAAGGTGTACATATTTCTTTTCAATCAGAGAAATGCAATTGAATTTGATACTGAGACTAGAAATGTCATCAGTGAGATTAGATTTTGATAACAAAGAACTAGAAGCTGTGCATTAGAAATTTAATGAAACAGTCAATCAGAAAATCATTCATTTTTTCACATTACACGTCGTGGCAAATATCAAGAGGGCTGTCTACAAGGAATCGAGGCATTCCAAGAGTAAATGAAAAATTTGCAAGACTCCTGATAGAACTTATTCCAAACATTCCAAGTAGCAATATAAAACGCCATCACCAACACAGCCAACAATTTCTCATAAAGACCTAACAACCATTTTTTATGCAGATTTAACTGAATTCATGGTTCTAATCCACACTGGCAGTGTGATACTGTGTAGGGACCATTTGTGAGCAACTCCTTCATGTACACTTGCACAGGACATGGTATCAGACTGGCTAGAGCACTCACCTATTAACACAAAGAGTACGTATGGGTTCAAGTCTTCCCTGAGACAGTTACTGTGAAGGGACCTGGGGAAGTCTTTCGCTCACAACTGCTCAGTACTATCGATTGATGCTTGGTTATTAGATAGTGTTGCTTAATAAATGTGTAGTAGTAGTAGTAGTAGTAGTAGTAATAATAATAATAATAATAATAATAATAATAATAATAATAATAATAATAATAAAAAATAACTTTACTTTGGCCAAAAATAAATAAATAAATAAAATTAAATGATAATAATAATAATAAAAATAATAATAAAGCTAATAATAATAATAATAATAATAATAACTGCTCAGTGCCATTGACTGATGCTTGACGTTAGATATGGGTGCTTAATAAATCCAGAAAACATAACACTAACAACTCCATAAGCAGACGGCAAAGGCGGTGGAGACAAAACTAAACGACAAGAAACAGAGAATTGTTGGCATTTACGTTGGTCAGGTCGAGGAGCATGTCGACCGCCAGTGTCTCCGCATCAATCGCGCTTGCACTGCGTCGCTGCATCTTTCCAAGTGACACCCACTTGACGTGCTGACTTGTGTTGACAGCTTTTGTGCTGTTGAGGTAATGGACTGTAGTGAGGATGATGCTACCATTAGTATCTTTCACTGGCTGGTGGTAGAACTGACCGAGATCTTGTAGGCCGATAGCAAGCTGTAATGCGAAGTGTACTTTAACGTGAAGTGTACTGTAATGTGAAGTGTACTGTAATCTTAAGTATACTTTAAAGTGAATGCCATGTAATGCGTTCAAAGTGTAAAGTAATGTGAAGCGTACTGTAATGTGAATGTTGCGTAATATGTTCAAACTCTAATTATAAATGCAATGTAATGTGAAGTACAATTTAATGTGGAGTGAAATGTGATTGGGACTACTAAGTTATGTTATGGTCAAGCTGGATTACATTCACCACAGTGGAGGCAGAGGATTTGCTAACTAGGAATCACCCACAATGCAAAATTCACAAATCTGAAGGATTTCTCACATCCATGATCATAAAGACAATGATTAAAATTCCATTCACTGTTGTAGTTTTAAAGAAAGAATTAATTAATTAATTTTTTTCATATTTACAACAGGGTCGTGACAAAGGTTCACGACGGTGCTAATGAGCCGAGTGATAATGACTTGCTCAAAGTCCTACAAATGTGCGATTCTATTTATCTGAATATTTATGTAGTGCCTTTCGAAGGCGCTATATAAATGTACACGAATGGATGGATCCTAGTGCACGAGATGGATATTAGTGCCTCTGACGGATGCTACTAATATCCTTCTCAGGTACGACTCACCCTGTGCACTGCACTGAAACGTCAATCATTCAGCCTTTGATTACCACAACACCAGAGTTGCACTGGGATTATTTGGGGGCCTTTCCATTTCATTCATGCAAGGGGCCCCAAGCTTTGGGAGTGTGCATATTTAGAATATTTTTGTACTGACGTATAATTAATCGCTTTCTGCCCTATGTGCCCCATGTGTTGAAACCAGAGGGGCCCATGTGCCATGGCGTGACACAGGCACAATGGCCAGTCCGCCTCTGCACAACACACTGAATCATACAAGTTAACTAAATAATTACTAAATTACCTAACCCTAACATTCACTTACCTCACCTCACCTCTTTTCTGAGAATAAAACATTCGAGAGACTCTCAGAATACGTTCTGCAGATGTTCAGAATGCATTACCAGATGAATTAAAAGATGAATCACCAGATGCATTACCAGATGCATTACCAGATGCATTATCTGATGCATTATCTGATGCATTACCAGATGCATTACCAGATATACTACCAGATGCATTACCAGATGCATTACCCGATGCATTACCAAGTGCATTACCCGATGCATTACCAGATGCATAATGAGAAGTTCAGTTTTACCTGAAGATTACCGATGGCCTGGAGTAGACGATATCGAAACTGCATCACTCCTGGACTGGAACTCTTTTCCAAATCTTGACGCAGAGACTTCACATCTTTCCACGTACAAGCAATCTTCAAATTCAAAGTGTAATGTACTGTCAATGAACATTTATATAGAGCCAGTTCAAAATTCGCAGTGGCAATGAATGTGTGTATAAAGGACTTTCATTCAAATAGATTAACTAGACATCTTAGACTAAGTAGTGCAAAATAATGCAGGAGTTTTAACTTAGATACTGTGGTGCAGAGTTACTGCTTGGCCATCAGGGTTTTGTAGGAAACCAAAGAACTAGGTTACAACAGCAAAGAGAGGTAATAGTCCTACTTATTTACTTAAGGTAAGTCAACATATACTATGGATAGTCTGCTCTCAGTACTTCACTGCTGGAATTATATTATGCACTTAGTGTCACTATCTACAAGCTCTCGAACACAGAGGCGCATGAGACGCAGCCTACACTCTAACCAATGCAGCTAACGGCTACATACCCATCTCAAACACCTGCACAGGTAGAAGTATACAACCAGGATTCGTTTCTTCAATCGATGGCACGGAGCAATTATAAGTGACGGATTTGCTCAAGGTCCCTACACAGTAACCATCTCAGTGAAGGCTCTAACCCAAACTCTCTGTGTTACAAGGCGAGCACTCTAACCAATAGGCTACTCTGTTCCACAGTTCTTATATTATAACTATTATCACATACAAGCTTCTCATTAATAACCACTTCTGAAATAAAATTTCATAGGAGCATTGATCAACGGATACTTTTGGCCTTCAGTTTCTCAATGCAGGAATTTTCATTTTGAGCAGGCACAGAGTAAACTAACAAGCTTCACGATAAAACCTTTGACACTATATGACCTGATCTAGTTTCAGCTTATCATCAACAGACTACAGTTTCCTACTGACCTTCATGAGCCAATGGTAGTCGGTGTGGAGAGTAGTTGCAAGAAAACTTTCATCAACTTCAATTATGGGAATTAAGTCTTCATTTGTGACCAAAATGCGATCGTCGCTGCAAATCAACGCGGCCAGATAGACTCCCCTAAGAACAAGAACAGAACTAGAAAGTTTTAATTAACATCAAACATCCATTAGTCAAGTTTTCCAAAGCTATTCCATCCAATACTTCACCAAGAACTTCTGAAATGGCTTACCACAGTTTTAATCATCTGTGTCCAATAATTCATATTACATTTTCTGCATTCATATTTATAAAATAAACAAATTCCTTAGAGACTGGTCAATATTGTCTTCATAGTCATCGTCCATGTCATCATCGTCAGCACCAATTTATAATAAAAATAACAACAACTATGGCAACAACATTTTCACAGGAAGCCATTGTTGCTGTTTTCTGATATTAATTCTTGATGGTGCCGCTTTGTTATTGCCTTGGAAGAGAAAACAAGAAAAATGGTTACAAGTGACAAACCACGTAACGAAGTACCTAATCAGGAGCTATATAAATTTAATAAATGAATGAGGTGAGGCTGGGAAACAGTGTAATGACAAAGAGAACAAACTGTGTCAAAGAAAACAACATACCGTTTTAATGTTTTCTGAAATTTAGGAGAAGATGAGAAAAGGTTTTTAATGCTTTTCTTAACAGTTGATTTTCGACCCGGAAGATGAAGGGAGGACCCTGCATTGGCTGTCTGTTCACCTACACAGTTCCAATAATTGTGGTCAGAAAAATCTCTCAACCAAACACCAAAATCTCTCAAATCAGCATCATAAACTTTCAAATTAGCATTAAAATCTCTGAGTTCAGCATCCAAATTTCTCAATTCAACATGAAAAGCTCTCAACTAAACAAATAATCTCTCAAATCAGCATAAAACACTTTCAACTCAGCACCAGTGAAATACCTCAGCCCAGCGACAAACCTCTCAACTCGGCATCAAATCTCTCAGCTCAGCATCAAAATCTCTCAACTCAGCTTAAAATCTCTCAACTCACCATCAAAATCTCTCAATTCAGCTTAAAATCTCTCAACTCAGCATCAAAAACTCTCAACTTAGTTTCAAAATCTCTCAACTCAGCATAAAAATATCTTAACTCCCCATCAAAACCTTTCAAATCAGCATAAAAATCTCAACTCTGCATCAAAATCTTTCAACTCAGTATCAAAATCTCGCAACTCAGCATCAAAATCTCTCAACTAGGCATAAAAATCAACTCAACATCAAAATCTTTCAACTCATCATCAAAATCTCCCAACTAAGCATCAAAATCTCCCAACTAAGCATCCAAATCTTTCAACTCAGCATCAAAATCTCTCAACTAAGCATCCAAATCTTTCAACTCAGCATCAAAATCTCTCAACTAAGCATCCAAATCTCCCAACTAAGCATCAAAATCTCCCAACTAAGCATCCAAATCTTTCAACTTAGCATCAAAATCTCCCAACTAAGCATCCAAATCTTTCAACTCAGCATCAAAATCTCTCAACTAAGCATCCAAATCTTTCAACTCAGCATCAAAATCTCTCAACTGCACATCAAAATCTCTCAAATCATCAAACTACCAATAAAACAGCTTCACTTTAATGAATTCTTTACAAAAGCAAAAAACTTTAAATTAGGCAGAAAATCATAAGAAATGTTTTGAGTTTAGCATGTAAACAACCTCTACAGGATGTTCAACTGAATAAGATACCTTCTAGTTCAGGCGCATCAGGAGGTCTCGAGTTTTTGATATTAGTAAACAGATCTTCTAGAAGTCGCAGTTTTCCATCCCATCTTGGCCTAAAGTCATCTAACTCTTTCCAATCTACAATTCCAACAGCCGGAAACCTCAGTCATACTTGTAGACTTTATATCAAAATATGATGCATGGATTGTCATTTCTAGTTTCTAAATAACATGTCTCACACTTAAAATCAAAATTAAATTTAAAAAATGTAAAAAAATTATAAAAATAAATTTAAACTGTTTGCAATAATAATAATAATAATAATAATAATAATAATAATAATAATAATAATAATAATAATAATAATAAGGCACTTTAGTCGAGCCCGACCCGGAGGAGATGCAACCATTCCAGAATAACTAGTTTTCTTTTGTCTCCTGACAAATTTTTGTGACGCCCGAGGGATTATGTTTACCTCGGGACAAAAATAATAATAATAATAATAATAATAAAAATAAATCAACTAAAAGGGCAACAACTGGAAATGCAACGTTGGTATTACAATGAAATGGTGACTAAATAGTGTGGTAAAGTATGTTTGGGAAAATTCCATCCACTCTACTTAAACTGCATGCAGTTTCAATCAACAGTGAATCAGCAATATGTGCAAGTATGTGTTTCTTTGTCAATTTCTGTGTATGTGTGTGTGTGTCTGTGTTTGCGCAGGCACGTCTTTGTACTGTTTAATGTTCTCATTTACATCAAATGCCTTGCTGATTTTTAACCCAAGCTAATCATTATCGATTATTGTGCAACGCTTTGCCAAGGTACATAAAAGGTGATATGCTAAGTGCTTTACTGTTATGTACATACATTTTTCCCTGTGTGTATCTAGTGTCACCATTTCATGACAGAATATAAATCAATGGACTTGCTAAAGACATTTTTACTGCACCTGTCTCGGGGAGGCTCACCACCGCCCACTTCGCAGCAATACATGTTGAATGGTCAACCAGTGCAATCAGGGGCATAACTTTGGTCTAAAAAGTGGGGGTACCAATTTCTTACATACACGAAGCAAGGCGGAGATTGTGATCTCTGGGAAGGTACAATAATGAAATATCAATTGGCATTGTTAAAACAGTGGGGTACCCTCCAGTCCAAAAAGTGGGGGTACGGGTACCCCTCGTACCCCCCATAAATTATGCCTATGAGTTAGATTTTTAATAATTAGATTTTGAAAAGGTGTGCATAGACCTATTTGCTAACATAGATGTGAAGCGATTTCGATATGGGAACTAGAGAGATCAGATTTTGTTCACTAAAACTAGCAGCTGCTGGATAGAAATCTAGTGAAACAGTAAATCACATAATTTTTTAAATTACACATCATACCCAACATCACAAAGACAGTGTCTACCTACTGTCTGCCTTGCTAAAGACAACACAACAGTGACTGTCTCACAGACACTAAACACTGCCCGCTCTGTATGGCATGTTGAATGCTGAACAGTGAGGCATCTATCAGCAGTTGGCTGGGAAAAAAACAGGTTAATGGTACCCACGAGAAAAACATCTAACCAAATGCTGAAAACTGCAGACCTTCTGCCAATTAGTAAGAGATAAAAACACAATAAAAAATAAACACAGCAAAGCATTTGATAATTACTTGAAGGAACGGCGAACGACGGACTCGATGCCGACGGTTGCCCGAAACCTTTGAAATTGGCCGCACTGACTCGGACAAAATAGGAATTGGCCTGGACCAAGTCGAGTATCTCGTACTGCTTGTACTGGGGATCATCTATTATCTGTTCTCCCACCAGAGGAAGGAAAGTTTCAAAGCAGCTCCACTCAACTACAAACAGAATTATCCCCTAAGGTTTATTCAGGACACAGAACTCCATTCATTCTTTACTGTCACTTCTGTACAGCAACTGTTTTTCAGAGAATATTTATTTGATTTAAGAAGGAAATCTTTTATTCGGTATTACTGCCTAGATAAAAACTAATTAGTTTCGTAGATGAAACTTTAACCATGAGGAATGAGTTTAAATGAAGTGAACCATATTAGTAATGAAACTGGTTTGCAACTTTCTCATTAGTAACTAACAAAGTGATTGCAGCAACATACTACATCTAAGAGGAATATCTTGATCCAGTGAATAAAATTAATAAGTGGCCAGTTTTACACACCACTAAATATTCATGAGTTATCAACATTATTATTATGCATTTATTAAGTGCCGCTATCTAATGACAAATCGCCAATCGATGGTGCTGATCAAGGTCCGGAAACAGTAACCATCTCAGGTGAGGTTCGAACCCATACTCTGCTTTACCACGTGAGCACTCTAGCCTATTGGCTACTATGACCCACGATAGCCAATTGATAAACTGTCTCATACAAGCCCCTGACCGATTGGATTTTGACCGAATTTCTCCAAGAGATTGCAATCTTTTTGAGAACGCATAGTCATACAAAATAATTTTTTTATAACTATAACTTCACTTGAAGGTTGACGCATTGTGCTTTATCATAATGACGTTAACACGTTAACGACGAGCTGCATTGGTTTCTCAGTCACTTTCAGTACACTCTCGTCATTAAAGTGTTATAGAATTCCTACGATTTGACAAAAAATAAAATTTGTTTACATCACAAAACATACCCAACCACTTTTCAATTTGCTATTTGTATAACAGACACGTGAATGATATCTGAGAATATCTAGTTCTATAAACGTAAGAGAGTCTAGCAATTTTAGTTCACGCCGAGCCAGTTCGTAGCATCATCACCAGTGAGATAAAGAGCCAACAGTGAGTCTGGCAACAGAGTGGTGGAGCAGATTAGAGAATCCACAAACAGAACTGTGCTCTTCAGTTATCCTGAAGGCACGAAACAAAATAAATAAATAAAGTACCTTTGTATCGCGTAACAACACCACCGTTGTTAAGGAGAGGTTCAGCAAACGAGACCAGCAGGGATGAACTGCTTGCAACAGTAAGCTGAACATTCGTCGGTTCTGATGGGTAATCTGCAACAGAAATGACTTTGTCAAGTGGCCATCAGCATTTTATTGTTGTTTTTGTGAACTTTGGCTCTGTGAATGCTGAAAAACTAGGTCTGGGTCGGAGGCCCAGTCCTGTGTTTGAAAATCTTTAAGCTGCATTGCGATCACATTAGCACGGACCAGCAACTCTGACCCTGTCATCAGTAAATCGTGTACAGTTGGTCGAGTCCTACACGTATGCAAAAGCCTGCCATTGGGGGCATCTTCCAGCTACATAAATTTCATTCATCTGCAGACGAACTTAGCATTCTTGTCGAACTAATTTCTGAATAACAGTGATTTATTTATTTTGACTATCTGTTAATGGCACAAGCTTCGAATAGGAAGCAATGGAGAATGTGTGTCATGGCGATCGCTAGAGCTCCAGGAGTTGACAGCACAAGGTGACAAGGTTAATGGCACAACTCGTAAGTGTACCAAGTGAGATCTAAATAATAAACATATATATATAATATCTAGAAAATATGACATTATTAGAAGTCCTTAAAGAGTACCTGAGATCTGAGAACATAAATGACCAATAAAATCAAATTATAATTAAATAGTAACTTCTACAGCACCGGTATCTAAAACAATACATCGAGTGATGACACATCACAATCAAGTTAAAAAGCAGTTCAACTGCTTAGAATGTCAGTTAGCTGAGACAGAGAAACCTTTGACCTACCAGCATTTTCGAACACAGTCAACATACGACCAAAGAGCTTCTCACGAAATTCCCAGTTTCGAAGTACGGGCTCATTGTCCTATAGAGAAAGCAAACCAAACTACTATTGCCAACACCACCACTACTGTCATCAACATTATCATCATCATCATCACATGCTATCCCTTCCATAATCTTAATCGCAATCTCCAAACTTCTAAAGCGACACTCGAAAGCCAAGCACAGGGCACCAGCTTATTCACGAGCGCTGAGTCAAGTCAGAGGGGTTTCCAAAGAGAGGTCTGGAGGGTCCAGATCATGAAAGGAGCACAGCAGCTGTTAAGGCGGATGTCGTTTAGGGCAAGAAGAATTGGAAGACGGAGAATCAGATGAGTCAGGGTAAGAGTTAAATCCATAATATTGTCACCTTGACCAAACCAAAGATGACAGGCATCTGAAAGGACATTTAGTCATATTACTTCACAGCAAGCTTGGAGAATTTTCCATTAGAGACAAATGACCCTGACTACAAATGCCTTTCAGAAAGCATGCTTATGTTTATTCAAACATAAACTGATTGATTGATTGATTGATTTTTTATTTAGTATTAATGACTGATGATGATGATGATGATGATGATGATGATGATGATGATGATGATGATGATGACGATGACACCAGTGATGATGAAAATGATGACCATCATTATCAACACAACCACTATTGCCATCACCATGATGAAATCATCATCGTTGTGTACAGATGATAATCACTATTATCACCATCACAATAATCACCAAGACTGCATTGTATGAACCGATAAGAAAATTAAAAACCCCATGAAGCTGCCTAACCACGAAGCCTTCGCTAGCGGACATTGAGATTTAAGGGGAGGCAAATGCAGCTGTGATTTCAAGTGCTTGCCCCGAGGAGAGGTGCTGGTCGATACGACAACCACGTAACAGAGTAACTGCTCTCAAACGACAACTGCTTCGGGGCAGCAACGCATTAATCACAGACTCTGATACGAGAGACGGCAAGAGTTCTTGAACACTTTTTCCAGCTCTTAGCCATTGTGTGTATCAATATTTACACAGATCAGGTAACCTATGTTACTGGTCAAGTCTCGTTCGTCATATCATAACCAATGGCCTAGGTTACTGATTATGTACGGTTCTTTATATCATAACCAATAACCTAGGTTACTGATTATGTACGGCTCTTTATATCATAACCAATAACCTAGGTTACTGATCAATTCTTTATAACATAACCAATAACCTATGTTACTGATCATGTATGGTTCCTTATATCACAACCAATAACCTAGGCTATTGATCGAGTCTGGTTCTTTATATCATAACAAATAACCTAGGCTACTCATTAAGTCTGGTTCTTTATATCATAACAAATAACCTAGGCTACTCATTAAGTCTGGTTCTTTATATCATAACCAAGGCTGCTGATCAAGTCTGGTTCTTTATATCACAACCAATAACCTAGGCTACTGATCAAGTCTGGTTCTTAATATCATACCCATTAACCTAGGTTACTGATCAAGTCTGGTTCTTTATACCATACCCATTAACCTAGGTTACTGATCAAGTCTGGTTCTTTATATCATACCCATTAACCTAGGTTACTGATCAAGTCTGGTTCTTTATATCATACCCATTAACATACCCATTAACCTAGGCTATTGATCAAGTCTGGTTCTTTATATCATACCCATTAACCTAGGCTATTGATCAAGTCTGGTTCTTTATGCCTCAGTAAATAACTATGGTCACTGCATAGAAATTGCTGCTTTGCCTAGAATACTTTCTTCTTATCTATATAAACTGCAACTGAAATTTGATTAAAGGTTTGGAAATAGTTCAGAGGTACAGTCTGAACCAAATAAAGAGTGAGCAAACATAGACTATTTAGAAGGCATCAAGAGAGTCACGATGAGGAGGTAGAGATTCCCAAGGGTGGGATTGTTTACTGAAAACGAATAGCGGCCAAAGACGCGACAACAACAACCAATCATGTAATATTTGTAACTGTAACTGAACATTTATATAGCGCTACTTCTTAAAACAAACTAATCAGGACTTACTGAAGGCCCCTACACAGTAACCATGTCAGAGGAGTATTGAACTCGTACTCTCCGGGTTAAAAGGCGAGCATTCTAACCAATCAGATACTGGTTTCTAACCACAATTACTGAATTACTTCTGTCACAATCCAAAAAAATATTCTAAGCCAGTGCATATATGACATTAATTATGGCTTACCTTCAATTGTACCACAGAAACAACGGATCTCAACTCAGCCGCTTTGTTCTTTGCTTTGCTGTGTAGACTTTGCAGCTTCTTTCCCAAAAGGTCACTTGACTTCTGATCTAGAAAAGGAAATAAAAAAGCCAATATGCAATAAATAAGCATATCCATCTACGCAAGCACATGTAATGTTATTCCAAAGATGGCTCAAGAAACATTTCCAGCCTACGGTATCCTCAACGCTTTAATGACAAGAGCGTACTAAAAGCGTCCGGGAAAACCAATTCAGTTCATCGTTAAAAAGTGCTAAATCACATTGTGTTAAATTTGATAAATGGCCATGTTAGTTGGCCTCTGACAGACATCAAACTGCCTGGTGCTATATAAATGGCCAGATCCAGATGCATACATAAATACGTACATATACACGATATCTGTGTGAGCGTGCGTGTGTGCGTGCGTGCACAACTGCACATAAGTGTAAACTACATAGTTAACCCTTTGCGTGCCTTTCGTCCTCCTTTAGTAAGCACTAACACTCAGATCCATACACAGTACTGGGATGATAAATGTCCTATACTGCACTCTTTGGCAACCACACTTCTTAGCAACCACTCCTTAGCAACCGTACTCCTTAGCAACCGTACTCCTTAGCAACCATCATCTTAGCAACCAGTGGTCTTATCAACTGCATTCTTTGACAACCACACTCCTTAGCAACCATCATCTTAGCAACCAGTGGTCTTATCAACTGCACTCTTTGGCAACCACACTTCTTAGCAACCACCCCTTAGCAACCGAACTCCTTAGCAACCGTACTCCTTAGCAACCATCATCTTAGCAACCAGTGGTCTTATCAACTGCACTCTTTGACAACCACACTCCTTAGCAACCACTCCTTAGCAACCGAACTCCTTAGCACCCAAACTCCTTAGCAACTATCATCTTATCAACCAGCGGTCTTATCAGCTGCACTCTTTGGCAACCACACTGCTTAGCAACCGTACTCCTTAGCAACCATCATCTTAACAACCTGTGGTCTTATCAACTGCACTCTTTGACAACCACACTCCTTAGCAACCACTCCTTAGTAACCGAACTCCTTAGCAACCGAACTCCTTAGCAACCGAACTCCTTACCAACCGAACTCCTTAGCAACCAAACTCCTTAGCAACCATCATCTTAGACACTCTTTGGCAACCACACTGCTTAGCAACCGTACTCCTTAGCAACCATCATCTTAACAACCAGTGGTCTTATCAACTGCACTCTTTGACAACCACACTCCTTAGCAACCACTCCTTAGCAACCGAACTCCTTACCAACCGAACTCCTTACCAACCGAACTCCTTAGCAACCAAACTCCTTAGCAACCATCATCTTAGACACCAGTGGTCATATTAACTGAACTCTTTGGCAACCACACTCCTTAGCACCCAAACTCCTTAGCAACCATCATCTTATCAACCAGCGGTCTTATCAGCTGCACTCTTTGGCAACCACACTGCTTAGCAACCGTACTCTTTAGCAACCATCATCTTAGCAACTGCACTCTTTGGCAACCACACTCCTTAGCAACCACTCCTTAGTAACCGAACTCCTTTACAACCGAACTCCTTAGCACCCAAACTCCTTAGCAGCCATCATCTTATCAACCAGCGGTCTTATCAGCTGCACTCTTTGGCAACCACGCTTCTTAGCAACCACTCTTTAGCTACCGAACTCCTTAGCAACCGAACTCCTTAGCAACCAAACTCCTTAGCAACCATCATTTTAGCAACCAGTGGTCTTATCAACTGAACTCTTTGGCAACCACACTTCTTAGCAACCACTCCTTAGCAACCGAACTCCTTAGCAACCGAACTCCTTAGCAACCGAACTCCTTAGCACCCAAACTCCTTAGCAACCATCATCTTATCAACCAGCGGTCTTATCAGCTGCACTCTTTGGCAACCACACTGCTTAGCAACCGTACTCCTTAGCAACCATCATCTTAGCAACCAGTGGTCTTATCAACTGCACTCTTTGACAACCACACTCCTTAGCAACCACTCCTTAGCAACCGAACTCCTTAGCAACCAAACTCCTTAGCAACCATCATCTTAGCAACCAGCGGTCTTATCAGCGGCACTCTTTGGCAACCACACTGCTTAGCAACCGCACTCCTTAGCAACCATCATCTCAGCAACCAGTGGTCTTATCAACTGAACTCTTTGGCAACCACACTCCTTAGCAACCACCCCTTAGCAACCGAACTCCTTAGCACCCAAACTCCTTAGCAACTATCATCCTATCAACCAGTAGTCTTATCAACTGCGCTCTTTGGCAACCACACTTCTTAGCAACCACTCCTTAGCAACCGTACTCCTTAGTAACCGTACTCCTTAGCAACCATCATCTTAGCAACCAGTGGTCTTATCAACTGCACTCTTTGACAACCACACTACTTAGCAACCACTCCTTAGCAACCGAACTCCTTACCAACCGAACTCCTTAGCAACCAAACTCCTTAGCAACCATCATCTTAGACACTCTTTGGCAACCACACTGCTTAGCAACCGTACTCCTTAGCAACCATCATCTTAGCAACCAGTGGTCTTATCAACTGCACTCTTTGACAACCACACTCCTTAGCAACCACTCCTTACCAACCGAACTCCTTAGCAACCGAACTCCTTAGCTACCGAACTCCTTAGCAACCGAACTCCTTAGCAACCGAACTCCTTAGCAACCAAACTCCTTAGCAACCATCATCTTAGCAACCAGTGGTCTTATCAACTGCACTCTTTGACAACCACACTCCTTACCAACCACTCCTTAGCAACCGAACTCCTTAGCAACCGTACTCCTTAGCAGCCACCATCTTAGCAACCAGTGGTCTTATCAACTGCACTCTTTGACAACCACACTCCTTAGCAACCACTCCTTAGCAACCGAACTCCTTAGAAACCGAACTCCTTAGCAACCGAACTCCTTAGCAACCAAACTCCTTAGCAACCATCATCTTAGCAACCAGCGGTCTTATCAGCTGCACTCTTTGGCAACTGAGGGTGCTGAGGAGTTCGGTTGCTAAGGAGTTCGGTTGCTAAGGAGTGGTTGCTAAGGAGTGTGGTTGCCAGAGTTCAGTTGATAAGACCACTGGTTGCTAAGATGATGGTTGCTAAGGAGTACGGTTGCTAAGCAGTGTGGTTGCCAAAGAGTGCAGCTGATAAGACCGCTGGTTGATAAGATGATGGTTGCTAAGGAGTTTGGGTGCTAAGGAGTTCGGTTGAGGTTGATTGGTGCTGGTGGCAGGTGTATTTCGCCACAATACCTTTAAAAAGAACAATTATAAACATTATTTGCAGTCTTATATTATATACCATAATGAGATTTTGATGTATTTTTGTTATAGCGCCTTTTAAGACAACCGCACCTAAATAGAACAAGCCCATGCCAAAAAATGCATGCAAAATATTTGTTCAGAATTCAATTCTAAACATATTTCATATTTACACTTTTGCTCTATCTCTGGTATTTGATGAAATCTAACGTTTTTACCGTTAAGGAATGAAATGGACCAGAACTCGTAAAAATATCTGGCCGTGGCCAGAACAAAAGCTAAAAATATCTGGCATGCAAAGGGTTAATATTAAATGTAGTGCATACTACATAGTTGATACATATAAGCTCATAAATATTTGAGCACAGACACTTTGGTTGGACTGTCTTGTAATATGCAACTTGAAAAAGATCTGATGAAATAGAAGACTATCAAGCTTAAGAACAAGAACAGATATTGTCAGACACACATATATTTATTACAAATAGTTCTTTGGCAACAGCATAATGCAAATTAAAAACACAAAATTACTGGTGATCCCTGCAGCATTACACGCAATAACTTAGTTACTCTTACTACCAATTCATCAACAACTTTTTGTACCATATCGTGCAGTATCACAAGTACATCAGCGGGCGCCTAACAGGCTGCCAAGACGTGCCTTCTATAAGATCTTGATAATTGTACTGTCATATTTTTCAATGTTACTTACTGCGGTTTGTCAGTGAGCTTGTCAATAAACACCAATATATATTATCTCATCTACACACTGCTGAAGTGTCATGCTAATATGTTCCATAACAAACATCAGCTTTGTGATTCTGATCTGAACCAAACCTGTTCAAAATCACGTCATAGAACATATGACAGCATTACAATCAAATGAAAAACAGAAGATCACGTGTTCACACTGCTATTCAATGAAAATAGAAAAAGCTAAATCAGATGCTTACACTTTACATTTTCGCGAGCACCGTATGACAGCAAAAGCTGAACTAGCGGAATGTTGTTTAGCAGCACGGCTACATCAAGTGGAGTAAACTCGTCAGAGTTTGTGCTGTTGACAAAACAAAAAAGACATAATATGAAAGATTAACAGCTGTTTTGTGTTTTCCGATGTAGTGAACACGTCTCAAACAAGGCGGCAATAGTTGAAGCATAATTATCATGTAAAATTTGATACTTCTTCTTCTCAGACGTCAGGTGTGTGCCGACGATGAGGTTTTTACAAGATGGCTCCATTTCTTTCCGTCTCTGATAGTATCCAGGGCTGTTCTCATGTCCATGTCTTGTTCTTTGAGATTTTTTAGTACGTTTTCCATCCATGTTTTTGTTTGTCTTCTTCGACTCCGTGTTCCTAGTAGTGGGAGCAATCCCTTTTGGGCCCCCTTGTTACCAGCAACTTTGTACGTATAATTGTGTAATTATTTTATTTGACTTTTGTTTTGTGGCAATAAACAGATTGATTTATTGATTCCTTCCACGTGGCAATGTAATGCCCTTGCTGGTAATCTCTTGTCATCCATTCTTGTTACAAACCATATCAGTCTTCTTTTTCTGATCCTGTCTACCAGTATTTCTCTCTCTCCCAACTCCTTCCGGATTACCTCATTACGAATTCTATCTCGTCTGGTCCTCCCCGATAATCTTCTTAGCCAGCCCATTTCCGCCACTAGATCTTCCTTTCGTCCTCCTTTAGTAAGCACTAACACTCAGATCCATACATAGCACTGGGATGATAAATGTCCTATACAGTTTTATTTTGTTTTCGTTGATATGCTGCTCGTCTTCCACATCATACTCAACCTGCCAAACATCGCTGCCACCAGGCCAATCCTGCGTTTTATGTCCTTGGTACATTGGCCATCTTCCATTATTAATCCTCCCAGGTACACAAACTCTGTGACTTGCTCAAGCTCCTCTCCATCCAGTCTCATCTTCAGCTCTTTATGATGTTTTTCGATAGTCATTGTCCTCGTTTTTTGCACATTTATTCTGAGTCCAAACCTTCTACTACTGTCCTGTATGTCAGTTCCTGCAGTTACAATGGCAACTCTGCAAACAAGTCAATATCATCAGCAAGGCGTAGACTGTTAAGTATCTGATTTAGTGTCATTCCAGCTTCAATAGAATTCAGTGCACAGCTCAGCATAGCCTCCAGAAGTAAGTTAAACAGGTCTGGTGACAGGCCGCATCCTTGCCTTATGCCCATAGGCGTCCGGAGGGGGGCGCAAAAAAATTCCTGCGGATGCCCATGCTTATGCCTACTGTGATCTTAAACCACTCTGTTAGTTCTCTATTCACGCTGACTGCATTTTACTGACTTGATAAAATAATGCAATACAATAACTGCTAATACTAAGATCCTTCCTACAATTTTAAAGGATAGGTAGTCCTGTATATGAGGATTGCAATTATGGAAGCATAATGCTAATAGAAATGGAGTTATAATGAGTTTACTCCTCTGAATAGTTTATACTGCGAGAGGCGCCTTATAAATTACTAGATACGATACGATACCCCATCTGAGGTGTGCAATGTGAAGCTTACCTGTTATATACCATGTAAGATATTTAATAATGTTAGAGATCATTTTACTATTTATGGATATTATGACAACATTGTACAATTCTTTTTATAATTGGGCATTAGCTGAATAATCCTACAACCCATGAATGCACGTTATTATTGTGGTACATTAAAAAAATTTTAATAAATGCAACAAAGAGGCGATTGATTACCTGTTAATATCGAGAGCACTGCAGTCCTGAAGAATTTCCTGGACACGTTCAGTATTCTGTCTTTCAACAGCTTGAAATAATTCTACAAGTTGAACAGCCACTCAAAATTTCATCTTCGTCTATGAATACAAATTCTGCATTAATTTCAACATAAATGCACATAAATGTAGATCACCTAAATTTCTTTGCACCGCACAAAAGCCAAAGAGAGATCAGCTTCTTCACCAGCAGTGGCATCTTTAAATGAGGGGTTGGGAGAGCAATCTCCCACGGCTGCCAGAAATGGGGGTTTACCATGCATGATGCTGATGTATATAATAAATTGATTTACAGTTCTGAGTGACTTCTGAGCCTCTTATAAATAAGTCGGCCAAAGTGGGTTGGGGGGGGGTTTGTTCTCCCATTCCAGGTAGGGGCAGGTTAGACACCAGTGTTCAGGAGCACTATATCAAGTTAAGTCCGCAACACTTGGTCTGTTTGGGTGTCTGGTCAGAATGTGGGGGAGGCAATTAAGCCGTGAAGACAGCCAAGGTGCTACAGTGGAAATCGTTGGCGCTATAAAAACAATAGCAGACTACGCCAATCATTAACTGGTGCTATAAAAATCATAACAACATCCATGGTAACGCAAATATTGAAGCTGCCGCATGGACCAGTGTTCAAGTAGAGTCAGTCTTTACTGAGCAAAACTACATGCCTGTTTCTGATGCCATAAATGTGATAATTACATTTCATGGGACAGCTGCCATCTTGCCCCACTGAGAACAGTGATGAAAAATAATACAGACATGTTTATTTTGAACAGTGACGTCATTTAATAACAGCTGAACGAAGAGCTACTCTTTAAAAACCTATGAGATTCGTAGCAGATCTTTTCTTCTTGTGCCGTACAACAGTCTCGCCATCTGCACCCAAGTTCGACTTCCTGCTTCTGAAGCTGGAACCTATCAAAACAAACAAACAATTTACAGATACTCTGCCAACATCATTCTTTGCACGTACCTTAAGTACCAAGGTATAACTAGAAGTCTCCTGTTTAATGATGCCATGTCACAACAAAGATGATCTGTGTTGCCCTTCTCCTTATCTAAGCTTGTGACTGGCACCATATGAAAACGGCAGTGGTGGAGTTACCAAGGCACAAGTAATGACATACTAAATTTGTAAGAGAACATATTTGTAGAAAATAAATAGTTTAAAGGGCTTGCAAAGTAGGAATGATACCAAAAGAATCTTATTTTATTATCACCCGGATCTCCTGTTCAGTCAATGATCACTGCGTTATTAACTGAGGAAGAAGCATCCACTGCTTTTCTATTCGAACTACTCTCAGCTTGAACTGTTATTCCCAAATTCTATTAATTCAACCAACACCCTGAAGTCTCGTTCATATGACCCACATCATGTCCATTGGATCTACTTTAGTGACTTCTATTGTGCCGTAATCACAATAAAGCATAAAGCATCAAGTGAAAAGCTTCAAGTGACATCATAGTCAAAGAACGCAGTGAATTCCAGAGCCTCGGACCAGCCATCACGAATGCCCGAGATCCCAACTCAGAATAGTGGGTTTCCATTGGTCCAGAGTCCTTTCTGGCGGAAACAACTGTGATATATCGTCTTTCAGCCATTCAGGGTGTCAGTTGATTGTGCAAAACTTGCTCGCATAAGGAGTGAGCAAGGAGCAGAGCTAGGTTGGCTGATTTGCATAAGTTTTGTGACCTATCAAACAGGTTTTAAACTGAACTGTTTGCTTAATGAGCCACCAGTGCAATATTGGTGTAATAGGTTAATACTTAGGGGTGTTTGTTACGGCTACTGCAGGATAAATTTGAATCATTTGTAGTTTGTACATATCTGTTTTAGCAATACCATTTAGAAGTGAGTTGCAGTTATCAAGATGACAAGAAACCAGAGCAGTTGCAAATGAGACTAAGACAGTAAGATCTGATTCTACCTGATGAATATCCTGTTTGTGAAAGTGAACTGATATTTATAAGGTTTTAACATGGTCAGAGAAGGACACGGTGCGGTCAAAAGTTATGCCCAAATTGCATGTATGTTTCGAATGATTGCAGCTGGCCACCTGTTGCCACTAGTGGCACAATGCATGCTAGCTATAGGTCCAGTGATGTGTGTGTGTGTGTGTGTGTGTGTGTGTGTGTGTGTGTGTGTGTGTGTGTGTGTGTGTGTGCGTGCATGTGTGTACACATATATAAGAAATCAATAATATGATCACTTCAAGTATCCATGCGTTAATACTATTATTGCTGTTGCTATTTGTCAACCCAATCCTTCCGTTGACAATCCTTCTGATTAAGTCCTTGTTCTCTTCGTACTTAACGCCTATTTAACGTTCACCTTTTGAACACTAATCCTACGTATAAGTATAACCTGAATTAATCAGCAACACAGTTTAATATCTTTTCAGTTTAATAAGAAACAAACAGACAGAACTCAATTCGATTACAACTCAACTAGTCAGCCACACTACTACAGCGAACACACTCGAATTCAAACTTCTCTAGTCAGCATAATTCTTCGCGCCTCTTGACACACCTGTCCTCTGTGCGCCTAAGCGAACTCTAATAATATACATATAGCGCGCCGCTGCCGATATCGGCCGGCCGCGCGTGTCACTAAGACTATACGTTATACATCTATCATATATACATATACACGTGAAACTAAAGTAAGCGCACTAAATATATACGCCAATATCTCGCACTGCAAGACTGTACACAAAACTCAGTTCACATTACCTCCTTCCTTTTTCTGGAATAGAGCAAATTAAATTTCAAAATTTGCGAAATTACCAAAATACATGAAACATACATATATATCTAACTAATTAATAAACAGTCTTACGATTACTTATAACCTTGACAAACAATCAGCAATAACATTCAATCTGCCCTTCTTGTACTTCACCTCAACATCAAAAGTTTGTAAGGCTAACGCCCAACGCACAAGTTTAGCAGACTTAGACATTGACTCAGTCAAATATGTAAGAGGATTGTGATCAGTAAAAATGAAAATTTTTGATCCAATTATAATTTCTTTTAACTTGTTTAGAGCCCAAACAATAGCATAGGCTTCCTTTTCCACAGTAGCCCATCTCTTCTGGGTATCAGTTAACTTCTGACTGATAAATGACACAGGGCGTTCTATTCCCTTGTCGTCCCTCTGTGTTAAAACAGCACCGACTGCAAAGTCACTACTATCGCAGTACAAATTGAATGGTTTTCCCACTTCAAAAACATATAACACTACTTTGGATCGCACAGCCTCTTTAAGTAAATCAAATGCTTGCTGATGTTCAACAGTCCAATCAATCTTATCAGAAACACGTTTACTAGTTAAATCAGATAAAGGTTTCGCAATCTGTGCAAAGTCCTTAATAAACTGTCTGTAATAATTAAAAAATCCAAGCAGTTGCTTAACTTGCTTCTTAGTTTCTGGGATCTTCAAATTAGTCAAACTTTCAATTCTGTCTGGATTCATCTTTATCTTACCAGACCCAACCACATGACCGATAAACCTTACCTCACTCTTACCAAATATGCATTTTTTCAAATTCAAAGTAACGTTATGCAATCTCATTTGCATCAAAAATGCATCTAGATGCTGCAAGTGAACTTTCCAACTGTCAGAATGCACAGCAATGTCATCAACATACGGTTCTGCAAAGTCACTTATAGGCTGTAAAACTAAATTTATCGCTTTAACAAAAGTTCGTCCAGAATTTATCATTCCAAAAGGAACACGAGTAAATTCATACAGTCCATTATGTGTTACAAAAGCTGTCTTCCATTGATCAGATTGTTTTACAGGACAAGTCCAATAAGCACTTCGACAGTCCAAAATAGAAATCACATTAGACTTTCCAACTTTGTTCAAAACGTCTCTGACAATCGGCATCGGATATTTACAATCCACTGTGAATGAGTTAATGTATCTGTAGTCACAGGCAAGTCTTAAAGATCCGTCTTTCTTTTTAACAATTACCAAAGGGCTTGCCATTCTGCTCGATGATGGTTTAATAATGTTTGTTTTTAACATTTCTTTGATCTGACGTTCCACTTCTGATCGATAAATCAAAGGAATTCGGTATGCTGCAAATTCCTTTGTGCCTTGCTCTCTTGTTATACTGATTTGGGTATTGTAACTGCTTTTCTTGAGAGTAAGATTCTGCAAACAATAATGCTTTCTCCGTAGTTTCTTTGAGTTCTTTCAAATGCTTTTCGTGAAAAGGAATTTTCTTGTGCCATTTCCTCGGGTTGTCTATTAGGTCCATTGTCATTCTCCTGAAGGCGACCTCTTCTCTTGAGACCGGAGTGATAGGTACTCTATCCATCACCAGACTCCTTGCCTTTAGTTGACACTTCTCGCAAGACTTACAAAATTTCACAATGTCCCTTCTCATCTTTGGCCATACAAAAGACAACTTTATTCGTTCTCTTGTTTTCTCTTCTCCTAGATGTCCTCCAAACACTGATTCATGCGCCAACTCCATCACTTTAATTCGTCTCTCTTTTGGTAACACTAGTTGATATATCGTCTGGTCTAATATCTGATATTTCTTATGCAATAAACCGTTGATCACACAGAATTCAGATTCTTTCTCTTGTGCTAACTTCCACCACGGCTTCAACGATTCATCCTTTCTCTGTTGCTCTTCGAACTTCTTCGAATCAGCAATCTGCACCTTTTGTTCTTCATCCATTTCTTCATCTCTATACAAGTCTCCTATCCCCACATCACATTCATTGTCTTCTTCCGTTTCATTTAATTTACCATTCTCGCATGCAGCCATCTCTTGCTCATTCATCTCTGCTATTACACCATCTCGCGATAAGCTTCGTTGCTCATTACTTTCGTTTTCCTCATCACTTGAACTTCCATTTTCATTCTTCTCATCAACATCTACCATTTCCTGTTTCCGACTCTGTGCTCTCGTCATTACATTTGCTCGTACACTCACATCTCCTTGTATCGTTTTAACTTTCATCTGTGGTACGGCTTTTAATTCGGCAATTATCTCTGGATGCAACAAGAATCTTTCTGTACTGCCCATCTTTGCAATACTAGCACACATCAAGGTGACATAAGGTGTAAGTGAACACTGGATTTTACGCGAAAATCCCTCTTCTTCCACGTCACTACCACACAGTCTAACATCGACCTTCACCAATTTCGCAGGAATAGCATCTCCTGCCACACATTGCAAGTTCACTTTTCCAATTTGTTCCACCTTCATGCCTTCCAGTAATTCTTCACTAATCACCGGAATCTCTGCACCCGAGTCGCTCAGTGCTTTGACTTTCACTGTCTCTTTACCGTCTACTCCACGAATTTCGACCTCGACATATTGCAAGAACGATTTCTTCAATATTCGACTGTTATCTTTTCCTATGACTTCTCTCTGAATTTCAGCATCCAATAGAATTTCTTTTTGAATACCACATTTCATTACTGACTTTACTTCAGTTTCTTGGTTTTCTTGAACCGTGGTTTGATTGTCTGTATCACTAACCACTTGAATCAAATTCACCCTTGTGTGTTCTTGATTTCTGCTAGAACTAGCTGCTGCCACTGGAACTGGACAAAATTTAACCAAATGTTTGTCTGAACCACAGTTGTGACAACGCTTCACAACCATGCCTCGTTGTTCATTTCCTTCATTTCTCTTATACTGTACAAACGATGTGTTGCCTTCCCTCTTGGCAAACGGCGCTGACGATTTGTTAAATCCCTGACGACCAAACGTCACTTCTCTGGTCTCATTGGGTACAGGGACATTAGCCTTGACTTCTTTACCTTTGAACTGATTCCCTGTTCCTGGATTACTTCTCCACTTTCCACTCTGGCTTTGGTTTACGGAACGTTGAGAAGGATAACTGTTTATATTTGGGATCGCAAACCCAATTCGATTGTTTACATGAATGTCTGCTAGGTCTGCCACTGCACTAGCTTGGAGACAGTCAGTTCCTTCCTTCGACAATACAAACTGTAGTGGACCTGGCGGTAAACATTCTTTCAGCTTATCCGCTACCAGCAAATCAAAGAGCGTATCATACTCTTTGTTCACGTTTCGACTTCTCACGTAATAGTTTAGCAAGTTCTTAAGTCTTGCCGTAAACATCGTATAAGTCTCTTCTGTTGTCTTCCTAGCATCCACAAATCTGGCTCTGTATTCTCTCGAAGTCAATTTAAATTCTTTTAATAAGTGCTGCTTGACTCTATCATAATTGTCTAGATCATCGAATGACAATCTATTTAGAACGGTTCGAGCTTTCGGCGTCATCAATGGTAGTAATAATTTAACCCAAAACGGCTTTTCCACAGCAAAACTACGAAACGCGTTCTCGACTGTTTCAAAATATAATGGCACCTCCATCATATCAGTTGGCATTTGAGGCAATACATGCTTCATTGCATCACCTATTTTCTTAATTTTTGACACCAAAGTTTCACTTTCTTGCTGTTTCCTTCTTTCTGCTTCCCGTTCTTCTCTCATTTGCGTTTCTTTCAATGTCAATTTTGATTTCTCCAGTTTCAGACGTTCCTGTCTTTCTGCCTCTGCCTTTTCCAAACTTTCTTTCTGAAATTTGAGTTCTTCTTGTCTGATCTGTTCTGCGCGTTCCAACTCTAACGTTCGCGCTTTTTCTTTTTCTTCTTCACGCATTCTCTTTGCTTCAATCTGTTGCTGACGTACTTCTTCATCACTTTTTCTAGCTCTTTCAAATTCAATCATCTGCTCCAGTCTTCTTCTTTCAGCATCTTCTCTATCTCGTTTCAACTGTTCTAATTGAATCTCAAACTGATTCTTTTGCAATTCAAGTTCTGCCTTACGCACTTGTTCTGCTTTATCTTCTCTCTCTCTTTGCAGACGCAATTCCTCTTGCCTTGCAAGTTCCGCTTTCTCTTCTTTCTCTCTCTGCAAGCGCAATTCTTCTTGCCTTGCAAGTTCCGCTTTCTCTTCTTTCTCTCTCTGCAAGCGCAATTCTTCTTGCCTTGCAAGTTCCGCTTTCTCTTCTTTCTCTCTCTGCAGACGTTCTGCTTTCTCTTCTTTCTCTCTCTGCAAGCGCAATTCGTCTTGTCTTACACGTTCTGCTTCTTGTCTCAGCTCTTTCTCTTCCTGTCTGCGTTTCTCCTCTCTATCTTCTTTCATCATCATCCACTGCATCAACATCTCCATAGACAGAGGCGCAGGAGGTTTTTCAATAACCTTTTCTACGGCACCGCCAACTGCACCTTCTTCTTCGACTTCTTCTTTAACCCACACTTCAGCGAGTTCCTGTATCATGTCACCACGTGACATACCTTCTAATTGTTCTTCTTTAAAACCGGCTTTCAACAAACGCTGTTTTAGCCTTTCCGTAGACATCTTCTTAATATCTGCTTGTCTTTCAGCACTTAGTTTCTCCATCTTACTTGTTTACTTTGGTGATTTCTCTTTTCAAAGAAGTCACGGTTTTTCTTGTTGTGTGAATCGATAAACAAACGGGATTTCTTTTATATTTGTTCGTGGAAAACAACGAAATTTTTATACCGTTTCTCGTGTTCCACCGTCGTTGATATCGTAGACACGTCACACAGCAACAACGCGTAGATTCTTCTAACACCGTCGTAGATTCTTCTAACACCGTTGTAAATTCTTTTATCACCGTCGTAGATTCTTCTATCCGCCGAAGGAGGTGATAACGTGAATTTTAATCCACCGTGAGTTTATATCCACCATGAGTATTTGGTGTGCCGACATTTAAACACACGACAGATAATCACGCGACACTTAAACACAGACACTTAAACACACGACAGATAAACACATGGACAGATAATCACACGACAGATAATCACAAGGACAGATAATCACGCGACACTTAAACATATTAACGCAAGAATTCCAAACACAATATATATATAGGATATAATGAATATTTTTCCAAATCGGTTAAAAACAAATTAATGAATCTTGATAATCTGTAACTCTGATACATTTTTACAACGCCAATATATTTCTCCATTCTTATTCTCCCGAACTTTAACATACTCAAAATGTGTGTATATTACTGTTGAACGTCCTTTTGTTGAGACTCCAAATGTAACAGAATCTGTTTGTGTCGCCATATCGTAATAAATAATAAAATTTTATGCGATAAACTGTCCGCAATTTAGAATCTCTACTTGGCAGTGTAACAGGTGAAGTCTCGGCTTCTGTTAAAGATGTTCGTACACTAAAGTCGTAGTCTAAGAAGGACAGGCACGTTGAATGATCAGTCAGGCACTGCACACAGTGGTGCACAAACTTTGTTTGCAACAGTTAATACAATGCATACCTGTGATTATCTGTCCATGTGTCTATCTGTCGTGTGATTATCTGTCCATGTGTTTATCTGTCCCCGTGATTACCTGTCGTGTGTTTAAATGTCGCTGTGTTTAAGTGTCCCTGTGTTTATCTGTCGTGTGTTTAAGTGTCTGTGTTTAAGTGTCGCGTGATTATCTGTCGTGTGTTTAAATGTCATGGAACCGAGTATTTATTCCACCGTGAGTATTTATTCCACCGTGAGTATTTATCCACCGTGAGTATTTATCCACCGTGAGTATTTATCCCACCGCTGCCACCAATAATGTCAACCCAATTCTTCCGTTGACAATCCTTCTGATTAAGTCCTTGTTCTCTTCGTACTTAACGCCTATTTAACGTTCACCTTTTGAACACTAATCCTACGTATAAGTATAACCTGAATTAATCAGCAACACAGTTTAATATCTTTTCAGTTTAATAAGAAACAAACAGACAGAACTCAATTCGATTACAACTCAACTAGTCAGCCACACTACTACAGCGAACACACTCGAATTCAAACTTCTCTAGTCAGCATAATTCTTCGCGCCTCTTGACACACCTGTCCTCTGTGCGCCTAAGCGAACTCTAATAATATACATATAGCGCGCCGCTGCCGATATCGGCCGGCCGCGCGTGTCACTAAGACTATACGTTATACATCTATCATATATACATATACACGTGAAACTAAAGTAAGCGCACTAAATATATACGCCAATATCTCGCACTGCAAGACTGTACACAAAACTCAGTTCACACTATTATTATTTATTCACCCAAAGTATTTAAGATCCCTTATTATTATTATAATTATTATTATTATTATTTGTTGTTAATTGTTATCATCATCATCATCATCATCATCATCATCATCATCATCGTGGTCGTCGTCGTCGTCGTCGTCGTCAACATCATCATCATCATCACTATCACCACCATAATCATCATCATCATCATCATCATCATCATCATCACCATCACCATCACCACCATAATCACCACCATAATCATCATCATCATCATCATCATCATCATCACCATCACCATCACCATCATATCATCATCACCATCATATCATCATCATCATCATCATCATCATCATCATCATCATCATCACCAACATCATCATCATCATCATCATCATCATCATCATCATCATCATCATCATCACCATCATATCATCATCATCATCATCATCATCATCATCATCATCATCATCATCATCATCATCACCAACATCATCATCATCATCATCATCATCATCATCATCATCATCATCATCATCATCATCATCATCATCATCATCATCATCATCATCATCATCATCATCATCATCATCATCATCATCATCAAAGCAAACAGTTACAGTAGTAGTAATACTCTGATCAGAGTCAGTCTGCATTCTGGCTCAAGGCACGCCAGTTTACAATAAATGACGTCGTTGTCATGTTTGCAGAACTTAAGTCTAATAATTCACCTTTGTCCTCTGCTGATTCCAAGTTTATACCGTTATCAGTACGGACCCGGCAGTCTCTAGGCAATACTATCCCCTGGGAGAATACCAGTTCCTTCACATACGGAGGGATGCAAGGCACAAAAGACTTGGTAGTAAAATTCTGCCTGTGGCTAAACTAGACATTGCTGTGCAGTGCTGACCTTTTCATTCCAACTGAAATGTAATTGCAACGCAATGTGTTGTAAATCAACATTTACCCTTTAGTCAATATTCCAGAATACCAAAGCTTCTATGATCGCATTATACAAACTAAATACTTTTAAGCCTATGTAAATACTTTCAGGCTATATAACAGTAATACATCATCAAAATCTGATCAATTGCTACGAACTGGCTGACATTTTTTGCGCAGCATTACTTTCAAGGAGATTTTGGCTCAGTACTTCTTTGCAAACAAATTGGCAGCTTCATGCACATCAGTTCAGACAGATATGTTCTCCGCAGTTTGAAAGGACCGAGGAAATTACAGTCGACTCCGGAAATGGCTCTGGTTCGTGCAAACTGGAAATGTCCAATTTGTAAGAACCGAATATAACCACCACCGAATCAGCAAATGGCGGAGGAGAAGCGATCACGCCCAGTGAATCAGAAAATGGTCCTTGAGTGGAATGCATATCTGTTCTGTGTTGCTATGTGCCATTGACTAATAACCTGCACCCACCTGACATTCGGTTGGAGCGTTTTGATGCATTCTCTATTGATCTTCGGCTTTTTGTGCCTTTTTCAGACAGATTAGGACTCGTTCTTGATGGCGACTTGTTGGTCGACTCGGGTTCGGCAAGTGCACATGCCCATAGTTCTTCGGCACTGTTAAACAACCAATGAAAATGAAAGTTTTAATGATAACTTTCGCTATGACTGATTACCTGATCATATCCTTAACTGTTTGATTGAGCCAATGGTTGAATCTCTGAAAACAGTATACTACAGACATCTGAATTTTACAATTAAAATTTAAGTGCTATTGTTGAGGTGACAGTAGGACAAATCTAAGGGGTTATTAGACTTCCTTAATTTAAATTTGTCCCTGTACCCAAATCATATTGCATGTGGCATGTTGAATTAAAAAGCTCATGAGTTATGCCATAAGTCAGCCGTTCTCTACAGATTAACCCTAAAGACTTTTAAAATGCCTCAAAAGTTTTCCAGTGAATCTCAAAACTTGCTCACATCAATTCCACTAACCTGAAATCATCTCCAAATCTCTCTCTCCACAGCAACTTCACCCTCTCCTCTTCCAATTTAATCTCTCGTGAACACCTGTGACATTCACTAAAGTGCCCATACTTTTCAGGCAAATAGGAAACATCTTGAGTCAGATCCAATCAAGTCACCCCATTGAAAAGAATTTTCAATGGGGTGAAATTTGCAACACGGCTATTTTGAAAGCCAGAAGCCATCCTGTGTACACCAACCAATCTCACTTGTGCCCCTTACAACTTAAAATGAAGACAGAAATGCAAACAGATTGGGAGCTGCAACCACAAAACCTTTTCCATCATCAGTCCAAATACTCTTAACAGAACTCAATAAAATACACTTAAAAATAGACGAAGTGTAGTTGACCTTAAGCCCAAAACAACCCTTAAAAGCTTTGGATGGCAGCATTGAACGCGTACAAGCTAATTCCTTCCACAAGACTAAATTCACCCAATTACCAAGAAACTGTCACAACTTCTGGACGATGCTAATGGCCAAAAAACGGATAAGATGGCTTTGGGGAGAAATGCCCACAGTGGCATTTTTATCCAGTTTCCATGAATTTCATTGCCTGCGAAATAAAATGCTTTCATCAGCTTTGATCAGACGAGCAGGTAATTCGTCTGGCATCTGACTGACATCAAACTGCCAGACAGACACAACAAATTCCTGACAGAAGCCAAACTGCTGATCCGAGTAAATTTCAAATACTGTTCCGTTTCTCTTTCGTCTGAAAGCGTGGGTCAATTCTAAATGGCAGGAAGACGATATTTCACAATTGTCTCCACTAGAAAAGAATCTGGACCAATGAAAACCCACTGTTCTGAGTGAGCTAGTCAAAATAAGAAAATATGCAGGTGAAAATCAACAGATACACAGATAGATATGACTATGCAGACAGACAGAAAGAAAGACAGACAGACAGACAGACGGACGGACAGACAGAAAGACAGACAAGACAGGTAGGCAGACAGACAAGCATGTAGGAAGAATATCTGTCTCCATAACAAACAGAAATACACAGTTACACACATATAATTAAGCAGGCAGGCAGGCAGGCAGGCAGGCAGGCAGGCAGGCAGGCAGGCAGGCAGGCAGGCAGGCAGGCAGGCAGGCAGGCAGGTAGGCAGGCAGGCAGGCAGGCAGGTAGGCAGGCAGGCAGGCAGGCAGAGTGACAAAGGTAGAAGTGGAGACACAGTGAGATATTCTCTCACTGAAGTATACTTACGCATCAAGGCTCATGGAGCGCTGGCGAAGTGCCTTCCGTCTGTGATCGACGTTACCCCCAGAACTCGACTTCTCCCGAATACTCGCCCGATGAGTGAATTGCGGGAGTTTGTACTTTCGCTTGAAGCTGCCGTCGCGCTCCGGCTGGCAACTGAAGAAAATGACCAAATGATCCTCAGTCAATATCCACGAAGAAGAAAAAGACGAGTCATTAAGCTAAACCCCCAGAGGCAGACATGGGTGTGACGTGTTAGCAACTTCATTTATCTTAGCCTCGGTATATGAAGGCAAGTGGCCGGTCCTCTCCCTCGCCATCTGAACCTCCCACTGACAGTGTACTGTCAGTGTATTTGTGACGTTCGTCGCTCGAGATCAACTAACCCTTCATCAGACGTGGTACCAATTTGTGTCGGTCTTACCCGAGACGCTGCTTCGTCGTCGGGCTGGGTTCGGCTCCAGCCAACTGACCTTCTGGAGTCGCCCGGGTCACTATCCTGTCTACTTCTGCTGTAGACGAGCGGTTCCCTGTCTCCGCTCTCAGTGCCCATTTCTCCAAGAGGAGGTCCCGAGGGTATCGCTTGTTTGCGAACAGTGTCGCTGTCAAGCTCCATCTCACTTTCGGACTCTGCCACTGCCGCGGTCGCCGGGTGGGCAACGTCCTCGTCCTCAGGATGGCCGTCCTTTAGAACAGGGTTCGCTCTCTTGCCGGCAGGAGTCCTCAGCTTCCTGTGAGATCTCTTAGTCAAAGACTTCCTCTTTTTCTCCACCTTAACCGAACCCTCACGTACCATTCTGCATCTCATGACTCTCGAGTTATCGTCAATAGGGGAAAACTCTGAACGTTCTCTTGTCCGAGAGGACAAGGTGTACATCTGACGAGTCGTCACGTCGTGCCGTCTCAAACACGCGAACATCTTGCGATAATATATACACGTGTAATATTAACGCGGTGTACTGGTCTCACGACACTCTCTTCTGATAGGACAGGTTCTAGGTCTAAAACCTCCCTAACCGCACGCAGAACTGTGTTCCGACCGGCGCACGAGGTGGGCCCTACTTCGCCTTCGGTCAGTTCTCGGAACTACGTGTTTCGATCACCAAGTTATTTGCTCTGAATAACGATTGGTTTGAATACAAGATTTTCCTGACTCTATCGTTTTTCCTGGTCTTACCGCACTGTAATCAGTTGTCGGGCGGTCTTTTCCCGTACTGCGGTCTTTCTGTAACAGTGGTCTTTCCCAGTAACTATTTTTAGTTACCGGGCGATGGAGCCCCTCCAACGCTCCACCGGCGTGTCAGCCATCCAAGTGTCACATCCAAATGTAACGCTGACCCCGTAAGGTTACCAGAATGTCCTGAATTTTGTTCCCAAGAATTTCCGAATTTTGGTTCCCTAACGAAGGTCACGCTTACTCTCACGGGTAACCGGACAAGCTCCGATCGCGGAGTTCTTCAAAACCCAAGAGGGAATTTCCTGCCTGTCGCCAAATTTACCCTTATTATCGTTTTTGTACTAAATTGGTTTTTTCAGGTATCCCGACAGTCACTTCACCGAGTGCCGAAGTCGCGTAAAACTCTCCCAGCCGAAGACGCCGAAGTCGCGTAAAACTCTCCCGGCCGAGTACGCCGAAAGCGCGTAGAACTTCCCCTGTGTCGAGTACGCCGAAATCGCGTAAAACTCTTCTCAGTGGATAAAACCAAACACTGTCGGATCTTGGAGTTCTTCGAACTCCAAGAGGGATTTCCTTGCCCGACGCCAAATTTACTCTTGGTTTCAAGGATTTCAGAATTCCAGAAAATGGCTACCTTAAGAAGGTCACCTTTACTCCCATGGGTTACCGGACAAGCTCCGATCGCGGAGTTCTTCAAAACCCAAGAGGGACTTTCCTGCCCGTCGCCAAATTCACCCTGGTTTTCGATCTCACACCGAATTGGTTTTCCTGTGTATCAACGGTATCCTTCCCCGAGTATTACTCAGCCGTAGATTTCCCACAATTGGGATCTAGACCGCTTCGCGATCAACGGAGGGATCCAACCCGCCGGATCGGCGCTGTCGGCCCGTCTCCCAACAGTGAATTTCTTTAGCTGTACTCGGGATCGCCTGATTATATTATTCGGACGCCCCTTTCGTCCGTAAAAATATTTGTACTAACCGGAAACTCGAACTCTGACTCTGTCGTAACCAAAATCACTCGCCTACCACACTGAGTGCAGTATATTTGAATCGGTAACTGAGTCGCTAACCAACAACGCTGTTTAACAGTATTGCTATGTATGAAGAGTCGAACCAACTCTTCACGTATAAAGCAGCACACCGTGAGGCAGGCTCTATGCATCCCGAATGAGCGCGTCTGCTCGCTATGCGCTGGCTTCAGACCGTCGATCGGGCTTCCCTGCCACGGTCGTTGCCGGCCAGTTGCCTATTGAAATTAAATAAAAATTAAATGATCGATGCTGGGCCTTCGCATGTAAAATTAAGAGAAACGATGCTGTTCCCTTCGCATGTAAACTGAAAGAAAACGATGCTATTCGCATAAAATAAATCTTCCCACATACGCACGGTAACCTTGACCGCCACATATTCAACATAGCCCAGTTGGCTATGGGGTGCTCTTGAAGCAGAAATCTCTAAACAAATTTCTGCCCTGGGGATTTGACCCCCCCCCCCCCAACCTCTTGGTTGAAACTCCAGTGTTTATGTATATTCGTTTATTATGCAAAACTGGTTGGCAAACCGCAACCAGGAACATGAGACTAGATAGATAATAGAAAATAATAAAAATGAAGATATGAAGGTTTTCGGCTATTGCGGATTGTACTCAGATTTTTTTTACAGAATGCGTGAGATGTAGTTTTTATCGTCTTTGTCCGGAAGTTCGAATGGGTGGGCTCGAGGTCGCAGGCCCCGACGGCGACACTTTGTTGGCGGGAAGAGGGCTCTTAAGACGTGGGCTACTAACCAGTAGATTATCATGCACCTCATGAAGACAGTCCATAAATCCAACTCATGGGATTTACTCATTTTTGGTCATTGTTATGAGCCACACGGCAAACACTCCCTCAGCGTCAACAACAGACGACACTAAAACACATGGCACCCAAAGGTAGCATCCATCAAAAATACCAGCCTTAGGATCTTATCAAATCAAAATGGGTTAAGACCTGACAGGATGCGTTTTTCTTCTTCTTCTGCAAGGCATGGAAGCACAGAAGAGTCAACAAAACCGCAACAACAAGAAATTTATGCACTGCCAGTACATAAAGGACTCCGCATCGCCAGTGCATCAAAACTAGATTGACAGTAACAAGAGAATTGCATGACACTTAATCAGCACTAAAAGTTCATTCCAGATTATATGGAGTATATAATTTTATTACATACATGTATCATAATTAATACATAATACAATATATACATAATATAGTATACACTAGTGTATTACTCCAGAATTTATATTTGTCTTTTATTTATATATTTAAAGCACTTTTATTATGCACGCAAGGTAGTTACAGCAACATCTGAGGCACAAATGTGCGTCCGCTGGGGGTCAAGACCCAATCATGCAACCTCAGAGTCAAATAGTGAGTCTTGAAGCTAGGTACTGCTAAGAGTCGGTGTCAGCAGAATGCAAGTCTAAAAGGATGATATAAAGTCAGAGAGGTCCAAAGATATGATGCAAGGCTGGTATTCTGGGCCTGAAAAGGTCAAGCATGTCATCCCATATAGATACCTGGAATATTTAGGAATTAGGAATAATATGTGTACATATATATGTGTGCGTGTGTTTAATTATATACATATATAATTATATATATATAGTTATCCAGGTAATATATAATAGCAAGTATATGAATATATATATATATATATATATATATATATATATATATATATATATATATGGTATGCATGATATTATTAACCAAGAAGTCAGTATATTACATAATAAGTCACTAATATTAGGATATAAAACCTAAGGGACTCACTGAGAGACACCGAGGCAATTTCCAAACAGTCAAACAACCAGAATAAGCCTACAAGGCTTTCACATCATCAACTAGGTGAGGTGATAATACATCATAATCAGCTCGATCATTTCTACATTACCACGATCATTTCTACATTACCACGATCATTTCCAAGGCCATCTAAGTAAGTGGTTAAGTGTCATCTCTCTTCCAATGCAGACCACCACTGGAAAAATTCTCCACAGGGGTTCGCCAGAGGATACGTTGCCCACCAGGTTGACCTATACCACCAGTGCATCAAAACGGAATCATGGCATGCCCTACCCACATCCTAGTTCACAACTAATCATGAAAAATTCAAGTCCCACAACTCTTCCACGGTGTCAAAAGCCGATCATCATCATTATTAATTAATTATTAATTTGTAACTTGTGTCATATTGGTGTCTAATGCACAAGGCATCAACCGATGACGCACCTAAATCAAGCTGTAATCAGGTGATTAGAAGCTGCTTAATCATAAAACAATTAAGTCGGTTGATGCCATAACAACAAAAAAGCCCTTAATATGAATTTACTATTTCATGCAATTTTCTAGATGGGTTTATCTAACGGTTATCAAAGACAGTGAACGAAGAACATCAATATTGATGTTGACGACTGACAGAAGAATTTGAAAACCTCAGTGCTGCTATTCCATATCGAATAAAAGTAAATTAGCCAGAAAGGAAGATATATCTGCTATTTAGTTTGAACAACTTCCTCTTGGCAATATATTCTTCCTTGAGCTTAAACACCTATTCTACTGCATGCTGTTGTTTTGTGCGTTGGTCCCTTTCTTGAACACTAACGTAAATGTATATGTTTTATATATAGCGACGGAAAGGCCTCGACCTTGCTCGTTTTTCAATTAACCGATCGGGTGAGAATCTTTCCACCCCTGCTCGTCTGAAAGGGTGCTATGCCATTTAAAGGTCCCCGTGTACAAAGATATCTTCCTCTGAACCATATGTACTTCTCCGACAGGGGCAATTTAAGTAATATGTACACTTTTCCTGCTTTTAGATCTGTTTAACAGTCACGTTTTCAGTGCTACGGAGAGATTTCTAAAAGGCTGTAAATATGGTCAGATAAATGCATGGATACATACATACATGTAGATACACACATTGGGGAAAGATGCCATAAAAATTCCCAAAATACATTGACACATGCCCATATACAATTATACATCCATATATATATATATATATATATATATATATATATATATATATATATATATATATGTATATATATATATATATATATATATATATATATATATATATATATATATATATATACAATTATACATATATATACCTATTCAAAGGCTGCAGAACTGACTGCCTTTGACAGGTCATAAAAGGCACTATAGAAATGGCCAGAGAGATGCTGATGGATGCTGAAAGATGCTGCTTTTTGCTCAGATGAACTGCAGTTGCTGCTAATGCTGACACTGCTCTGTGACCACTCTCAAAAGCCATTGTGGACGGAATGTGAACAGACGATATGTGTCTTTCTGTCAACGGAGAAATGTCTATGTTGCCCATGATCAGACACTACGGTCTCAATCCCATACATAACCAAAAACTGTCTAGCTGCAAGTCACGTTGACTGCCTTATGAGCACTGTTGTCACATTCGTATCTCTCTGCATCAGACACCATTGTTGAACACTAAACCAAGTTGTTTAAAACAAGTTTTTTGAATCAATATCATCTGAGGCTAACTGTATATATATATATATATATATATATATATATATATATATATATACACACATATACAACTATATACAAATATAAGGGTGCACAATACTCTATTGGTTAGCACACTGGACTGTCAATCAAGAAGTCAGGGTTCAAATCTCTGCCATAATGAAAATCTGTTCAAGACTTTGCTCCACTTGTACCCCTCTGCCCATCTCAATCATAATGAGTTCACAGACAGTGGGTATAAGTGATAGACATATTACGTGATAAGATGAAGATCAGGTGACAAGGGAAAGGGCTGGCCAACTGCCCTCATATGGTATGGCTACGAAAAAACGAGTTGCTAACATTTCATTTAAATGACTGATTCCGGGTTAGCTGAAGGGAATTCTCCTCCTCATCTTCTTATGAAGAATGTTCTAAAATTGCCCAACTTCCGGTTCATCTAATTTTTCAACCGATTGCTCACCAAAGTGAGAGTTAAGTGAGTACTCAGAAATTCAGTTCAATTAGGCTTATACTACGAAATGCCTTCTGGGCCACTGTAAAACGTTCGTCAGGTGCAAAGGCTGGATACAATTTACTTCCTTTACTTATCACAACGCAGTGTACAGAAACTGTGACAAGGTCACAGTTCCCATTAGCACAAAAGACTGTGATGTAAGACACTGCTTGGACAGTAAGACAGACAGACAGACAGACAGACAGACAGACAGACAGACAGACAGACAGACAGACAGACAGACAGACAGACAGACAGACAGACAGACAGACAGACAGACAGACAGACAGACAGACAGACAGACAGACAGACAGACAGACAGACAGACAGACAGACAGACAGACAGACAGACAGACAGACAGACAGACAGACAGACAGACAGACAGACAGACAGACAGACAGACAGACATTACCTTGATGACAACGCATTGAATTGCTAACGCTCTATTGCAGCCAGACGTTCTTTTGCTGAGCATTTCATTTAATGAGTTCCTAGCGGTCTCAATCTGGTCTTTAACGAGCCAAGGCCATGCAGAAGAACTCGCTTCCCTTTTAGCAGAACTGAATAGTCGCACAAAAGAGAATGCTTTAGATACTAAACGTGTGCGTAAAGAACACGAACGAACGCAATGTTCTTCACAGACAGACAGACAGACAGACAGACAGACAGACAGACAGACAGACAGACAGACAGACAGACAGACAGACAGACAGACAGACATACAGACAGGCAGGCAGACAGTCGGACAGATTCTTTGCATTTCTTTTGTGAGAAACCGGTTTCCGGGATCGTATGAATCAGTCTTGCATTCACAAAAATCAGAGGACATTTTTAAAGGGCATAGACGAATACAAAGAACATAAAATGAACTGAGCTTAAGCAGCAATTTACAAACACTATATAGGCCTACCAACATATGCTCCGGATGAATTCATGAATATGGGTATGGCAGCCTTGTTGACTGTTGCATGAATATAAAAAAATCGGGAAATTTAACTCAAAATGCAAGCATAATGACAAATATATTTGATATTTTAAAAGAGTTCTATAATAGTTTTCACAGAATTAGAAAGCAACGTTGCCAAATGCTATCCATATAAATTCAAAATAAGTTAACACTACGATTATAATCGCTCTGATTAAGATTTGTTTACATTGCAGGAAGAGACTTCAGAAGAGTCCAAATGGCATTCACAAATACAGTATGTTTAGAGCTGGATGAAAAAATATGAGCAAAAACAGCTGGGCTGCATCATCTATCACAGAATATAAATATATGTACATAATGAACTCTAAGATGCTTCATCCATGAGGCTCAACCCACAGTTAAATTTAGCATGAAAAATTCTTCCATCTCTTTTTCTTGTCATATCTCTTACAATAAGCAGATTATGAATCAAAAATATTTTCCTTCCTGAAGCAATTATGTGATGACATTCGCGGGTTATTTTTTCTGAATGAAGTCTTTCGGCATTAAAAACTGATCTTAACCAGCTGACATGGGAAACCCAAACATTCTCAAGTACCCAGTAAACCACAGGCAACAGAGAGAAAAAACAGAAAAAAACATAGTTATGAACCTGCTCAAAGTTTTTGTAGTGTTGACAGTCAAAACTAACTAGATAAAACCATTAAGTGTGAAAAATATCCAAGCATCTGTTAAAAGGCAGTTCACAGTTTTCGACGCCCATCAGGAAAATACAATTTGTTTCCCAAGGAAACAACTGAAAAAGCTTTTGCTTTCCATTCCCCAACCCTTTTCCACGAGGAAGCCAGACGAACCTTGATGGATCCATGCTTGATCAGAAAAACGAGAAAGGCGGATAAGAGGTCTCAAGAATGCTAGCAAATTAAATCAGGGAACAATAGATGTGGATCTCACGAGACAGGAACTTGATTAAAAACTGGAAGCAATTCCGCTGGCAGAAAGACTTCTTGCGTCGAGACTCTCTTTCTTTCGCCACAATTATGTTAAGCTAAAGTGATTTAGCGAAACACGATTTGCGACTGCTCTCTCGTCAAACCATTTGGCAATGCTACGAGAAAATCTTTCCGTTGATGTTATCTCGTAAGCATCTATGTATGCATCAAAGCATTTACACAGCGACCTTTAAGAATCTCTCAGCAGCAAATCTCCTAGTTATCCAAACTGGTGCATCTGAGGGCATCTCACTCTCAGGTCTCTAACCATGTATACATGGCTCTAATCGTCACTTTGGAACATTTCTGCACTTAATATCTGCCATATATATATATATACATATATATATATGTGTATATATATAAAGAAGAAACTCTGTCTGTAGCACCGCGTTCTTTGACCGGAATACATTTCTACAGTTTTCGACCTTTTCACTCGAAACCTTCACTACTGTCTCGGGGTGGGCATTACACACCCAGTGTGAGGCTTCGCGTCCCCCGTTTTCACCGCTTCCATGGTGAAAACGGGCGAAAACCTCTCCCTAACCCCCCACCAAACAAATTCCAGTCGACCTATTTTCATTCCTCAGATGGCACCACCCGAGAAGATTCTCTGTCTTTCATCGCTAATTCTGTTTCACCGGCATACATTTCTAAAGGTGCGCCGTAGGGATTTCACTTCACATTAACTTTTCCTGTGGTGGTGGTGGTGGTGGTGTTGGTGGTGCTACAGGTACGGATTCGCTAGAGGGATTGAAACTTTCACTGAACTAAACCGGGCGTGGTGGTGGTGGTCGTGGTGATGGTGGTGGTGCTACAGGGATTGAAACTTATAACCCCGGCAACGCCGGGTAAACCAGCTAGTGTGTATATATATGAATGTATATATATATATATATATATGGCAGATATTAAGTGCAGATCCTTCAAGCATGAAATGTGATTCCATTTCTAGCATTCCACGGGACACATCATACACATCATACATTCACAGGAACCTCCTCATGTTCGCAACGCTCTTAACGAGACTGTATTTTGCTTCAAAGTGAAAACTTACCTCTTCCAGTCTGCCTATGGCTCTTAATGATTGACTGGCTTCAATGTGCACTTCTGAACTTTGTAAGGAAGGCATTATCAAATTACAATTGTATTGTACTGCATACAAAACCTTTGCTTGGGTACATTTTGAACTATACACACTTGTACAACAAACACCAAACCCTTCTCCAAAGAATTTTCACCTTCAAGCACCTGCCATACACCAGACAGATCCAACCCAGACCATTTACAGATTCTCCATAAAACAGGAAAGAGCTCAGACTCGCAAATAGAGTCGAGCGATACTATATTCCAAGCCATACAAACTATCAGACAAGTACTAGCCTACAGTTCTATAATCAAACCAGCAAGATGTAATACAGCTTGATGTCAAGATAAAGTTTAGTAACTCAACCACACACACACACACAGTGTCACATACACATGTGCACACAGTGCCACACACACATACACACCCAAACACACACACACGCATGCACACACACACACACACACAGTGTCACACACACACATACACTTTACACACACACGTGCACACACAAATGTACACACATGCACATACATACACACCCACACCCACACACACACACACACACACACACACACACACACACACACACACGTACATGCACACACACACACACATGAACACATACACACATGCACACACATGCACACACACACACACACACACACACATGCACACACACGCATACACGCACACACACACAGATTAAAACCGGAGCTAAAACGTCCTGCTACACTCTATACAGTGAAGCATTAACAACAGGGTTTTAGCACGTGTTTCATTAACCAGACCAAAGAAGGGGTCAGATTTGTCTGAATTGAGACACCATGGACTCTGTCCTTCCTCCTCGGTCATTCGTCTTGCAGACTTTCAACCTGGGAACAGCTTTCGGTCTTACATCTCAATTATTTCCTGTATCTGATGACATGATTGTGTGATAACAAGACTTTTATGGGAGCATAAATAAGGTGAGGGGGGCCTTCGCTGCAGGGGAATAACAAAACACAGATGTTGTTTCATTAACGCCCAGTTTTAGTAACAAATTGTTTCTCTGAAAAATTGCAGAACATGAAGCAGAACAATAGAAAAAGAAACTGCACCATAAAACAACCTATTTTATTTTTCTGAAAACCTGCACACTGAGATCGTGTTGGGTGAGAATATGTCTCATGTTGGGTGAGAATGTGTCTCATGTTGGGTGAGAATTTGTCTCGTGTTGGGTGAGAATGTGTCTCATGTTGGGTGAGAATGTCTCATATTGGCTAAGAATGTGTCTCATGTTGGCTGAGAATGTCTCATGTTGGCTGAGAATGCGTCTCATGTTGGCTGAGAATGTCTCATGTTGGCTGAGAATGTGTCTCATGTAAAAGACCAGAATATTGTTCTACACCAAAAACTCAAATCTGGGTTGTAACCCCATCTGTTGCCATTGTTTCTTACCCCAGAATTTAATACTCTGCTAACCCTAATGCACTGGGTACCTGTTAATAAAATTTACCAGTGGCCTCTGTCTAGAAACTTACGTGGAAAACGTGGCCTTCCTTCTTTCCTTCCGTTCTTGGCATGACATCCTAACAGCCTTCCTTTCCACGTCCTGATAATAACTACGTAAACTGGTTCCCAGCTTCCTCTTTTCCCTGCAGCTGCATGAAACCTCTCTTGTGGTAATATCCATCAACAGTAATGTATTAATGTAATCCAGAACTTGCTAAGACCCAGCCCAGGGTGGAAATTGTCGGGGGGATTGGGCAGTTCAAGCCCCCTAGTCTTTCTTAGGACCCTCCAGTTAAGTCTTCATTGCACACCCCTGGGGTCGTTTCCAACTTCCTCAGTTGTGCTAGTGTGATTTAGCATTATTTGACTCTGAGTCTCTGACAAAGAGAAGACATTTCCATGGTGTATCATGTATGCATTTTTGAATTTTCTCAACAAAGGAATTGATTTTGATTTGAGTCTGACTTGCAAAACTGCAAGCATTGAAATCAGCTGCTTTCAAATTTTGTTGACATAAGTTTGTAAAATACGGATAAAATGTTCAACTCCCCCAGTCTTTTTTTATACAATTCCCACACTGACCCAGCCTGTCTCACTCAACCATTGGTGACTTACTGTGGTACAACTCCAGAGCCACCATCACCACAACCACCATCACCAGACAAAGGAAGCATCTGCTAAAAATCTGCTAAAATCATCTATGTGCTGCAACCATGTAGCATACTCTGATCACAGGATCATAACCATTATTCTCAGTGAACCACTGAGATATATACACACTGCACAGCATTCTGGCACTATTAGATCTAAACCTATCTAGATCTATCTAGAATACAGCACCGTTTGCAGGATCTTTAGTAGCACCATACGAATGCCAAGATTACACGTACATCCCTCGTATATACATACACATATACATACATGCATACGAACACACACACACACACTACATAAATTTCTGGTATGCGGACAAGGGTATGATGTGGACTGGCTGAGCAACTAAGGAACGTGGAGCAAGTGTATTTACATCGCTCTAAGAAAGCTTGATGTAGATTTTGAACACACATACCAGCCGAGTTTCCATGTTTAGTTGAGATTAGAAATCTGGCTGACAACAGCCATGGATGAAAACCAAAATTCAGAGTATGCTGACTGAAGAAAAATATGAGTAGTAGAGGTCAAGATTAAAAAGATTGCTGGGAAAGTGACTACTGAAAGACTGGAAATATGACAGGGTGGAAAATGCACTGTATATAGCCATTCATACTGCCATAGTTTCGCTGGCATCAGACAATGACGATGGCAGTGATGCATAAAACAATGAAGATACCAATGATATAGATGTACGATTGTCATTAAAATTATGATGACAAAGATTATTACAATGATGATTTTCAAGATTTTATATTATATTACATAGAAATGCGTTAATTTGTATTTCAAATTGAATTTTACAGTGGTTCAAGAGAAAGAATATATAATATATTCAAAGATTTATGTTTATTTAGAAGCTCACTGACAAACCGCAGTAAGTTACATTGAAACATTGAAACGTGACGGTACAACTATCAAGATCTTATTGAATACACATCTTGGCAGCCTGTTACGTGCCTGCTCATTTTACAGCTGCCCACTAGGGAGTGGAAGGCTGAGTCCACCTAGAGCGGCTTGCAGGCATTGAACCGTGTCTTTCAAGATCTTATGTTCTTCATGCAAGAGTATTACCATTCATCTATCCCCCCGCTCCCCGATTAGAAGAAATAGAGTGGCAATAAACAATTGTAGAAATCTTCTATTGGTTTAGTTGTTTATTTCCTGTCAGAAAATATGACCTAACAAGAACACTTGGATACATTAACCTCTTCCATTTTGTCAAGATCACTTTGGACGTCAAATCAAATTAAAAATCTTGACCAATATGTAACGAAGGAGGTTAAAACAGAATCACTATACAGACCATATTAATTGTAACACATTCAAGTATATTGTATTGTATTGTGTTGTATTTAAAGCTTTCTAAAGTGCCTCTTAGTACGACCTAATCAGAGGCGCTCCCAGTGCGAGGAGCCCTGAGGGAAAGAATAGATTTACGACAGCCGATAGAAGCAGCAAGACCTCCAGTTAGGATCCTAGAATGAGTCACAGAGGGGAGGTCATTCCAAAGCGAGGGACCAATGCAGGCAAGAGTACGATGGCCGAAAAGTCAAGACATTAAACAGATCGGGAACTGAAGAACCAAAATGAGACACAAGAACGAGACGGAGCTATCACACTGGCGTGTGTATACGGCAAGCGCTACACCCCATTGTTTTTACCAAATGTTTTTATCTTCCACATTTGCGATAAGGAAAGTTATCCTCCATTAGCCTCGAAGTGGTTCCCAGAAACCAGCCTTTGGAGTTGTCTCTGTATCTTTATTAGAAACCAGTTAGTGTTAATGATGAATATTAAATGACCTTGAACCGACCTGTTTTCCTTTGAAGAAGGTGAGGTCGACAGCCCGTGCTGAAAAAAGCATCAAAAAGTTTATAGTTAACCAACTTTCTATAATTACTCCTAATAACATTTCTGCAAACTCCACCACCATCAGTATTACCGCCATTACGACATCTTCTCTTCCACATACATGACCAATTACATTAAATCACAGTACAGTAGTTACATTACATGATTACATTACATAAGAGCAGTTATACTATTGAGTGGAGCACAAGAATAATTGCTGAACAACAACCAACCAAAATGAACTTTCAAGCCCCAACTCTGCTTCATCTTAAATCAACCAAACTTAGACAAAATTAAATGAAACTGAAAAATCGTATTTAATAGTCACAGTATATTCGGAATGTGAAGACCCTGAACCCAACCTAAATTATGGAACTATTGTCAAACCAGAACATATACTAGAATGCATCAAACCACAAACTGAACTCAGTCAAACCCACAAAACCTTCCCCATTTCTTGCCGCAACGATGTTCGGCCGATATCCAAAATCTAAAAATACTCATGATGAAGTAAACAAATGTTGCAAAACGGAGCCATTTACTTTTATCTCATCATTTTCTGATACAGTCTACAGAATAAGTTTAAATAAAGCACATGGGGAAAACAGAAACCAGTTGGCATAAGAAACAACATCAGGCCCAGTTTCAAAACCTGGAAATCTGCCAGCGATTCTACAAGCGTCACAGCAGCATTTGTGTTCCAGCTCAAGAGAAACAAAAGATTACAGCAACCGAAGGCCAACCGACGACTCAAAACGAAACGATAAATATGGATAGGACGGATGGATGGTTGATACATAAACCAGACACAAAGCCATGAAAATAAAAACGTGGTTTCAATGACGTCCTTTCTGCCTTTGGCATCCAACCCAAATTCTAGTCCTTGTCACCTTTACAGTACAACAGATTGTTAAGCATTCTATAAGAAATTGTAGATAGGCACAGTCTCAGCAAGGAAATGGAGAAGTAAAGTAATATAAAGTTATAGTAATCGCTCATCAGAACTGCTCGATCAAAACTGCACATTTTATAGTATCTCATCAAGAAAACTACTAAGAGGTTTCACTACTCTAAAACTACTCAAGGTTCTTCTGACCTGATAATATAAGACCAAGATCGAATAGAATTGCTGTCAAAATAGAGGCACATTGCATGGTAGTTTATTCTAGAGCCATGCTGTCCAATATGAGGCCCGCGGGTCGATTTTAAATAGCCCGCCCAAACTGAACACCAACCGCAAATAAGAAATTTCAAGCACTATTCAAAGCCAAAATCTCACTAAAAACGTGCTTGAACGTTTATTGATATACTTTTTGGCGCTGGACTATTATAAAACATGCAATACATATATTCTCTTATTCACTGATTATTGCATAATTATTGCCACAATAAATTTTAATACAGTTAATAATTTTCAAAAAATTTTAGACGTTGCTTTTGAGTTTACTGGTGCGGCCCTCGGCTTCAAGAATATTTTTTTCGGTGGCCCAAGATTTCAAAAAGGTTGGACAGCACTGTTCTAGAGTGATAGGCCAACCACGGCAAAGCTACCATGTTGCATCAACTGTGCAAAGTACAAGGCGGACACCATGGCGAGGGACTGATGACACTGAATACACAGACCTTCAAGATGCAGTGCAACCAGGCAGGCAGTTATGCATCAACAAGAGGATCTTAAACTCAGTGCGCCTCTGCCTGGGCAAACAGAGTAGCTCACCGCATATGTAAGTGACAGCAAAGACCAGCAAGACAAGCCATGTTGACTTTGCCTCACTTGCTTTGACAGAGCATTGCTCTTCTTGTTCACTGAAGGTGTGAGAAATGCAAAAACAAACGCAAGTTCTATAAGAACACAGCATTGCATGAATATTAATCGTCCTCAGAGACACAGCTGTGAAGATGCTAGATTGCTAGCCACGGTTTTCACAACAACAAAAAACTGTTTCACATCAAGATGTAACCTGTCTGACCTTTTCTTCTAGGTGGAGGTGATCAACCTCTTCCGAGTGGCATTGGAGAAGCTGGCTGGCTGCTGCATGCTTTAATGGCTGCCACCATAACATAATAGAGGCTTATTATTTAAAGTAGTTCGGAGGACATAATTTAATCTGTGCTCGAAATCACTGCATGTTAATCTGTTCTGCAGAATAGCCCATTACTCTTAGCATCTTCTGCAGAGCTGTGATATGTCCACTGAGACGGTACAACCTCCAAACGATCCACAAGTCTACAACTCTTGCACTGAAGAATTTCTGCACTAATGTTCTTTTCAGCTTCTTAAATAATTAATACCTGTGTCCCGAGTTGCCTTGTTTGTAGCCAATTCATAGAACCTCTCCCACCGCCCTGCCTCCTTTCCAGTGATAATCTTATAACTGCGATTAGGTGTCCTCTACTCTCTCTCTCTAATGTTGTTAGGCCACACCACTTCAACCTCTCTTAGTAGTTTACGTCTCTGGAACCCCAAATCACTGTGGTAGTTCTCCTTTGCACTTTCTCCAGTTGTTCCATGTCATGTTCCTGGTATGGATTCCACACCTAGATTGCACGAAAAAATGTCCATTCCTACACTTCCCTCGTAGCTACAAGAAAATAAAAACCAACGCACTGGATAACCTCAGGCGCCAATGAAACACCGGACACGGCCCTGTTCGAGCATGGTTAGACGCAAGGGTCCAGAAAGACAGAATATACCAAGCAGTATCCGTCAAATTAACGCCACCGGAACCAGATGAGACTGCTCAAGGGCAGAGAAGTGGACTGCTGAGCAGCTCTGAACGCTCGCTACTCACCGAGTGACCGAGCATTTTGAACTCGTTGAACACAGAGATAGCCTACAATCTGAGCCTCCACAACACCCTGAAATACCCACTGAGAAGACCGAACATAGGAAAGCAGAGAAAACCTTATCTAATCTTACCTAGTCTACCACAATCTAATCTAAGTTACTCTTATCTCCAAATGAAACGACACATAATCTAACTTGCAACACAACCCAAACTGCACCTCCAATTCTGCATTTCCATGTTAAACATGTTTGTAATAATAAAAATAATAATGAAAATAATAATAATAATAAAAATAATAATAAGCCAGGAAACAGATGAATAGGGCCACTCCGGACACTTTTTTTACATTAGTTAATATTGAAGTCCCTGAGGGATCCTGTATACCTCGGGGCAAAAAAAAAAAAAATAATGAAAATAATAATAATAATTATAATAATAATAATAAGTATAATAATGAAGTCGCCTTCCGGGGCACTATGTCGATGTTGCCTGGAGCTGAAGAGCGATCATCTCAACATTAATAAACCATTCCAAACAATATTGATGCTTTTATAATAATAATGATAATTATAATAATAATTTAATAATAATAATAATAATAATAATAATAATAATAATAATAATAATAGTAAATTAATAACCTAACTCAAAACTTGTCTACTCAAGTTAACCCAGTCGAATCTCTCTTAATCTAAGAAGACATTTACACTGATCACTTTCTAACAAAATTAACATAATTTAACCCAACTAAATTAAATCTAAACCAACCTTATGCACTTTACTTAGTCCATTGTAATCTAATCATATCTAATCAAATAAAATCTAATATAATCTTGCCCAAATCTTAACCAATTCTCTAACTCCAATCAAATCTCACATGATAATTTTAACATAATTATAACGACTGTAACATTTTACATCAACTGTCTATTTTGTAATATGTGAGCTCGTGACTAGCACTATTAACAGGTTACTTACTTGCTTACATCGCGTAATTGAAATAACCTCATCTAACTTCTTCCATTAATATACGTCGGCCCAGTGTCGATTGCCGAAGGCATTAGCACTCTGATAACAGCCCTCTATCACCATCACAAATTTCCCTGGACACTTTTGTAGAAAAGAAAAAGCCACGAAGTGACTCAGTAGAGGAACTGGCTCACCAGGGAAAGTTATTATCAGGACGTGGCAAGGAGGCTCTTAGGACGTCATGCGAAGGAAGGAAGGAAGGAAAGAAGGACACGGCTGCCTAGTTAGTTGCTAGACAGGAGTAGACGCCGGCGACAGTGAGAGCTAGGAAGGAAGTGACGTCAGCTAGACGTGACGAAAGAGAAGCAACACGTTAGACCACTTAGCATGCGTCAGAGGACACTAAGAGCAATAACATGGAACGTCAATTGCTATGCAACACGTGCTCGACGATCATGACGCCTACAACGGGGACTAGGAAGACGTCATTGAAGAAACTGCCTCTCCACTTTATCAACTCTACTTTGGTAATAATAACAGTGACAATGGTAATAATAATAATAATAATAATAGTAGTAGTAGTAAATTATAATAATAATAATAATAATAATAATAATAATAATCATAATAATAATAATACTAGTAGTAATAATAAATTTAAAAAATGTAGGCACAATTGCAATGGAAATTAAAATATAAAATATAAAGTATAAAACATACATAACAGCAATTATAACAATATAGGTAAATTGAACAAATAATATAGTAATTTTTAATGATGATTCCAATTATAATAATATTATTATTATTATTCATGATACATTATTAGAAATAATAATAGTAGTCATCTGTATGATAATATTAATAAACAAAATAATATCAACAGCAATAACAGTATTATTTTCAATTGTTTTATTTCTGTATAATTTTTTTAAGTTCCATCGTGGAACATCCACAGAATAATTCATTACCACCTTGGTCACAAAATATAAATAGTCATAAAAACAGTAGTGACATAAATTAAATAAAAGAATGACAAAGAGGTCATAACGAGCAAGAGGCAACAGGTACAAGCGGCTCAGGCAAGCGTGGAAATCATTCGGTGCTAGCCATCCAGACAAATTATTACCCATTCAGAAAAATAATCTGAAAGTCAGCTCGGCGGATTACATAAACGCTGCCAGAATTATTGTGGTCTGGGAAGAGGACGGAATCGCATACAACGCAACAGGAAAACAAATTCCTTTTTATGAAGCCATTGTTGGAGCAGTAGCTCATCCGGTGCAGGCCGGCCATTTGTCTCAGCCGCTGGAAAAATCAGATTTTGGCGTTTTTATAATTTACTCCCCACCTGATTATGGTTGTGTGGTTGTCTGGATGCGTCCCTGTCCGTTCGTTTCCGTCTCTTTGTGTCACTCAGTTAGCTTGCATCAGTCTATATGAGTCTTGTGCTAGCACGTTCTGTACACGGGGACCTTAAAATGCGTGGCATCCATTCAAACGGACAGTCGCCGTGAAGGATCTCTCGCTCATCAATTCATCAAAAAGTGAGCAGGTCGCTATACAAAAACCTGCACATTTACATTTAAATTTATATGCAAATCTGCTTTGACCTATGTCTAGTGGGTGCTAGAGTTAGACACGCTCTCTCTGTCCAGTCCTGTATACCCTCCAGAAAAATGTTCGCTGACCGTTGACACAAATGTTGCTAGAACACGAAAAAGCAGAAAATGTCTAAACCTTCGTAGGATATTAAAAGCCTCTACGGAAGGCCGATGAATACTTTATACAGTTTATCTCAGTTCAACGAAGACTACGATGGTTTGGACATGTAGAGAGAATGCCAGTTGACCGAATCCCACACAGTGTATTACATACAAGATTCAAAGTAAAAAGACACAAAGGCAGACCAGGACTAAGCTTGATATATAGATAATATAACTGAGGACATAACATCACTTGGACTAACACTAAGGGGGGGGGAATAGACTTGACAGATGACCGAGGACAAGGGAGATCATTATTCGTACCCATCGCCGCCAAATGGCTGGCGTCAGGAACTGATGATGATGAATACCTCATACAAGCCCACACTCACAGCATTTTTGAAAGGTTCTGAAAAGGCATTTTATTAAGTTAATATAGATACATACATGTACACCCAGGCCGAGCACTCTTCCAATCGGCCATCATGCCAGAAGGTATGAGTGGATTGTTAGAAGCCTTTGAAATACACTGCAAACATAACTGTTTTTGGTAGTTGAGGGTTTCTAAAAACCAGGAATCACACCTTTTTTGACAGATTTTTCTCTAAAACGTGCTATTCTACATTTTGCGTTTTGCATGTAAGCCTTATATCTATAGTGACCAAATGAAGTGCTTATCAATATGAGCTGGAATTTTTGAAGCAGAGACGCCCACATGCAAAACTGTAGTCCCAACAAACAAAGGTCACACAGTACAAGCAACTGACACGGTTCTCAAGTTAACAACACACAATGTCTGAGATAAAAAAGTAATTAAACAAATTAACATAATTTATTATACTACATGTATTGTTATGAAAATAGTCCTAGTACATGTTTCTATTAATGATCCAAAAATTTATTAAATTAAATAAAAATAATATTACTAATACTACACGTACATAGTAACCGTAAGAGTAGTTTAAATTTACTAATACCTGAATAAGAGGACTAAGATAGTAATCCATTACAATCAAATCACAGAACTTGTTTCTATGACTACGACTATTTGATCATCGCCTGCATCGACAACTCTTTGATCACTGCCAAACGACTGGCTGCTGCTGCTGCTGATCGGGTTGAAATGCCAAATGTCACCAGAAATCTTCACCCAGTCGCCTCTTCTTTCCACAAGTGGATCAGAGCGAATGGATCGTGGAGCGCTCAGAGCACTAACCAATGCTTACGCTGCAGACTCTGAATGGATTACAAACCTACTCTTCAGATGCGGGCGTTTAAATCATTCTTACATCTACACTTGCAAGAAACGATGCGTGTATAACAGTAGACGCGCTGTTATATATATATATATATACACACATATATATATATGTATATATGTGTATATATATATATATATATATATATATATATATATATATCTATACAGTTGCATATCGTCGATTGCATAGCCTAGACGGCCTATGCCTGGCGAGGGAGCCTAAGGAAGGCAGACTACGCGCTGGACTACGCTGCCAATCTTCAATTGCCAAGATAACTCAAGACAGTTCTCAGACCCACTAATTGGAAAGGCCACAGCCCTCGTCGGTTCACGCATTTCTTGGCAGGGCAACCCCACCACCCATCCGACATCCACGGAATCAAAGCTACTCACACCATACAAGTACCTCTGAACTCTGAAGCCAATTGACTCCAGTAAATTACACCGGATTCAAATCCTTGAACTTTGACCTACACTTCCGATGAAAACGTGCTACGCCTATATGTCATTGCTTAGAAAATTTAAGTCGGTAAAGTGGGCTTCAGTGAATGGAAAACTTTCCCTGATCTCAGGGATCATTGATAACAAAGTCTCGCCTATATGTCATTGATGGTGGTGATGATGATGATATTCATATCTGCACAAAAGTCAAATATGAATTTTAATTATCATCATCATCATCATCATCATCATCATCATCATCATCATCATCATCATCGTCGTCGTCATCGTCATCGTCATCATCATCATCATCATCATCATCATCATCATCATCAGCAGCAGCAGCAGTATCATCATCTTTATCATCTTCATCATCTTTATCATCATCATCATCATCATCATCATCATTATCATCACCAGCATCACTTTCATCATCATCACCACCATCATCATCATCATCATCATCATCGCCAGCATCACTTTCACCATCATCATCATCATCATCATCATCATCATCATCATCATCATCATCATCATCATCATCATCATCATCATCATCATCATCATCATCATCACCAGCATCACTTTCACCATCATCATCATCACCATCATCATCATCCTCATCATCATCATCATCATCATCATCATCATCATCATCATCATCATCATCATCATCATCATCATCATCATCATCTTCATCTTTATCATCATCATCATCATCATCATCATCATCATCATCATCATCATCATCATCATCATCGTCTTCTTCTTCATCATCATTATCATCAGTTCCTGATGCCAGCCATTTGGCAGCAATGGGTGCGAATAAACGAGCTCCATTGTTTCAGTCATTTGCCAAACCCATTGCTTTCCTAAGTCTTAGTCCAAGTCCTGTTAAGTCTTCATTTTACTGTGGGGCATGGTAGCTAATTGAATACAGCGCTCACCTTGTGACGCTGAGAGTACGAGTTCAAGCCTCCTCTAAGACAGTTACTGTGTAGGGACCTTGAGCAAGTTTTTTACTCGCATAATTATACTCACTGCCAATGATTGATACTTGTCATACGAATTTGTTGTTGACGACTCGCTTGTAACGGCATGGCTGTGTTATGAGGATAGATGAATGATAACGCTCTTGCTCGAAGAACATAAGATCTTGAAAGATGCGGTTCGATACCCGTGAATTCCCTATAGATCGACTCAGCCTTCCACTCCCACTAGGGGCAGCAGTAAAATGAATTGGCGCCTAACAGGCTGCCAAGACGTGTGTTCTATAAGATCTCTATAACTGTACAGCCACATGTTTCAATGTTACTCACTGCGGCTTGTCAGTGAGCTTATCAATAAACATTAAACACATATATATTTTTAGAAATTGTTGATGTTATTATTATTATTGGATAGCACCGCAGTAAATGTGTCATAATAATAACAATAATATTGATTCTATGCTGTCTACCCTTCATATAATGAGAATAGAAACTACTCAAAGGCACAGAATGAAGGATGTGAACATTCCCTGTGATGAGACGCCTCACGCAAGCCACCTCCCGCCAAGCACAGCGGACAACACTCGCCGCTACTCGGCATAGCACGAAATGACCTTGCTGACTGGTCCATTCTGCTTGCTTTTCATTCTAACTCATCAAACATCTTGTAAGCATTCACTGGCCAACAGCAGCAGCAGCATCCAAAGGAGACTGGCGGTTGCTGGTTCTCATTTGTACGTTGGTCCATCCATCGCCGATGATGGCATTCTTCACGTCGGGGTTGATGAACTGGGCCTTGGTTTTCATCTCTGTTATAATACCCTCGCCTGATTCCCAGGTACATAAAGCAAAGTTACACAGAAGACTGTATAGACGAATTGTGTCATTATCTTCAGTGCAACTGCACTCTCAAATCCAATACAGTCGGTTATTAATATAACCAATCAAGGCCGTAGCTAGGGGGTGTTTTTGGTGTCTAAACACCCCCCCCCCCCCCAAATGAAATAATGTAGAAATTAAATAATGCATTTACTAACTACAAACCCCTTGATCAGTTAATTCGGTTGCTTGTCGGCTTGCTTAAGGACGAGAAAACACCCCCCGAAACAGAAAACACCCCCGAAACAAAATCCTGGCTACGGCCCTGTAACCAATCGTATTAATTTTGAACCAGCAAAATCAGCAAGTTGTGTTTTAATTCTCGACCTGTACAAAGCCTTAGTAGCCATCACTTTAAGCCTTGGAGCATTCTTAATGTAATGTGCAATATAAATATTTATAAAGCGCTCCTCGCAGCAAAGCTATTCAGAAGCGCTCTCAACATGATAGGCTTGTACAAAAAGAAAAGTCTTTAAGCATTGAAGTGAAGCTGGTGAAAAAGCCTCGAGCGTCTTGCTCCGGATCACAGGAGGGAGTTCATTCCACAGTGAATGGCCACAGCTTAAAACCATTGAACAATGGCTTGATATATAACTAAAGCCTAAATAAAGTCTGTTCTTTCTCACCGGGGATGGGTCAGCACCCAGGAGCTCCTCTGAGTAGAATTCTTTAAGGGGCGCTATACAAATCGTCAGAATGAATGAAATAGTTATAATTACTCAGCTATAACTATTTATACCTAGTAGTACTGTACTCATTATACCAGCTCACTTAGCTTGGAAATAAATTAAGTAGTACCAGCAACACCCTAGTCCCCAGTTTACAGGAAATCCGCATGATCGCTTCCAATCTCATTTATGTAGCACCTTCAACAGGCTCTTAAAATGCGCTATATAAATTTCAAGATATATGCCACTATTTTGTAACAGGAATGAAGACGAGTGCATTTCTATGCTTTGAATTTTTAATATACAATTGCAGTAGAACGTTGTGTGTGGCAAAGAGAAGAAATACTGCTGAAGAAAATATAGTTAAAGATTATGATAATAGAACACGAGGAACAGACCCATCACTCCCACGGGTATGAATTGTTAGCTACTTCATTTTCTTAGCCTCGGCATATGATGATGGGTGGCCAACCCTCTCCCCCACCATCTGATCTTGCCACTAACAGTGTAGGGTAAGTGTACTTATTAGAGCTGCGTTGGATAGGGGGTTCCAGTAGAGCCAAAATCTTTAAACAAATTTCTGTCCACGCAGGTATTTGAAACCATAACTCCTTGATTGACAGTATAGCAGGTTAACCGCTAGAATATCATATAATAAAGACACTAATAATAATAACAATTTCTTAATTTTAATATAATACAGCCAGTGATATTTTACTTCTAAAAATAATTCCTAATTCAGTTTTAATTCAGTTCTGAGCTCTTGAATTTTACTTCTAATTCTAATTTTACTTCACAACTAATTTTACTTCTCATTCCTATTTTAGTTCTCAAATAATTTTACTTCTTATTTTAGTTTTCCAAATAATTTTAAAAAGTATGCATTGCTTGTATGCAGAAACGCGCCAAACTTGTCTCGAAAAAGAAAAAAACTGAAGTAAAACAAGTCTAACAATGCAGCATCTATTCCCCTCCCAAGACTTGTAATGCTTTTATTTTTTCTAGCAAGTGCTGTTCCACAAAGTCCGGCATTTTCTCGGTTGGTGCTTGGCATGTAAATCTGCCTGTAGTTTCGTCATGAAAAATCCCAAACCGGCCTATATCGCTTCCTTGCAGGCAACATTCTCGATTAACTCATAATTTTACAATTTAACGATCGAACCCTAAATAAAAAAAATGGCGTACGAAAGAAAAAGGTCGTTAGTATGCAAGCAAGGATTCTATATAGGCCTAAGTGCTCATTTCCTTCATGCATAAAAGGTCCTTGGTACGCAAGTGAGACAATTATGCCTATAATTAGACAACGAAGACCAAAGACAGTATATTACATCGAGAAAAATGAATGGTATGCGCCTCTGATCAACCAAAGTTTTCCAATGGATTATGTGTTTGAATCGCATGCAATTTTGCTCCCCTTCATGATCTCAACATAAGATAGGTAGCCTACCACAAGAAGTAAAATGATTTTACTTCTTAAAATATTTGTTAATTTCGTTCTAAATTTTAGTTCGGCAAATAATTTCTAATTCAATTCCTAATTTCGTTTTTACTGCTGAAATAATTCCTACTTTTACTTCTAGTTTTCGTTAACGAAATCATTTATTTTTACTTCTAATTTTAGTTTTCGTTAACGAAAATATCACTGAATACAGCATATAGCTATAAAATAAAAAATTAAATAAAATGAAGATTAGTTACTTACTACGTAATTTACTTAAAACATTTTTTTTTAATCTGAAAGATATTCCACATATGCACCCTACAGAAACTTCAACCGACCATAAATTGCTTATTCTGGCAAGCACAAGCGAACACATGTGGATCTCAAGCCTTCTTCTTAGAGCAGTAGAGAAAGATGTTTATACAGATGAAAAGCTCCAGAAAGACATGAATTCTGGTAATGCAGATAGTCTAAGCACAGGAACAGAAATAGAATAGAAAACATCAAACTGAATACGTCCCACATATTTTCCTTAAGCGCTGAAAAGCTATCGAATCTCATCTTGGAACTTCTGTTTCATCATCATCGTCGTTGTCGTCGTCGTCGTCATCATCATCATCATCATCATCATCTTCATCATCATCATCATCATCATCACCACCATCACCAACCATCACCATCATCACCCACAGGTTTCCTTAACACTTTAACGACGAGCTGCGGTTTGCCAGTCACTTTAGTTAGTACATGTTCGTCCTGAAAGTGTTAACTGTTGCCGTCGAAGTATTAATATCCAATGAGTCATACAACTATGGTCTAATATAGGTTTAATGGTGGACAGAAAAACGTCAAAAAGTCTACAATAGATATTACGAGAAAGGCATTTTGCTGTGAAAATCTCCTACTCCTCCTTCTCCTCCTCCTCCTTCGTCTGCTCCTCCTATTTCTATTTCATTACTCCTCCTCCTCCTCCTCCTCCTCCTCCTCCTCCAGTTCCTCCTACTCCTCTTTCACCTACTCTTACTCCTCCACACCCTCCCCACTTCCTCTTCCACCTCAACAACCTCCCCCTCCCCACTTCCTTCTCCTCTTCAACTTCCTCCTCATCCTCCACTTCCTCATCCTCCTCTTCTGCGCATTTAAAAGGTGCTTGCCTCCTTGGGACACCAAAGTGCAAAACAAAACACCCGTCCACAGCATCATTATAGGAACGTGCAACCCAGACGGCAACCTATTTGTCAGTCTCGGTCACGGCCACCAGAGGGAGCAACAACCCCATTTCCAAAGCCAGTCAGTGCCATTTCCAAAGCCAGTCAGTGCCATTTCCAAAGCCAGTCAGTTACAAAGCCAGTCTCGGTCGGTCGATCATTACCGATCATCTCCACAGGTCGCAAGCGCAAAACCAGACAATGCTAGAACAAAAGCTTAGCGTTGCATTTCGTCAACAACCATGTATGTGTGTTGACCAATTGATCCTGGGCAGATCTCAATGCCAGCTGTGCAGTGGAGCAAAAAAGAACAAGGCACTCATTTGATTATGTACGACTATGCATACATAGTTGGCCAAGTGAACTGCATAGCATGACATAAACTGTTGAAATTCACGTGGACACATCCATAATGGATCAGACGAGTTCCTGACTGCATACACTTGTAAGCTCTTGTAGAAAGTAACTAATAGTGGTTATAGGTATGAGAATCTAAAAGGCACTATATAAATGAGCTATACGTTAATATTATTCTTATATGAAGATTTATAAAGTGCAAGTTAATATAACTAAATGCCAATGACTGATGCACAGAATCATGTCATCAGACTCGATAACTTCACCTGTTATATCTGGAATTGCCAGCAAAATCACAATATTCGCAAGTGATTCACATTCCAGTGGGTCAGCAGCTTATTCAAGACATGCACAATTTGCACATACATGTAGAAAGATTGTTTTCATTTTTACAGCCAATAAGAAACACGGAGATTTATCATATCCTAAATTTAATTTAACACCACAACAAACACCTTCACTTTACAATTGTATTTGTGACTAATTACGACAATTTATATAGCACTGTTCATAGGCGCAATTTGTTGGGGGTACGAGGGGTCATCGTACCCCTCACTTTTTAAACAATGCCAATCATTATAGACTACAAATTCAAGTAAGCCTACCCTTCCAGCGTATCCACATCAGGCCCACGTGGGACAGACATTTCTATACGAGACCCTTATGAGGCCCATGAAAAATTAATGAGAATACTGGCAGGGTAATATGTCCAAAATGGTCTCCATGCAAAAAGCAAAAGTGGAGAAGAAATTGGTACGGATCACTTTTTAGACCAAAGTTACGCCCCTGGCACTGTATGTAGCAAGCAACTCCTATGGTGCTTTACGCAGTCCACCTGGTACGACTATTGTAACACTTATTTCCCCTGGTACGGTTATCTCATTTTTTCACAGGCACTGACCTAACTGATCTGCCGAATTCTTATTACAATAAGCAAAGACAAGGCTTCGACGGATCATTGCTCCCAACTGATTCACATTCCAGTGGGTCGGCTGCTTATTCGAGACATGAACATAGAAAGATTGTTTTCATTTTTACAGCCAATAAGAAACCCAGAGATTTATCATTCACCTAAATCCCCAAACCGGGTCTATATATTCTGAATTTTATTCTAGAAGCGTCTGTAGCAACGGCAAAACATAAAACGACGAAATGCCAAAGCAGGGCTACAGGTGGTGCCCGCAAAGTCAAGCAATCTCATGACAGAACTCTTTGGTTCACAACACAGCTACACTGAAAGTTGGAGGAGGTTATTGCAATTTTGGGATTTGTGGGCAAAACATACATTCTAATTCTGGCAGCTTCCCCGAAAAAGAACATTCGCCAAATGCAACAGTGGACGATAAATTCGGGACATTAGGCAGCACCTACCGCCCATAAAAGAGGTTTATCGGAAGCGTTCGACATCCGTTTTCCATCATCTTCTCCTGTCCGTCCATCCTTGTCACATTCCAAGTCCCAAGCAGTCTCTACAAACAGATTCAGAAGCACTGTGTCAGTAAGTAAGATGAAACAGCCTGGACTTAAAGGATAACTTTGGCAGCACTGCTGAACAGCGCTGTGCCGATGGACTGTATTGGGGACCCCAGGTAGATTCCCTTTTGCCTATTGGAGAACCAGAATGTACATTGTACAGTAGTCACCTGGCATAATGTGTTGCACACTTGTGTTTTGAAATTCATTTACCAACTCGTTGGCTATCTATAGGTAAGTATTGTACCAGTAGTAGCCTACTGGTACAATGTATTATAATTTTGGCCATTTAATATTTGGTTTATTATTGTAATGCTTTCTGTATCTTAGTATGTAAGGTGGGATTTTGGAACAACACATTGTAACCATTGAAATCTGACACTTATTTATGACCTTTAGGCTGTCTGTATACATGTAAGCTACAGCAACCATCTGACAAGTTTACTTTAATTTTTTAACACTTGACATACATATATCTATGACTTGTATAGGCCTATATATGATATTCTAGAGGTTAACATGCTGAAAAAGCGTCAACCTTAAGTCATGGGTTCAAATTTTCACTAGGACAGAGAGGCACTTGAAGAGTTCTGCTCTATTAGCACCTCTGCCAAACTCAGCTATAAATGGATACCCTGTAGATTGGCAGCTCAGATGGCGAGGCACTGGCGACTCGACACTGTATGCCAAGGCTAAGAATAATAATAATAAACTGTTCTTTAATTATGCGCCTGCAAACGCAGTGCGCTGTACAGTGAACATACATATAGTAGAAACGGCAGCCACACAGGGCGCCTTACATACATGTATACAGTAGAAGCACATGATAACAGTTTTACAGGAGTCGAATAGAACTGTTTAAGCGGCAGCCACACGGCACCAATCATGTTCTAGTATTCATTTAACCACTGCCACCTAGCGAGTGGAAGGCTAAATAAACCTTACGGAGGTCTACCGGGTTGGATCTTGGTACCTTCAGCTCTTCACGCCAGTGTACTATCCATTACTCTACGGGACCCCCAAAATGAAGTCATTACTACTTCATGTGCTTTATTTATCCACGGAGCATCCAAGAATGGTTCTTTACTAAAGGCTGTTATAGACATGCTTTAACATACTGAAGGCTGATCTCATTGATCAGAAACTAGCTACCTGCCCTCATACGCTAAGGCTAAGAAAACGAAGACGAATGCTAACAACTCCCAAAAAAGGGACTCTGCGTCCTCTATTTCTTTCATTATCATTGCATCCATGGGGAGTAGAGGAATCCAATGAATCTACTTACAACCGAGTTGGTGACGCGACACCAGGGACGAGAAATTTTTAAGCATACAGTACGAGACGGCAGACCACGCCTCGGCAAGATAGATGGACAATACGCAACTGATCACCAATCTAATCAGCTGGAGACCTTAGTCTATTCAGCCTCAACGGCTGTGCTCCACTGAAAAGCCATCCTCTTCTAGCACCACATGTGCAGGTTTCTATTGTTTAACTTCCTATTTATGCAGCACCACTGTGTAATGACAAGGCACACATCAAAGACACTGAATACTGAGGATTCGCTCAAAGTCTACAGGGTGTACACGGAGCGTGTTTTGCATTTCAAGGTGAGCACTCAACGGACCACTCCTCCCCCTGATAGGTCTGAAATAAGAGTGGATAATCCAGTTGATCCGAGTATTCCATGTCATGAACGTGTCTAGCGAACAGTAAACCGATGCTGCATACAGTGTAACTTTCGTATATCAAAGTTCAGCACATCAAACTTCCGGTTACACTGAATAACAGTCGATAATGCAGCCACAACCAATGTAAACACACATGACTATATAACTTTGTTTAATCGACCCTGCATACACCAAAGCCATTATTGCAATGCTATTAATGCATAGAAGTTACATGTTTGGCCGCTCTGTGATTCCATACTCGTGTCCTGCCTGGTTTTGTTTCTGGGCAACGCTCCAGGCATGAGACAAGAATGATGCATATCTATGTTTACGTCACTGGGAGTCAGTCAATTAAGGCTGTTTACTGTGTAATTTCATTATTGTACTTTAGACTCATTTACAGGAACGTAGCAAGCTGTAATTGCGCTCTGTGCCAAGCGTAAATACAGTGCCCCTCCCAAAGATCAACTAAACCAATAACGACCAAGTTTGTTATCTCGAATATAATATTTACTATAAGTATGTTCAAACAGTATCTACCTATTAATATTATATATATACACTTTTATTTGTTGTTATTTACTTTTATTACATTTATTTCATTTTAAATGGATATTATATTTCAAGACAAAGCAATTAGTTTAATAAATAAATCACTCCGTCTCAAAATGTGTGCTCCCCTCCTGAGTTGCGCCTTGTTCCATGGCACCGCTGGAACACCCCTCGCTACGGCTCTGCTCATTTCACATACCTAAACCCTAGAGTCTCCAAAAGGCGAGTGTTCCACGACCACGCCTTACAAAGACCGACCATGTTACACATCTGCCAGAAATAGCTTCCATTATGATCTACGATACAAGAGCGTGCATTTTTAATAATGACAAAAGAGAAACAATCTGTCTGTGACTATCAAAATAGATGTGTTGCCAGGCACAGAAAGTGACAAATCCAAGATTAAAGATGCAGAGCATTTAGGAGTACCGCTCAACACGCTGTCAATGTGGATAAAAAATAAAGACAAAATACTGGCCACATATATGATTCGAGCAACTCCAAACAAATACGCCGGAGAGTACAACAGTTTGCTGACGTCAACGAAACCCTTCTGGATTGCTTCAACACTTTAACGACGAGCTGCATTGGTTCTCCTGTTGCTTTTAGTACACTCCATCGTAAAGTGTTAAGTACGGGCAGGCAAATCTGGTTGTCATCAGCAACCCCATCCTCCTTGTCTAAACTCTGCTACATTTTAGCTATCATTCCATTTTCAGCAACTACTCTAAGAACTTCTGGTTCAGGTTTCTACTCACTGGGAATGTTTCGTTTTTTACAGCTATATTTTAAACTATTGTCTTCTATTTTTAACACAGGCCTCGTATATCTCATAAAAACGCATTTGCAGTACACATATTAAAGGTTTAAGACAACTTAAGTTCAAGTGAGTCGGAGAGAGCATGACAGACAATATTCCTCCTATTTTGAACCTTTTATATTATGTGTGTTTGTGTTCAAATGTATGTGTGTGCCTTTACTGAACTGTTTATGATGGTCTATTGATGTGCTGTTTAACAAAGTTTATAGATTGTAAATTCTTTAACATATAGTGGAGCATAATAGATGTAGGCCCTTTCAAGTACATTTCGACAGGCTATGACTGGATACATATCTTGAAGTGAGATACTGTTGTTAAGGATAAGCCTCAGTTAGTTGCTAGCTTCTTGAACTGGCAACGAAGAGATCAGGATTAAAATCCTAGCCAGGGCAGAAAGATGTTTAGAAATTTCTGCTCCATTTGTGGCCTCAGCACACTCCATTATAATCGAGTACACCAGCCACACACTGCAGTTAAGTCATTAGAAATAATGGGAGTTTACCGGTAAATACAATTATTATTATATGAAGATTTATAAAGCCCAAATTAATATAGCTAAATGGATCCTGAGGATGGATCCTGAACACTGCAACACTAGGGGCGATTGATTGACTAGGTTCTTATGTCGCAGAAAACCTCAGGAGGTATTGGCTTCTTTGTCATCCTGGATTAAGCCAAATCCACTGGTCTCCGGTGCTCGGCGACAGAGCACTTCACAGATTGGCTGCCAAAAGTAATGCAAATGTTCCGCAACGGATATCATGTATGCTTCACAGGATCTTCGCTCTACTATAGTATATGGCTGTGAATTGTTACCTATTTTTAACTGCAACGTGTGTCATGCTCATGGGCGTCCGGAGGAGGGCAGGGGGCATTTGAACCCTTGGATTTTGAAAATACTTTACAAAAAATAAAATCCTTTGATTATTATGATTATTTCAACAGCCCCAACACGATTTTCAATGCTAAAAACACTTAACTATTTAGGTAAATCAGCTATTCTATGCAAAAAACGTCATTTTGCTCCCCCTTCAAATATTTTGCCCCTCCCAGAATTTGTTGCCCCCCCAGAAAAATTCCTGTGGACGCCCATGGTCATGCTTAGAGCCAGTTAATGATGAATAATCCTAGATGCTTTTAAGCTTAAGCCTCCTAAAATCAACCAGCAGCTCTGAATAAAATGGTTTCCCTTGTATGTAGGTATGTAATAATAATGTATTCATGTTTAATGACAAGCTCATTGACAAACCGCAGTAAGTAGGCCTACTATTGAAACATAGGCTATGACAGTACAATTATCAATATCTTATAGAACACAAGGCTGTGAATTGTTACCTATTTTTAACTGCAACTTGTGTTATGCTCAAGGGCGTCCGGAGGAGGGCAGGGGTCATTTGACCCCTGGATTTTGAAAATACTTTACAAAAAATAAAACCCTTTGATTATTATGATTATTTCAACAGTCCAAACACGATTTTCAATGCCAAAAACACTCAACTATTTAGGTAAATCAGCTATTCTATGTAAAAAACGTCATTTTGCTCCCCCTTCAAATATTTTGCCCCTCCAAGAATTTTTTGCCCCCCCGAAAAATTCCTGTGGACGCCCATGGTCATGCTTAGAGCCAGTTAATGATGAATAATCCTAGATGCTTTTAAGCTTAAGCCTCCTAAATTCAACCAGCAGCTCTGAATAAAATGGTTTCCCTTGTATGTATGTAATAATAATGTATTCATGTTTAATGACAAGCTCATTGACAAACCGCAGTAAGTAGGCCTACTATTGAAACATAGGCTATGACAGTACAATTATCAATATCTTATAGAACACATGCCTGTTAGGCGAAAACTCATTTTACAGCACTGACCTGACATTTTGTGTGGTTTGCGATTGTCATTAAAACTGTGTAGTAAATACTTAGTTTTTGGCAAGAACTGTATTTTAAATAAATTTTCTAACGCTGGTAACACGAACACAATGTAAGGCATTGTAACTGCTTCTTCACAATGCCCCGACACCAACCACCCTGGCCTGAGGAAACCCGTAAAAGTCTACGCAGGCCTAACAACTTGAATTCCTGTTCATTGCTAATTCAGAATGGCCAGTGGAACTGATAAATCAAGTACCACTTGTCATCTTAAACAGAAATTGACACCATAATTTCTCTCCCTTGTGTTACCAGGAAACGCCGAGACATGTTTACGCTAACGGGCCGGCTCTAAAACTCGACAGCTCTGAAGACATGACACACTTATTAGGCACAACATTCTTATCGAAAACAATCGGGTCTCTTGTGTTCCACTCCATCGCCGGTCGCAGGCCATTGATAAGGTGGATATATAGGGCAGCGGTCGGTGGCTGTAATTTACAACATCATCGACAGCCACAACTCTTCTGTTTCCTACCACAGTATAAATAATTATACTGTGTTCCTACTTTCCTTTCCCAGTCCGAGCCGACTGCTGCGTGACTAGATTAAGCAAACGGAGAGAGTGTGCTCAGTCTCTTAATGTCACCATATGTATCTTAACCTTAATAGATAATTAATTTGCTGCAGCAGTGCAGGGTTTGCGACCGCTGATTGCTTTCAACGGTCCTCATTCAGAAATAACGCACGCACGTTGAGGTAAATTTAGCCATTCCTCCTGGAAACGACCTGTAGTTATATTTAGGATGCTCTCCAGAAAATGACGCAACAGATGTAGGCCTATATTTAGGGAACCCTGTAAATGACGTCATTCCACAGGGCTGCGGCCCTCTGCCGCACCAAATCGGAATCTCATCAGTCTAATGACTTCAGGTCGAGCAGAAGAAACCAGCATACACTAACTGACGGTCACTTATTATGATCACAACAAAGTGGCTGCTGGAGTTTCGTCGACAGATCTGTTATGCAGAGATCTAATTAGCGTGTCACTGGAAACTTAGAAACTTGCACCCACAAATTAAATACTGAGTCTGATATCGATTTTCTGGTATAATGTACACAACTAATGGTATTGGCATTCACAACTAATGCTATTGGCATTCTTCGTGCTGTACAGTATCAGTTGTAGCCTACTGTATCCACGTTCAAGCATAGCTTAGTTCAATTCAATAAAAAGCTCATACTCAGGGCCGCATTAAGGCTAGTGCGGGCCCGGGTGCTATGATTACCTATATAGCCATCAGCACGGGGCCCAATAACAAGTAAAACAAAAATTTTTAATGTACTTCCGAAAATGTGGGCCCCTTAAAACTGCGGGCTTGGGTGCTGCAGCACCCTTAGCACCCCCGCCTTAATGCGGGCCTCCTTATACTAAACTACTAATAAGTTACTTACCTACTAGATAGTTTAATCAAAGTCTAATCAATGCTTACTGATCAAAATGAAGTCATAGCTTTATCACACATATCAGTTTAATTTAAATTAGTTAAAGCTATGCCAATATCTGCCAGTGGCCCAGAAAGTTTTTAAAATTTGTTTGAGCCAACCTCAGCCAAGTACAGATCTTAATTGGATGAAATTATACATTAGATCCGATATCACTTTATGTTTTATAGCATTAATGTTTCCAGAAAAGTTATGTGAGCAACTGAGCATGCTCCTGTCTCAGCATCACAGAGCCAAAACTTGTGTGAACATCATCAGTGCCTTTGGGCCTCTGATATCCATGGATCGTTCACTAGTAAATATATTTTACGGCATTTAACTACCTAGGAATCTCACTCAAAATCCCTATCACATTACTTGAAAGCCACCCCCACACCCCCCAAAAAAACTTCTCACTGCAAATGAAAAAACTATTAAGTTTCCTGAGCACTGTGTAAAATAAATGGCAGGTCACTTTCTGCAGAAGTGGTGAAGGATCACACCTGATTAATTCATTGAAAAATGAGCAGGATCAAAGTCATGCAGTCGCTATAGAAGAACGTGTACATTTACATTAAAGTTTACTTATAAAATTGAAATCAGATAGATCAGCGTTTCCCAAACTGTGGGTCGTGACCCAAAAGTGGGTCGCGAAGCTTTGGCAAGTGGGTCGCCAAAGTTTTTGGAAAAATATATATTTTTTGGAGCAACAGCATGAGGCTATGATTGGGCCACATAACTAGCTGGATTGCAATAAATTGTTAACTATTTTCTACGTAAGTTTAATTTTAATGCTTTAAATTTCTAAACGTCGTACGTAAATTCACATATTTCGATGCCAATTTACGACACAAATTTTAGTACACAATGCTTAATTTTGCACAGTGAGTACCGAGATTGCCAAGATATTCACAAGTGGGTCGCGACCCAGCGAAGTTTGGGAACCACTGAGATAGATAATACAGGCAAGGTTTTAAAATTAATGGCTGCTTCAGCTTCATCATGTATTTGAAAGAAGATTCTAAGATTAGCATGTCCTAGTACTACAGCTACGATGAACAAGACATGGAAAGCAGAGATCACAGCCCACACACAAGCAGAGGTCACAGCCCACACACGAAGTTAACTACAACTAAGATGAAAACATGGAGAGCAGAGGTCATAGCCCACACAGGAAGAGGCAACCAGAACTAACATTGTGTGATAATATTCGAGGAGGGTTCCTGAGCACAGGCGACGAGCAGTAACAGCTGAAGCAAAATGATGTTTATTTCTGTAGAGAGCTGAGAGCAAGCAGATTCTACTTAACAAGGGCCAAACAAACTGCAAACACAAAAGTATGCCAAGAGAATCATATTCCTAAACGCTTAGCAGGAACATGACTCAAATCAACTCGAAACACAAAAGCTCAGGTCTTACATGGAGTTTTAAAAAGCAGTTCCTTTTAATGCAAAATAAAATGTTACAATACATCGAATCAAATGGACTCGACCTCATAGTAAGGGCAACTTGGCCGACAGTAGCAGCAAGCATTAGTTACCTGATAAGCCCGGCCAATGGTCGGCCCTGCATTGTACAACAATGAGTTCCTTGGGTTTTTGTTTCTCTTCCGAAAGCACTTGAAAACTATTACGTCCAATCGTGGTTTTATGTTGTCATCAGTTGGGAGCGTTTCTGATGCGTTTCTCATGAAAGTGGTGCTATATAAATTTGCTCTTACAAAGCACTGCCATCGCCATGCTTCAGAAAGCCTCGAACATTTGAAAAAAATGCTTCTAAAGACCAATCTTAAAATACCTATGTAATAAACGAGCAATTACACTACTCCACCCTAGGAAAAGTTATTGATCTTCACAGAAATACTCTCTTTACGACAGGAAAAAAGCCTTCTGCCAGTATCTGGCTTATTTTATCCTCCTCTAGACTTACCCTAAGCCTTTGATAACGCAGACTGTTAAGATCCTGCAAAGACGTGACCTCGGCCCATTATTTGGATTCCCTACCTCTGGCAGTTGTCGTTTGACATCTTTATTTCCACCAATGTTTTTTCTGCTATTCTGTTTTTTTTCAGAATGACAATGTCATTGCCCGGGAGTCGCTTTCATGGCTATTCTCTGGTCTCACTTGATGCTGTGCCTGGACACGTATGTTGCTGTAACTGGTCTCTCTTCCAACCCCAGTGCCAATTTTATGCCAATCGCAGAGCCCCATTACCCATCCTCTCACAAAAAACGTTATACACACTTAGAGGCGTGCCTTCTTTAGATAACTTAACATCTACGCAAATCACCGTCCAAAAATGTAACCTTGGCAAAGTAAGGTGTAAATTCAGGACAGGTAAGGTAAGGTAAAGTAAGCAAGTTAAGTTAAGGTACAACCATTACATGACTAAGAACAATCAGCAATTTTGCACAATATATCAAGTTGGCAACTGCACAGAAGATGCGATGAGCTTGCAAATAAACAGAAGACTATATAGGTAGAAGACAGAGGCGGACTGGAGGAAAATTGCAGGCCGGGCAATTCAGCTATCTTGGCAGGCCACTGAGGAGATGGGTCCGGGGAGGGGGTTGTGAAATTCTGAACCGAAAGGTAATGCTAACTTGTACAGAAAACTTTGATAGTTTGCGTACGTTGTTAGCTGCTAAGAATTAAGTTATGCTAAGGCTTAGCATTAGAATTGCTAAGAAATGGAACACATGTACAAGAATTAGAACTTACTACCACTGAAGTTTAAAGTATTCTTTAAAAGTCTGCTCTTTTTTGCCACTTCATCAATAATCTTTTCAGAGCTTAACTGATATAAAACATTTTTTTCACATGACATAAGCATAAATGCTTCCAAGTGATCTTGAGTCATTTAGTTTCTTAGACGGTTCTTTAGGCCTATATATTTTTAGAATAGAAAAACTTCGCTCGCAGGTTACTTGCCGCTGTTACCTTCTTCCATTTCTACAGTATTTTCTCTCCTATTATTAATAAAAGCATGACCCACTCAGTTGGTGAAAACTAAAGTTATTTTTTAGCATTGTTTAATTTAGTAGTAACCTGTTCACGTAACACAATTTTTCAGGTATAGCATTGAACTTCCGTTGTGAGGAAAAGTTCATCGAAGCTTTCCAACGATTCAAACTATAAGGCGTTTCTAGCCTACTTAAACGTCTTTCCAATTTCTGTAAGGTTTCACCTTGACGTTCCAAAGAGGTTTTCTGGCGGTCCATAAACATCCTTTGCTCCGTCCCTTGGCTTTCCACAAATGTTCTATGCTCAGTCCCTTGTCATTCCAAGCTTTTTTCAAGGGGCTGCATAAATGTGTCAAACATAGACCTAATTTCTTCTACCACTCTAGAGGAGGCCGGGCTCGATATAGGGGTTTCCCATGCCGATTCCTCATCGCTATGGCTCTGTAGAAGACTTATCCACAGAACGCTTCTAAGACATCTAAGTTAAAAGTTTTTATACTACAGCCTATAACGCCAATACTTTGCAATGGTTAAAAGCGTCACTACTGGATTATGCAAAACTGATTTTATAATCGGGACTCTTAACACTAACAGCCTCTGAGTTAAAAATTCTTTCTGTAACTTTACACACGAATTACATTATAATCCGTAGGCCTAGGCCTACTGCAGATTATAACGTTCGCAAGTAATCTGTAATCATCCTGTCATCATCAATCGTATTACCCTGTTGGAAAGTAACAGTTAGAAAGTAATTTGATAAGACTTCCCCTTGGCAAATTGGTCTTCCCCGCAGGACTTCTGTAGCGCCAAGGATGATGTAGAGGCACTCCTCGAAAGACGAGCGAGAAAGAAATGGCGACTTCTATATCGGCCGAGGAAGTCAAGCTAACTATATAGCCTTCCAAAGCGCAAGACAGAACGGACTATCTACGCCTCCGAAAACATGACAAGAACTACCGTCCGTTCTCTTCGAAAGCAAACCAACGACTCCTACCGGCTACCACGAGCAGACTGACTCGGCTGAAACGGTAATCGAACAACCGTTCCAATCTATCGGAAATACTACCATATCTTTCCTCGCTTCAGTCTATAGTAATGCGAAGTGCACCCGCGGTTTAAAGAGTTCCCACGAGAGCATATTACTGTCCAGACATCTGTTTCACGGGGCATTACATATGACCTCAGTAGGGGGTCTCGCTGACCAGGATAGCGTCGTCGGAAGACCGTCGCCGAATCCGGGCAAAGGTCAAAACTTGTCCGCTAACTTAGCGGTACATCGCTTCGAAGAGAACATCTGTCCATTCCATCATCAAACCGTGGGAACGGGAAGTGATGCTACTGAATCGAGGACGCAGCGTCGCAAATATCGCTTCCCCCTCCCTTAAGCGACAAGAGAATTTCACGCGCCAGCGCCAGATGTCGCTTCTTACAAAAAATGGCCGCCAAAACCGGAAGCTAAAACTACTTCGTTACAGTATTACAGCCATTTACATTTGAATTTTAGTGTACGCCTACGCTAGTCTGCAACGTCACTGCGTCAGATGTTATTTTCAGTTTTACTTTTATATTGTTTTAATTGCCAGATATTCTGTAAGTGTGAGGGAACTTTACAGAATTTCAAAGAAAATTTATTTCATCAACTTGCCAGGCCAGGCCACCGGGCAAATGCCCGGTTGCCCGGTGGGCCAGTCCGCCCCTGGTAGAAGAGCAGTCTCTGAAGCTAATCCTGAAAGGCAGCCATGGACATGAAGTGAACATTAGCCACTTCATTTTCTTAGCCTCGGCATATAAGGGTGGGTGGCCAGCCCTCTCCCTCAACGTCTGATGTTGCCACCAACGGTGTACGGTCAGTGCCATCATCATTTCTTCCTTTGCAGGATTTACCAACCACCCCCCCCCCATTTACCAACCTCCCCCCCCCGCCCAGCTCTAGGTTGATGACCAAGCACCCAAGAACAAACAGACTGTCAGTCACTGACCCTTGCACATAACACAAGACAAACCGGTAATTTCGCATACAGACCGAGTCTGGATTTCATATATTAGATGAGGGATTGACACCATATGGGGCACAGTGGAAGGTCCTTCTAGTTCAGTCTCCACGTCATCAAATCAATGCTCAGGTAATAACTGACCCATCAATAGAACTCTGATTAACAACGACATCAACGTCCTAAACAAACAAACAAACAAACAAACAAACAAACAAACAAACACCGGCAGAGAGATAGACAGAGACAGAGAGAAAGACACAGAGACAGACAGACAGACAGAGAGGGAGGGAGGGACAGAATCCTACAGACAAACAAGACACTTAGAGCCAACTGCAGTATAAGTAGTAGGGTCACAACCGTCTGTTAGTCCCACTCGGTTAGAGGGTAGGCAGCAAATACACTTTACCATCCCGATCTCGAAAACGTGATGCAATTAAAAATGGAACAGAATGACAATGACCTTTGTTCTCCATCAAGCACAGCATAATGTTGGACAAGTCCAATGCCGTTAAATCAGAATCTGGTATTAAACATACATCTTGCATGCTTGGAAAGTCCCTAAATGCATTATAAAATGCCTAATACGTCCGCCCGTCCGTCCAAGCATGTACCCAAGCATACATACAAAGTGGGAATTGTCAGAGGGTTGGGAGGTTCAACCCCCATAGTCTTTCTTAGGACCACCCAGTTGTCTTCATTGCACACCCCAGGGCAGGGTGAGTCGTTTCCATCCCCCTCAGTTGTGCTGGTGTGATTTAGCATTATTTGACTCTGAGTCCCTGACAAAGAGAAGACATTTCCATGGTGTATCATGTATGCATTTTTGAATTTTCTCAACATAGGAATTGATTTTGATTCGAGTCTAATGTGGCACAGGCATACCATTCAATTGTGATGGTGATGACATTCACCACTAACTTTTGGCCCTGTGCTGAAATATTTTTGTGACATGACAGCCTTAATTTGATCTGAAACTAATTCAAGCAACAACAAATGAAAAGTGGTGTATTCTAGCATACTTAACAATCGAAATGCTGATATAGATGCCTTCATGTTTGCTGACTTACTCATTGTTTTGTGTCACGTAGATTGGTGACGTCATCCATCATGCTGTAGATGACAGCTGAGAAGAGGAGAGGACAGGGAGGGGAGGACGGAGAGGATTGGTCGCTACCACTTTGTGGGACAAAGTTACTCGCTAGGGAGGTGGTGTGAGCTTCACAATTTAAAAAACCCACAAGGGGTCTTGTCAATCTCAAGTTCACTCCCCTGTTCACAAAGTGCGTCGTTTGAATGGCCATCGTCCCCTTTACAATATTTAAGGTCAGTGACCCTACTTCCGCATCAAAACAAATGACCTTGGACATCTCCTTTGTTTCCAGTCAACTGCAATGTAACACACTGGAACACATCATAACCATGACAAATGTGTAGGCCTGTGAAAACCTAGTGCTTACGACCATCACATTACAACGATAAGGTAAACAAAGGAGACGAGAAATGATAACAGTGAAAAAAACAGTGCAAGAACAATATTGACATTGACGATAGAGACTAATGAAAATGATGAGCAACGCAAAAAATATATCGACAGTGAATGCAACACGAAATGATCAAAAGATGACAGATAGGCACAACTATGACAACACACTAACAGTGGCCATTAAACAAGCTTATATAATGGCTTTTTAGGAATACATATATACATACATACATATATAGGCCTATATATACATATATATATATATATATATATTCGTGTTTATTGACAAGCTTACTGACAAACAGCAGTAAGTAACATTGAAACATATTGCAGTACATGTATCAAGATCTTACAGAACACACGTCTTGGCAGCCTGTTAGGCGCCCACTCATTTTACTGCTGCACCTAGGAAGTGGAAGGCTGAGTCGACCTATAGGGAGCTTGAGGGTATCAAACTGCATCTTTCAAGATCTTATGTTCTTCGAGCAAGAGTGTTACCATTCATCTATCCCTTCCATGCAACAGTCGTTGCTTCTACATCCAACACCTCGGATATCTCAGTACCCAAATAATCACTGTCATAACAGTCGCCATTACAAAATAAATATTTCTTATCAATGATGGGGTCAGACATTGAAAGCAACAACAGCGGTTAATAAACTAAATTTAAATAATAAAGTCTAAAGAATGGAATGGCACAGTTTGGTATCTGAGGTCAAAATAAGAAGAGAATGTAAGGAAAAGGTTTCTTAGCAACAGAAAGTCAATAAACTTCTGTCATCATCCCACACATGCTGTGTTAGGCAAGTAAAGATAGAGAAGAAGAGCAGCCCCTTCAGCTGGTCCTGAGAGGAAGCCATAGGTATGAAGTGTTAGCCAATTCAGTAATCGTAGCCTCCGTATATATGACAGTGGGTGGCCATTCCTTTCCCTTGCCACCTTAGCCCCCTATTGACAGTGTGTGGTCACTGTATACTCACTGTATAGCAGAGTTGGATATCGAGCGCAAGTGGAGCTCAGGCGAGGATTTGAACCCACACCTCATGACTGACAGTGCAGCATGCTAACCACGAGTGTATTTATAAGTAAAGATGATAAGGACATAATCGCACTGTGGCAGCGACAAGCCTTTATAATTTTACTGCATATTAACTATGCTACGTTCCCCCCCCCAACAGATGCACATAATTCAAAGGTTTTTTGAAGCCGATCGCGTATACTGCCCAGCCCACAATCCCCTCGATGGCAAATTTCCCTGCTCGGATTATCTCACTCCGCCCAACCGACGATGGTCAGCCATTCAGTGAATGACCAACAGGTATTCATCTATTATAAATCAGCCCCAAAGGAATACCCGAGCATATGCAAAACGTCCTGTCTGGTGAAAAATTCTATCGGCCTGCTGCTGTACAAGACTGGCCTTTGGCATTTAGATTTTCATGTTGTCACGTTAAATATGTAACCCTAGTTCAAAGAAAGAACTTGCTGTGGAGAATACAAGATAACCGCTACTTCCGACCGTTTACGAACATTAACCTGTCTATGAATAACTAAAATAGTCTTTTGCAAAAATAAAGGACAAGGAAAACGCAAGACCAGCTCAAACATTGCACTACATTTGCACTCTACAAAAAAGGCAAATCTGAGGAGAACCTTAACGTTAAGTGAAGAATTATTTTTAAAAATTTATGCAAATTAACACTGTCAGTCCAAGTCTTGTGGAATCATAAACCATCAAGCGAACTCCGCCACCGCACGACCGTGCGTTAGTGCCAGGCGGTGGCAGTGCCAGTCCCAAGCCTGGATGAAAGAGGAGGGCGACGCTAATGATCTCTGTTATCACTGTGTCGTTAGTCTGAAACTACTACTACTAACGATCATGCAGCTTAGCACTGTTAAATTAAGAACCTTTACAGAGTTAGTAATTTTAGTATTCTCATTATATCGTTTTTCATCTTTACTGACATTAAGATGGCCTCACAGAGCGCAATAACAAGAATAAAAAAGTAATCACACTGATGTTTCCAATGAAAACAGATAAGAGAGCGCAGGAGCAGGAATAAAAAACCGGAATAAATTGACGTTTCTAATGGAAGCAGATACGAGATTGATTATCGCCGATCAGATTATACAAGCAAACATTCACACACATAACCTACGATTATAAATGTTGGAAAAACGAGCACTGTACACAGGGCAGAAACAGCTGACACACATCATGTACCTGTCAACGAGCGATTGTGACTGAGTCCCGAGGTCGAACACGACAGAATGTCAAATTCTCCGGACTCCAAGGAGACCTGAATATTTAGACAGCAGGCCATGGCAAGAAAGATTCCGCTATCTCTCCATCTAATCCTCCAGTAGTCGTTCCAACGCTGATCCGTGCTTAGGAAGTCTCATGAATGGGCCGAATAAGATCAGCGACCCACGTCTATGCGACGACGCGTCGTCTATCCCCTGCGCATGTTCGTCACTCGCGCAACGGATGCATGTGCCAACTGCGGACGGCACAGTGCAGTCAAGCGGCTGACTGGTCTGGTCCGCAGCATCCGATGTCACGTAGTCATGCACAACGCCGCTGCCGTCATTCATCCATGTCTCGTCGTCGCATTGTCATTCAGCAGGGAAGGCAACAATTATTACGTCGATTGGCATGCTCTTAACAAAATGCGATGGTAATGCTGAAATAGGCTTATTGGCTCTGCAAAAATACCTGTGCATTTACAACTGTGCCAACAGCCAGTCAATAACAGTGCTTGGCAGATTCAGCAATGTGTAGGCAGAATGAGGAGGCTTGAAAGGCCAAAATGTAATAATTAATTATGATAGCGGACGAACACACTGGAACAACTGTTTCACTAAATCAATAAGACAGCTATGTCAAAAGTTGCTCTAATGCCTCCAAAAATTAAAAAGCCAACAGACCAAGCAAAAGCCAGAAAAGTCTTTTGTGAGTAAGACACTGTAACGTTTCACCAAGTGAAAAGATGCTACTACAAAGCCAAGAACCAAGAAAAGCCACAAGCAAGGTCCTTATATGCAATACAACTGTTGGGTGAAAATATCATTACGTATAGCTTTATTGCATCAGTTTAAACTTAATGAACTATGTAAGTAAGTAAGTAAGTAAGTAAGTAAGTAAGTAAGTAAGTAAGTAAGTAAGTAAGTAAATAAGTAAATAAGTAAGTATATTCTTTATTAAACCAGTAGCCAAACAGCACTCTGGTGAACAACATCTGTTAAATAGATCTTATAAAGTAAATAAAAAACATACATCTGTATACATATACATAGCGTTCAACATATATATATATATATATATATATATATATATATATATATATATATATATATATATATATATATATATATATATATATACATATATATTACTATATAGCATACATAATTATAGAATACATGTCTAGCGTCTGCTCTCTTTGGAATATTAGAATATTAGTAACTGTCATACTACAGTGTATACTGGAGGAACGAAAACAAAATGTCACATGCTAAATGCCCAGAACATCATGTTCCTAGCAAAATGTCACATGCTAAAATGTCCAGAACATAGTGTTCCTAGCAAAATGCCACATGCTAAAATGTCCAGAACATAGTGTTCCTAGCAAAATGTCACATGCTAAAATGTCCAGAACATCATGTTCCTAGCAAAATGTCACATGCTAAAATGTCCAGAACACAGTGTTCATGGCAAAATGTCACATGCTAAAATGTCCAGGACATCATGTTCCTAGCAAAATGTCACATGCTAAAATGTCCAGAACACAGTGTTCATAGCAAAATGTCACATGCTAAAATGTCCAGGACATCATGTTCCTAGCCATATACACAACAACTCTCTTTGACAAAGTGTTGAAGATGAACACTGCTATTCGATTTTTAAATGTGTGATACAAGGGCCTTATTCAATCAATCAGTCAATCAAGCATTTATATAGCGCCTCTTCAAGGAAGCTATTCAGAGGCGCTCCCAGCCCAACTCCGGCGAAAGAGAAGTCTTTAGAACACAGAAGAAAGCGGTGGTTGAGTTTCAAGGAAGAGACCACAGCTCAGGAGGATGCCCATTCCAAATTGTGGGTTCCACCACGGAGAAAGCGTGCCGCTGTATAGTGCATTGGACCATTGGTAAGAACGCACTAAAACCAGACTTTATATAATACTGCTTCTGGAAATCATTCAGATCCCATTAGGAAAGGTGTATACTGAAATCCATCCAAATGTTTAGGAATGCAGCCTATTGGAATTTAATAATACTGCACTTAAGGTACAGTAGAGCTTGTGTTCATTGAGACAATTAAACACAGGAAATACAAATGCATGAATATGGAATATCAGACCCCTGAGATTGAATGCACTCTATGACTGATGTTTCACAAGACTGTAATAAAAGCTCCACACAAATCTTGTCATGGAACATTGGTGTCCTACAGTGGAAATATCCTGAACATAGCACTCGTGAATAAGCCGGTACCTTGCACTTAGCTTCAGAGTAGCTAGTGCCTTAGAAATTTGGCATTTATGTTTACGATTATGCATGCACATAGCCTAAACAGCTGAAGGCCAAAGAATGGAAAATGAGCAATTCCCTATGTTGGACTACGGAATATCGGAAATTTACTTACTTAACCTAGACCTGAAATTTAATCTGTTGTCAAAAATAATGACGTAATTTATATAACTGCAACACCTGGAATTGTCTGTACTTATTGGAGTTTCAGTCAAATTTTGGTCTGAGACACTGCGACTTTAGAAGAAACTTGCAGGGGCATGTGTGCTATGGACTTCCCCCTCCCCCCGCCGCAAACCCCAATTAACAACGATAACTGGACTGAAAGGAGACCTGGGCAGACCTCTGCAACAGAGGTACCCACTTAAAGCCAGATCAAGTAGGCAAGACCAACCTAGGCAGAGGTCAAAATTTTTTAATTAGACCACTGCCCATCAGCGAAAACATTAACAAAAAGCTTCTTCCCGAAACCGCTACAGATTCTCCATCCGCGTAACACTTATGCCTTACAAAGACACATTCCACACCCATAGATGCTTCAGTCCTTCCAGCCACCATCAGGCTGAACTGCAAGCTGAGCATCAGTGACCCATAAAACGATCGGATCATGCCAACCTGGAGACAACAAATGTCTCTCTAAAAAACCAGACCAGTAAACTGTCTGCAAAACAGTTGTGGCCACACCTTTTTCATCTTCTGCCGCAGCAGGTGGAAAGCTAATGGATGGTCCATCCTAAAGACTGCCCAGTACAACCTGAGCACCAGCAGTAAGACATAAAAACCTTAAGCAGATTAAGTCCCTGAGGGTATTGTGATTTATGAAACCCATCACAGGGATGAAGACATTCAAAGGTCATAGGGTCACACAGCAGCAGTAGCAGCAACACCGATGAAAAAACAAATTTTTACAGGTTAACCCTCAATAGTTCAGCAACTATATATACCATATTTAAGGTAAGTCTAGTTATGGTAAGGTAAGGTAAGGTAATTAATTATTTATGACATGTTTGTACAAAATTCTGTCTTCAAGAGGCAGATTAAGATTAAGTAATTAATAATAATAATAAATTATTATTATTATAATACTATTATAATAATTTACCCAAGGTACATAATGATCCCTTATGTTTTCAAAAATTAGACATAGTATTTTTCTGGGATGGCACCACCACCACCACCACCACCACTATTATAAAACTGCATCTAGTTCTGTAATTGAAGGAAAATTACAGGAAATAAATTTCAAGCCCAGACAATCAGTTCAGGACAAAGAACTGAAGGACAAATGAATCAATCAAATCAATGTTCATGTTTTAAATCCTTTGGAACAAATTCAAGAGCTTAAAATTGGGCCATGGAGGATATAAACAAGGTATCCGATGACATCACTTCTGATTACTGGACCCGACAAACAAGGTTACCAAGCTCAATTTCCAAATAGGTTACACTTTAAATTCTGTACCAGAGTGGAAATGCAGTGTCTGGATTCCCTTCTGGATTCCCTTGAGATGCAACATTCATGGTAGCCTACTACAGTCCATCTAGTTGGAACCGTCTTCCATATAGGAATTGCAGCTTCAGCTCCTTAGCCTTTCTCTTCCTCTGTTCCGGAAACGCCTGAAGACCACTTTATTTGTTAGTGATAGCACTGACTTGTGTCGGACGCACCTCTAAATCACTGAGTGGCACTTTTTTAAATGTTGGATAACAATTACAATTACAACTAAATAAAAAATAAATAACACGTCTGGAAAATCCCTAACCAATTCCAAATTACTAATAAGTTCGTATTATAAATACTAATACAAATAATAATGATAAATATATATATATATATATATATACACACATATATATACTGTATATATAATACTGCTGTACTAACAATTGGTCTTGGAAAGCAATACAAACAAAGTCAAGATTTTAAAACAATACACGTAATATGATGAACGGCATTAGCAAAAAATAGAATGTAACCCTTCACTTATTTTAGAGATGGACCGTCTACATATGCAGCGATCATCATATAAAATCAAACACTCTGGACACAAAAAAGACTAATAAAATTTGCATGCCCAACGTGTCATTACTAAGAAGGAGGGAGGACGAGGAGGATGACGAGGAGGAGGACGAGGAGGAGAAGAAGAAGGACGAGGAATAGAAGGACGAGGAGGCAAAGGAGGAGGACGAGGAGGACGAGGACGAGAAGGAGGAGGAGAGGGAGGACGAGGACGAAGAGGAGGATAGTCCCTGTAGCCCAGGGGCGCGCAACCTTTTCGTTAATTTCGGCCGCATTACAGGTTCATATTCTCATCACGGCCGCATGGGCAGCGATCCCGGGGTCGAGGGGAATAAGACTCCCACCTTTTTCAGTGGAGGGACACACTGTAGAGTTTTCCCTCGCCCAAATTGTGAAGAAACACCAAAAAGGTTCACACATTGTTTTGTGCGTGAGCGCCCAAAAAATTTTCACCTCTTTTTTGACCAGATCAGTTCAAAAGTGTCCCGTGTCCCTTCCACCTGTCATACAAGCTTGCCGCCAGCGCACGACCGCCAAGGTATCCGCTACTATTATTTAAGAGTAGGGCTATAATAGCTCATAGAGGTGAGGAATTTATTGTCACTTAAAGAACAATTTATATTCTTCATGGAATAGAATTCCACAGTTTCCTATTTATGAATTAATCTGCACACGGCCGCCAAAACATTATCATTAGCTCAACAGTTACTGTCCACGGCCGCCAATTCTCCCTCTCACGGCCGCATGCGGCCGTACGGCCGCAGGTTGCGCACCGCTGCTGTAGCCGGTCCTGAGAGGTAGCCATGGGCATAGAGTGTTACTGACTTCATTTCCTTAGCCTCCAAGTGTCGGGACCAGTGGCCAGTCCTCTCTCCCACGGCACCTGATCTTTCCACCAACAGAAAAAGACTGGCAACGGGCATGGACTCCTATATGTTAACCTAATGTAAAGGAGTTCATGTAGAGGGCCACCACTAATTCAGCTGTGAAACAAAAGGGAAAGTGTCAGAGAACTATCTGAACTTCATTTCCTTTGCCTCTACGTTATTCCTTTAAGAAAACAATTCAAAAGTGTCCAGAGGTCCAAGAGTGGTAGATTAGAGAGTGACATGGCAACCGTTACCCAGGTAATTCCGGGAGGGGTAGGGTTAAAACTACAAATGTGGGGTGGGAATGGGGACACATTTCTGTCCCGGTGTCACTCTCTATTGCAGATGAAAGGCTGCTCAAGAATACAACTTCAAAGGCAACGAAGAGCACTGAGGTCACGCGAGGTCAGGTCAGGGTCAACTGATAATTAGGTGAACATATGCAACCTACACACTCACAGCCTTAGGGTCAATCAAAACTAACAGACAATGCAGAGGTCTGTGAAGTATATCAACACGTCGTATTGCTTATCAACAGAGAGGCAGACCTAAAGACAACTTCTCTCATTTGCAATTAGAATTATTCGAAAGGTCTCTCTGTCTCTGTCTCTCTCTTTCATCTGAGTTTTCCCGCCGTTTGCTTGTTTCCTTGTTCCGCAAGCCAATTATAAATTAGCACATAAAAACGTATTTGCATTAACATCAACAACTTCTGTTCTCACTTGCTCAGTTGCTCAGGTTGATTCCGGTCCACTATTCCGGGGGTCCGCTATTCCGGGGTCCGCTATTCCGGGGATCCACCGGAATATGCATACATACAACATGCATACATGCATACATACATAGATACATGCATACAAACATGCATACCTACATACATACATGCATACATACATCCATGCATGCATGCATGTATAAATGCATGCGTGTATGTATGTATGCATACAAACATGTATGTATGCATGTCTGTAAACATACATACATGTACGTATGCATGTATGTACATATATATACATGTATGTATGCATGTATGTATGTATGTATGCATGTTTGTATGCATGTATGTATGTATGTATGCATGTATGCATGTTGTATGTATGTATATTCCGGCAAATCCCCGGAATAGCGGACCCCCGGAATAGCGGACCCCCGGAATAGCGGACCCCCGGAATAGCGGGCCGGTACCCTCAGGTTAGTCGGTCGAAGTATCACAATAAGCTCTTCAACAAACTGTTCATAACCTTGTAAATAATGCAGAGCTGTTTACAGTGTGGCATGGTGGCTGACTGGTTTGAGCACTCAACCTCTAACATGAAGAATAAGAATACGGGTTCGAGCCTTGCCCAAGGTAGTAATTGTGTAGCGACCTTGAGCAAGTCCTTCGAGCACAATTGCTCTGCGCCATCAATGCTCTGTCGTTTGGTCAGTGATGGGCACTAAACTATTTTTGTTTAGTTAAACTAAAACTATTTTCCAACTAAAAAAATATAGTTTAACTAAAGTTGGCAACTAATTTTGGAAAGTAGTTAACTAAACTAAAAAAAAGTAGTTAAACTTTTTCCAACTTTTTTCCAACTGTTTACGACAAACATTTTCACAATAACAGAGGTTAAGTGAACTGTAATAATGCAGAGAGCCAATGACAATTTCACCTTCAAACTGTGCAATGTGTACTTTTCTAGCATACAGTTACAGTATGTAGTGTAGGAGTTTGAAAACACAGGCTGTTAATGCTAAAAACATGCAGTGTTAATCAAAACGTTTCGTGTTGAGTTGTTGACAGTGTTCAATGTTCATTGGGAAAAATAGTTGCATATTGCAGATTTTTTTAGTTAAACTTTTTAGTTAGCAACAAAATTTTTTTAGTTAAACTATGGTTTTAACTAAACTATTTTATTTTAGTTAAACTTCTTCCATAACTAAAATTTTTTAGTTAAACTAAAAGTTAGCAACTTTTTAGTTAACTATTGCCCATCACTGCGTTTGGTCGTGTGCACTTCTGAGCTTTGGAAGGAGTACAATATCAAATACAGTTGTATTGTATCGTGTCGTATCGTATCTAGAAATTTATAAAGCGCCTCTCGCAGCATAACTATTCAGAGGCTCTCTCAGCACAGAAGCCCCGTGGAAACAGAAATGTCTTTAGGAAACGCGAGACCGATGAGGAAAAGCCAGTTATTAGTTTGGCCCTGAGCGGGCGGAGGGGTGGGAAGTCGTTCCAGATCGTTGGACCCACAACAGCAAACGCCCGGTGCTGAGCGAAGGTAAACTAGTCCTGGGAACAAAAAAATCAAGCCGATTCCCAGAGCGCAACGAGCGAGAAGAAGATGCAGATAGCGGCTTTCGCAGATATCTTGAGAGATATTTCGTGGCAGTATCCTGCTGAGATTTGGAGACAAGGAGATCTTATAACGGATGCGCGCGGCAATAGGTAGCCAGTGCAGGATATCACGCATGTAAGTAGAGATATGGGCAAAGTGGGGGAGTCGAGCGAAGAGCCTAGCAGAATCATTTAGAACAGACTGATGGGGAGAGAGACGCTTCTTATGGAGACCCATGAGGAGCGAGTTGCGGTACTGTATTGTATAAACAAATTTCCTAAAGTCTTTCCAAGGCAGAAAGTCCATAAAATAAACCACAAACATCCACAATACCTTCTGGCACCAATGGAAAAATCGAGACTAATTTTTAAATTTTATTACTATATCTGAGACCTAACATTGATGGAAATTACTACTTATTTCATTTAAGAAAAATCAACCATAAATTTGTATCAAGGGATAAAAAGAACAGTCGTTTCGATAAATTTCGACTTGGAACCCACTAACTAAACCTCATGCATCCATCCTGTCTCATTGATTTTCTTTTGACTGAGCGAAGCTGCTGCTTGCATGACTCTGAAGAAATGCAGAGGTTAACATTCTGAACACTGGTTACCACTGAGCAGGGTATCTTTCGAGGTAAAGGTATCATCTCACAAACAATGTTCGTATAATGCACCCTAACACCTCTCTCTCATTCCGCAAGGGCAGATCTAGAGGGATGCTAATTCGGCCATTCTCCATTTTATTTATGGTAGCCTATTAAACTCTCCTGTAAAAGATGACCATTATAAAACAGAGAAACTGATTAGCAATTAAAAACTTTAAAAGGCCATCAAAAGAAACAATGCAGAACTCGATATATCTAAAAAATCTTGAGAAAGTTAGAGAATCTGAGATACTAAGTCACTAAAGTCAGCAAGTAACAAAAGGTTCAATAAAAATTCATAAGATCATTAGAAACACTATAACGAATAAAGTGCAATAAATAATAAAGGTCATAGAAACGTTGTCGAGAAGGTCAATGAGAAAATCCTGACTAGCAGGAAAAGGTCAGCCAAGCTTATCTGCCCTTTGCTTTTTGTTGTAAACTTCAGTCTTCCAATACAGGATGTCCAAGCCGGGTCACTTACTTTCAAAGGATCCGATGTCTAAGACTTATAACGAGAGCTGAATTATTTATAAGTTCTTAAGATTCGTTTTTCCAACAAATTGTCAGCAAACACGCACACGAGGCATCAATCAGTTTCCCCCAAGGCCTCTCCACTGACAAAGCCTCAGCACGCTAACACTGACCTCGTCTGCACAGGTACATGTTGTAAACTGGTAAACTGTGTGTTCGATAAACATTACATAACCCAATCACGTTCAGATATAAAAACGAAGACTGATCCTTTATTTGCTTAAGGACAATCAATTACATTGTTCTGTACAATCAATTACATTGTTCTGTACAATCAATTACTTTGTTCTGTACATTTGGACAATGGGAAAAGCAAGACAAAGTCAGAAGTCCACATAGCCATCAGGAATAACAGCAAGCCATATAGGTTCATTTTGACCCCTTCATTATTATTACACTCATAAAGGGTTGCTATTACTTTTTCATTATTATTATTATTATAGTCATAAAGAATCATTATTAATTTTCCATTATTATCACCATCGTTAGTATTATTTATCTAAGGCAAAAATAATCCCTAAGGATTTAAGAAAGTACAGCGAAATGATAATATTTGTTTGGAAAGGCGAACTGTTGTCAAATTCTTGCAGAACAAACGTCTTGTGGAAGGCAGTGCCTTGAAGCACTATTACTATTATTATTGTTATTTTGCCAGGGTAAAGAATGATGGGGTAGCAAAGTTATTTCTCAAAAACCAAAAGCCCTGTACTATGAACACCCAGAGGCAACACCTAATATATGGTATGGTATCTGGGAATTTATAAAACGCTTCTCACAGCGCGAACTATTCAGAGACAACAGTTGCAGTCTGGTTGCTGAAGGGGTTGCTCAGCTGTTGTCTAGCATAAACGTGATAGCCTAGTCGATTGCTTCAAATGAAACATGCTCGCTTTGGTCAGCCAGACAACTGCCATCGAGGGAAATCACTGGAATCATGGAAGAGGGAACAAATCATGGTTAATAATTGACGAGGAAAGAGGCGCTTCTTTGGTAAAGGACTCCACGAATTAATTGGACCAGTTCTTGAACAAGAGTAGACTCAATACAGCGATGCATTTGGTTTTAACTCTACCCAACTGCCCTTTAAACTGTCTCTGCAGCAAACCAGACCCACCCTGCTAACATTGATTTGTATTGACAAACTGCATCGGTTCTCTAACTTTACTTTATTGGTCGCTGAATAAATGTAGCATTTACAGTTACAGAAAGCATGCACAAATAAATGAACTATCCTTTCTAGATATATCTATCTTCTACACTCAGATCTTGGGGCAGTTTCAGTCTGCTGGGCTCTATATAAATGTTACCATTACCTTACATTGTGTCAGATTCCGGTTTCTCTTTTTGGGTTGACCTGGTCATATATCAAGCAGCAGAAATATCACCGTTAACTGTCATTAGAACCTAACAATGAGCACATTTCCTATAATGGAACTCAGAATAAGATCACAAAAATCGTATAAAGTTTGCAGGAATGTGAAGTATTGCTAGGCAGTTTCTGAAACTGTGAAACAAAATAACAAAACCTATTTAACCTAATATATCTGAAAACTTGTCAAGGACACCTCAAAGGTTTTGTATAATTAAATACACATACGTCGTTTCATCGCACATGTCATAGGCATACTGCGTATACATGTCATCATTATTAATTTTATTACTAACGGTAATCAGAGATTTACAATGTGCTAATGCATGAATTCTCTGCAAAACGAGTCACCTGGGAAAAGAAGTCTTCAGTAACTATTGTTAGAAAAATGAGATAAGAAATAGAATATATCTACGAGAAATAGATCATTTTCTGTACGACATATGCAACATCTCTTCTAAAATAGTTCCTAGTATCACTTCTGATCTAGAACTGCACACCTCTTTCAACCACGAATGTCGGTCACACCATCCACAAGCACACTGAAAAGAATGGCGGATAACATACAATGGGAAGAATGACAGAAAATTTTGTAATTATTATCAGTCTTGTTGTCAAGACCTTAAACCTCAAGACCAAGACCAAGACCAAGACCTTGAACCTCAAGACCAAGACCAAGACCAAGACCTTGAACCTCGAGACCAAGACCAAGACCAAGACTTTGAACCTCGAGACCAAGACCAAGACCAAGACCTTGAACCTCAAGACCAAGACCAAGACCAAGACCCAAAAAATCGCAATCAGGTCAAGACTTCTAAAAATTGTAAAGTCGGAATATTCGCTATTTTAATGAAAACATGAGTCTTTTATTTTATTCAAGCAAATTAACTTTAAATGCAAACTGCAGTGAAATCCGAATTTGTATTCAAAAGTCCTTCATGCAAACTCTTATACCAAATGCCTTTTGTATTTTATAAAAACCAATTCGCTCAGAATTTTCTGACCAAGACGTGCCTGGTGGGCCTCATAAAAATTCCGCCATGTGAAAAAATACGTTCTACAGGTGCTGAAGTCGCTGACACAGAGTAGCTTTTCAAGCACTGGATGTAAATGTACAGATAGTGAGTCCTTTTGAAATCTTCCCATGGTTTATCATACCGTCTGATACAGAATAACTGTTGCTGCTGCCAATGGGTTTTCCTGACCAACATGACTTGTATCCATCCATAGATATTGGTCGGCAGGGTTGATACAGAATTCTTGAGTTCTGTTAAATGACTGTTCATATTAACAGCCGGTCTTGGTCTTGGTCTTGCGAGACCAAGACCAAGACTTTGAACCTCAAGACCAAGACCAAGACCAAGACCTTGAACCTCAAGACCAAGACCAAGACCAAGACCAAGACCTTGAACCTCAAGACCAAGACCAAGACCAAGACCAAGACTTTTAAAAACGAACTCGAGTGCACTCGAGACCAAGACCTTGGTCTCGAGGACAACAAGACTGATTATTATTGTAACTGCAAATTCATATAGAGTCACTCCAAGACCAAGAGAAACATATCAGAGGCGATAAGTCCACAAAAGACTACACTGGACTTCACAAGACTAAGGCGAGACAGAAGACAATGACCACATGAAAGCTCGACTCCACGCTGAAGGCGGGAACAAGGATTCACAGACAAGGAGTCATCGCTTAACGAGAAGAGGCCAACTGTTCGGCCGTGGACCACACAAGGACCCGGAGATGCTCCTCCGACATAATTGCCATCTTAACACACATTAGGAGGTCAAGTAGTCTTTGCGCTAAAATTGGCAACGCTCATTGACCTGACCAACCCTGGACGGTAAACAAAACCAGAGATTTTATGGTCGAATAAATGACATGATATAACAGATGTCAAAAGGGCAACAGCGGCAGAAGCCGATGATCAGGAAATGACAAAATAGATGCTATAAATATCTTCCCAGGCACACAACGAACGTGCAACGTAATGTTATGTCTGAGGATGTCTAAGTGCTCCCATCACCACCAAAGAAAACTTCGTGTGGGGTCAGAAGCCTTCTAAGAGAACAGTCTTACAAGAAAAAATGGTCAGTTTTTTATGGGGCAAGATTGTGAGACAAATAAATGAAACTGGACAAACTGGATTTTTATCTGGAGCGTGAAAATGGAGGAAGACTCGTAATTGTAAACGTAATCTCCAAACTTCTAAAGCGTCACTCGAAGGCCAAGCACAAGGCACCAGCCAATTCAAGAGTGCCAAAGGCTCATACACAGAGCATAATAATAATAATAAAAATAATAATAATAATAACAATAATCTTTATTAGTTCTAACTGACAAGTACGCAGTAAGATTACATTGAAACATGACAGTACAATCAAGATCTTAATTAAACACACGTTTGGCAGCCATGCAAGGCGCCACTCTAGAGGGGGTTACCCGCGATCTAATGCTCTCCTGGCCATGACTGCTACCATTCATCTATCCCCCCCAATAATAACGGCGCTATACAAGTCAAGCAGAATATGATAAAGGGAAAGGAATGCTTATAGATTTTGCTTCTTTTGTGCCAACAAAGCATCACGTTTGCAGTAGTGGCATTTGGAAAATGTGATGTAACGTTAATTGACGAATAAATTCTGATGCGGTTAACCAGCACTCTGCAGAGAGATTCCTAAATGGATCAGTACACATGCACTAATATATACAAACTGGGAAATAAGATTTCCATTAGCGTCTGTGTTACTGTCTGGGCCTGTGCCTGAAAGTCTGTCTGTCTATCATCATCTGTTTGTCCATCCGTTCGTCCATCTTGCCTGTCTCTATCATCCTAAGTATGTCTGTGATGGACTTCCTTAACATCTGGAAGTAAAATGAGAAGATCTTTGCAAGGATTAATGCAAATGATACCATATTAGAGGAGAAATGATTGCTATATTATGCAGTTCATTTCTCAGCTATACTCGTCTGAAGTTATGCACTTAGTTCATTTTCTGCTATCATCACAAATACCACTTTGCTGAACCTTTGTGCCTTGGTCTGTTTGTCAGTCTGCATGCCTGTCAGCATATCTGTCTGTCTTAGACTGTCTATCTGTAAGACTGTGTCTGTCCGCCTTGCCTGTCTGTATGAATGCCTGTATGTCTGTATGCCTGTCTGTATGCCTGCATATCTGTGTGTCTGTCTGCCTGTGTGTCTGTCTGTCTGCCTGCCTGCCTGCCTGCCTGTCTGACTGTCTATCTATACTCAGTGTAGTATCACTGTCATAACAAGGAACTACTTTTCCACTTTCTGCTCTCATTCTGTGGCTCCTAAATGCCATTGAACACAGGGTGGAAATTGTTGGAGGACCTGGGATTCAACCCCCTTAGTCTTTCTTAGGACCCCCAGTTAAGTCTTCATTGCACACCCAGACAAGACATTTCCATGGTGTATCAACTGTATCATGTATGCATTTTTGAATTTTCTCAACAAAGAAATTGATTTTTATTCGAGTCTGACTAGCAAAACTGCTAGTCAGCTGAAATCAGCTGCTTTCAAATTTCGTTGACATCAGTTTCAAAAATACGAATAATTGTTCAACCCTCCCCAGTCGTTCTTCTACAATTCCCACACTGATTGAACATCATTAGCGGAAGATATGCGGCCAATGTCGTCTGAAAAAGAGAACTGCGGGGCTGAGACAATAATTAAAGAAGGCACAGTATTTGGAACAGCCGCGTATACAATAACTACGAAGCACCGAATGACGCTACACGAGCTATGAGGGCACAGAAAGGTGCGTATGTGCAACAGATCTGATGCTTTATGCTTGCTATCAACTGGAAAAAAAGGGGTTTGTAGGTTTCACTGATATAAATTCTGTGGATGTCGTGGGGAAATTCCTCATAAAAACAAATAAATAAACCCGGGTGATAACTGAAAGCAGACGGGTCGGTCCAAACTGAGTGTTGAAAATCAAATCATGGTATTCATTATGCAACAAACGCCATCGGAGACGAAGCTGCTCCGTCGGCCGCCACAATCAATTTATAACCGAGCAGTCACCCCAGTTGTAAAAAGTGACCACAACTTCACTGACTACACTGACCCTACAACTTGGAGGTTGAATGACATCCAGCCGACCATTTCTTCTAAATGGATAGCTCAAATAAAATGTGCACCATTAAAAGACAATTTGATCAAATGATGCTATCTGAAACCGCATTTGTCTGGGTATGCATTATATATGGGTTAGAGTATGTATGGTATGTATGTAAGGTATGTATGTTTGTATCAATGTATAAACATTGTATATACAGTTGAATTTCTGTCTTTCTGCATGTATGTATATACGTATGTACGGTAAGCATGTATGCATGTATGGTATGTATGTAAGGTATATATGTAAGTATATATGCATGTTTGTACAATATGTATGCATGTATGTATGTATGTATGTATATAAGTATGTGTGTATGTATGTATGTATCTACGTATATATTTCCTGGTTGCAGTATGACAACCAGTTTACTCAGTAAACGAATATACATACATACATGTATGCATGTATGGTATGTAAGTATGTATGTATGTACAATATGCATGATTGTACATACGTATTTATGCATGTATGTATACATGTACAATATGCATGTATGTAAGTAAGTACAGTATGCATGCATATATGGTACGCATCTGTATGTATCTGTACTTTCTTTGAATCTTGATAAAACTAATTACATTTTATTTAAATCCTTTAGAAAATCAACACCTAATGAGAATTTAGATATAACTATAAAAGATGCTCCTCTTAGACAGGTTGAGTCAACTAAGTTTCTTGGCGTACATATCGATCAACATTTAACATGGAAATCACATATTAATGAAATTTCTAGTAAAATTGCTAAGAATGTTGGAATTCTGAGCCGTATTGCTCGCCTGTTACCTCAATCTGTTAGATTAAGTCTATACTATGCACTTATCTTTCCGTACCTCAATTACTGCAATATGATTTGGGCAATAACTTATCCCTCCAGGCTAAAAGGACTGATAAATCTGCAAAAAAGGGCTGTACGATTAATTGCAGGTGCTCGAAAATGGGACCATACTGCCCTATTGTTCGGAGAATTTAAAATACTGAGAGTGGATCAAATTAAGGATCTCCAAGTTGGGGAATTCTTTTTCCGACTAGAACATGGACTTCTACCACCTAGCTTTAAGGATTTCTTGCCTCATGCTTATGACATTCACTCCCATTATACTAGAAATGCCTCTGCTTATCGTTCTGTTAAGATACATTCTAATGCTCGTCTTCATACAATCAAGTCTAAGGGAACTCATATATGGAACTCAATTCCTACTGATATACGTATGTCAAACAATTTATTTATATTTAAAAAGAAATTACGTACGCACCTTCTCTCTCCATTATAAGATTCATAAATGATTAAGGAAGTTTTTTTTGCCGCGTTTAGTTAAGATGTTAATTAAGATTTTTGTGTTCTTAGTTAAGTTTTGTGTTTCTTTAACTAATTAGGATAGCCTACATCTGATGTAGGTTAATTTATCAGAAATGAGTTATTGTCATCCAGCTGTACTCTTTGGATATGTCTAATGCAGGCCAGTACTTTTTTTAGGTTAAATAAAAAGGTTTGGGTGCCCTAATCTAGCGGGATACACATCCCTTCTGGGTTTCCCTTTGCTGCCCTGGTTTATATTTTTCTTTCGATGTTACTCGATGTATCGTATCATTGCTATGTTTTTTTGTTTTGGGTTGCAATAAAATGATTTTGATTTGATTGATTGATCTGAATGGCGCTATATAATTGTTTGGTTACAATTACAATAAGAATTACATGGTATGTGTTGATGGAATTTATTATCATTAATCATTA
>OY744616.1:21975247-21995247 GCA_963556255.1 Allolobophora icterica
ATTCGGTTGGGAGTGCCTCTGAGTAGCTATCTTGGAGAGGCGCTATATAAAAGATATGTTGTTTCACTCAAAGAGCAACCAATTGATGCCTTGTGGAATATGATTAATTACAGCGCTATAGTAGAAGTTATCAGAATAGATAAGATTGTCACTCTGACAAAAGGGCACAGTCAATACACTGCAGGCCACAACAGTTGTTCATGAAAACAAAACCAATGATTTGATATCTTGAACTGCACAGTTTATCCAAGCACCTACAAATGCACTAAAATTGTAATTACAAGCACAATAATGACAATCAGCAGAGCATCACAAGTAGCAAGCTATTTATAAAGTGTTTTACAGCATCAATTGTAAAGAACAAGTGCTACGAATTAAATTTACAGATAGAATTTCAATTTGTTTTTGGGAAAGCTTGAACAATTTCAGCCTTCTGAAGAAATACCAAATTACCAAGCCTCCTGAATAGATATTCCGAAATCGAGAGAAATTGCAAACTGAAACTTGTGGTATTCTAAATAAAAGCCGGTACAGCATCAGCGGTAGAACTCTTTCTAATTTCTTCTTTGCTTAATATGTCTTAAACAAAGACTAATTTCCATGCGTGACTCTGTGCTATGTACCAGGTGCCCAATTAAACCACCTGTCGACAGCGTCACGCAAACTGCACATAGATTTCTGATTGTTGACAGTGGAAATTGATATTTCTGCTTTTTTCCTGATCGTCTGTCAACCACAAAGAACGATGCATGCATACATACATTTAAGCACACATACAGACATACACATATTATACATACAAACATAAATACATACATACATACGTACGTACATTATACATACACACATATTATACATACATACATAAACATACATAAATACATACATACACACACATACATACATAAATAAATAAATAAATAAATACAAACATACATTATAAATACAAACATACATACATACATACATGCATACATACACATTACATACATACATACATAAATACATACATACATTATACATACATACATACATACACAAATACATACATACATTATACATACACACATACATACAGTTTTAAAAATACATTTATGCATACATACATATTACATACATATGTTTTCCCATATACATCTCGTGTAGCCAGCAGTGTCCCTGAGTTGTACATCTTCTTAACAACGTGTTCACATTTTGCTGACTGCTGAGTGCATTTCATGTTGCAGATGATGAAGCAATTTCGTTTTATTCCGGTTTCCCGTTTGCATATTTGCTGTCGCTAGGCTGCATACCTAGCATCTGTGCACATTTCCAAATATGCTGCTGATGCATTTCTAAGCCTTTCAATGACAGGCTGTACAAATCGGATGCAAGGTCATACCCAGAAAAGACACGTTACCAAGTGAACATAAATGTCAAGATTGGCACTGTAACCATAATCATAAGCATAAATCCCTCAATCTTTAGCAGCAAAAAATTATAAGTCATGGGAGCCATTTAATCCACACCCACCCCATGAAGCTCCAATGAGTAAGTCAGTCTCCCTGACGCAGGTGTTTTGTGGCAAAGACAAATTTAGGAGCTTCACATCTCAATTTACACATCTTTCCCAAAAATAGACCACACAAGACCACACATTGAATGTACACAGTTTGTGCTAAAAGCAGGAGGTGCTAACTTCTCCTGCCCACCGAGTCTCACCTGCCAGGACCAAGGACGCAATTAGTAAATAGTCATTAAGCTGTGCGGTCCATGTGCACAAGAGGAACTGGTCTAGTTTTCGGACTGCTGCCCTTACTTGCACTTTAGTCATATTTTCCAATACAGTTAAATGCAAAGAGCAACACTTGAATAAATGCAAAAGTAAACCAATCCTTAATCATACCCAGTTTAATCATCCTTAATCATCCTTAGTTTAATCATCTTTAACCCTTTAACAACGAGAGGGATAAGTTTTCCATGCATTTTAGTGCATGTTCGTCGTTAAAGTGTTAATCATCCTCATTCTAATCATCTTTAATCACCATCATTTTAATCATCCTTAATCATCATCACCTTAATAATCCTCATTTTAATCATCTATAATCAACCTCATTTTAATCATCCTTAATCATCATGATCATTTCAATCATCCTTAATCATCATTTTAATCATCTTGAATCATCCTCATTTTAATCACCATTAATCATCCTAATTTTAATAATCCTCAATTTAATCATCTTTAATCATCCTCATTTTAATCATCCTTAATCATCATGATCATTTCAATCATCCTTAATCATCATTTTAATCATCTTGAATCATCCTCATTTTAATCACCCTTAATCATCCTCATTTTAATCATCCTTTTAATCATCCCTAATCATCCTCATTTTAATATACTTAATCATCATCATTTTATCATACTAAATCATAAAAAGTTAATAAAATAAAGAATATACTTACTTACATACTCATCATTATTTCAACATACTTAATGATATCATCATTTTAATCATCCTTAATCATCATTTTAACAGAGAGATGAAAGTTTTCGTTTTCTCCTTTTACGCAACTAAGTGGAATGCCATTCGACAGAAATTCTTTGCATAGGAGCATTTCTGTTGAGAGTCCATCAAGTAAATCCAGAGATCGGGATAAAGTAACCACAGACCTTAGAACCAGTGCCTTCTATTCTAATCTAGAAACTTCTATAGCACCATTTTATTAAGGCAGAAGGCATCAATGGACGACTGCTTCTAACCACATTAAAAATCACAATCCTTGGAACAGGACGATTTGAGATGCTTGAAGCCCCAAGGTTTGTGATGATAAGTACAAGCATGGTCAGTTACCACAAATTTTCAAATGGTCAGTTACCACATATTTTCATATGGCCAGTTACCACATATTTTCATATGGCCAGTTACCACATATTTTCATATGGCCAGTTACCACATATTTTCTTATGGCCAGTTACCACATATTTTCATATGGCCAGTTACCACATATTTTCATATGGCCAGTTACCACATATTTTCATATGGCCAGTTACCACATATTTTCATATGGCCAGTTACCACATATTTTCTTATGGCCAGTTACCACATATTTTCATATGGCCAGTTACCACATATTTTCATATGGCCAGTTACCACATATTTTCTTATGGCCAGTTACCACATATTTTCCTATTGTCATTTATCACATATTTTCTTATGGTCAGTTACCACATATTTCCTATGGTCAGTTACCACATATTTCCTATGGTCAGTTACCACATATTTTCATGTGGTCAGTTACCACATATTTTCTTATGGTCAGTTACCACATATTTTCATATGGTCAGTTACCACATATTTTCATATGGTCAGTTACCACATATCTTCAAATGGTCAGTTACCACATATTTCCATATGGTCAGTTACCACATATTTTCATATGGCCAGTTACCACATATCTTCAAATGGTCAGTTACCACATATTTTCATATGGTCAGTTACCACATATTTTCATATGGTCAGTTACCACATATTTTCATGTGGTCAGTTACCACATATTTTCATATGGTCAGTTACCACATATTTTCATATGGTCAGTTACCACATATTTTCATATGGCCAGTTACCACATATCTTCAAATGGTCAGTTACCACATATTTTCAAATGGTCAGTTACCACATATTTTCATATGGTCAGTTACCACATATTTTCATATGGTCAGTTATCACATATTTTCATATGGTCAGTTACCACATATTTTCATATGGTTAGTTACCACATACTTTTATATGGTCAGTTACCACATATTTCATATGGTCAGTTACCACATATTTTCACATGGTCAGTTACCAATGTTTTCATATAGCCACCAGTCCACTAATTAAGAGTCTGATGCTGTTAAACTAAGTGCGGTATACCGTAACTGTTAATGGATGCAAGTTTCGGTCTGTACATTCACTTGTATTTTTAGACAATGCATCGGAAATGTTTCCAACTACAAACAGCATTTGATGGTTTCAAATAAGACACCGTATTTTCGTGTGAAATAAATTTCTAATCTCAACAACACATCAGGTGCAATCAACTTCTAATCAGAAAACCCAACTGTACGCTTAGTCCCCGACACACATTGCACACAAAGCACTTTGAAGTCATCAGCACCAAGCTGAGCTGCTCTAAAGACACGTAGGTATAAAAAGATTCTCATCTGCACCATCTCTCAAAGGCTGAAGGTCAGAGTCAAATACGGTGCCAGCGAAATCAATTTCTAAATTTAGCCAAAGAATGGTCTAATTTAGGCCAAAACATATACATACATATAGAAACTAGGTCTAGCAAGTTCTATATTTATCTAGATTATAGCTAAACATAGAATCGGATCAATCTCTGTTCCTTGGCCTAATCCTGGGATTCTGATTGTCCTTTGTTCCCAAATGAAAACAATAAGACGGATGGATCCCTGGGAGACAGCCAGACGATAGAGATAAATCGATGAATGTTGATAAGCAAGTGATTTCGAGTATACATGCAGTTGATCTGGCGTGACTCACAACTACTACAGCTTGCAATGCTGAACTACAGTTCCCTGTGACCAGGGAATTCTCCTTTGATCCATTAAATTCTCTTTCCTTCCTCGGCCGCGAGGAAGAGGAAGTTGCGTCCAGACTATGTGGGTATTAGCTCAATCGCATGCTACCAATCGAAGCACGCAACTGCCAATGCAAAGATCAGGGTGGATTAGGTACTCGGCTGATACTCCACGGAAAGCAATCTTTCCTCAGTCTCACTGTCTATTCAATAGAATTATCCTAAAGTCACTTTTTTTTATTGTTCACCAATCTTTGAACAATTACACAGGTTAAATGGTTTAAACGAACTTAAGTTACATTGCGATCAGTGACAAAAGGAAAACCCAAAGGAACGAAACCGTTCCGCTGTCAGGGTCGCCTAATTACACAAACCATATCATACCAATGAAGTGGCGCTTAACAATGCAATAAAAAGTTTATTTCTAAGAACATCTGTAGCATAATAATCCTGACTTTCAATAATCTACACCACAGTCTTCTTTCGATGTTTTCCATGTTAAAACTGAGATCAATTTTCTGAACTATCAGAAGTAGCCAATAAATTGCAATATTCAGACATCTACAAGTATACAGTTATTCATTTTGTTAAATGCTGGGCTTATAGGAAACTTAGGAAACAGCATCATAAAACTCAAATTACTCTACCAGAGAAGGTCTCATTCCGTATGCCACATTAATTAGCCTTTCGTGTTCAGTCAGGCTTCACAACTGTTTCATTTGAGATTTCCTTCTTACCAGAATGAGAGCATCCTATAATAGTGCCTGACGTGCACTCTTCCCATGAAAGGATCACCTCTTATCAGCCCATAAACCTGGTACATATACCTAGCAACAGGTAGGGACCGGGGTACTAGGTAATACAAGTTTTATTGCTTTGACAATCAGTATTTTACTAGCTTATTCACTTATATATATATATATATATATATATATATATATATATATATATATATATATATATATATATATATATATGCATGGTCTAGCGAAGCCACTTGGAGAATGCATATGTTTTGCTGCCCTGTTTTCAGATCAGGCTGAGCTGCTACAGCAGAGTATTTATAAGCTTAAGAGACTATCACCTATAGTGTCCAGCCAATCGGAATCAGCCTATCTGGAATGTTGAATGAGTTGCAATGCTCCAACTTCATCAAGTAACTTAAGTTTTTGACCATTATCCCAACAGCTTGGATATTGCATGAATAGCAAAACTCCAGCAGCATCAAGAAATTTGATTGATCAATCAATCGATCAATCAGTCAGTCAATCAATCAATCAATCAATCAATCAATAAATCATACAACTAAACTCCCTCACACTTAGGATGAACAGCAACACAATCCAGCAACACAGCCAGGAACAAGAAGCACCAATCCTCACCTAATGTAATCCTCCTACGTCTGCCCCCATAGCTCACTCCATCCATGGTGAAATTAGGGAGATGTTTACAACTGGAAGCCCACCACCAACCTCCTCCAATTCCCTCCTATAATATATGGAGGTGATGTTGACCAAAATCAACCAAATCAGCTGCAGGGGCATTCCATATGGTCCCATAAATGTTACTGGGGTCACAGACTGGAAAATGAAGATGACCCTGATGTAAATTTGACCTTTGTGTGCAAATCTGACCTTTATGTGCATGTCTGACCTTTATGGCTGTCCCTAATCGTTTCATGTCACTCCTGGCATTTGTTGATCCACTGCGTGCAACACAAATTTAATCTGGATGCAGATTTACACCTGCACCCAGACCACAACTATCAGGAAGCAGGGCATGTACGACTGGAATTTAATACTAAACCTAAATATTTTAGTATTCCAATAACTGAATGCTAGTAAACGCCTGACAATCTGATGTATGTAAGAACCACAGAGATCCAACACTAATCTGGTCATTGGTATTTCTGAATAGAGTAATAAATTCAAGCAAACAGCATTCAGGCAATCAATTCTGGTCAGAAGAAGAAGTATTAAAGCAATCGTACAACACATCCCCACAACGTTAATAGCAACAATGAAAGTTCTCACTGGCAAAACCAGAATAGCTTTGTCATACACTCTTCGAATAACACAAGATTAAAAATAATATACATTACATTACATAAAACCACTACCAGCACTAAAAGCTCTACAGTGTCAAAGCTTTATACTTGTAAATAAAGCACAATGTTGATGATTTCGCAGACCAAAACCGCCACATGGTAATGGAATATGAAAAAATTTTGGAATACAAGACAAAATCTTATGCGATACAATTGCAATTGGAATCACTTATTTGTATGTTTGTATTTATTAAGACTCTTAATATAGCACCTTTTAAGTAGATCGCAAAAGTGCTGCACTAATGACAGATCTAAACAAACTTGTGCGTTTTAAACCTATAACGACAAGAGGAATTAGTTTTCCATACATCATAATACAATCTTGTCGTTAAGTGCTGAGACTGTCTGAAAATGTTTGCTGTCTCTATATAGTGTCTCTTCAAGACAGACTCATCAGAGGAGGTGGCAGGTTTGAGAGGAAAAGAGTAAAAGGGTTTGCTGACAAGCGAGAAAATATTAACAGATTTTCTGGACCAGCACCCCACCCACCTCTTCAGTAACCTCTGCTCTGCTTCTCGAACCCAGTCAATAAATGCAAGCTTATCTGTAATCATAATCTCGAGATTTCTACAACACTCAAAGTAATTGGAACCAGCTAATTCACAGGTGGGTGATCAGTCAAAACAAAATCGGTAGGCAGGTAAAGTCAGGTACAGTTCCAAATGAAGATGAGATGTCAGGTATGTAGTAAGTAAGATCACAGTGGTGGGTGGTGTTTATGACTGGAGCACCAATAGGGGGAACGGTCAGAAAAGGAAGCATGCCACATTGTTGACAATAACATCTCATTTACCACATCTGTTTTACTAAGAGCTATTTTCAATTATTGATTTTTGTTATTTATTATCACTTCATACGCAGTAGCATTGTATTGTATTGTATCTAGAAATTTATAAAGCGCCTCTCACAGAATAACTATTCAGAGACTCTCTCAGCACATAAGTCTCGGAAAACAGAAATGCATTTAGGGAACACGAGACCGATGAGGAAAAGCCAGTAAGTAGTTTGGCCCTGAGCAGGGGTCAGGTTGTTCCAGATCGTGGGACCCATTATTACAGCAAATGCCTGGTGCTGGGCCAAGGCAGTGGTAGGATGCTGGCCTGTCAACCGAGAAGTCGGGGCTTCAAATCCTCACGAGAACAGATGTTTTGAGATTTCTGCTCAACCGGCGCTCACTAGTCGACTCAGTTATAATGAGTACACTGACCGCACACTGTCAGTGGGAAGATAAGACTGCAAGATAGAGATTAAGAAAATGAAGTCTTTAGCATTTCATACTCTTAGGACAGCTTACTTAATAGCTATCCATTCCATTTCTTCTTCCTACTGCGCTGCACGCAACAGCCTGAAAACATTTGGCCTTACTCCATAGGTGGCGCTACGTTCACACCATTTTAGTTCTCAAAACATTCAATAGGTGACTCAGTTTAGTACTGAAACATTCACCAGGTGATCCGATCGCAGCTGCAGCCCAACTGATTGAAGATATTTGCTGCAAATTCCAGCAGTAAACTAATGAAAACTGTAAACAAACGTGACTTTTAGTGAATTAATTATCAACCAGTTTTTGCACCTGTGAACAAGCTGGTTCCTGTAACTTGGTTTTTTGGGCACTGTAGACATTTAGAGATTACGATTGTGATTTCAACTGTACACAGGATCAAAATGAAATAAATAAATAAAATTCTGTAAAAAGCTGTCACATTTCTGAAGACTAGATTTCATGTTTTATTCAACACAACACGAGACAATTATTCAAACCAAGATGTAATATAATCTGAATCAATAAATCACAATCCACCTGGGACGATCTTACCTAAGCATATAAAGTATTCTGATATAAAGTTTTATGATGGCATAATTATAAAGTATTATGATGATATAAAGTATTACGATGGCACATAGAGTATTATGAAGGCATGCAAGTAAAAACCTCACCACTGCCGTTCTCAGTGGTGCCAGGCCCAAGCCCGGATACAGGAGGAGGGCAACATTACTCATCCTCATCCTTGTTAAGCTTTGTTAAACAGAAACTACCTACAAATCAATTACTCATCAACCAGTTTTTACCTGAACCTGTGAGGTAAGGTAAGGGTGACCTCACTGAGCCTGGAAGCAACCATAGTTCGAGAATTCGCATTTTACGAATTTTAAGAATTTTAAAAATTCACGAATTTTAACGAATTTTAAAACTGCAGTTTTAAAATTCGTTAAAATTCGTGAAATAATAGAATAATAGAATTCTTTGCCATGGCAACGAATTTTATTATTTGTTTACTTTTCAACTTTTATACTTTCTTAGTACAATCAGCCGTAAAGCTGACTAGCAACATAGTAGTACAGATATTGTTACTGTTCTACTTGGAGTCTTGAACTTCGATTTCTGTCATAGTTGTGCTGTGTGACTGTGAGTGTGAGTCACCAGAACGAAAAACCACCAGTGCCCCAGCTCAGGTGTGTCACTAACGCAGTTTGCAATCAAACATGGTCAAAAATGGTTTGCAACGTTCGTCCGAGCTATGTCTTCTACTTCATCGTCCTCTGATTCTGAGTCAGAAACAGCCTACTGCTCCCACTCGACTGTGGTTTCTGTATTTTGGCCATGCAAATTGCTCCCGAATTCGGACAGAACAACCAACAAATTCCTTGTCACAAAAACAACACTGCATTTTTAGATTGCCTTTTCCTTCTCCTCCAAAATTAGGCCCTATTACATACTTCCATTCCGGTCATGATCTTTCATCTTTAAGAAATTAGATTTTAACTAAATTAACTCGTTACGTAATAAGCTTTTAAACTGAATTTTACATTAAATTCTAAGCAGAAGCCTAACACAACAAATTATGACCACATCACATTTGTTGTTGTTGCTTACGCTGTTTATGCAAAACGCCACTGTCAATGTAAAATAGGCCCAACAATGGCCCAACGAATTTTTACGAATTTTTACGAATTTTAAAATAGACCAAAAATTCGTGAATTTTTACAAATTTTAAAACCGAAAGTCACGAATTCTCGAACTATGGAAGGAACAGTATGTAGTCACATCAAGCTGGCACTTTATGTACAAAAGCACACCTGCAATCACCTGCCATCCTACTTATCATCTATGGTTACACTCTGTCCTTCTGTTAAAGACCAATCTTCTTTTCCATCAGCACCTGCTGTAAGTATGTTGTTCCTTAACCTCTTGTCTTTGACTCCAGTTCACTGACAGCTGCCAGTCCCTCCATCTGGCGCTACTCTCTACCTCGTTATGTTTGGCTACTGTACACTACCAAGACTGTCTTTCGCCCTTGACTGGTACCTTACCTCTTACGGTCTGTTTACTGTTCTCAATACTTCCTGTTACCCAGCTTCAACACTTCTGAACTCTGAGTACTTCTGAATACAGTGAGTAGTGTAGTGCACTACCAAAGTGCAGTTGTATATTGATTGATTGATTCGTTTATTGACACATGAACATCATATCATTACGAACAAAATAAGATGTATAACATAAATATAGCAGCTACAATCTAAAGTTCCGTAACTGAAGGACAACATTGATGCAGGTTAGTGCATATGTATATAGAATAGATATATTATAACCATAATAATAAAGTATTGAAGTAAGGTCAGGTTGACAAAAAAAATTGACATTAACGGAGGGGGCTGGCAGCTGGTAAAAGCCATGGATATGAGGTGTTATGACTTATGAGTACTTATCCAAAGTGATTGATATCGGGGCTCAAGCACTGAGGGCGCCTCCGTATACGTAGTTTATACTGCGAAAGGCGCCTTATAAATTACTAGATACGATACGATATATATGTGTGTGTGTGTGTGTATGAGTATTGATATATATATATATACATATATATATGTATATATATATACACACATATATATATATGTGTGTGTATATATATATGTACATATATATGTGTGTGTGTATATATATATATATGGGGATAGAGAGAAAAAGAGATGAAGAATGAGGAGGAAAAGTGCAGGAGGATGAAGTGAAGGAGGTAGTGATAGTATGAAAGAGGAAGATTAAGAGAAAAAGAAAGGAAGAGGATTAGCCACTCTGAGTAGCTTCTGCAGACATCAACTGCAACTGACTCTGTTTCACTCTCAGCACCAGAGTGAGTGCTTTAAGTTGTACACTTCCAGACAATTCAAACTTCAAAGGAAATAATGCTAACTGAATCGGTTTATGCCTCACCTTCGCTTCAAACATACTCCGCTTCGCTTTTAGGCTAAGTGCTAAGGCTAAGTGCTAGCGAATATTCCAAATCTGTCGGCACAAATTTCTTGAAACAATGTTAAACAGTTTCTGCTTGAGATCAAATCATGTTACAGAATATAATATTAAAAGCAATATTTATTTATTATTAAACATAAACTATAAGCATTTGACTCACTTCTACGTCTTAGTGGACTCCTTGGCAAGATGATTGACGGTCGTCTCAAGTTTGGACTTGGGCTCTCTGATGCAACACGTTTTTCTGAAAAGATGAAGAAAACAAATGATAAGGGAAAGAAAAATGTTCTCAATTAGCCTGAAGAGATTTTGACGTTTCTCATGCATTCTGACTATTGAACACGAAACAGAAATTTTTATGACATTTAGATTCCCACCAGGGCAGAAATTTGGTTCGAGATTTCTGCTCCATCTGCACCCCCTAGCCAACTCAGCTATGATGAGTACATTGACCGTACACTGTCGGTGGGAAGATGAGACTGTGAGGGGCTACTGGCCATCCGCCCTCATATGCTGAGGCTAAGAAAATGAAGTCGCTAACACTTCATATCCATGGCTGTCTCAGAGCTAGCTTAAGGGACTGCTCTTCTTCTTATTCTAGACTCTAGAGCAGAGCAGAAATAATAGCAGAAACTATCCATGTACCTAAACCCAGCAGGCAGCCATGGGTATGAAGTGTTACCGACTTCGTTTTCTTAGCCTTGGCATGTGAGGTCAAATAACCAGTCTGCTCCCTCGCCATCTGATCTTCTCAACGACAGCATATGGTCAGTGTACTCATCTTACAGTCATGCTCCCTAGAGGATGCAAGTGGAGCCAGGGCATATTTTAACTGTATAACTAACTAGGATTTGTCCCAGTAGTTAGGCTGATTTGTCCAAGGCAATGTATGGTTAAAGTATGAGTAGTGGGGCAAAATGTTGGAAGAGTTTAAAGATTTGCCCCAGTAGTAAATTCCCAAAAAGGTCATGAACTTTTTCCGGAGATGAATTCCTAAGAAAAGGACATGAACTGTTTTCGGGAGGTGAGTTTTTCGGGAGATGACTTCCTAAAAAAAGGTCATCAAGTTTTTCTGGAGGTGAATTCCTAAAGAAAAGTCATCAAGTAAAAGAAAAAGGTCATCAAAGTTTTCAGAGACGAGTTCCAAAATTTTGTCCCAGTAGTGTAAATTCCTTAAAATATGCACTGAGTGGAGCAGAAATCTCGAAATATCTTCGTGGTATGCTGATTGTTCATCAAAGGACAATTATATCAAAGGACTGTTCATCAAGAGACCATTATTTTAATCAGAATTTAAACATCACTAATCCAACTTCTATTTTGAGTTTTAGTATGAAACATTTCCATCGCTGATCCAACTCCTAGTTCGACTTATATTTTTATCGCTGATCGAACTTCTATTTCATAATTAATAGTCCCTTGATGAACAAACAGTCTCTTGATGAATCGTCCTTTGATGAACAGTCCTAGAACCATCTTTCCACCCCAGTGGGATTTGAACCCCTGACCTCTGGACTGAAAGAACAGCATACTACCAGTAAAATGAACGACTAACACAAGTAAGTCCAGTTGAAATCCTTGTGACGGTCCAGTTAATGACCACGCCTAAATAGTAGTAGTAGTAGTAGTAGCAGTAGCAGTAGCAGTAGCAGTAGCAGTAGCAGTAGTTTTAGTAGCAGCAGCAGTAGTATGCCTACTGTGTGAAAAGACAGGCCTTCGCACAAAGACCTCAATCCATGTCCCTAAAGCAAAGCAATCTTCTGTTTTCAAGAAGTAAATCAATACCACGACCAAACTTGGAGGCAATTTGCCGCCAGCTTTCATAAACAGAAGCCTGGAATCCTCAAATTTATGGATCAACCGGCAGCCTATAAACTGAAGAGAATTTCCGCATTAACAGTCCATTGCCATCTCCAAGCACAGCACTTGGAAAAGAGCAAATAAAAAGACAATGTTAGATTTTGATACACAGATGAAATTTTTAAGTGTATTGGCCTATTGGGATACACATAATGTAATGCCAAGTAATAAAAAAATCTCAGAAAGACAATTTTATAGAGTTATTTTATTTAGTTGCAAACTACTTCCAGAGCATAGTCGTAGTTAGCCAATTCTCACACCATTTAGCCGAAATGATGCCAAAATGATACCAAAACTATAATGACCTTTGCCTAACTAACTGCTGGTCTTTCTCAAAATATGCGAATCAATATAAACTTCTACAAAACTATAATATACAGTACCAAACCAAAGGATGGAAAAAGTTTAATCTTCAAGTTGATTTAAATGAAAGCTCAGAGCTGATTCTATATTTGTCGTTTCCTGGTAACTGAAACATAGACTTTGATCCCATATCATAAATAACAGGCATTGAAGAAGAAGAAGGAGAAGGAAGAGCAGGAGGAGGAGGAGAAGAAGAAGAAGAGTCCCTTAAGCTAGCCCTGGGGCAACCATGGGTATGAAGTGTTAGCGACTTCATTTTCTTAGTCTCAGCATATGAGGGTTCATGGCCAGTCCTCTCCCTAGCCGTCTTATCTTCCCACCGACAGCATATAGTCCGTGTACTCATTATAGCTGAGTTGACTAGGGGTGCAAGTGGAGTATAAATCTCAAACCAAATTTATCCACTGGCGGAGATAACCCCCGACCTCTCGACTGACAGTCCAGCATGCTAACCACTACACTATCGAGCACCCCAAACGGCACTGAAGAGAAACCAAAAAACGTTGGTGATATGTTTTGTCTGAGCTTGAGAGTGTTACAGTACGTTATCACCAACACCAGTTCGTACCTGTTGCAATTAGTTTCTCTCGTCTCTGTCCAGACCATGACCTTGTAACGGTGGTGTTGTTGTTCTGGTGATCCACTTTCGGAACAGCAAGCAAATCCTTTGCTGCGTAGGAGGAATTCTGCACCACTGGTTTTCCAGTCAGTCCCTTATCAACGGCAATGACTGCCAAAGTGTTCGAACGGACAAACTCTTTTCCATTTGTGCTGCACACATTTTAAAACACAACAAAATATTATCATTTTGGTCATTTTTATTCTTACCATCATAATTCACAATTATTGTTATTATTGTGATCACATTTTTCATTAGTAATTTTATCCGTTTTCGTTTTTTGCCCAAGTAGATTTTAACACTATCTGGATATTGCTGACGAAATCTGGAATGGTTAAACCTTATGAAGTTCTGAAATAGCAAAATTACTGTTTTGCAGGTGACAATAGTCATTAATTTCATATTTATAATTATAAACACACTACACACAATCATCAAAGTCACAAACAAGATACAGACAATGTAATGAAAAGGAATTGAAAGATGGACGCTGCTGCCCACGTGGTGACTGAAGAATGCAAGCAAACAATAAAATCGAATACAACATCCCAATCATTCTGCACATTTTATTAAATTTACCAACTGCTCTCATCACGACAGACTAACATTGTCCACTTCAAAAACCTGGCCCTGCTTATTAAATCTCTCCTGCCATTAACACATCGTTCCACCATAGGCGGCCGTCTCTCTGTCTTGTTGGACTGATCGTCTGGATGTTGATCTGATTAGGCCTACAGTTTGACATTAGCCTGCCATCGGTTGATGCCTTGACACAGTAATGAATTGTTTAGAGTGCTGGTCTTGTAATGTGGAGAGTACGGTAGCCAAAACAGCTACCGTGTAACCTTAATAGGGCATTATCGATTTTGTTTTCTTTTTCCGGATAGTATTGGCCACTATTAGCCGATTCCGATTAGTAATAAATCTAATGCACTAAGTCCTAATTCCAAGTTAGTCATCATTGGCTAATGGCTTGGCGTCATCTACAGGTGGTAAGATGGAACAACAGCCAGTTAGTTACCCCCCCTTCCCTACACAACGATATATCTTCACTGATTGACAGGGCTAACGGTCGCCTGCGGCTGTAGCAGATACAGGTTACGTTTCGGGAATTGATTTAAGGGCACGGATGCAACCCTTCGAACGGGTGCCCGGTAAATCTGGGCCCGTTGACAGCCCTAGTAAATAGTAACAATCAAAATTATAATTATATGTGATTGGCCTATAAATTGTTGTTAGTCCAGAGGGAGGCCATAGAAAAACAACTGTTATTAATTGGTGGGTTAGACATTCTGGATCTGGATAATTAAATTCCGGAGAGTCCAAAAATCGGCAAAAATCGGTTTACCAATCCGGATTTCGGTTATGCCCTAAACCTTAAGCAGAGCCATCAGTCACAGTTTCTCAGCGTCATCGATTAATGCTTGGTCATTAGATAATGGTGCTTTAAAACTCACAGTAAATCAACAACACATAATACACCGGAAATGCTATAAAAGTTGCCAATTAATAATCTTTAGACCACACTTCACTACGTTTATACATTCCAGCTGGAGACACCTTCTCTCCAGCTCCGAACAGCAAACAAAAGCAAAGACAAATTTATCTGTCGGAACAAAATCCCGATTGTCAGTCGGCTGACTGACAGCCCATAATTAGCCAGCGTTTGCGTTAAGTTGCCTGCCATACGTAGCGTGCTACTTGTCTCCAATGTAGACGGACATCGGGGTCAAAGAGTAGACACGACGTAATTGCAAATGGCACCCAACACCATCCACACGAACGCGAGGCCGCCCACTTCGATGATATTCCGAACGCAAATATAATTCCACGAAACGGGAAGTGATATTCAATCTAAGGTGACAAACACGTCCTGACTAAACTAATACGACTTGTTTCATCCATCAAATCGCTGACTGCACGCACGTCAGACTTCTACAGTCTTTCAGTACATGAGGACACACACGCCGCAAACAGCTGAGAATTTTATGTAACGTCCGAGTGTACCTCTTGGAATAACTGTAGACGTGCTCGTCTAACAGATTTGAACAGATGCAAATTGAAGATGAGCTTCAACGTAGGGCTCTGATGCGTGGGCGTCCGCAGGAATTTTTTTGCGGGAGGGGGAATTTTTGTAGGGACAAAATATTTGTAGGGGGAGCTAAATTACGTGTTTGCATAGAACGAGGACACTGACTGTACACTGTCATGAACACCGAACACGTGACAACTTCAAAAATAAATAATGGTCAAGGACTTTTACCTAAATAATTAAGTGTTTTTTCGCATTGAAAATCGTGTTGGGACTGTTGTAATAATCATAATAATCAAAACATTTTATTTTTGCAAAATATGCCCAAAATCCAGGGGGTATATGCCCCCTTCCCTCCCCCTCTGGACGCCCATGCTCTGATGTTTGCATCAGCCGGTTCTCTGTCTCAAAACTCGTCATTTCAGCTTGTTTATCTCCCATACCTTACTTCTGTTTTTCTACGTAATTGGATTTCCACCTGGCTTCATGTGCGCTAGTCTAGTGGATAGCATGCTGGACAGTCAACCAAGATGTCGAGGGTTCAAATCCCCACCGTGGAAGAAACTTGTTTTAAGATTCCGACCCCATTTGTATCCACCCCCTAACCAATTCAGCTATAATGAGGACACTGACTGAACACTGTCAGTGGGAGGGCGAGGGAGAGGAGTGGTCACCCGCCCTCATATGCCGAGGCTCAGCAAATGTATTGCTGCCAACACTTCACAGTAATGGAAGTTTCTGAGGCTGGCTTAAGGAACTGCTCCTCCATCCTCCTCTCTAATGAACAATGCCTCTGACCATCTCTCTAATGAACAATGCCTCTAACCATCTCACCTGAAAAGACCATTGTTTAATGCCTTGTGCATTAGAACAACAACGCTGGACAACTATAGGAATAATTAGATTAAATTAGATTGGATTTTGATGAGACTGGATCAGCTCAGTGACCTTCTGGGACTTAAGCTAAGTTCTGGTTTGATTTTAATGAGCCATCAATCAGTTGTAATTGCATTAGAAATCTGTGCCACGCAACTACAGGTACTTTCTGTATGCAATTATAATATCAAAGAGTACAAGTAAACATCCAAAAATAATACTAAATTGACCTTTCCTCATCTTATTCATGTATCATGTATACCGGTCTGTATACCCTTTATTATGTAATACTAAGTATACTACATATATATAATATATGGACGTATGCGTCTTGTAATTACATGTACTATTTATTGCAGATTGTACATATCCGGGAGTAAACTACTTCTAAGATGATTTGCAATCAATTCATGTGTATATGTATATAATGTATGCATGCATGCATGCCTGAATGTATGCGTATGGGCATATATGTTGGTACATAAGTATGTACAGGTATGTATGTGTGTCTGTATATATGTATGTATGAATGCATGGATGTATGTATGTATGTATGTATGTATGTATGCCAGTATGTATAATTTGTATATATTATACACGTATGTATGTAAGTATGTATGAGTGTATGTATATATACATGTGTGTGTGTCCGTATGTATATATGTATGCATGTGTGTATGTGTATATATGTATGTATGCATGTAAGTATGAATGCATGCATGTATGTATGCATACGTGTATGTATGTCAGCATGTATGTCTGCATGTTTCTCTGTATGTATGTCTGTGTGTGACCTGTTGATATATAATTAATTCTTCCAAATATAAATCAAAACTCCAGAAGATGTATATATGAGGCAAGCACTTCACAGGATACTGCAGCCTTACAAATGATTCAAACGCTTTTCCATTTCCTCCCTTATGAAACAAAGGTCAAACAAAGGTCACGTGCATCCTATAGCTCATCCCAAACAACCCGAAACCTGACATGTTTTCTGATTCTTCTGTTTTTTTTGCAGAAACAGTTCAGTATACAAGGCCCTGCTCTGACTGGCCAAGGCGTCTCCCATGGCAACACAAAGCTGTTATTAAACTTAATTAAGAACAAAATCTATATTGTTATTTCGACGAAAGTTGTACACAAAACTACAACTGGAACCGATCAAAATTACGTCCAGGGTGTCTTTCTCTCTGTCTGTCTGTCTGTCTCTGTCTGTCTGTCTCTCTCTCCAGCATCTTAGCAAGTATCATCGAAGAAGCTATATCAATTTCCATATACATTTATATCACACATTAACATATGAAGATATCACAAAGCTATATCTATTATATGGAATGTATATAATATATATATATATTTCTGACGTCATGACAGGCATTATATAAGTGTTCATATACACAACATAAAAATAAATATATAAACTCCCCATATATGCAATGTATAAATAATACACACACTTCTAATTAACATCCATATAATTATATTTGTATCCATGCCTGATGACGCCTCCACGTGTATTATATACTTCCAATAAACGTGCGCGTGTGTGACACTGTGTGTGCGCCTGTGTGTGTGCGCGCCTGTGTAAACAATCAGTTCTAAGCATAATAAGGTCATTCAATCTTTTCCTTCTGCTCCATGACTTCTCAGCTCATGTCACAAAGATTCAGATATTTGCATTTAAACCCATCGTCGGCTGAATAGATTTATTTGGTGGAGCAAAAAACGCTTTTGCCTCCTGCCATCCATTTCCTTTCTCGGAAGGTGTTTCCTATTCGAGTCTGGGCACTGAACCGCGAATATGAGAATTGATGCCTTTATGAAAGACCCACCGGAGGAAGGTTATGGCTGCCTCCCACGGCGCAACCGTAACTTTCCTACGGTGGGTCTTTTATAACCAACAGTAACCACTGACTCGGATTTGCATGACAAAGTTTGGAATTCACGGACTGAAGCTTTCCTTGTGGTCGCATAAATACAATGATCGGCCGGTCCTTGCCATCAGCGTGACAATTGCCTACAGCCAGGCAAACCACACATCAGGGAATTAGCTGAAATAAAAACCATTCTCACGTTACCCTGACATTACAGGAGCAGGCAGAAATGATCAAGTCTGTTCACTGGTTACTAACATTGACAGTTGAACAGAAACATGTTGAAATGTAGGAAATTGAGCATTGTCTTGCTGTGAACACTCAAGCTAAAATTCAAAAGAAGATTAAGAAATTTTTGCAATTATTGTATTTATATAAGCATCTCTCCTTGATAACAACTCAAAGGCGCTCCAGCTCTTATTCCCAAGACTCAGTTCTTATTCCCCAGACTTAGTTCTTATTCCTCAGATTCAGTTCTTATTCCTCAGACTCAGTTCTTATTCCTCAGACTCAGTTCTTATTCCTCAGACTCAGTTATTTATTCCTCAGACTCAGTTCTTATACCTCAGACTCAGTTCTTTATTCCTCAGATTCAGTTCTTATTCCTCAAACTCAGTTCTTATTCCTCAAACTCAGTTCTTATTCCTCAGATTCAGTTCTTATTCCCCAGATTCAGTTCCTATTCCTCAGACTCAGTTCTTATTCCTCAGATTCAGTTCTTATTCCCAAAATTCAGTTCTTATTCCCAAAATTCAGTTCTCATTCCTCAGACTCAGTCTCTTATTCCTCAGACTCAGTTCTTTATTCCTCAGATTCAGTTCTTATTCCTCAGATTCAGTTCTTATTCCTCACCTGTGAGTAGTTATCAAGGAGAGGCGCTATATAAATTATCTGAATAAATGAATGAATATACACGTATATGATAACTGTGAATATACGAAGAATTCACTCCGAGCATCTAATCATTTCTAATGTAATAACATTGCACTTCGACTACAAAGAATGCACTCGGAACTGGACAACAGTGCTCAACGTCGTTCACTGTTAAACAACTTCTACGGGACTGGACATTATATCTGTTCAGTCATGGAAGGCCATTGAGTATTGATTTATTGCTGTTGGAATTGCTGCTTTCTTAGTCCACACCCGTCTATCCCATCCTCCCTGGAATCATTGACCCTCTCCGGGTACCGAAGATCACTACTAACCAATCTACGGTTAGGGGTCGTCCATAAAGGCCGTCCGCAAAATTTGGCCTACTTTGGACCCATCCCTCCCCCCTGTGCGCATCTGTCCGCATTTGACCTTACCCTCACTCCCTCCCCCTTTGAGGACGTCCGCACGCTCAAGCCAATTTTTAATGTCATCATCATTATTTTTACAATTATTCCACAGTACCTGTGTATGTTTAAGTGACCGTTCGAGTTTCGTATCGCAGGATGTACAGTAAT
>OY744616.1:22000247-22127747 GCA_963556255.1 Allolobophora icterica
CGGTCAGTGTACTCGTAATAGCTGGGTGCATGTGAGGCAGATACTTCAAAACAAATGACTGCCCTGGACCCTGGTGTGGATTTGAAATCCACCCTCTTGATCAACAGTCCAGCAAGTTAACCCCAGACTATCATGCTCCCGTATCCAGTAACCTATGTTCTTGCTAAAAAAAATTATACTAGCAACGTTTCATCAATTCCAAAGTTATGAACTTTATTCCTCGATTGTCATTAAAAACATATACTAATGTGTCATTAAAAACATATACTAACATATACTATTCTAACCTCTAATTAGTCATCATACTGAACATGTTCTATGTTAACTAGTTTTCTACTTGTATTTTAAATAAACGAATATACATACCATGCCATACAAAATTTGCTAATCGAGAGGTAACAACAAAGTGCTGTAGAACTGTTCAAATACAGTGTTGAGACAGGAGAGGGGCATTAGCAGACCCGGAAGGGTGAAATGGACGCCAAGTAAGCAAAACTATTTTATGTCACCAAAAACTCTGCTGACTTTAATTTAGCTCGACCTAGTTTTTCAGGCTTTACTGGTTTACTGTCCCCCCCGCCACACCGTGCCATTTGATTTACCTGGACCATTTCCTTCCCAGCAGACCACCCAGGCTGTTACACCAAGCCGAAATTAAGCATAGCAAATTCTTACCAATATCGGGGGGGGGGCAAAAGCATCTCCACCTCTACCCCCACTACCCCACATATTAGTCCGGTCAGCAACACATACAAACACACATCATACATGAACAAGTAAGTAAGTATATTCTTTATTAATTCCAGCTGCTTTACTGCACTTTGGAGAACATGATATTAAATCAGATTTGGATATTCAGTAAAACAGTCCCCCTTTCGGCTTGGTGTAACAGCCTGGGTGGTCTGCTAGTCCATGCACACATTCGTGATTTAGTTTGAGACTGAGCTAGACTACAAATGATACAAGAAAGACGAACAGACAGCCCCGCAGACAAACAGACAGGCACATCAGGATTATCACTGGAAAGGAAGCACTGCAGTGGGAGAGGTTCTTTGAATTAGCACCGAACAAGGCAACTCGGGGACACAGGTATAAATTATTTAAGAGGCCGAAGGGAACATTAGGGCAGAAATTCTTTAGTGCAAGAGTTGTAGACCTGTGGAATGGTTTGGACGATAGTACTGTCTCAGTGGACACTATAACAGCTTTTAAGAAGAAGCTAGGAAAATTGGGCTATTAAGCGTTCCAGGTTAATTTGCAGTGGTTCTAACACAGACTACACGTCTTCTGAACCACTTAAAACCCTTGTTATGTTATGTTATGTTATGTTAAGGGCAGACTGACAAACACAAAAATCCTTTTATGGACTGGACAAGGAGCACGTCTGATTATGTATATATCATGGAATGATATATCAATTACAATGCTATTACATCCATTAATATCACATGACAAATCAAATGTATACACACTATCTTGTAATAACAACAAACTGACCATTTATTTTATTTTGGGGGACCCGATAGCGCATTGGATAACATCTGGCGTAGAGTGCGAGAGGTACAGAGATCGAGTCCCATAGGCGGACATGCTTTGTAGGCTGCAATTTGCACCGTGTCTGTTCTGTTAGTAGTTAAGATTTATCGCATAACATGTACATGTACAGCGCAGTGCGTTTGCAGGCGCTTAATTAAAGAATAAATATTATTATTATTATTATTATTATTATTATTATTATGCAAAATGCACAAATATGAGAACACTGCATTACAACAAACAGACAGACAGACAGACAGACAGACAGACAGACAGTATATCATCCACATGAAAGGGATATGAAACCATTATTCCTCTGCAAACCCCCTCACCGACTTCTTCCTTATCAGATTGCTGCCCGTCAGCCAGTTCTTTATTTAGTCTAAGACAGAGCTGCGACTTTGGTCTACAAAAATCAGACATGTCTCTGGTGCCATGTCAACCTATATATGCCACTTTGTGTCAACAGGCGCAAGGCCAGGTACAGGACAGTTCATTGCAGGGACAAATCTCCGAGGGACAATTCATCTTTCGTCGCATAACATTTCAATTATGCTGCACTTTCATTGGCAAAAACTAGATTAACATTTAATACAAACCTCATACAATTATAGCATCCTTACATGGCTGTACGTATCTAGATCTTTGTATGTATGTATGTATAAACGTATCAGGATACTTCATATAGCGCCTCTAAAGGCACTGATACTTTGTATCTACACACTTACCAAAGCAACAACAGCAAGGTCTTCGTGCAACAAGTTTCCGTCCTATCAATTATTTTTCTGTGTATCAGTGCAAAGGGCTACTGAAAAAAGAAACCTGGAGATTTCATGAGTGTTTAGGCCAATGTCAACGGAAGTTTTACCTTATAGCCATTAGAACATTCTCATACAGTATCAAAACGTCACATTGAGCTAGGAAAATTTTGCTCTAGTGTAAGTATCTAGCCAACTAACAAAACCAGTGACAGTTATAACCGAAACTGAATCGGTAGCATTGCATGCTACTTGTGAGTCACTCTTGCCGAACTGATTCAGTAAAGCTTAACATTTGACATTATTGCTTCATTCCTACTCCTACTGATGGCAGTGTTTTATGGGCAACACTTCATACATACATGGACAGGTTTTCCACTTTAACGGCAAGAGGCAGAGGATTTGACAAGAAATTTCCACTGGTGGGGATATTTTGAAAAAGGACATTTGAGAGGGCTGGTGGGGAATTTCCCCACCAGTTAACATGTTAAAAAATCCTCTGGCAAGAGAATCAGTTTCTTCTGTGTGCTGATTATACCAATTAGAACTTCTTAAACAGCTCCATATCTGGTTTTCCGATGGAATATTTAGCATCCACAACATTCTCAACAACCCTGCATGATTCATGGGTTTCTTGTTGGCTCCAATATGCCACGTTTTTATGCATGCGCTTCTACCGAACACATAGGATGCCACATATGGAACAGTTCCTGTTAAGCTGTGCGAATTGGAACTGGAATTGCATCCAGACATTGTGGCCACTGATTATGAAAGAGCAGCAATGAATGCTGCTTTTTGTGTCAAAATTCCAATCACAAATTCATGGTTGTCATTTCCAGTTTGGGCAATACGTCTTGATAGTTTGCATAAATACGTAGTCATCAGTGGCGTAGCGAGGATCCTGCAATGCACGTGTGGATGCTCGTTGCTCGAGGATATGTCCCAAGTACAGATAAAACGAAAGCCCACGAATAACTCATAAACTTGAATTACGTTCCTGATGTGTGACGTTTGCTTGCATACTTTGAAATGACTTTCATTGGTGAAAACTGGGTTAACATTGACGACTTGTTACTGGTAACCACAAATCTCATGATATTATATCATACTTAGATGGCTGTATGTAGCTAGAGGTCTGTATCTAGACATATACTATAGCACTGGGAGGGGGGATAGGTGAATAGTAGCATTCTGGCCTGAAGAGCATTAGATCTTGAAAGTAGTGGTTCGATAACCGTCAGCCCCCTGTAGGTCGACTCAGCCTTCCACTCTCTAGGGGCAGCAGTAAAATGAGCGAGTGCTTTACAGGCTGCCAAGACGTTTGTTAGTTAAGATCTTGATAACTGTACCGTCATATTTCAGTGTTTCAATGTAACTTATGTAGTTTTGTCAGTGAGCTTGTCAATAAATACGAATATATTTTCCTTATTATTATTATTATTATTATTATTATTATTATTATTATTATTATTATTATTATTATTATTATTATTATTATTATTATTATTATTATCTTTTAAGTACCTCATACCCTAAATGATGTTGAAGTTATTAATAACAAACACTTGATCAATAAACGAACAGTACTCAGATTAGTCAGATAACTCTAAGAGTCACCAGCGGTAAGCTCTGGCAGACATGAAGACTATTCGAAGAGCTCAACTAACTGGTTCACATCCAGAGCTGACAGTAGACATGAAGTTGGGAGTTCCTGGACTACACAGAGTGGAAGAAGAGTCCTGAGCGATGACAGGTGACGAGGCTCGCAACACACAAACCTCAACATCAAACTGTCCCTCACTCATGGTAGCAGACGTTGCCTCTGAGCATTCATCTGCCACCCGGTCTCAGATGAGTGACATTCTGGCATCCATCTGCCACCCGGTTTCAGATGGATGACATGCTGGGCATCCATCTGTCACATGGTCTCAGATGGATGACATTATGGGCATCCATCTGCCACCGGTTTCAGATGAATGACATTATGGGCATCCATCTGCCATGTGGTCTCAGATGGATGGCATTCTGGGCATCCATCTGACACCCAGTTTCAGATGCATGGCATTCTGGGCATCCATCTGACACCCCGTCTCAGATGGATGACATTCTGGGCATCCATCAGAACTCGGTCTAAGATGGATGACATTCAGGGCATCCATATTATTATTATTGGCATGTGGAGGACAACATGCTTCAGCACCCACAACTGGTCCTAGAGTGTCACAGCACCAGAACGGCCAGCCATCCAAGGACTCTTGACCTTTCCAAAAAGAGCTTCATACAACCCAGTTAGTAAGTACTCTGAAACCCTTCAGACGGCCGAGTCCTTCAGTGGCACGAGACCTCGATAACACAGACTCAAGCACCCTCCAAAACAATCGGGAGCAATGAAGAATGAGAGAAATAACTGCCCAAATGCATAATAGGTCATATTTGATGTCCGAAAGAAGGCAAATTATCTAATGAAATCTGCAAGTGATCAACTAATTGATTAATAATAACACACTATCAGAAACATGCACAGACTGGGGGGTTCCAGTATGACAATTATTATTCAACCAGTTTTATCCTACAACTGAATGTTATGACTAGAGTCATAACATTCAATTGTCAGCCAATATCTGGTTTATTTAACAGTATCTTACTATTGCCATCAAAGAGGAATGGTTTCTTGAAAACTTGTTTCTTATTTGTATACATGTGTATATCCCTTTATCTGTTTTTTTATATTAAATTGTCCATGAGCCAAATTGTCCCTACACTGAACTGTCTTGCGACAAATTGTGCCTGTGTCGAATATCCACCCTGAACTGTTCAGTCACCCTGCCAAGAATTGCATCTACTGACAAAGAGCCAAATCAGATTCGCGCGATTACCATTCAGAGGAAAGTCTGAGACGACCACAGGAGAATAAGAGCAAAAGCGTGTCTTCTTCTGCACAAACCCAAACAATATCAACGACAATGGCCAAAGAAACAGATCATCGCATTGTCACTGCGTCTACATCGACGACAACATTGTTTTCGGAAAGATGTATGTAAATGTTGTTTAAGGAAACGTGCAAACCAAAGATTTTATGTATTAGAAATTTTACGTTTAAAGCAGAGGCTATCTTTCCAGGGTACATCTCTTTCTACTGATAGGATTTAGGGGTCCACCAGAAAGACATTTTCCACCAAGTACCGAATCCGAGTATTTGGATGTACTATTTGCCGGATCCGGAAACGAACCGGGTACCATTTGTTTCATATGCGAAGCTTCACATTTTCATGTAATAAAAAATTATCGAAATAAATTTGTGTACTTGTAATAAGTGACTGATACATTTTGAATTTTAGTCATTTCTGTGCAGTTGTGAAGTTTTCTAAAATTGCATTAAATTCAATAAATTGACATAATTTCAAGGAAATGGAATTGAATTCAATGGATGTGTAATTGTTTTAATGCTGAACATTTATAATTTTATATACGTAAGTTTATTGAATAAGTTTTTAAAGAAAAATTTTTTTGCAACTATTTGCGTCTACAGTATTTGCCGAGGCGAATAGTTCCAGAAACAGGATTTCCGGCCAAGGCAAATGTCCGAGGCGATTTCGGTGGATCCCAAATAGGATTCTTTCCAAAAATCAAAGCTTTCGTTCTTATCTGTGCTGAAACTTGCATCTTTAGACATACATTTTGACAAATGGTATTCAAGGTACATGTAGGTGCGCACCTCAACTCCATATCCTGGATCCTAACTACACCCGGGCCCTGCTGTGTTTTCAAATCCCTTGATTAGTTATACACCCTGTTTTGGTCAACCACTGCAAACATTGAGTAGCTGTTAATTTTCATAGGCAACATCTATGATTCAGCTAAAAGATCATCAAACCCAGAGCTAAGCCTTCCACAAATACTCGCAAATATGAAGATACATGACAGTTATGTACTGTTGCCACTTACGTCCAACAATGAAGCACATCAAAAGACTACTAAAACAATTGCAAGCATGCAAATATAAAAATTGCTTCAGAAATTACATGCCAAACTTCAGCAGTGATAAGCCCAACTTTGTAATACGTAAATTGCACAGCAACAAACAAATGACAACACGTAAAGACTGCTAAAGCATTTACAGAATTTCACACTACCCAGCATCTTTATTTACCGGTACTCATATTTCCAAAGATTTTCTTTGCAGTAAGCTATATTCAGCAAACTCCTGTTTGCTGAAGTCTTTGTGTGCTCGATGGTGTAGTGGTTAGCGCGCTGGACTGTCAATCGAGAGGCCGGGATTCATATCCCCGCCTAGACAGAAATTGGGTTCGAGATTTCTGTTCCACCTGCACCCCCTAGCCAACTCAGCTATGATGAGTACACTGACCGTACACTGTCGGTGGGAAGATGAGACAGCGAGGGAGAGGACTGGCCACCCGCCCTCATACGCCGAGGCCAAGAAAATGAAGTCGCTAACACTTCAAACCCATGGCTGCCTCACGGCTAGCTTAAGGGACTGCTCTTCTTCTTCTTATGCATTCATATTTCAAAAGATTTTCTCTTAAACTCTTCTCTTCAGGTAGCTGTATTTGGCAATGATGAAATTCTGTCTTAATGATAACATCAACTATTTCTGTACAGTCCAGCAGAAAGATTAGCCTGCAACATAAATCATGAAGTATGCATTTCTTCATGAGTGCAATAAGTCAAGTCAAGCGACGAAGCTTATTTATAGGAACTCAATGAAGATAAATCTCAGGAGGCAAAGATTAGGCACGGTTCAGTACGGAGTCCTATTTTGAAGACTGCAATAAACTTCATGAATGTTGATGAACCAAAACAAAAATAAAGAAAATCGAAAGGGCATGTACGGCACTCCCTCGCGTGCTCACCAACTGTGCAAATCGCAGCTACCAGAGCATAGGAAATGACCATAATGCAAAACATACCAAATACAAAAACCACGCATCAGTAAAGCTATTGTGCGTGCATACACTTCAACTTATGGCCTAACTAGATGTTTTACGAACCAAGTGCAATCTCAGAAAAACAATCCATCCCTGAATTCTTTACTCAGTTGGAAGTCCTTTGATTATCTCTTAGAAATAATAGATGAATATTCCCGTTGCTCACTCAGTGGGAGGTAATGGGTGGCCATTTCTCCCCAATAAACATCATATCTCCCATGGAATCTGGACGAAATGCACTCAATTATGGCTGAGTTCATATCGATGCAGAAGTGAAACAGAACGCTGCCTGCAAGATCGTTCCACTCTTGAAAGGGTCTGAACCATTAACCTTTCGACTGGCAGAACTCCATGCTAACCAACATACCACATCTCCTAAACCCACCAGGTTAGTTCAACCATCCGGGATAAGATGAATACCGGGTACATAACTGCTAGAGGTGCACCAAACCACAGTTGTGAATTTGTATTTGGCAGAATAAAAAATATTTAGAATATTTGTATTTGAGAAAATATTCAAATGTCTTAAACCAACTTTCACCCACCATCTTCTGCCCAACCTGTAATTTCAAAATTTCCATTGACCCTGTTTCGTATTTGTTCAAGTTGACTGACAGACATTTCAGCAATTAACATGAAGCAAGTGATCCTTGGAAGGGCTGCTTTGAGTGTTTTACAACATGCATATATATATATATATACACACATGTATATACACACATATATATATATATAAGACTGCATATATATTCATATATATATAAAACTACATATATAATTATATACATATATATAAGACTGTATGTATATATACATATATATGACAATATATATACATATATATATATAAGACAATGTATATACACACATATATATAAGACTGCATGCATGTATGTATATAATTATATATACATATGCCACATGAATATTTGTATTAAAATTCATGTTTCGAAAAACAATAAAATTCATAAATGAGTATAACTTTAATAATTGCATTAGCACCCTTCACATATCTGAATATTGCAACACAATCTAAAATACACAAGAAATAATCAGTATAGTGCTAATTTACAAATATTTACAACTAAATGTTCTTTTTGTATGTGTGACAATGTCATCTATTTGCGCCAAAAAGCACAGCAGCAATAATTATTATTATTAGGACCTTCCAGTTACTGGCAAGTCATCACTAGTGTAAAATCCTCAGCTCTATACATGTAACTTTAAAGCAGTTGTGAAGTAACACATAAGGTTTAACATTTAACACAAAGTTTAATGTGATGATGATGATGATGATGATGATGATGATGATGATGATGATGATGATGATGATGATGGTGGTGATGATGATGATGGTGATGATGATGATGATGATGATGATGATGATGATGATGATGATGATGATGATGATGATGATGATGATGATGATGATGATGATGATGATGGTGGTGGTGGTGATGGTGGTGATAGTGGTGGTGGTGATAGTGGTGGTGGTGATGATGATGATGATGGTGGTGGTGATGATGATGGTGGTGGTGATGATGATGATGACGATGATGACGACGACGACGACGACGATGATGATGATGGAGTTCTCCGCCCAAAGTCAGGTCCATTGGCTTTATGCCACCCAGAGATGAAATGAACGAGGTGTTTCCCATTGAATTAGTCACAGACAATTGTGGGTGAGCAATTTCTCCAAAGTCACTATGCAGTGGCTTGAGGTAGATTTGAACCTGCGACCCTCTGGTTACAAGGCACAGAACATATCACTACACCACCACATCCTAGTTTCATGTAATAAAGGATAATTTTAGATGAAAATCGCCTCCCCATTAAAGAGAATTAATACAACAAATGAAAAGCAACTGGTCATTCATGAGTGCATCTGCATGTTCAACTAACAAAAAAGCCCACAAGGACTGACGTCATGTCACTGCCTCATTTTAGGTCTCCAAGACCTCTTGGATGCAATCCGGCTTTCTCTGATGAATTAGGATTACTGACACTGTGTTGCACTTTGAACAGACTATCAATTTATACTTCATGTATTATGAAACTTGTGCCATAGAAGTTATCAATCAATCAATCAAACAATCAATCCTTTGAACTTTGGCAACAAGAGGAGACCCAAAAGTTCTAGCACCTAAACAAACAAACCAGCATAAGACTCTAAATAGTGCTGGCACTGCTACAACAAGACGGAAAAGTGAAGACCTACCACCTAGAGGAATCCCTTCTGCCAGAAGTTTTAAAACTTGCCATAATCTCTCTCTTTTTCGCAACATACTTGGAATTCTTCCACTTCTCAAACATAAGATGCCACAAAGATGATGCGTTGCTCATCCCGCTTAGAGTTCGCTGTCGTCTGCAGCTCTAAACGCGAGCGGCAGACCTTGTCTAAGAAACCGACACGGAAGTGATAACGGGATGAAAGCAACAACTCAGCATTACGCAGCGCGGCCGCATCGCACGCCTTACACTCGCCACAGGCGCATTGATTACGGCGAATACCATCCAACGGGCAACAAAATGGCGGCCAATAAATCGAAGTCCTACTGCTGGTATTCTGCCAGATTTTTCCCTGCGCTTGACACCGCCGACCAATGTGCACACACGGACGCCGACAGGAACGGATTATCACGGTCAACATTTTCATTACAGCCGACGATAAATAAATTACAAGAACAACAACATCGCTAGTAATGTAAACATTATTAGCAGAAGCAATAAGCGTTTTAGTGGGAGAAACTCATGGAAGTCATCTTTTTATAAACATACAAGGAAATACATGAAAACACATTATCCGCTCTCTATGGGATGTAGGCCTAGCTGATCTCGAACTTCATAAATGTAAAAAAAATGCAATTACGTGCATACCGTATAATATTGCTCGGTTAAGAAGAATAGGTTTATAGTTGCTTTATAGCAGCAACCTTTGAGCTAGCCTGAGAGGCAGCCATGGTACGAATTATTAGCAACTTCATTTTCTTAGCCTCGACATGAGGAGCAGGCGGCCAGTCCTCTCCCTTGCCGTCTCATCTTCCCACTGACAGTGTACAGCCCATGTACTCACTACAGCTGAATTGGCTAGGGAGCACAGGTGGAGCAGAAATCTGGAACCAAATTTCTGCCCTGGGGCACCCCCGACCTCTCGTTTGACAGTCCAGTATGCTAAACACTACAGTATCGCACACCCCTGCAGAACATAAAAATAACTCATGCAATAGAACTACAGATCTCTAAAATGTTGGTAAAAAAATAGGAAGCAGTTGAAGACTGAAAAGGAGTATTAAGGGTGAAACAGAAATGACATTTAAAAACAAATGCCACTACTGCTACTACTAGTACTACCACTACTACTACTACCACAGCCTATAGAGCTGTACTGATGTCACTTTTTGCCGATGACGCCGATACCGCATACAGCCGAATATTAAAATAGCCAATACCATTACCAGGGATCGGTTGGGCCCGGAACGCACCGGAACGGCTTTCTGGTTCTTTTTTTGACGACTGGTATTTTTTAGACAGTACTCACAGGAACATTTGTTTCATCCAGTATTTAGCTATAAATTTCTACATTAACATGGAGCCTGACACCGGCGTTCCGGTTCTTCTTTTGTTTAGGACGGGATCCCTGGCCGATACCGATTATGAGACTGATTATTTCATTATTTGCTTAGTGATGCACCAATGTTTCTATGGAGCCTAAGCACTAAGCAGTGCAGTGCAAAATATAAATCAATAATAAGAAACAAAACATAGATATTTGTGCTCATTTTTCTTTTTGTAACAATTATTGTGCAAAAAACAAATAAATTTATATTTATTTATTTTTGCCGGCCACAGTGAGACTTCAGTAGGTGGCATTGTAAATTTTTTACAAATCAGCACCGATTATTTTTGCTGATACCGATTATACCGACTGTTCTAATAATCGGACCGATTATGAATATGGCCGATTAAATTGGTACAGCTCTACCACAGCCACTACCATACTACTACTACTACTTGTACTCAAAACTGAAGTCTCACGTCTTCAAGAATTCATACCCAGACTCACCTGATCCTTCGCCTTCCAATTCTCCACCTAAACGACACCTGCCTTACCAGTTACTCTACCTCCTCTAACCTCCTGGCAATCGGGATCTGACCTCCTTTTCCGACCTTCTGTTCACTACGGTACCCTTTGGACAACCCCTCTGACTTGACGCATCGCTCATGAATAAGCTGGAGCCCTGCGCTTAGCTTTCGAGTGGCACTTTAGAAATATGGAGTTAACAATTACTATTGCTAAGTACCACTATTATATATTTTAATTATTATTATTATTACTATTATTATTATCATAATCATCATTATCACTGTTATTATTAATCGATTATTTACATATGCATGCTAATTTCTGACTTCACCTCCAAACCATGGGTAGTTGGAAAATACAAGTCTTCAACTGTTTGTTTAAATGAAAATGAGATAAGAGAAAGAGAAGGGATCTGCAAAGCTGGCGATAGTGAATTCCATAGATAAGGTCCTGTGCGTGAAAAGGCATGGAAACAACCAGTCTTTTTGGTAATTTAGGATACACAGCTGGCCACAGGATGCTGACCTCAAGTTTTTACTAGTGGGTTTAAACTTATTTTTATTTTATTTTATTCCGGATATTTCTATAGCGCCTCTCGAAGTCTACTACTACTCAGAGGCGCTCCCGACTACAGCATTTGATACTGTGCCGGAATTTTCACGCCGAAGCGCCACGAGCAATTGCGAGTGAAGGACTTGCCCAAGGTCCGTACGCAGCGGCTAGAGTGGGATTCGAACCTGCAACCCTCCGGTCACAAGGCGCCGAACTTACCACTGAGCCACCACGCTCAGATAAACGTGTATCTTTAAAAAAAATTATACAGCACAGTTTCACGGAAACTGTGTGGTAGCCTTACAGAAATGAAGGTGTATGTGAACAGTGATGGGGTGGTGGCTATTCACATTTAGCAATAAAAGAGATATAAAAATCCGTAACACTGATGAAAGAGACTCATGAAACTGAACAGAGAGGACGTCCCTGTGATGAAATACATTTTATTACATGTGTGAAAAGATACACTCGGTAACACTGTTGCACAAACAGATTTTATGGGTATAAAATCTGGGTCATCATTGGAGGAATCGCTTATCAATCAATGCCGAAGAACCATTTAAGAACATTCACACAAACATATTCATTTTGTATCGATCAAGGCAAAGGAAAATTAAAATCTGTTCTAAATCACAAACTAAATAAACAACCAGTTTAGCAATTTCCACATTTACCCTGGCAAGCCAAGGTCATCCATCCTTTGCCCAAGATAGCCAAAATCACCATTATCCAACTAATAATGTCACCTTTACAAGTCACTGGTTTATTTCTGTAGGACATCCGGTACACAGATGGTACAACTTATTGGTATTACACATCATCAAACCTCTTTACAATTATCTAGGTACACTAGAAACTCATTATATCGCTGCCTGTGGGAGCTACATCAAGAATTGCCTTATAATGAGATAGTATTGTAACAAGGTCAATTTCTAAATATCGAGGTCATGGCCCTGACCACATTATATCATAATTCATGTCATAATAAATCATGTGACCAGACGTTTCTGGTGTACTGTTCCTGAAATACAGTTCTTTCTGCTCCCATCACTTTTCTCTGACACTCAAAACTCTTCTCATTTAACAATCTTTGACTCTCAACAATCAACTATCATTGCAAACATCTATCTTTCATCAGGGTTTCCCACCATACACTGATTCCCTGCTTTGTTTGGACTTGGCGCTATATAAATTTCTGTTTAAAACTTCTGATCACAGTTACTCCACACCTCGATAGCAAAAGGTCCCAACAACATCTCAGTACTTCTTCCTGTACAACACAGAGCCTCTTTCCAGTGTCATGACAGGTCACTGATTTGAAAAAGCAAGACAAACAATTCCTGCGAACCAAAGGGATTTAACACAATCAACGGCAGCAACTTACCGTCACCCTGAAAGGAAATGCATTCAGCGGCAACAGTTTGGGTCATTCCAAGATAAATACTACTGTCATCGAATTAAGTTATCCAAAACAGATTTCCTAAGCTTCAACAGCAAATGTAAAAGGCGAATATTCTTTTCGAATCGACGCCGTTAATGTGCCACAAATTAGTCACGAAGCAGCAACAAACGGAAGGAATAACAAACCAAATGGAAATCTTCCACAACAAACTATGACTCAAACGCTAGACACTTCCGAGAAACGTTCAGCATTACCATTTGACCAGCTGACGCTGAAGACAGCTAATTACATACCCCGGTAATTAATTATCTGTCTGATTGTCCGTAGAAAAAGACAATTAGTCTGCAAGGCAATGACGAATGGCTTGCTGCTTAAATACTTCCTTTTACTACCGACTATTGCATATAATTAACTTTTTGTTGAACAAAATTGTGCTATTGCACCTTGGTCACTAATTTCACAGCACAGATTTCTTTAGCTTCATTTCCAATATCACTAGGCCATTCAGGTAAAATTTCACCCCCAAAAACTAGCAATTAGGTAACAGCTCTAGCTTAAACAGCTTCTCGTCTAGCATTAAAACAGTACCAAGTTTCCGAGTCAGGCAAGAAACCAATAATCATTAAACCCAGTATTTGAGGATTTATTTATTATTAATTTAATCAAAGCTTGAGTTAATTAGTTCTGTAAATCCTAAGACCGTAGGAAATTTATTAAAGCTTTGCTTAAGTATAGCATCACGAAGCTACTCAGCAGAATGTCAGAGGTTCAACTGCTTGAGCGCTAACCTTAAAACCAAGTTTAGTTTATGCCTCCTCTTAGAAGGTCACTGCATAGGCATAGGCCAGGAGAAAATGCTTCATAAAAACACCTTAGCTGATGAAAAATACTGTAAAAAGATTGTAATACAAGGCTACTTATAAAGATTTTGTAACTCTTAGCCACACATACTGTAGGTCATAAAGTAGATCTAGGATCAAACCAATTACCTAGACCACACATTTAAAAACTGTTATTTCTCAAGAAACACTTTATTCTCAAGTCAATTCAAACTAAAATGGAACAAGACTTGAAACAGTCGAAAATATTACTGAAATTTTTCATTTCTGCAGAAAACCGAGGTTCCCATCTTAAATGCGAAATCAAACTTACACTGACTGGACAAAGGAATCTTTTATCTACAACTGTCGTTTCACCATCACCATTCAGTTTAATAAAAATTACAAATGAATATATACATAAAATATTTATATCACACATACAAACAGATACAGACAAACATATCCACATATATTTATGCAAATGTATAAAAATGTATATAGCTGACAAGAACATAATACCACGAAACTCAGAAAATGGCCAAGCCATCAGCAGGGAAAACTGCACAAGAATTGACTAAAAGGACTGTGAGTCAAGATTTCAAGAAACTCCAGACTGATTCAACCTCTTGACGTCATTTTCCGAGTAACCGAAAGCTTACAAACCAAACACACCTGTAACATTAGGCGCTGATTCCGAACAGACATCCAAGACGAATCCAATGCACAAGACAATAATCATTCTCAACTTACCTTATGATGCATCCTTTAAAGAGCTGTCGATTAACTGTGTTTTAGCGACTCTTGTAGGTTAAAAAAATGTGCTATATAATGTCCAGATACATGTATACGTAACATACATACAAATACTGATATACATACAAGCACATGTAAGCAGCCTACCTTCTAGTGTCAGGTGTCTCGTAGAGTTCTGCTTGGCTCTGTGCAGTGGATTTGGGATTTGATTTTGCACAAAAGCAACCGTCGAATGATGACTTGTGAAATAAAATCAGGACGATATAACAGTTTGCAGATCAGATTACCATACATACACTGATTCCACGCTATGTGTCCTATCAACATCACTACATGTCGTATATACACCACTAAATACATACAACCCACACTTAACTACGAACACAGAGTCAAAGAAAAACTTGCTGATGTAAGATATACAATGCCAATCGGAGGCAAAAACTACTTGACAGTTTATACGAAACAACACCAGTTACACATCTACGAGGCCAACATAGGCATATTTTTATTTCAGTTTCATGGCTGTACTTCACGACTGCATCAAAAGCTGGCACTGAAACTCAAACAGAAATGTGATTCTGAGGTGCAGTTAGTCAGTCATCCGGGTGAAATGCAGTTAGATAGCCTGCCTTTCAAACATCTGGATATCTAACTGCATTTCACCTGGTGACTTACATCAGATTCACATTTCTGTGTGATGACTGTTTCTGACTTTGCACTCGTTTACAATATTTTTACTAATATTAATACCGGATTGTAAAACGAAAGTCCTTTACAGCTATAGGGTGCATGTATATAACAACAGGAAAGGTTCAACAAGAAACACTGGAGCCTCAATCATGTGCGTGCGTGCGTGCGTGCGTGCGTGCGTGCGTGCGTACGTGCGTGTGTGTGTAGGTGTGTGTAGGTGTGTGTAGGTGTGTGTGTGTGTTTGTCTTTGTATGAATGCACCACAAGTGCATATGTGTTTGTGTGTCTGTATGTGTGTTTCCAAATGTATTTGTATGTATATTTGTATGTGTGCTTGTATGTGACGAAAAAGAATCAGAAGAACAAGAATTAGAAGAACAAGAATAAGAAGAAAAACAATAAGAACATGAACAACTAAAAGAAGCAGAACAAGAACAAGAACGAGAAGAATGTAAAGAAGATGGCAATGAAGAATTCACAGTACAATGCAAAGAACAAGAACAAGAAGAAAACAACACATTGGCTTAAGCTAACCCCTTCCCCAGCGATAGCCATGGTCATGAAGTGGAATCGATTATCATTTTCTTAGTTGAGGCATAAGACAGCGGGTGTCCAGTCTTCTCACCCACCAGATACTCATTCCTCCCACCCACAGCGTATGATCAGTGCACTCATTCCACAGCCCAGTACAACAGGGGTCGCCAGTGCAACATAAACAAATGTTTTTCAGTCCTTGCTGGGAAAACTGAACCCCAACATTGAGCACTCTAACCAATTGACTATGATGCACCCAAAGGGATCCAGAAAACTTAAAAACATGCACTAATACCAATCAATCAATCAATCAATCAATCAGCGCAATAATAACCAAGTGTGCTTACAACAAGATAAGCATTTCCTACATGCCTCGATTAAAATTCGCCTGTAGAGAGACAGGGTTTGGAATGTTTCTAAAAAGGATCTTTCAGCTCAGGACCAAACAGATAAACAATCAATAATTCAACAACTGGACAACGGTTGTACATATGTAGTGCATACGTACGTATGTCGTACACATGTATGTACGTACATATGTAACTATTTATGTAACACCTATCAGAGGTGCGTTTCCGCATAGGCACACTAGGCGCGTGTGCCCAGGGCCCCAAATCTCGGAGGGGCCTCAAACGAAGGAAATTTTTTTCAATTATAAAATTATCCAATACAATTTGCGATGAATTTATCACAATAATTAGGACAATTTAAGAGTTCAATTTATTCAAGAAGTAAAAATGGCCACGTATTTCGCATTGATTGTTGATTCAACACCCGATGTCAGTTATTTTACTAAAATCATTAAATCAAATAACTTCACATTCCTTAAAAATAGCTTCTTTAACTAATCATAATTACAGTGACAGTGTCAATAAGTGACAATAACACTCACAAAAACGGTTCAAGTTCAACTTCGTCGGTTTTGCACAGCAGCACATGATAGGCTAAACATCACCAGAATCTCAGATTATCAGTCTACAAGTTCGGAAGGGCCCCCAAAATGTTTGTGCCTAGGGCCCCATTTTCTGTAAACGCACTTCTGTCACCTATGAAACTTTGCAAAAGTGCCGAACTGTTCATTATGCGCTACACGGTTGACAATGAGTTGTCAATGTCACATAGTGTATCAGGAAGTGAACACTCGATCATAGGTAAAGAGCAAATGAATTAGCTAACCAAGGCCATGCCTCTGTGAAATGTTTTCTTCTTTCAGGGTAAAGTTTTCTTTGGAGTGTTATCAATGGTGTGTGTCTAGTCATGTATGTCTGAGTGTGTGTCTATGTGTGCATATGTGTGTGTGTTTATGTGTGTCTATATGTGTGTATGTGTCTATGTTTGTGTGTCTATGTGTTAGTCTGTGTTGCTGTCTGATCTGATGGTGTGTGTGATATGTGTGTGTGTCTATATATGTGTGTGTATGCATGTGTGCGTGTATATGTGTGTGCTTGTCTGCGTGTGTCTGCATGGTGTTTCTCTAAATGTGCATGTGTCTATGTGTGCCTGCGTCTATGTATGTGTGTGTCAGTTTTAAACTCAGAGGACAGTCATTGGTAAAACAATAATCTTAATTTTTAAAACTGAATAATAGTAATAAATATTAATACAGTAATAAAAGGGTAAAAAATGATTAAAGCAAATAAAACATACTTCACAACTAAAAATATGTTCAATTCAGAATGAACCCTTCATGAAACGTTTAATCCTCATATCTTTAGCCATAACCCAGAGAAATGTCGACGTCGGACGTTGGAACCTGGCTGAAGGCAGAGAACCAGAAGACCAAGAAGAATCTTTAGCCATTTTTTAGATCTGTCAGAGAGATAAGTTTAGCACCCTTGTGAAGTTATTAAAAGGTGCTAGTTAAATAGCCAGATACATGTATATACATGCATAAAAACATACATAAAACATACATACACACATATCTGGTACAAGCATCACACATACTTACATAGAACATACACACATACATGCATACATCTTACATCATACATACAACATACTATACACCATACTCACCAATAGAAGCATCATATGTACATACACACATACATGCACAAACATATGTATACATACATATATGCATATATACATACATACATACATACACGCATACATACATACATACCTACATATATAAATGCAAACATACATATATGCATACATACATACACACCTACCTACATACATACCCTAGCCCCATAAGCTACGGTTTAACGCATTGAGCCATTGTACGTCTTTAAGATAGATCTATGGTTGTCACTTTCCACACAATGGAATGATCTATAACTTGACTGCATGCTACAGCGTTCCAAGAATATGAACAAGAAACTGATTTCTTCTGCAGCAGAGCCAAACGTCTACTCTCCAGACTACAACCACAATGCGTGCACAAATCACCGAAATGGAAAGACCAAGGACTGGTTTATTAAACGCGCTGATCATCCCATCGATCACTTGGCTTGATCGAAGGCTAGACGGCGATCGCAAACAGACACACGGAAAGGACTCTGCACACATTTAAAACTAAATGTCTGGTCATGGCAGACAACAGTGTAGCCAGAATGAACACATTCTGTTTGGTGATAAACCACAATTGTGACCCAGGTCATTAATACATTTTTGACAATCTCTTTAAAATCTGATCCCGACAGGTAGCCAAGGGTATGGATGTGCTATGGACTTCAATTCTTAGCCTCGATATGTGATGGCCAAATGGGGGCCAGGCCTCTCCTCTGAGTCTGAATGTCACATAGATAGTGTATCAGAATACTCAAGCTACAGCCGAGTTCAGTAGGAGGTGAAAATGGAGGAGTAATCTCAGAACATTTATCCAAACCCTGGCGGGGAACTCAACCTCTGGCCACCTGGCTTACAGACCCTCATGTTAAGCACTAGAGGGAGGGAGATAGATTAATGGTAACACTCTTGCTCGAAGAACATAAGATCTTGAAAGATGCTGTTCGATACCTGTATGCTCCCCATTCAGGTCGATTCAGCCTTCAACTTCCTAGGGGCAGCTGTAAAATGAGTGGGCGCTTAACAGGCTGCCAGGAAATGTGTTCTATATATGTTCTATAAGATCTTGATAATTGTACTGTCATATGTTTCAATGTTACTTACTGCGGTTTGTCAGTGAGCTTGTCAATAAACATGAATATTATTACAGAGTACTAGAGCATCGCTCACAGCCTAACTGATATGTGAAAGTCCAAAAAACGTGTCTAAGATGCTGATGGCCATGAAAGCGAGCCCTTCCTTGCTACCAGCACGTATATGCCTAAGAGGTTTCTGGCCACATCTGCGTCAAACAATATCAGACATAAAAAAGTGCAGCTGCAGATTTTGTTTGAAAACTGAAAAGCTGTTGAATGTTGGCAATTCTAAACTGACTAATTTTAAAATGACAACAACAAAGACTTGAACAATCACATTCTAAAGTGTCCAGCATTTTGAAGGCAATATCCTTCACAAAAAAGGACGTTTTCAAAACAGTTGGTGTGATTTTAAGGTAACCCTGCAAATCTATTTATTATTAATCCGTAAATCTAATAAGATTTCCAGTCACAACACACTCTTAAAACACCACAAAGACCCAGCCAGCAGCATAAACTCTGCCAAGGATTTAGCGAGGCAGAGTCAAACCGACCGCCATAATAAATCTCTCAAAATAGATGGACCTGGTCGACTTTTTCATTCAGAAGTGAAGGAAGCTGAGAGAAAATAGAATCCTTTTCAGTGGCTCATGGCAACCAAGCATTGTTGCATGATTCATTGAGGTCAACAATGACTGCCCTGTATCAAAACAGGTGATGAATCTATAGTAGTCATGCCATCAATTGCATCTTAGGCACCAAGAAAAGACAAATCTCTTGAGCTATGTCAATCTAGCCATCCACAAAGCAATCTATAATTAAACCACAAAGCAATCCAGAATTAAACCACAAAGCAATCCAGAATAAAACCGCAAAGTAATCGAGAATTAAACCACAAAGCAACCCAGAATAAAACCACAAAAGTAATCCAGAACAACACAATAATGTAAACCAGTATAAACACAATAATGTAAACCAGTATAAACACAATAATGTAAACCAGTATAAACACAATAATGTAAACCAGTATAAACACAATAATGTAAACCAGTATAAACACAATAATGTAAACCAGTATAAACACAATAATGTAAACCAGTATAAACACAATAATGTAAACCAGTATAAACACAATAATGTAAACCAGTATAAACACAATAATGTAAACCAGTATAACAACAGAGATCACTGCAGAATTACACAACATAGCAACTAACAATAACACTGCACATCCAACCAGAATAACAACACCCCACGAGACAGCCTGCAACACCGGCAACACTAACTATACTGCAATTCCAAAACCACTTTTCAATTCAGAAGCATTAGTCTGGAATTACCACAATGACAGTGCCACGCAGGTTCAGAGCTTTGACGAGAAAATCCAATGACAATCAACAAGATCTGATAATGCAATCCCGAATTATTGTCATTCACTGTCATTACCCGTCACCAAGTATATTTACATACCGTACGTACAACTGCATTATCATCATTGTCATCACCGTCACCACCATCATCAGTTTATTACAGTAAGCCATCACAAAGCCAGGAAATCAGCGTCAACAGATGAATCAGAGCTATGCTACGGGGAAATATCAGTAGCAGTGTACTCACCCATCAGTCCAGACAACAGGTACTGGTTGTCCAAGGGTGGAGTGATACTCAACTGCTGGATCTACCTTGTATTTGCGCTGTCTGCCTATGCACACCAAGCAGTTGCCAGCTTCAGGAAGACATCCGTTCATTTCATGTCAAGAGAAGAGCGTCTACAGCAAACAAGACTAAAAAATAAACCACAGTTAAATACATATTTATCCGTACAGCACACAAATGTTAAACGTGCAAGGAAACATGGGGATCCACCGGAATTTTTTTACGGGGGGGGCAAAATCTTTTTAGGGGCAAAATTTATTTTATGGGGGCAAAATGACGTTTTTGCATAGAAAAAAATTAAATGCAAATAACGATCAAGCATTTTACCTAAATAATTACATGTTTTTTTCACAATGGAAATCATGTTGGGACTGTTGTAATAATCATAATAATCAAAAAAAAATTTTTTATATTTTTTAAATCCAGGGAGCAAATGCCTACCTCTGGACGCCCATGCAAGGAAACATGCCTTATGAAAGGGTTAATAAGCAATGGTTTTAAACAACTTCTTCAAATCGTTGACTATGTTGTCACTTAAAATGACCATTAATCTTGTGCAGTGTGCACTATGACTACGGCTCTACAGAACTGTATTGTAATAGTAACTTCTATTGCAACGGTGTCTAATGCACAAAGCATCAACCAACAACACACTAAAACCAATCTGTAATCAGGTCAGTGTCCAGCTAGATCAGTCCACTAAGACAGTGAGGCAGCCTATGATGTACAAGTAATCTGAGAATGAAATAAGACACAGTTCTAACAGAACGGACAGACACAGGGAGATTGATAAATCTGGGTCCAGCAACTGAAAAAGCTCATTCGCCAGGAACCCTTCTAGTTCTGGGTATGACCAAAGAAAGGCAATCACATGACCCTGTCAAACAGTGAAGAGATTGAGGAAAATCACTGATTTCAAGTAATTGTTGTTGGTTGCCAGAGTTCAATGTTTCATAAACTATGAGCCCCAATTCGAAAAACAATATGGAAGTCATCAGATTGGTCGGATCATTCAGATCAGATCAGCTCATACGAGTATTGTATTGTATTGTATATTCGTTTATTCATTATTAAATACTTCTGTCAGAAAACAACAATTTACAAACTTGTGATTCGTGCGTTATAAGTACTATGTACTGTTATATCGAACAGAAGTATTGGGTCTCTCCCAAGATCTATAGTTTGGCAGGATGGATTAAGTGTTCAACCAGATTGGGACACACTTTTTACTTACAGGAGACCACCAAGTACATCTACACATGGGCGGCAATCCCGGCAGGTTCGAGGGGGACAAGACCCCCACCTTTAAGAGTAGGGGACACAGTAAGCAGTTCCCCCAAATTTTGAAGAAATACCAAAACAAGGTAAAAAAATGTAATTTCGCATGTGAGCGCAAAAAAATTTTCACCTCTTTTTTGACCAGATCATTCAAAAGTGTTGCTTGTCCCCCCCTCCCCAACCGTCAAACAAGATCGCCACCAGTGCATCTACACCTCATACATCATTGTGGTGGCACAATAGATGAATAAATGTAATTTCATAAGAAAAGTGTTATATACTTCTTAAGTTCTTATGTATCTTGTGGAAGCACTCTGTACATAGCTAGCAGTCAGGTAGAAAAGGGAATGTATGTCTTTGAATATTAGTGAGATATTATTAAGAAATAGTGGAATTAAGCTTTAAGTACATAAAAAGAGTCTTGTACCAGTATAAACTAAAGTAGCAATAAAATCATTTACAATACTGAAGACGATTGCCTTGTTCAAATCAACTTCACTATCATTAATACCACAACTGAACTCATCAAACTGCCCAACAGTGATTTTATGACTTTCTCATTGTTGAACTCTAATTTACATATTCATTACACAATTTGTAATTCTATATTAGTTCAATAACGCACATGTATCAATAGTAAAGTTCACATTTAAAAACTCAAATACATTGTTGCAAAAAATACAGAGAAGAATAGAAGCAATGAAGACGATTTCAATTTCCCCACTAAACCCACTTGCCATAAAATGAAGAAGTGAATCCTAATTGTTTTTGCATGAATGGCTTGTGGCTTTCAAATTCCGATCATTGACAAAAACTAATCGTATTGTATTGTACTGTATTGTATCTAGAAATTTATAAAGCGCCTCTTGCAGAATAACCAATATAAACCAATATAAGCAGACTTTTATAGCAACTTTACGTAATGTATAAAAAAAGTAATCATGTGCAGCTGAACGACAGATCAAAAGCTGTGATTTAGCAGAAACTGAAAACATGTTTTCCTCAGTGTCCAACAGAAAGACAGAAAAAAGCAGCTACACAAGAGAAAATTAGATGCAGTTTCTTGGACCATATAATAACAGAATCATAAAATACTAATGAGCTTAGAGCAATCGTTTCCAACTGGGCCAAGTCCACTTGCGATGTAATTAGTGTCAAACGTGGAAAACAGTGACAAGAGAAATGCAAGGAAACGCCATGCGGCATAACGCTTTCCATTCACAGGGTGATCAAAATGCTAACCTCTTCATTTCGTATAATTAAGTCAATGTGTGTGATTATTGCTGGTATTACTTTGAAGGAAAGTATATCATGAATGTACATCGACTGTGGCTACAGGCAATCACATATCGAGATCTTGTGGACTATTCTTCATTACAGAAACTTCATATCTTCAAGCCAGAGGACTGGCCATCCAGCCTCATATATACCAATGCTAAGAAAATGAAGCCATACTTTTAAACCATCATTGGGTTAGATTTGTGCAATAGATCTTCCACTTGTTCTTCCTACCAGAACACAGAAGCATAGTCAGGAATACAGGTTCAAATCTTGGCCAGGATAACTTAAACTTTGACCCAAATTATGCAATGACCCTCAGTATTGACTTGACCTCTGTAAAGTCTGACCATAGCTCTGAAACTGCCCCAACAACCTTCTCAAACCTATTCACCTAAGCGCCATTCACTCTTTGATAGCACTGATTCCACTTTACTGTCTTAAAGTGTAAAGTCTATAAAATAACCACAACACAACAATGCAAGAATGCAACAAAATCTCACAAGACAAATTTATGGCTTATGATTATCACATCCTTACCTTGCCTAAACAGTTCCAAAGTTAAAACCAAGAATCATTAGCATAGAATTATTCCATTGAGTCCTCAGACTCAATCCCACAGGAAAACCAGTTAACATTCCTTAGATACCTTTTCTAATCCCCTTGTACAGCACCAGTTTGAATCTCAAAACTTCACTAAGAATAGCTAGTGCCCCAATGCAGCATGTTATCACGGTTTACAACCATGAGAAGGGCAAAGGTCATTTAACGATCTGCAGATCAATCAATATTTGACAATTGACCTCAAGCGTATTAATCCAATAAATAATTAAACAAAGGCTTCAGCTAGTAAATTCACTCCTGTTGTCGAAATGGGTCAGGCGTCAACAAGTTGGACACTGCATGTTGTAACCATGAAATTGGTGTGCACCGATAGAGGCACACTGTTGAATTAACACCAAAGATAAACGAACCCTGGGTTGACCGGATCAACTTACACTAATTTGTTGTAACTCGTGTTAGAACACGCAATTGACCTGCGCCTATCACATGTTTCGACAAGGTACAGTTGCTCTACAAAATCTGTCATGGAAAATTCCCGGTAGTTTCATTTGATCCTATTCACTGACCATTCTTCAGACAAGCCCTCTGACTAGACGCCGCTCGTGAAGAAGAATCTCGAGTTAACACTTAAGATTAAGAAAGTTCCTTACCGTCAACTTTGTAGTTTGACGACACTTCGATCGCAAAACTCCTCAATTGGTTCACATAATAGGGGGCCTATCCGTCGTTGTTGAGTTGTCGACACATTTTCACTTCTGCTCATAGATGCCCCTAGAATAGATTCCCCAATACTTTAGTGCCAACCGGAAATCGCACGGTGCATCTGGTAGTCAACCATAGGCGTAATTTTGGGGTGGTACGAGGGGACTGGGCGTACTGTACCCCCCCACTTTTTAAACAATGCCAATCAATATTTTATTATTGTGCCTTCCCAGAGAACGCAATCTCCGCCAAAAGTATGAAAGTGCTTAGATACACAGGTAAATCGAGAGCCAAAATTACTGATGATACTGGCAGGGATCGAATATGTTCAAAATGGTTATCATGCGAAAAACGAAAGTGGAGAAGAAATTGCTACTCCCCCCTCCACTTTTTAGACCAAGGTATTGGTACCCCCACTTTTTAGGCTAAAGTTACGCCTCTGTAGTCAACTGGCGATTTCACATTTAAAAAATAGGCCTAATACTGTGGAGTCACAGATAAAAATTACAGAACGAAATCAAAATACGTGTAACATGTCAACTAACTTGAGTAGGCCTGTACAGAATGAAAATCACACTCCGTTTAAGTATGTCCTCCAATCATAAAAATTATCTTCGTCGACTACGCCAGTACGCCTGCTTCGTTACAAGACCATCTACTCGGCCTGCACGACAACCATGTGAATAATTGTCCACTCCCAACTCGACTACTGTAACACCCTTTTCTACAACATCGACTCCTTTCAAATAAAATGCCTACAGACAATCCACGACGCTCTCGTTCGCGCAGTTGCTAATACTCCCAAGCACCACCACACAGCCGTGAGATTCAGTGCGATGATCGGCGGTTTCAATGTCCACGGCGGTTGTGCTGAGGTCTTCTCTGGGTTGATCACAGTTTGTAGTGTTTCCATGTTGACTTCGGCAACTTTGACAGAATAGGCGGATCTGAGGTTGGCAAGTTGCAATCTATTTATTTTAACGACGCTTCCGTAATAAGGACGAATATGGGAGTTGCTAAGCGAGAATCTAAAAGAGTCATTTTCCGGTAAATGCATAAATTGACAATTCAGCTGTCCCCGGTCATTTCTAAGAAAACAATGCCTAGTCTGATCATGCTAAGTGATTAGATTAAAACGTTATTGATCAGTCAACAATTTAAAACCTTTGAAAGTAATTCAGAGCAATAAAATAATTTATTACAATTTATTTTGAATTTAAAATGTTCCACTCCGTTACCGTCCCTAGGCTATAGTACATATTGCTTTCGTCTACAATTTCAAAATGATTTGCATTAAACCAAAAAATGTGACTGTTTCTTTTATAATAAACATAATTGCATATTTCTAAATACAACTTAGAAACTTACAACTTCAGTATAATTTTTTAAAATATATTTTAACTTGTCCCCGGAAAATTATGTCCGCTCCGTTAACATGTGAAAATTATCTCGTATCTCACAACCCTTTCAGTTCTTTGGTCCCGCAACTTAACACATCTCTTCTGTGAAGATCTATGTAAGTAAGTATGTCTTAATACAGGATCTGAATGCTAAGACAAATTTCTTACAAATTTTCATTTATTACGTACCTCGTGTGTTTTTTCATAATACATCCACTCCGTTACTGCATTTTTGCAATGATTTTGAATAAATTTAATTTAAATAATATTTTTAATATAACATTTATAAGCTATATAATGAGTGTACCGACGATTAATGTGGACGCGTGAGAGATAATATGATATTTACCGTGCTGATACACAATTTGTCCACTCCGTTAACTGTCTACTCAGTTACCATAATTGTGACCCTTGAGGTACTAAAATTTATTCCACTGTCAGGATAAGTCGTTTACTTAAATTATCATTTCTAATACAACTTATATAACAATATATGACATTTTAAATAAATTTTTGCTTCGGCAGACTGTTTTTTTTTAAGTTCACTTTTCACATTCTGTGCTCAATTCTCGACAAATGGTAACGGAGCGGAACTTTTTGTGGTAATTTTTTATGTAATTTTGATGTTATGAGCAGATTTTTAAGACAACATCATAAATATTTTAATGTTTTTTTGTTCATTTGATCACTGGTGATGATTAGCTGAAGTGATTTTTATTTTGTTATTTGGCCCCAAAAAAATACAGTCAACTTTACGTTGATTAGATTCCCTATTTTTCTTTCGGTAACGGAGTGGAACACCTTAACAAAATTTAAAATGTGATGGAATTAAATAATCATTTGTATTGTAATTTCTTTTATATTTATTTTATACACATTAATACTAAGAACATATTGGCATGTCAAACTACGCAGTAGGAAGCCGTCTACTATATATAAATAGCTCATATGTGTTTTGGTAACGGAGTGGACAAACATTTTCGTAGGGCTATTTTATTTCTGCTAAAAACTTCATAATTTTACATATTAGTGCAAAACCAAATATATATTAGTGAAATAGAAATATTGAAGATTTGCTCCCAAAAAAATCAATGTAATTTGCCCAAACATTTTGTTCGCTTCTTCAATTAGTGAATGTGACATATTACCGGAAAATGACTCAAAACTTATAATGTTCTGAGACTGAGAGTGCTTCCATAGGCTACTATAAATCCTACTATCCAAAGGGCTCTGTACGACGCTGGCGTAAACTTGTCCAAAATATGGGGGGTTAATTATTCTACACTTGTTGCATTGGGTGGGACCCCGGCTGCCAGTGGCGTACGGAGTTGATATGCCGCCCGGGGCGAGGGTCCAAAATGCCGCCCTTGGCCACTTAATTTTCTTTATGCTATTTTCCGTAGGCGCAGGAATTTTTAGGGGGTGCAAAATTATTTTAGGAGGGGAAAAAATTTTGGGAGGGCAAAATGACGCTTTTGCATAGTAAAATTTGCATGGAAAAAAATTATAAATAAATTGTGATCAAGGACTTTACCTAAATAATTAAGTGTTTCTTCGCATTGAAAATCGTGTTGGGACTGTTGTAATAATCATAATAATCCAAAAAAATTATGTTTATAAAATATTTGCAAAATCCAGGATAGGCCTATTGCATGACGATTATATTAATAACCGTTATTCCGATATATCAAGAAAGAAACAAGTGGAAGAGAAGGATCCGAGTGGCTGACCCCTCTCCAAAGAGGGATTAATTCGAGCCTGAAGGAAAAGAAGAAGAAAAAAAGATTCCGATATACAGTAACGGTGTAAGCACGGCTTACGGTGCGCCGTAGAAGTTTAAGTTTAAATAACAATCAAATTAAACAACGCATTTTATTTACTGGATAATAATATAATATGCTCATATTATATAGTTAACATTGCGAAACAACACTGCAGTCTGCAGCATTATTGCAAAAACGCCAAAGGAAAAAATTAATAGCGAGTAGGCCCTAATCGAGAATCGAAAATAGACTGAATACTAGGCTATTACTAAACTCTGTTGAAAGGATAAGTGGTCATTTCAATTGACCAAAAAATTATGCAGTCAATTTCTGTCAAAACCCGGACCAATTTTCAAATTAATTTTAGACAGAGGAATAAACTAAGTGGTGAAAGGTCGCTATTGATAGTTTGTGATTAAGTTTATTCTAAGTCATTAATTCGTTAGATACATAGGCCTATAGGCGTAGGCCCTATGTATATATATACACATATATATATATATACATGTATATATTTATAATGATTACGAAGGGCGGCATAACAAGAATAACTTAGAATATGCTTTGAAGTAGACTATAGGCCTACTGTATGTTTGTTACCCTTTTTACAGTTTATTAGATAAATGCGATTCCGCTTTATTTTCTGCAGTTCAGTTTAGTGTTCAACATAGACCTCTGAGAGTGATGCCGCCCCTAACGATCAACGGAAGCCAAACTGATTTACCAAAGTGACGGTCTCTTTCTTTCCTTTTTTCTTTCTTTCATTAACTACTTTTTCAGTTTTTTACCCAAAATTAACTCTTTTATTTTTCTCAAACCCTATTTTGCCGCCCCTACAAAAGTGCCGCCCGGGGCGACTCGCCCCCTCTGCCCCCCATTCGGTACGCCACTGCCGGCTGCCTCCCCCCAGGCTACGCCTATGCTGTACGGTACACAAATGGGAATTTTGTTTCTAAGTAGGCCTATGGGCTCCATGCAGGCATGCTGGCAGAGAAAGGAAATGAAATGAACGCCTCCTCTACTTTACTTTACGGGATATGGGAGATTCTACTTGACTACTAAGCGCTCGTGAATAGGCTGGTGCCCTGCGCTTGGCCTTCGAGTGGCACTTTTAATTAGAAGTTTGGAGAATACGAAATTGCGATTGACTTCTGGCAATCGGACCTGAATATCCACTTCGATGCCTTTAGAGAATAAAGGCCTTTGTTACGTCACTTCAATTACGAAAAAGTGTATTGTTATTATAAGTTTACATTCAGTTAAAGGCCTTTTGTTACGTCACTTCAGCTATGAAAAAGTGAAAAGTCTACTGCTATTAGGTTTAAATTTAGACAATAGGCCTAAAGGTTATTATTACGTCATTCCAATTGTTAAACGTCTAGCAGCACGAACTCAACGGTCGAAACCTACGACACTTTGACATCGAGCTTCCGGCGCCGATCTAGTTGGGCAAGACAATCATCGACACACACACACACACGCACGCACGCACGGACGCACGCACGCACACACACACACCCATGATGCGGATGATTCTTCGCACCATTAAACAAACCAACGTTTGTTGTTTTAATTAAGACCTTGATTGTACTGTCATGTTTCAATGTACCTTAGGCCGACTGCGTAGGCCTCCTTGTCAGTTTGAATTGTTTATAACAGATTATTATTATTAGTGTATTATTACCATTGGTTCACGCAACAGAAACAACAGTTACTCTCAGTGGGCCTTCATACTGCATTACAGGTCACCGAAAACGTGTGAAATACAGAGAACAACTGTCTGGCCATTGCACACTGGAACCAAACACGGAGAATACGGACAGTCTGTCGGTCAATGCATGAACGGAAGCAACACGGACTAAGGTTCCCAAGGTGCATCGATGCGAGGTGCTTGATAGTGTAGTGGTTAGCGTGCTGGATGGTTAATCGAGAGGTCGGTGATTCAAAGCCTGCCAGGTCAGAAATGTAAAAAGTAAGTAAGTATGTCCTTTATTAGACCACCTGCAAACGCACTGTGGCTTACAAACACCCCCTAGCCAACTCGATCCGCTGTAACGAGTACAGTGACGTACTGTACCGTCAGTGTCGGTGGGACGATGACATGGCGAGGGAGAGGACTTGCCATCCCACCCTCAAAGGCTTAAACTAAGAAAATTAAGTCACCAACACTTAATACCCATGGCTGTCTCAGGGCTAGCTTAAGCCTTAAGGCACTGCACCAGCTCTTCTTCTTCTTCTGGTCGACTGTATGACATCAGACAAAATTAATGTCATAGTCATGTTGTTTGTTTCACTCATAACCAATCTATCACCTTTAGATCAATGAGTTTTTCATCGATTATTGAGCAAGCTGCTTAGCTTGTAGGCGAGTTAGTTTTTCAGTTGATCGCTAAGAGAGCAATTAGAAGTTGCTTGTCACCACAAGTCACCTATAGGCATTCTCAGGACAACCCTCCGATATTAAGCAGCGCGTGTAAATGAGGTGGTGCCCTGCACTTAGCTTTTAGAGTAACGCTTTAGAAGTTTGGCGTTTACGACTGTTGAACGAGTTGACATCTGAGTACTAAGGCTTTTCAGTTGACAGTGGAATGGAATTAATCAGTTCCCATTGACAGTATTATCAGTTACAGCCGGCCTAAAGATACGCTTGTTAACTGTTCCACTCAACATCGTGTACAAATACTGGCTTTAAATCAGACACAGTGAACTATCGAGCGACAAGAGAGCATTACAAGTTTGCCAATTATTGTCGTTATTGTTAGTATATTGTTAATATACATACAAGTTTGAACAGACAGAAAAGAAAAACATACTCTTCCTGGCAAAACGCTGTACTAGTAACTGATAACGAGCAATTTGTAAATTTAGGCCAGGTTAACAATGTTTAATTTAGCAACTTCCAAGAGAATTTAGTAATTTACAACCAAACAATAGTCCAAACTTCTAGTATCAACTGCAGAGAATTTACAACCAAACAATAGTTCAAACTTCCAGTATCAAATGCAAACAATAGTCCAATAGTTCCGGTATCAAACGCACAAAGTAGTCCAAACTTTCGGTATCAAACACAAACAGTCCAAACTCCCAGTATAAAACGCAAACAATAGTCCAAACTTACGGTATCAAACGCAAAAAAATAGTCCACACTTCTGGTATCAAACGGAAGCAATAGTCCAAACATCCGTTATCAAACGGAAACAAATTCCAAACAATAGTCCAAACTTACGGTATCAAACGCAAAAAAATAGTCCACACTTCTGGTATCAAACGGAAGCAATAGTCCAAACATCCGTTATCAAACGGAAACAAATTCCAAACAATAGTCCAAACTTCCAGTATCAAGCACAATCCTGTCCATAGTTGACAGAACTTGAACAAAGCACAGTAAACATTTAATTCTACATAGGCCTATAATATGACCACTTGCAAACTGCTGTAGCAGTCCATCAAAGCGATCAAGAATACAATGTGGATATCGTGAGAAATGCTAAGTGCTACAACGTCAGCTTCAGAAAGAGAGTCTCGTTTTCATGATACGTGACAATCATTTCATTTGTATATTTGTCAAAATGTATATACCTCACGTCCTCTACATAAAGATTCATCGTAAACGGTGTAGTCCAAACTTCTTCCAAAAAGTTCAGTTCAGAATCCAGAAAAACGATATAGTGGTGGCCATCGTGAGCTATCACTCGATCATCAGAGCCCAAAAGTAGTTGCTCGTATCCTCTGTAGAAAACGTACATCTGTTCCCAATGGAAATTACACACTTCTTTTCCATCTTGGGTTACTTCTCTGATAAGCATTACTTTGTCAAGTAGTTCACAATAAACTAAATTTCCATTAGATTTCATCAACACATTTGATTCAACATTACGTGGTAACATAATATTTCGAATAACCAACCCGTCGGGTGTGTGTACACTCAGAATGTTTTCTCGCTCATCATTGTGGTACAGAACCCACCTCTGTACCAGAAGGTTCCTGTCATCGAGAACAGATAAACTCGTAACCTTAGTTTTGGTCACTGTGCAGCAGTATAAGTATGACGGAGTATAAGCTGGCCAACAAAGAATTTCAAAGTCACCGTCCTCATTCATCATAAGACGCCATACACCAGGACCGGATTCCCAAACGTATAGAGAGTTTGACTGTGTGCATGTTTCCATTCCAGCTAGCTCATATCTGATAGAAAGAGGAATAGTCTTTCTAACGTGGGTGACATCTCGGCCTTCGAACAGTTTCAAAAAATTATCAAAAACTCTATCTGTAGGATTACGGTCTGTGCAGTCAAGGCCGTATATTGATGTTCCTAGCTTTCCAAATCCTGTGTAAGTTATAGTGCCTGGGCTTGCAACAATTAATTCAACCGATACTGCCGTTGGATCTGTAACAAAAGCAACACTTTAAAGATTATCATTGCAAAAGAGAATATTCTGCCAATTAATACTAAACAAAAGAAAAGTTAATGGAAGGATAGTGATCAATAAATCGTTAGACTGTTTTCTTGACTTCTATTTTACAATTTCACTCAGTCCAGAAGTATTACTATACTCAAATGCACATTACCCTAATTTTACTGTCCATATTGGTAACTTCCAATGTCAGCTTCTCAGTGGAAAACCATTAGAAGGCTTTGTACAGACATTTAAAGGCTCTATATAATTTGTATATAAAACACAACAATTGTAAATTCAAGTCTGCTGTAACAGACCCTTGGGTATCGTACACACAAAAGGGTCAATGGTTAGTTTAGTTCTGCTCTTTCATTTCATTCTACTGATTTGAATTTGAATTTAGATGCACAACATGAAGGATATAACTTTAAACGGATCAATACAATTACGCAACCTTTTTAACTGTCACTTTACAGAATCGCATTGCACCAATATTTATTTAACGTTTCTCAATTCAAAGACAGGAAATCGAAAGTTGTAACACATGATATAACAAGGCCTTTAGTATTATCATTTTGGGGTGGCAAGTTATTAAAAAGTGCAACCCCTAGAGAATTTATTTGATTGCTCCAAGGTAATGTGTGCTTAACATATGTATGCCCTAGATGTGCAAGTATGATTTCCTGTGAAGAATTTGCACAACATGGTACAGGAATATGACTGCAATTGACAAATTAACCTGTCACATATCTATTTGAGAAAACGTTTAACATTTGTAATGTGTAGGTAGACTCACAGAACGTTTCATACTGACAATCAAACTCCTAGAAAGATGTAGACTAGATTCAAGATATGGCGAGAGCAAGTTTTATGATACAGCGATAACACTTTTTGGGGTGCGCAAGTCTAGTGGTTAGCGTGCTGGAGTGTCAACCAAAAAGTTCGGGGTTCAAACCCTGCCACGGCAGAAATTTCTTTCGAGATTTCTGCTCCACCTGTGCCCCCTAGCCAACCCAGCTAAGAGCACACTGACCGTACACTAGGGAGTAACCGATTTGCATTTTTCTGCCAATTACCAATTCTGGATAGTTATAACATTTGTTTGCCGATTCCGGATCCGATTAATCGGAAATATTTGTTGAGCTTGTGACATTATGATGGTTATGTTAAATAATTTTCTTAAATTTTTAGACAGGTGTTGTGTAGTAGCCAACTGGGTGATCAAGAAAAGTATCAATTACTGAACGAAACAACTTTCCACAATCGTTGACAACAAATATATAATTAAAATATGTAAACAGATATATTAGAAATTTGTGGCATTTCTTTACGTGTATTGAAGTTGTTTTTGTTTAAGAATTTTAGAAAAGTTTCAGCAAATATGAAAATGATATCCAGATGCTTTGAACGGAGATTAATTTAATTAAATTCATGATTAATAAAGCCACTGGTTCCAAAAGAACGCGTGTTGTTGCCTCCTCTCTATACAACTTGTCGTTACAAACTAAGCAGTTTGCCTTTTGACTTTCGCATTTATTTCAAAATAATTCCAGATCTTACTTCTGGTTTGAGACATGATCAACTAAATTATTTTCTAAATTTATAATATCAATGTCACAATCGAACAGCAGAAGTTGTATGGTTGTCATCAGAAACGAAAACTTGGTCAGTAAACAAGTCTGTTCTAATTATTTAGCGCTTCACGCGATTGCCTTGTAGAAGTTGCGGTTGATGAGAAACTATATCAGGAAATGTATTTTTTTAAACGTTTTATTATTTTAGATTAACTTTAAGCTAATTTCAATAAAGTGCACTTTAAAATGAAGATTTTTATAAATTTGAATCGGTTATTGAATAAAGGCTGATTCCGATTAATCAGATTACTGTAGTATCCGGTGATATCCGATTTCCGGATCAAAAGTCGGTTACTTCCCAGCCAGGACTAAGAAAATCTCAAATCAAGTCACCAACACTTCAAACCCATGGCTGCCTCTTGGGATAGCTAAAACAGACTGCTCTCCTTCTACTTATTACACTGTACACATTTCGAATATTCAAGAATTTACAGACTGACACACTTTGAATACTGGATATCAATTACAGCATATTTGACCTTACTTTTGCTATACAGAGTGCGAGTCAATACTATCCTGAACCAGTTCGTTGATAGACAGTAGTCCCACTGCGACCAGACAGTTCTCAATGGCGTAATCACACGAGAAGCGTACTTGATCCACACAGATTTTGCCAGCTTCTTATCAATTACTATCTTAACCACTGCCTTCATCAAGATATAATCCAACACCTCAGTTGGCAAATCTTGCAGCTGCAAAAGCAAGAAGATATTTTTAGTGAGACAATTTATATTTGTATCTATCTGGCTATTTATATCGTTTATATCACAATGGTGCTAAGCATTGCTACCTAACAGATCCAAATCAACAAATCTAGATTTGTAGTGAACAGGAATGTTTAGCAGCTCCGCATCCGATCTGTTTCAATGGCTTTCAATGCTAAGCAATGGTTTTGCTTGATGACTAATTAAATGTTTCGCTGTTCTGAACCGATCGAAAGTTTTGGGTGCTTTTGTTGCAGAAGAAAGTTTGTGAACAATATAAAAAAATAAGACAATAGAATAGCACTGGAATAAGGTGGTAAAGCAAGCAGCAGACATGCGACCTGGACTTAGTAGAATGCAATGTCTTGGAGACAGTGGTGTTAGGAATCAGGTTACAAAACCATTAACTGATTAATTGACTATTTATTGAATAATTAAACTTGTCACTTATTCATTGAATGTAAGTGAAAATGGCAAAACAAAATGACATGCAGTGGAATGAAATAACAGAAGTATACAGGGTCAAAAGAAGCGGCAAAAATATTGTCAGTTCTCAAAGACTTGCTCTGGGATGCCGCAGTTGGAGTGCATATTATACGGCTGTAAACACATAGCGACAAAAAAACTGTGAAGAAAATTCTTATATTCTTATATCTTATAAAAATGAGTGGGACATTTTACCATAGTGGATGAAACTGCGGCAGTATTTGTTGTTCCATCTGTAATTGCAATCTTGGTTTCCTCTGTAACAGCAGTCGATGTATTAAAAATAACTGACGAATTGAAGCAATATAAACAATTTTGAATTGAAGTCATTGATATGTATAAATAGTACTGGATTGATAAAGCTTCAGTCATTGGCCTATGCCCGACGGCGAATCAGTCGTGGCTTCGTGGACTTCCGGTCAGGGATTATGACTTATTAATATAAAAGACTGAAAAGTCCTTATGTGACTGGTTATGGCGTCCATGGAGCATAACGCCTCTAGCGACAAAAATGTATAACGTCGTGTTATGGCGTTTATGGAGCGTGGTGCCCCTAGCGGCAAAGGCGTATAAGGTTATGTTTACACAACAAATGCATTTGGGTTTCTATCAACGAATAATTATTTTTAAAGCAATAAACAATTGCATGTGCAGAGCAAAACATCATGTTTAACATGCACTGAATTGTGCATTGCCGCGTATATAACCATTTTGTAATTAATGTTAAAGCTAAGTTTGTAGAACTTTTGTATTGCGGAAAACAATATTTGATTTTTTCAAATATTAGTATCTTCTTATTATTTCAATGTTTTATATTTTTTCTTTACTTGTTCACCAATGTGCAGTTCGCTTTTGGTTTTACAATAAAGAATATTAATAATAATGTTATTGTAGTCTCACCGGACACGGCACTGACTGGCCTTTACCGATCATGTGTGAACAAATATTTATCTCAGGGATGGCGAACCTATGGCACGTGTGCCCAAAGTGGACGTTATTTTAACACCATTCAAATACAGTCTTTGAAATAACGTCTTTAATTTATTTTTCTTACGTTTTGTTAGCTAAAATCTATATGAGAAAAATAATTATATACTGTGCAATATTCCGAAGGGCACGCGACGGTATTTAAAAAAATGATTTAGCAGTATTTTGGCATGCACCTTAAAAAAGGTTCGCCACCTCTGATTTATGCAAAATTAACTTCATTATTACGTGTTTTTATGGCCTTTCCTCTTGAGGTTGAAGTATCTTTTGGCAGAAGCCCAAGCAATCCAGCAACATGGAATACAAGTGCTTTATTAATAATAATTTACTGAACCAGATAGATGACGAGTCAACTGACCCATATGAGATAGTATTGTATGGATGGTTGCAATCCAAGCACTAACCAGTAACCATATCAAGCATTGCTCAACTGACCTGCACTTTGTCATCATCTTAAACAGTGTCTTTATATTCATGATTTTTTTTTATAGATAGTGAGGTGACTGATAACTGTTGATAATTTTTTTCTTTCTTTATTCAACTAAGAACATTAAATAAAATAAAAATAGACACATTAGTTATTAAAATATTTCTTTCTTTATTCATTCAACTAAGAACATTAAATTAAGTTAAATTGACACATTAGTTATTACAATATTTCAAATGCAATTGGAAATATACAGAAGAACAGCGTCAGTTTGCAACAACGCTACAGTTTTACAGTCCAAAAGCATATGCATTTTGTCGTAAAAACTTAAAACTACCTGCCGAAAGTACGATAAGAAAGTGGATGAGAAGAATCGATAGCAATCCAGGCACTTTAACAAAGCTGTCACCATTAGTTACCAACATTTTGTCATATATAGCCGGTTGGATTGTTCGCAGACTGTCAGCAACAATTTCATGTGGTGATTGCTTATCAGCACTGGTTGAAAAGGCAGGACCCAAAACAAACAGTCTGCTGGAAATAAAGAACAATGGAGGACTTGTGACACCCTCAACTAGTCTTGTGAAAGTTGTAGAACATGCTGAAAAGGTTTTGAGATCCAATGCTGATTTCCATCATGTGTCGAAGCAGGATCAATGGGGAAAAGCCTTGGAAGCAAAAGTGTTAGAAAACATTCCCGACAATTTGTTCAGTGATTTGAGTCAGCACTTCTGTGACACACTTTATGGTATTGAAAGTCATTACACTGATCTTGTTCGTAATATCTGTAGGGTTTTCCTTAAACTGCGCCGATTCCATGCGGTTAATTTAAAAAACCAAAGTCTACAGTGTTCTTCTGTTCATCACTCATTAACAAAAGCTATTTTGTTCAAGAATCAGTAATACTGCAAAGACAAAATGTTTCAAATGACTTTATGATTTCCAGTCTTTCAGCCATTTTAATTACCAATTATATATTCACTAACATTGCTGTAACTGATTTAGTTGTAAACTTGTTTAACTAGCTTGTTGTTTTTTGACTTCTTGTGAGCAATATTTAGTTAAACATTGGACATTGAGTACAAAAATTCACTGTTTCACATAAACTATAACTATTTAACAGAATACTTAGTGATAACAAAAGAGTAGCAGAAAATCTGAAGTTTTCATTAAACACTGTGCAATAAATCACAATTATTTCATGTAAATGGTAACTAACAGTATACTTGGTAGTAACACATAACTGCGCTTTGCAGCTAGTTCCTCTAAAATATGCAGAACCTTTGATTTGGCTCGACTTTCTCGATGTTCCGCATTGTACAGAGCCTGTTTCATTGTAACCAGTCTTTCTTCAAGAGGCTCACTTTTACGCTTCAACGTCCGAGGGCTGGCCAGTATGGCATACGAGTGCTCTTTACAGATAAAAGAAGGCTGAACTGGAAACTCGGTAGAACTTGAAGCAAAAGGAACTGAAGCCATCGCAGCTGTGCTGGTCTTTGATGAGTGCCCGAGCGCTTTCATAGCCTATGCAAAAGAAAACAAAAAAAATAATGTGTTCATGACCTCCACTGGTGGCACAAGTGAAACTTCTTAGCTATGATTGCAAGGATGCCAAGACCAAGACTTTTAAAAATGAACTCAAGTGCACTTGAGACCAAGACCTTGGTATCGAGGACCAACTGTACAGGAGAATGTTCATTTTCAAAACTGAAACTTATAAAGAATCAGCTTCACAGCACAACGGGACAGTAGCGTTTTAACTAGCTTTCACTCACGTGCGCAGTAAATGATAGCCTGAAAACCATTAATTTAAAGCCAATTATAAATCAATTCAAACGCCTATCCAAAGATATGTCTCGACTCCAGTCTGTACCTTCTAAAGCAGCATTATAACATATATAAGACTGATTGGCAAAATGTCAGAGTCAAGAGAAGAAGCTCAGAAGTACTATGTTAAAATTTTGAACAGGGGATAGATAAACATGATGTGAAAACATGAGAATACTGCTCCTGTTGCTCTGATTTATTATACAGGTTACTGTAAAATTTCTTATAAATACCCTAGTGTTTATTTATACAAATTGTTTTTAACCCTGGGTAAAATGCATTATTTGTATTTCTTCTTACCATGATCACTGCACCACTAACACACGAATGCAACTCTTTCTCAACTTTATCAGCAATTTTCGTGCAATGTAATTCGTGCAATGTAATTCGTGCAATTGTTGCTGGTACCGCATACTGACACCAAATACGACCCAGTATTTATAATATACTGGCACTTAAGAGGCTGGCTTTGTTTCCTGAGATTTTAATTCTTACAGATTTCATACCTCGCATTGTGGGAAACTGAACTTTGATGGAACTGCATCTTTCTTCAACACTGTTGCTCCATGATAGAACAGAAAATCATCCATCATGAAGTGCTCAGAGCACAACACAGCAGTTGTACTAGGATTCCAAATGTTGTGTTTGTTTGGGTCAATGCGATTCACTGCTTTCACCCAGGCTGATCGTCGCATCTCCTCAGCAGGAAACCTAAACAAACAAAATATGCCATAGTCATGTTTCGTTACTACAGCTATACTATTATTTCTGATAGTGTGCCATGAAATCCTGAAGTACAATATCTAGTGTTTACAGCAAACACTATCTCACCCTATAATACCACAAATATTTTGTGTGTTAAATTAGAGACTATATTCATGTTCAAATGCACGGTTGCTTGATCACAATTGTCGATACTTTATCATTATAATGGGGTACAGCAAAAATACAATAAAGTTTACATTCCGAGTCATTGCTTTTGCAACCGGGATAAAATGATGAGGTTTGTGCTGCTAGGTTTTCTCCAAAATCTGCACAACTGTTTGCTTATAATCTCTCTATACTATCACAATTTTTGTTAAAGAATGCTAATATCACTAGAATGCAGCCAACAAGAGAACTTTGACTATACACAATAACCTTTATTCTAACTGTAGAATTGCTTACCAAGAAAAATCTTCGCACTACTGAATAGTTAATTTAGCATGACATAGTCTTTTGTGGCGAGTTTGTTATGCAGCCCCAAACTTATAAAACTCACTAGGCAAGGGTAATGATCTACAGGTAGACATTTTTGGGTAAAGGGTTTAAAGTAACCGCGGTGCCATATATGCAATCATTTGTGTTATTACAGCCATATATGCAATCATTTGTGTTATTACAGAACTAAGATTTACACAAACTAGTGTGTTTTAGCTGCGTACCTGTGAAAAGTTTCCTCCCACAACTGTACGATCCAACTTTATTTGTGCAGCCGATAGCACAACACGAGCTAACCATTTTGATACGTATAATAAGCAGCGAAATTATATAATGCTTTACATTTTACGATATATCAAAATTTTAGTTAGAATGGATTTCGTAATTAAGTCCTTTGAATAGTTAGACTACAAGTTAAAGAACGGACTTCAACAAGCCTCCTGTCGTCTTGTCTGCACCACCATATCGATCGCTGATGTGTAGCTATTAATAGAGATCGTTGATGTCTATGGTCAGGGAGGATATGTATTAATAGTAACTCTTAATACATATCAATGGACTGAGCGATAACCGAACTTTTAGAGCCCATTAGCTATCCAGTAACTATTAATACATATCAATGATTGAAGTATAACTGATTCTTGTTTCCGTGTCTTCAAGAAGGAAATATAATTTATGAGACTGAAAACTCCATATTTAACACTGCGAGCCTAGGTTGAAGGCTGCCCTCTGGCGGACAGGAAAAGATCTCATCGTGCTTACTATACAGTTAATTACATCCATGAACAAAAATCGACGAATAGTAGTAATATTTCAAGTATAAAACTGCCTGTGGCGATTTAGGGCATATTTAATTTCAGGCATAAAAATTGAATGGGACGCGGTTGTGTAGTGGTGTAGGTCGGTGCCTTGTAACCGCAGGGTCGCAGGTTCGAATCCACCGCAAGCCACTGCGTAGCGACCCAAGTGCTTCTGAATCGTTGCTTCGATATTATCGACTGTCTACGAAATACGGCACTCTAATCTTCAGTATTTAATTAAAATTTAATTGGGGCAACATCCGAGACTGGGTCAACTGCATGGATGTCTATAGTAGCCTACCATCTTCTCTGTCCTTGAAGTTCCGGCTACGTGAGCAAGGCTTCCACGGAATAGCAGACGACTGAAAGCACAACCGTCGACATTTTTCACTTAACAACAATCAATCAATCAATCAATCAATCAATCAATCAATCAATCAATCAATCAATCAATCAATCAATCAATCAATCAATCAATCAATCAATCAATCAATCAATCAATCAATCAATCAATCAATCAATCAATCAATCAATCAATCAATCAATCAATCAATCAATCAATCAATCAATCAATCAATCAATCAATCAATCAATCAATCAATCAATCAATCAATCAATCAATCAATCAATCAATCAATCAATCAATCAATCAATCAATCAATCAATCAATCAATCAATATTCGTTCATTGCATTAATTCCCGTTGACACAAACGCAACGGGATTAACTAAATCATAATTATAATCTAGGCCATGTATTCGAAATCGGCGAGTCCTGTTCCGCTTGGCCGACCAATTTTCCGGTCCACTAACCATTTCGCTTTAGGCCTACTGAAGTGTTCCCTACACCCGATAGCTCTGTTAAAAGTCGATCCTCTCTGTTCGATCAGTTCGATATGTTGTTCTGTGCAGTGTGATTCTCCTTACAGATTTTATTTTAGTTATAGTTACAGTTATAGTTAGTGATTTTTCATTTTAGTTATAGTTACAGTTATAGTTAGTATTATTTTTTAGTTATAGTTACAGTTATAGTTAATGATTTTTCATTTTAGTTATAGTTACAGTTATAGTTAGTGTTATTTTTTAGTTTTAGTTACTGGACTTTTATTTTAGTTAATTTTAGTTAGTACATGTACATATAATTACAACTGGCTCCAATGGCGCTCCACCTGGTCCCTATCACCCTATGGGATCATCGTTTAATTATTATGTCAACAAATTTTAGGCATTTTTTTTTATCTTCTCCCCTTGTCAACAACTGTCAAACATTCAAGGACACCCTAACAAAATTATGTCAAAGAAAATGACACAAGCATCAGAAGGATTACCCCACCTCAGAAAATTTTTATGACTCTAACAAATGCAAAACACCTAAATTGCCGAGAAAAATATTGTTATTCAGATTTGAATTGATACTTAATGGCTACAGTAGGCCCTATATGTGGAATCACTGTCTGTCACATAGGTCTATAGGCTAGTTAATGGATTTTTCCATTCAAAAATACCATCTCGTTTTCTTAATGTGTAGGCTATACAATTTGATTTTTATTATGAACATTTCTAATTTGAACATCAGCATAATAACTTGTTTATTTAAAATCAAACCAAGTTTCTCACTCTTTAATATTAACAACTGAAAGAAAAAATCATCTTTCCATCAAAAAGAAACTTGAAAAGAACCCAGGATATTCGCAAAGAGAATATGCAGCACATTTTCGCATTTTATCTGGGAACAATAAACAAGATAATTTAAAACAAATAAAAGGTCTTTAGAGACATTTTGGCTACAAGATTAATATGACTACTAATTTTGCGAATTTGCGCTATTATAGTCAACTTGGGTTGCAATCACTATAGAAACGTTTACACAATAATTACATTTAATAAAATGAGCGCATCGATATCTATATTTACACTATAAATAGGCCTATCGACAGTCTTGCTGTCCTCGAGACCAAGGTCTTGGTCTCGAGTGCACTCGAGTTCGTTTTTAAAAGTCTTGGTCTTGGTCTTGGTCTTGAGGTTCAAGGTCTTGGTCTTGGTCTTGGTCTTGAGGTTCAAGGTCTTGGTCTTGGTCTTGGTCTTGAGGTTCAAAGTCTTGGTCTTGGTCTCGCAAGACCAAGACCAAGACCGGCTGTCAATATGGACAGTCATTTAACAGAACTCAAGAATTCTGTATCAAGCCTGCTTGCATCATACGACCAATATCTATGGATGGATACAAGTCATGTTGGTCAGGAAAACCCATTGGCAGCAGCGACAGTTATTCTGTATCAGACGGTATGATAAACCATGGGAAGATTTCAAAAGGACTCACTATCTGTACATTTACATCCAGTGCTTGAAAAGCTACTGTGTGTGTGTGTCAGCGACTTCAGCAACTGTAGAACGTATTTTTTCACATGGCGGAATTTTTATGAGGCCCACCAGGAACGTCTTGGTCAGAAAATTCTGAGCGAATTGGTTTTTATAAAATACAAAAGGCATTTGGTATAAGAGTTTGCATGAAGGACTTTTGAATAAAAATTCGGATTTCTCTGCAGTTTGCATTTAAAGTTAATTTGCTTGAATAAAATAAAAGACTCATGTTTTCATTAAAATAGCGAATATTCCGACTTGACAATTTTTAGAAGTCTTGACCTGATTTCGATTTTTTGGGTCTTGGTCTTGGTCTTGGTCTTGAGGTTCAAGGTCTTGGTCTTGGTCTTGGTCTCGAAGTTCAAAGTCTTGGTCTTGGTCTTGGTCTCGAGGTCCAAGGTCTTGGTCTTGGTCTTGGTCTTGAGGTTCAAGGTCTTGGTCTTGGTCTTGGTCTTGAGGTTTAAGGTCTTGACAACAAGACTGCCTATCGATGAATGAGCCACAACTAGGCCTACTGGGTTAATTCACAAATCCAAATTCCTGGCGAACATAAGCTGTTGTAGCGTATTTCCACGTTCTCGACTTCTCGTGTTTATCGATATTACACTTTTCACTTCATTAACGAAAATACCAATGAATTTTAGTTAGTGTTATTTTCGTTATAGTTACAGTTATAGTTGATGATATTTTTTGTTATAGTTAGGCCTATAGTTATCGTTAACGAAATCATTTTTTGTTCGTTAACGAACATTTTCGTTATCGTTAACGTTAACGAGAATCACATTGGTTCTGTGTACACGTCTACTCTTTCGCTCGAACTTATTATTCACAGTTTCCGGTCGATCCACCCGGAACTCTCTACCCAGGCGTAACTTCGGTCTAAAAAGTGGGGGTACAAAATATTTCTTCTCCACTTTCGCTGTTCGCATGGGGACCATTTCCGGGAAGGCACAGTAATAAAATATTGATTGGCATTGTTTAAAAAGTGGGGGTACGGACCGTACGGTACCCAAAGTCCAAAAAGTAGGGGTACGGGTACCCCTCGTACCCCCCATAAATTACGCCTATGTCTCTACCTCATCACATTCGCAACTCTCCTACTTTGCTGTAAAGTGAAAACTTACCGAAGCTTTTTAATTGCTCTCAGTTTCCATTTTATTGCTTGCTTCTTTTATCACGAAACATGTCCAAACAAGCTGATGACCCTTTTGCACGCATGTCCTTAATGCAACGTGATATGTTCTCAGTGGTTGGGCGGACTTGGGCCATCCATATGTCGACTGGACCGAAAGGCTTTAAGCTATAATCTGAGCCCTCAACATGCACCTGTCAATGCCAGCCCTGCTTGCCAACATGCTCACAGGAGACCCATATGGGACACATATGGGACCCGCATTGGGTCCCATCTAATGCTTAATGGATATGCTGCAGCGTGAAAACTGTTCACTTTCGCTTCTCAGTAGATATCTCGAGCTGTATAGTATTATATATCATCAATCTTTTAATCAACATTTTCCTAACTCAGTGTCGTTTGACTCGTTTCCTCGATTCCCTTAACTCAAATGCGGGCCATTAGGCCTACCGGACTGTAACGAATAGAAGGTCAGAGGAGTGTTGTCAATCTGCCTCAGTGGGCTCGGAAGTGCCTCGGAAGCAAACGCACTTTACCAAAAAGAAAACAGGCCAGGAATCCAAGAGAGAAATCTGGATGAAAATACTCTGCTGTTTGACACTATAGCATGCGTCGACAGAGCTGGTTGATACATCAAAATGTCTCATCGGGTCCACGCGAATACCAAAGTTCATGGTCTTGGTATCAGGGACTTTCGGACCCTTGGAATCCTTGGGGTAAGCCACTGGCTGCTCTGACTTATGATAGGCCTATTGCTCGATGTCACTTCAGAATTAAAAACGCTTGCCGGAATTGCATAAATTTATCGACTGCATGATCCGTTGATCTATGTAACTGCATGCTTCAAACAGATTGTTTCATTTGTTGGTGTTTTCAGATTTGAGCTTTGCTGCCCGCGTGCGTCTCTTCATATGTTCTGGATTTCTGTGTTTATATGCGTGTTTAGATTATAAACATATATCGGCTTATATCCTTCTTTCTTCACCGTCAGTCACCTTCTTCCCAAGTTTAGATATACAAGTTAGATTATCTATGTCTGACTCATTCTCTATATTTTGCAATCGCTTTATCTAACCCAGAGGGGCAGCCATGGGCATGAATGTTGAGCACCTTCGTTTCTGACCCTTGGGGTATGTATTGTGGGTGGTTAAGTAAACCTACTTCGCTGGATGAACTTTCCACTCAGGGTGTATCATCTTCATGTGAGCTTATTTCGCAGCTTAATTCGCTAGAGAGCGCTAGTTTAACAGGACTCGAACAAAGTTACTGTCGTGACGGTGGTGTTGATGGTGTTGAGTCCTCGACTTCTGAGTTACTTTAGCCATCATGTACTATCGATCTCCACGTGATCAACGATTTTAGGCCTATAGTCTAGCTCGAATATCTGTATTTTTGTATGAATTGTTTGGCAATAAATAATACTATAATACAGTGGTTCTCAACCTGTGGGCCGCGGACCACTGGTGGTCCGCGGCCATCTGCCTGGTGGTCCGCGAGCAAGGTCTACAATTTAGATTTTTTACAATTAAAAGCATGCAAACACAAATTTTGTCAATTTTTAAAATTTATGTCTAATTTCAATCACTAGAATCGGCTAGATGGCAGCATGAAACTAATAATCTGAGGATTTATGGCAAAAATTATTTTCTATTAATTTGCTTTTGGCACAATTTTTAGTGGTGGTGGTCCGCGACCGAGACACAAAATTTAGAAGTGGTCCTCGAGTCTAAAAAGGTTGAGAACCGCTGCTATAATAGACCTACATTCATCTAGCTTTTAACTAATTTTCTGTTTACCTTAAGTCGCACTTGCTTAGATCAGTTAAATAGTTAGATTGCCGAGTTAGCACTACTTTGCGAGGTGTTTGTAAGGGCTATATAAATGTCTTCTTAAAATACATTGCATTTACAAAATACGCATACACACCGAATTTCTGAAGCCGTTTAGTGTTTAGTTGGTTGAGTGTTATTTTCTGTCTTTCTGGCAGCTGCACCGAGTGTTTCACCGACCGAGCCTGAACTTCCTTCCTGCGATGAATTCGACAGCGGATGTAGGATAATCGTCAGCACTGTGCTGGCAAGGTATGGTTGTTGATTAGGCTGGTTGTCTACTTCTCATTTGTCTTGTTATTATTGTTGTTACTGTTGTTACCGTTGGTGTTTTTGTTGCCATTGTTGTTGTTGTTATTATTATTATTGTTGTTGTTATTTTCTTCTTCTTCTTCTTCTTCTTCTTCTTCTTCTTCTTCTTCTTCTTCTCCTCCTCCTTCTTCTTCTTCTTCTTTTCTTCTTCTTCTTCTTCTTCTTCTCCTCCTCCTCCTCCTCCTCATCCTCCTCCTCTTCTTCTTCTTCTTCACATTCTTTTTGCATTCTTCTTCTTCTTCGCATATTTTGCATTTTTCTTCGCATTCCTCAGATCCTTCATTTTTATTGAGGGTCTTGACCATTAATCTCCGTTCTTAAACTGTGACTTCGTTGTCAAAAATCCAAATCCAACCAAGACTTCAGAGAGATACCAAAATGGCGATTGAAAGCTGTTGTAGCTTTCTTGTTATGATATGACGTCAGTGGGCAGAGCCAGGCACGATCGTTTCTTCTTCGGTGCCAGGTCAGAATCCGGGGAGGTCAAACCGAGGAGACAGCAGAGTGCTACGGTGGTAATCGGTGATGATGGTGGTTGTGTGGTGGCGCAGATTTGGAATCAGGATAGGATAGCTTGAAGAGTTTGGTTTTCAGTCGTCAGTGGAAAGTAGCGGAGGAGAGCGCAAGCGAAGAGGTGAAATTAACAGGCGTGATAAGAGGATGAGCAAACTGGGGGAGAAGATCATTCCAAAGAGCCGGTGCAGCATAGACTAAGAAACGATTGCAGAATTTCAGAGAGGAGGAGACTGGAGGCCGAGATAAAGGAAGATATGATGATGAGCGAGAATTTAGACCCGGACGGTTGGATGGTGAATAGCTGGCGAATGTAAGAAGGTTGAGAGGTTTGAAGGGCGTTGTGTTCGTAAGGGATACAATTTGTAATGGATGCGCTGAGGGACTTTTAGCCAATGAAGTGATCAATACGAGAACAGGGGTTATGGGGTGGTGTTTGAGAGTTTTGTGACTGCGCGGGCGAGGGCATTCTGGACTGTTTGCAGGCGTTTTATTTGAGAAGAGTCGATGTTATTGAAAAGGGAATTACGGTAATCGAGTTTGGAATGGACAATTGAGGTGGCTATTCTGCAGGCGGTCTTGTAATCAAGTAGGCTATTGGGCGCAGTCGACTAAGGTCGCGAATATGCATATAGCAGGTGCGAGATAGCTGGGTGACGGGACGGGAAAGGTGAGGTCTTTATCGCAGATGATTCCAAGATTGCGGACAGGAGAAGAGTAAGGTGCGGGGGAAGTGAGATCTGTTGGCGATAGGTCGGAAGGATAGGTTACTTTGTTTAGTTGCTCACGGAGACCAATGACGAGAAGTTCTGTTTTTGGAGGGTTTAAGCATAATAGGTTGGCGATCATCTAGGCTGATATTTGGGTGATGATGTTTCGTAGATGATTCAGTGCATCTGGAAGGGAGCGAGGAGAGAAAGCTATGAATAGTTGGGTATCGGCAGCATAGAGGTGATGAGCGACAGAGGATGATGAAATGAGCCTACTGAGTGGGGAGGTGTAAAGGATGAACAGCAGAGGACCGAGAACAGAACCTTGAGGAATACCGCAGGTGAGGGTGTGCGCGTTAGAGAAGTGACCAGCCGCATTGACGGTCAGGGCGTCTATCCCCCCGCCCTAAGTCATTGGAGCAACGTCCCTTTTCCCCCTTTTCTTCCCCCATTCCCGTTCCTTCCCCCTCTTAAATGGTGGCACACACACTGACAGATCTTGACCCCCCCCTATTTCTTGGATGGAGCATTTGCTCTAAGGTTTCTATGGTGTAGACGCCCCTGTTGACGGTGAAAGAACGTGAGGAAATATAGGCCTACGACTTGATCCACGATAGGGCGGTTCCAGAAATTCCAAATGCAGAGGAAGGCGTTTAATAAGGATCGCGTGGTCTATTGTGTCAAAGGCGGTGGAGATGTCTAAAAGACACAAACAAGAGACTTGTTGACGACCTATTGCCATGACAAGTTTGCTGTATATATCGAGGCGAGAACTGTTTCAGTGGAGTGATGTTTGGTGTAGGCAGATTAATTTGGGTGTAAGAGATTTTTTTTAGGTAAGATAACTATTGAGACGAGAGAGGACAACCCGTTTAGAGAGTTTAGATAAGAAAGACAGATTTGATATTGGAGAGAAGTTCCTTGTCTAGGGATGGTTTTTTAAGAAGTGGTTTAACAATAAACTGAGTTTTTGAAAAGCATAGAAAAGACAGAGACAGGTTGATGATCTGTTATAGTAGGAACAAGAAGAGTTGCACAGCCTTGAGTAAGGATGTTGGGATTGGGTCGAGATCGCACTGCTTGTTTTGCGAGGTTTGAATGGCGTTAGTGATTTCTGCTTGAGTAGCACGCTCAAACAGGCTAAAATATGCAGTAGGTGGCAAGATTGTGTCATTGTCGTTGCCTGAGTCGGTGTGTGTAGAGGCTGATTTTGATAAGAAAGTCTGTAATGAGAGACGGAGTGAGGAAACTTTGTCAGTGAAGAATAATGCAAAGGAGTCGGCAATAGATGCATGAGCGATGGATTTGGGAGGGGGTGAGAGGAGCCACGGTGAAGAAGATTGTTTATGGTTTTCCAGAGATTTCTAGGATTGGATGAATTTTAGTGAACAAGAGATAACAGGTAACGTTTTTTGGCTGGCAGAAGTTGGCTGTGGTATCCATTGGTCAAGGTTTTAAGTTTATTAAGAACACCAGTTTAGTGAATATAGGATAGTGATCAGAAGGTGAGTTGAGTTCGCAGCTGAGGATTGGTGACAGGCTAAATGAGACAGAAGTAATGACTAAGTCGAGAGTGTGGCCATAATTGTGGGTGGGGAAAGAAACATTTTGGGTGAGATTGAAAGCATTTAGAGAGGAAAGAAACTGGGATGCAAATGGATGTATACAGGGTGAGAATTATTGGGGGTTGTGGAACTTGTGGGTTCAACCCTATAGTCTTTCTATGGACCCTGCTTTGCTCATATCTCCACTTACATGCTTGATGTCCTGCACTGGCTCCCTATTGCCGCGCAGATCCGTTGTAAGATTCTTCTCCGTGTCTACAAATCTCAGCAGACCACTTCCCCGAAATAATCTCTCGAATTACCTGCGAAAGCCGCTATCTGCATCTTCTTCTCGCTCGTTGCGCTCTGCGAATCGGCTTGATCTTTTTGTTCCCTGCAGGACTAAAACTGCATTGACCCAGCACCGGGCGTTTGCTGTAGTGGGTCCCTCGATCTGGATTGACCTTCCTAACTCAGGGCCAAACTAATGACTGGCGTTTGCTGTAGTGGTTCCTTCGATCTGGAATGACCGTCCGAACTCAGGGCCAAACTAATGACTTGCTTTTCCTCATCGGTCTCTCGTTCCCTTTATTGGTATTTCTGTTTCCCCGGGGCTTCTCAGCTGAGAGCGCCTCTGAATAGTCATTCTGCTAGAGGCGCTTTATAAATTTATAGATACAATACAATACAAATTAATTATCATATCTAGCCTACATTAAATCTGTTGCATATAGCATGTAATGTAATGTAACAGAACACTTGTATAGTGCATCTTAAGAGGCGCTGTGTATACACAGCTATCGGTCAGATGGAAAAAGGCTACGTCTTTAATAATAACACGGACAATTTCTAGAGCGCCGTAACGCGACCATGCCGCTACAAGGGCGCTGGAACTATGTAATGTAATGTAATGTAACTGGGCATTTATATAGCGCCGCTCTAAGGGCAAACCAAATCAGAGGTGCTCTCTACGCTAGCCTATATGATGCTAAATGTAACTAAGAACGAAAATATTACTTAAGTTAGCCAGACAATGCACAGCAAGCTGTGAGAGTTACCACACGCATTGAACCAACAAACGGATTTGCGTCGATAGCCGACAGATGGGATGGATGTTCAGAGTTTCTGAGACAACAGATGACAGCGCTCGCGCAGACGATGACGCTGCTGCCGAGCAGTCCCTCATTGGTAGCAGATGACGAACGTCCTGCTATTAGTCGAGGCGCCAGGTGTACGTAGAAGAGGCATTCGTCGCGTGTCGGTGGGTAGATTGAAGCGTCATCAGTGACAAACGGTCGATGTCACTCCAATGACCCGCGTCGTCCTTCTGCCGAGACAAAATGGTTATAGCTAAGTCGGCCAAATGAAACGACCTTTCGTGAAACTAATGAATCAGCGATCGAGTTATGACTAATTTTCTTTTTGAACTCTGTCCCACAGATGAATGTAGGCCTATTGCTGTTATTCGTTGCATTTGAGCGCCCAGTCGTAGTAGCAATATCAGCTAACTAGAGTATTTGCCGTCATTATGACGGTGTTTATCTGTGTGTCAATCAATCTGTTTGTCTGGCTGTCTGACCGTCCTTCTGTCTGGTTGTTCGTCTGTACAGGTGTATCCATACCCTGCACCTCCATTCTAGCTAACCAGAGTATATGAGAGGGAGGAAGGGAGGGTGGGAGAGCAGCCGACGTCCGGCCGTCTGTCCGGCTTTGCGTATACATGTACAGGTGCATCCATACTCTGCACCCCCATTCCTAGGTCTCTCTCCAGAGTCGGCTTTAGGTATAGGCCATTTAGGCGGATGCCTACTGCGGTATTTCTCAAGAGGCGGCAAATTCCGGCAAAATAAAAATAATATTATTAGGTAATATGAAATTAAATGGAAATAGGCCTATATGTGTTGAGTAGAGGGCGGCATTTTTGTCCTTGCTGCATGCCTATAACGGCCTATAGCACAAAACTGTCAAAGGCTGTCAAAGACTGTCTATCTCCTAGCTAATCACTGTATATGACAGGTTAAATTGCAGACAATCCACAGCGGAGACTAACTTGGCCTGCTTCGGCCTACAGCCGAAAGTAGGTAGGTCTGCGAACAGCTTCTGAGCACGTTTGCCTGTGACCATGTGCCTCGGCGTATGCAGGATCAGTTACATTGCATACATTCGACAACGCAGCCGAAGGCAGAGGCGTAACTTTGGTCTAAAAAGTGGGGGTACCAATTTCTTAGATATACGAAAGAAAGGCGGAGAAAGGAAGGTACAATAACAAAATATTGATTGGCATTGTTCAAAAAGTGGGGGTGCGGGTACCCCTCGTACCCACCACAAATTACGCCTATGGCCGAAGGCCCATGGAGGCCTTCGTGCATGGAGGCCTGCATGCGTGGGACTTCGGCCCATGCATGCAGCGTAGGCAGAATTAGTTGCATTGCAGTTCACCAGATGAAAGGAGGGAGGAAGTAAGGCAGAGCAGCGTGATCCTGCCTTCGCCCAAGGCAGCATAAGTTACATTCAATACAGCACGTGCCTTTTGCAAGCGTATCGCCCCCTGCAGATTCCAGACATTCTTACACCGTTTGTGAGCGACACAAGGATCTGCAGAACTATAGGGCCTAGGCTATAGGCTAGATATAGATATCAGATAATAATAATAATAATATTATTATCATCATCATCATCATCATCATCATCATCATCATCATCATCATCATCATCATCATCATCATCATCATCATCATCATCATCATCATCATCATCATCATCATCATCATCATCATCATCATCATCATCATCATCATCATCATCATCAATATTACAATCATTATTAAACATTCATTATTGTTATAATTATTATTATTAGTATAGTTAACATTATGATGATATTATCCGTCACGATTACAGAAATTAGGGAAGCGTTGTATATATATATATATATATATATATATATATATATATATATATATATATATATATATATATATATATATATACATGAACGAGAACTCGTACAAAATAATCGTAATTCCCGTCTAATATAATCAGATGACGTCACTGGTTGAAGGCGACCAGAATAGCTTAAAAAATCGACGCTGCAACGTGCAACATCAAAATGTACATGTATGTCGTTTAATTTTACATTATTCGCTGAGTAGTAATCGAATTTTTACCTTACAAATTGCCTTAATATTCTCTGTCTCTCTCTGTCTCTCTGTCTCTCTCTGTCTCTCTCTCTCTCTGCCTGTCTGTCTGTCTGTCTCTCTCTCTCTGTTTAATCGTTGAGTTACATTTTAGCCATGTAACCAGGTTCGCAGATGTTGACTCCACTGTGGCTTACATAAATGTCACCATAGTCCAGGGATCTCTGCAGATCTGGATTAACTATGGTTCAACCGTTCCAGTGGATCCCGGGACCCAGGCCTACCAAACATGTCGTTAATTATAAGGGACCTACCATTGGCATTAGTATGCTGCCTTAAAATTTTTAACTATTATTTCAGGGACAAGAAAATTTAACACTTGTGAACATTGAGTGTGAAATTGTGCAACAGCTCGATTTTCAGGATATTACTGAAAGTTTATTTTTTAAATGAAAGCACGTTGTAAACAGTTTAAATTCATAAATATCTGTGCTATAATTTAAATTTCGTCACCACTTATTGATTAAACACACGGGCGGCGATCCGGGGGATCGAGGAGATAAGACCATCACCTTTAAGAGTGGGGGACACACTATAGGATTGTCCGCCCAATTTTGAAGAAACACGAAAAGGTGAACAAATTTTTTTCGCACGTGAGCCTGAACAAATTTTTCACCTCTTTTTTGACCAGATCGATTCAAAAGTGTCCTTTGTCCCCCACCTGCCAAACAAGATCGCCGCCAGTGATTGAACTTTATATTATAGGGGCCTACTATAAAATTTTTGAACCAGGCCTACAAAATGTTGATCCGGCCCTGTATCTCTGTAGGTCCGCCGTCATATTTTGACAGTCTTGTTGTCAAGACCTTAAACCTCAAGACCAAGACCAAGACCTTGAACCTCAAGACCAAGACCAAGACTTTGAACCCCAAGACCAAGACCAAGACCAAGACCTTGAACCTCAAGACCAAGACCAAGACCAAGACCTTGAACCTCAAGACCAAGACCAAGACTTTGAAACTCAGGACCGAAACCGAGAAAAATACCCAAAAAATCACAACCATATCCAGACTTCTATTCCTTACTAATAAAATTGTCAACTCGGACTACTGGATATTTTAATTAAAACATGAATCTTTCATTATATTCAAACAAAACAACTCAAAGTGCAGACTCCAGAGAATTCCGATTTCGTAATTACAAAAGTCCTTCATGCGAAATGTTATTCCAAATGCCTGTAGCATTTTATAAAAACGAATTCGCTCAGAATTTGCTGACCATAAAAATTCCTCCATGTGAAAAATACGTTCTACAGGTGCTGAATTCACTGGCACACAGAGCAGCTTGTCAAGTACCGGATGTAAATGTACAAATTGTGAGTCTGTTTCAAAATTATTCCATGGTAAATAACCGGAAGTCAAAATGAATGTCCAAAACAACAGTTAAGCCTCACTCACACCGTGTAAATACTAAAGCAATTGTATTAGTAATTATTGGATAAATTTTTGGAATCCTTACGTTTTGTTAAATGACTGCTCATATTTTCAAAAGTCTTGGTCTTGGTCTTGGTCTTGCAAAACCAAGACCAAGACTTTGAGCCTCAAGACCAAGACCAAGACCTTGAACCTCAAGACCAAGACCTTTGGTCTCAAGACCAAGACCAAGACCAAGACTTTTAAAAACGAACTCGAGTGCACTCGAGACCAAGACCTTGGTCTCGAGGACAACAAGACTGTATTTTGATGGGGCATCGGACCTCCATCCTAGAAATAACTGAAATCGCATCGATAAATTATATGCGGATGATAGGCCTACCTATCTCTTGGTTGGTTCGATGCATGCACTTATGCACGGTTGATGGTGAGCTTGCGACAACATCGGAAAAACAACTTACGACTGAACGAGTCTAAGACGCGACAGATGATTGTCTTTATGACTGCTGTCCACCGCTCAGCCGCACAATCGTTCCTTTTAGGGGGCCCGATAGCGCATTGGATGACATCTGGCGTAGAGTGCGAGAGGTACAGAGATCGAGTCCCATAGGCGGACATGCTTTGTAGGCTGCAATTTGCGCCGTGTATTGCAGGCTGTCTGTTCTGTTAGTAGTTAAGGTTTATCGCATAACATGTACATGTACAGCGCAGTGCGTTTGCAGGCGCTTAATTAAAGAATAAATATTATTATTATTATTATTATTATTATTATTATTATTATTATTATTATTATTATTATTATTATTATTATTATTATTATTATTATTATTATTATTATTATTATTATTATTATTATTATTATTATCTCTAAAGCCGCCAGACCTTCGTATGACTTCGCACATTGAGTCTATAGGCCCCTACTTGCCGCAGTGTGATTCTCCTTACAGATTTTATTTTAGTTATAGTTACAGTTATAGTAAATGGTTTTTCATTTTAGTTATAGTTACAGTTATAGTTAGTATTATTTTTTAGTTATAGTTATAGTTATAGTTACTGGACTTTTATTTTAGTTAATTTTAGTTAGTACAAAGTTACAACTGGCCCCAATGACGCTACGCCTGGTCCCTATGGGGTCATCGATTAATTATGTCAACTAATTTTAGGCAGTTTTTGATCTCCTCCTCTTCGTCAACAACAGTTGTCAAACATAAAGGACTTCCTAACAAAATTATTTCAAATAAAATTACCCCACCCAGAAAATTTCTATGACTCTAACAGTTGCAAAAAAACTGAAATTGCCGAAAAACAATTTGTAATTCAGATTTGAATTTGATAATGGCAACAGTAGGCCTACATCTGTCACAGATATTTAATGGATTGTTTTTCATTCAAAAATACAATCTCGTTTTTTTTAAATGTGTAGGCCCTATTCAATTCGATTTTTATTATGAACATTTCTAATTTGAACATGATCATCGAACATGTTAACTTTTTTCTAATATTTCTTTTAACACAGAAAATAAAAATCCAAACTCTCACTGTTTAATATTAACAATCGAAAGAAAAATTATCTTTCCATCAAAAAGAAACTTGAAATACTATAGATTTTCGAAAAGAACCCAGGATATTCGCAAAGAGAATATGCAGCATATATTTTCTCATTTTATCTGGGAACAATAAACAGGATAATTTAAAACGATATTATTAAAATATCGATGTTGCACTTTTTATTTCATTAACGAAAATAGCGATGAATTTTCGTTAGTGTTATTTTCGTTATAGTTATAGTTATAGTTAATGATATTTTTTAGTTACAGTTATAGTTATCGTTAACGAAATCATTTTTTGTTCGTTAACGAAAATTTTTGTTATCGTTAACGTTAACGAGAATCACACTGACTTGCCGTGGGTTCTTCCTTTATGTATGCACTGAATGTGCTCCGATCATCATCATCATCATCATCATCATCATCATCATCATCATCATCATCATCATCATCATCATCATCATCATCATCATCATCATCATCATCATCATCATCATCATCATCATCATCATCATCATCATCATCATCATCATCATCATCATCATCATCATCATCATCATCATCATCATCATCTTCAACTTCTGTACTATTTTTCCTGCCATATTTGACCTTGAATTGACTATTTCATTTGATTGCAAAGATTTGAGGACATATATTATACGTTCCAGTTTTAGAAGAAGACCATTCATTGCTTTTTTAGAACTAAACGAGACAGACTCAAAAGAAAACAAAACAAAAAACTGCAAAAGGTCGGTGGACATACATTTAAAACCTTGACATTCTAAAAATCGCGAATTTGCGTTTTTGGCAGTGCACCGGTATTCACCGGGGAGCTTTTAGTTGTGTTACAGTCTTGTAACAGCTGTATCGGCGAGACCCCTGGAGAAGCAGGTGACACGAACGCTGCAGCAGTTGAACTCGAGCCGAGTGAAAGACAGAGACAGACAGACAGACAGACAGACAGACAGACAGACAGACAGACAGACACACACACACACACACACACACAAACATAAAGAGACAGAGACAGAGAGAGACAGAGAGAGAGCGAACGAGAAATTTTTATCGACTTCCGCTCTATGCGATACGCGCCGTGAGGTTCTACTAAGGCGCTATATAAATGGCCATATACATTAGCGTGGAGTGAAAATGGCAAAAAAAATCGTTTTTCAGCAAACGTTTTCCAATAGTGATGGAAAGTTGCCAGCATGTGAGTGTAAATAGTGCTCAAAATATTGTTGATTTTGCTTTGCATCTTCTGCCCTCTACCGGCGGTAAAATATTTACCATGTAAAATTCTTTGAATAACGTCAATGTGATGCATTATTTTTTTCTTCAACTGACTCTCTTCGAACGGTTACAGTTCATGAAATACGCGTTCATATCAGTTGCGGAAATCGCCTCTGGTGTGTTACAGGATTATATAATTGTAACCAGGGGCGTAACTTTTGGTCTAAAATGTGAGGGGGTACCAATTTCTTACATGCAGGAAGCAGGGCGTTGAATTCGATCTCTAGGAAGGCAAAATAATAAAATATTGATTGGCATTGCTCATAAAGTGGGGGTACGGTATCCCAGCCCAAAGAGTGGGATGGGGTACGGTTACCCTCGTTCCCCCGACAAATTATGCCTATGATTTTAATGCCTAATGAATGCAGCGACATTGCTGAAAGAAGAAAATGAGGAGAGAACGAAAGAAGTACCAAAGCTCTGTTCAAGCAGGATGCGCCAGCATACGACTGTGGGTGTTGAGGGGGTTTTCTGGAGAGTAATCCAAGAGGTCCGGAGGGGGAGCAGATCAAGAGAAGAGGCAGAGCAGCTGTGAAGGCGGGTGTTATTTAGGGCGAGGAGAATTGGAAGGCAGAGAATTCATTCATTCATTCATATGGAGAATTTATATAGCGCCTCTTCAAGGCTATCTACTCAGAAGCACTCCCGACCCAACCCCGGCTGAAGAGCACAGTCTTGAGATTTGAATAAAATGTGGCGGAATGGGTGCTTGGGACCAAGCGAAGCGCTACAGGGAGCCCATTCCAGATTGCAGGGCCAGCGATGGAAAAATCACGGCGCTGCCTAAGGGCGGTCCGTGAGCGGGGAACTAGAAGCTCAGCCTGCTTAGAAGAGCGCAGGGAACCACGGCTCTGGATGTTCAGGGTGGAGCGGCAATGCTCTCGCAAATACACAGAGGCCTCACCCACAAGGCAGCGCCACACTAGGGCAGAGACCCGATAGGCAATACGCTGCGGGATTGGAAGCCAATGCAAAACATCCCGCATGTACTCGGTGACATGGCCAAATCTCGGGATGCGACCAATAAGGCGTGCCGCTGCGCGCAACACCCGGTCCAAGCACCCAATCTGAGCCGCTGGGAGACCAAGGTAGAGAGTACTGCAATAGTCAAGGCGAGATACAACAAATGAGTGGACAAGCGTGGAAGCAGCAGTGGAGGTTAGAGAGCGAGAGACTACTCTAAGCTGGCGCAGCTGATAGTAGCAGTTACGGCAAAGCAGGTTTATGTGTTGCGTAAAGGTCAGCTCTTGGTCCAGTATGACACCAAGGTCTCGGACCGAAGATGAGAAAGTGAGCAATGGAAACTCCAGGGCCAGAGCCTCCAAGTCAATCTTGGCAAGCTGCTGGCGTGTGCCGAACCAGATTAGCTGGGTCTTAGGATTCAGACACAAACGGTTGGAAGACATCCAGTCCTCCAGGACCTTGATAGCGCGGCTCATGGTACGGACCGCAGTTATGGCTGCTGAGGCAGGACAGTGCAGATATGCCTGCAAGTCATCCGCGTACGACTGACTCAGGACTGCACTTGCCGCCAGGAGGGGACCAAGGTCAGCAGTATAAATTATGTATAAGAGTGGACCCAGGACGGAACCCTGGGGCAAGCCATACGGGGCAGGAACCCATGCAGACTTAGTGGCCCCATAGACTACAGAGAAGGAACGGTCTTGCAGGAAGGAGCTAAGCCAACCAAGAAAACCACCAGAAAGACCAAATGAGATAGAAAGCCGTCCAAGAAGAATGTCGTGATCGACAGTGTCGAACGCGGCACTGACATCTAACAAAGCTAGGAGGGTGACCTCTGACCTATCTATCGCCCCATAAATTTCTGAGAGAAGGCGTACCAATAGGGTTTCCGTGGAGTGACCCTTACGAAACCCCGACTGGAAGGTTGGGAGCAGATTGTTCCTATCAAGATAAGTGGTAAGCTGAAGAGCTACTATCTTCTCTATGATTTTAGATAGAAATGAGGATCAAATGAGTCAGGGTAGGACTCCGTAGGAGTAGGCCCTACTTGAAAAGGTGAGACTTCAGTTTGGGGTGGAAAGCCCGGAGATAGGTAGAGGAACATGAGGAGAAGGATGGAGGACGGATTGGAATGATGATGGAGGAACCAAGAATATGCGGAATTCAAGGGGGAGATCGTTCCAGAAGCGTGGTGCTCTGTTGGATATGGCTCGGTTGGAGAACTTGAGATAATATCATAAGGTCGTACGAAAAAAATGAAACAATAGGCCTAAAAGTGCGGGTACCACCGTACGATATTATATTCATATATACAACATATACAACACTGAATTTATTCAGATGCTTAGCCTATAGTTTAAACTGATTGTAGTTAAGCGTCAGATAATATATTTAAAAAGGTATAAATCATAAACTTTGTATAACTGATTATAATATTTCTCATAAGTTTTTTGCTGGCCCGGCCGGGCCCCTACAATGTCGCCAGGACCCAACGACTGAATTACTGGATATGGGATTTCATTAAGGTGTAAGAAACTATTCTGCAATTGACATATGACAGACAGAAATAGAGAGATCCTTTATAGCCTTATTACTACCAACATTCATACACTTACAAAACTAAATAAATAGCCAGATAACCAGCATGAGAATTGTAGAAAAAAAAACTGGTGGAGAGGGAGTAGACTTTGATGAGCTTGATCCATGTGGAGTTGAATATTTTATCCGTATTTTGCAAACTGAGGAAATTCAAAAATGCAACAGAAAGCTTGAATTCCTTAAATCGATGTCATCACCAAATTTATTAGTATACAATTCACATGGTCACAAATCTCACAATAAGCCAGAGCGGTACTTTATTAGTAACCCACAAAGTGAATTGCGAAAAGAAAAAGCTAAAATATATATATACAATATAATCACTCTAACACAAGCGAGGGGGTTGTAAACGAACCCTGGGGGGTGTGCATTGAAGACATAACTGGGGTTCTAAGAAAGACTAGGGGTTGAATCCCCAAACCCCGAATAATTCTCTCATCCTGCAGATAACTAAATATTTTAGGCTTAAATAAATATCTTGCTGTGTTAGTTAACTAACATACATGTACGTCGAATTAAACATGCATAAGACCTATGTAACATATGCAACAACATTGAGCCTATAATAAGTTAATAAATATGAAACATCCAAAATGGACATAACGTAATTATCGTAATATACATTAGTTTTATTATTTATAATATATACTGTCATGAGGCTATTTGGATCTGAACTTAAAGTAAATTTTTTAAATATAATTTTATTTAATTTTTTTAAGTTCCACAATGTAGGGGTTAGAGTGGAGTTCTCTAAAATCTCATTTGTTCCGAGCGAATCGCAATGACGATGGTTCTAGTTCAGAGGGGACCGACTCGGACTCCAGATCCCACAATTCCCATCCCGGCCAGCTAAAACGTCGTGCCCGAGCTCTATGAGAACTGATACAGGTTGTGATACATACTCGATTTATTGTTTTTGCTGGAACTGAAACTTAACAATGGCTGTCTGAGACGTTTGATGGAAGCCTTCTTCGAAGATGCGTTTGAAATCCAAGCCATGGTTCGTCGGTAATGGTATCGAACAGTGACTTGGTTTTGCTCTCGGTCTTGAGCCTTTGGCATTGGTCTTGAGACTTTGGTATTGTGTGCGTGGTGGCCGACATGTAGTGGTATACTAAATGCAGAGAGAGAAAGAGAGAAAGAGAGAGAGAGATGTGTGGAGAGAGAGAGAGATGTGGAGAGAGAGATGTGGAGAGAGCGATGTGGAGAGAGAGAGAGTGAGGAGAGCGAGACGAATGAGGCATACGGTGCAAAGACCAGCTGCCTCAAGTGCAGGTGAATAAGATGGAAGGGCGGTATCGAGGAATTTTCTAGCCTAAAAGCTTGCTATACAAGGTCATGTGTCAAGGGGCAGTCCAGCCTTGGAGTTCATACGCAGCGATGACTATAGGCCTGTACAACGGTACCCTGGATAATGGATGAGGGCTATGCTGGTCAGCTATATTATACACAGCGGGCTACCTACAGCTACATTACAGACGTATCAGTTTCTTTGAGAATATTTGGGGAAATGTCATTTGCTATGAAGCCTGCTATTTATGACTAAGCATTCCAAAGCTTAAGAAATTTCCAGCTTTTTGTTTTGGGGAGCTGAGCCACATTTTGGGAGGCTAAGCAGTAAGCACCTCTTAGCCCACCCATGGCGCCGCCACTGAGACGTATACTGTGGATTCGACTCCCGTTTGAAAGCTGTCAGCTGCTGTTTCAAGTGTCCTCCCACGAAGTCGCGGTTACTTTGACGGGTGCCAATCACTCGGTTTTCTCTAACTGTACAGGTACTGTAGCTACGCTATCATTCTTTGTACTTGCTAAGAAGCTCCCGCCTTTCTAAATGCTAGAAAGAATGTGTCAACCCAATCCTTCCGTTGACAATCCTTCTGATTAAATCCTTGTTCTCTTCGTACTTAACGCCTATTTAACGTTCACCTTTTGAACACTAATTCTACGTATAAGTATAACCTGAATTAATCAGCAACACAGTTTAATATCTTCTAGTTTAATAAGAAACAAACAGACAGAACTCAATTCGATTACAACTCAACTAGTCAGCCACACTACTACAGCGAACACACTCGAATTCAAACTTCTCTAGTCAGCATAATTCTTCGCGCCTCTTGACACACCTGTCTTCTGTGCGCCTAAACGAACTCTAATAATATACATATAGCGCGCCGCTGCCGATATCGGCCGGCCGCGCGTGTCACTAAGACTAAACGTTATACATCTATCATATATACATATACACGTGAAACTAAAGTAAACGCACTAAATATATACGCTAACATCTCGCACTGCAAGACTGTACACAAAACTCAGTTCACATTACCTCCTTCCTTTTTCTGGAATTGAGCAAATTAAATTTCAAAATTTGCGAAATTACCAAAATACATGAAACATATATATATATATCTAACTAATTAATGAACAGTCTTACGATTACTTATAACCTTGACAAACAATCAGCAATAATATTCAATCTGCCCTTCTTGTACTTCACCTCAACATCAAAAGTTTGTAAGGCTAACGCCCAACGCACAAGTTTAGCAGACTTAGACATTGACTCAGTCAAATATGTAAGAGGATTGTGATCAGTAAAAATGAAAATTTTTGATCCAATTATAATTTCTTTTAACTTGTTTAGAGCCCAAACAATAGCATAGGCTTCCTTTTCCACAGTAGCCCATCTCTTCTGGGTATCAGTTAATTTTTGACTGATAAATGACACAGGGCGTTCTATTCCCTTGTCGTCCATCTGTGTTAAAACAGCACCGACTGCAAAGTCACTACTATCGCAGTACAAATTGAATGGTTTTCCCACTTCAAAAACATATAACACTACTTTGGATCGCACAGCCTCTTTAAGTAAATCAAATGCTTGCTGATGTTCAACAGTCCAATCAATCTTATCAGAAACACGTTTACTAGTTAAATCAGATAAAGGTTTCGCAATCTGTGCAAAGTCCTTAATAAACTGTCTGTAATAATTAAAAAATCCAAGCAGTTGCTTAACTTGCTTCTTAGTTTCTGGGATCTTCAAATTAGTCAAACTTTCAATTCTGTCTGGATTCATCTTTATCTTACCAGACCCAACCACATGACCGATAAACCTTACCTCACTCTTACCAAATATGCATTTTTTCAAATTCAAAGTAACGTTATGCAATCTCATTTGCATCAAAAATGCATCTAGATGCTGCAAGTGAACTTTCCAACTGTCAGAATGCACAGCAATGTCATCAACATACGGTTCTGCAAAGTCACTTATAGGCTGTAAAACTAAATTTATCGCCTTAACAAAAGTTCGGCCTGAATTTATCATTCCAAAAGGAACACGAGTAAATTCATACAGTCCATTATGTGTTACAAAAGCTGTCTTCCATTGATCAGATTGTTTTACAGGACAAGTCCAATAAGCACTTCGACAGTCCAAGATAGAAATCACATTAGACTTTCCAACTTTGTTCAAAACATCTCTGACAATCGGCATAGGATATTTACAATCCACTGTGAATGAGTTAATGTATCTGTAGTCACAGGCAAGTCTTAAAGATCCGTCTTTCTTTTTAACAATAACCAAAGGGCTTGCCATTCTGCTCGATGATGGTTTGATAATGTTTGTTTTTAACATTTCTTTGATCTGACGTTCCACTTCTGATCGATAAATCAAAGGAATTCGATATGCTGCAAATTCCTTTTCACGAAATCCTGGTTTTAGTTCAATTTCATGTTCAACCAATGTACATAATCCGGGTTTTTCTGAAAATCTATCACAGTATTTGTTCAAGACTTTCAACAACTGTTCTTGCTGAGTTACTGTTAAATGGCTAATTTGTTCAGGATCGAGGTTAAGTGAATTCTTGTCATCTTGAACCTCGTTCCTCATTGGTAATTCAACCACTGAACCAAAATCTTCATCTTCTTCAACAATTAGACCACAACTTAATGCTCGAGTAACATATTTTCTGATCTTGTTGGCGTGAATTATTTTTCGACCATTTTCACCCATATCGACTAAATAAGAGTACTTTGATCTTCGATGTATGATCGTACATGGACCATGCCATCGAGAAATAAGTTTGTTTGTTGACGTTGGATACAAAACTATGACTTTCTCACCAGCTTCAAATTCTTTGTGCTTTGCTCTCTTGTTATACTGATTCGTGTATTGTAATTGCTTTTCTCGAGAGTAGGATTCTGCAAACAATAATGCTTTCTCCATATTTTCTTTGAGTTCTTTCAAATACTTTTCTGGTTTAACTCCAACATGAGGTGGTAAGTTTATTTCTCTAGTCCAACTCTCTTTTAATATTGCCAATGGTCCTCTCGGAATTTTCCCATAGACAAGCATATATGGTGATACTCCAGTAGTTGCATTCGGCACTTCTCGTAATGCCCACACTGTGAAAGGAATTATCTTGTGCCATTTCCTCGGGTTGTCTATTATCACATGATGGATCATCTTTTTAAATGTCTGATTCCATCTTTCTACTAATCCAGCAGCCTCTGGGTGTCCTGGTGTGTCGAATCTTGGACTACAGCCCATTAAATTGAGAAATTCTCTTGTCAAACTGGCTGTGAAGTTCGTTCCTTGGTCACTTGTAATCACGGACGGCACACCAACGTTCATGAATAGTTCCATCAACGCTTCACACACAGCCTTCGCTGTCAGCGATTTCAATAAAAAGATTGTAGGCCATCTGGTGCACGAGTCCACAATGCATAAACAATACTTGTGACCTGCAGCAGATACTGGATCGATCGGGCCAACGAGGTCCATCGTCATTCTCTTGAAGGCGACCTCTTCTCTTGAGACCGGAGTGATAGGTACTCTATCCATCACCAGACTCCTTGCCTTTAGTTGACACTTCTCGCAAGACTTACAAAATTTCACAATGTCTCTTCTCATCTTTGGCCATACAAAAGATAATTTTATTCGTTCTCTTGTTTTCTCTTCTCCTAGATGTCCTCCAAATACCGATTCATGCGCCAATTCCATCACTTTAATTCGTCTCTCTTTTGGTAACACTAGTTGATATATCGTCTGGTCTAATATCTGATATTTCTTATGCAATAAACCGTTGATCACACAGAATTCAGATTCTTTCTCTTGTGCTAACTTCCACCACGGCTTCAACGATTCATCCTTTCTCTGTTGCTCTTCGAACTTCTTCGAATCGGCGATCTGCACCTTTTGTTCTTCATCCATCTCTTCATCTCTATACAAGTCTCCTATCCCCACATCACATTCATTGTCTTCTTCAGTTTCATTTAATGTGCCATTCTCGCATGCAGCCATCTCTTGCTCGTTTATCTCTGATGTTACACCATCTCGCGATAAGCTTCGTTGCTCATTACTTTCGTTTTCCTCATCACTGGAACTTTCAGTTTCACTCTTCTCATCAACATCTACCATTTCCTGTTTCCGACTCTGCGCTCTCGTCATTACATTTGCTCGTACACTCACATCTCCTTGTATCGTTTTAACTTTCATCTGTGGTACGGCTTTTAATTCGGCAATTATCTCTGGATGCAACAAGAATCTTTCTGTACTGCCCATCTTTGCAATACTAGCACACATCAAGGTGACATAAGGTGTAAGTGAACACTGGATTTTACGCGGAAATCCCTCTTCTTCCACGTCACTATCACACAGTCTAACATCGACTTTCACTAACTTCGCAGGAATGGCATCTCCTGCCACACACTGCAAATTCACTTTTCCAATTTGTTCCACCTTCATGCCTTCCAGTAATTCTTCACTAATCACCGGAATTTCTGCTCCCGAGTCGCTCAGTGCTTTGACTTTCACTGGCTCTTTACCGTCTACTGCACGAATTTCAACCTCGACATATTGCAAGAACGATTTCTTCAATATTCGACTGTCATCTTTTCCTATGACTTCTCTCTGAATTTCAGCATCCAATAGAATTTCTTTTTGAATACCACATTTCATTACTGACTTTACTTCAGTTTCTTGGTTTTCTTGACCCGTGGTTTGATTACCTGTATCACTAACCACTTGAATCAAATTCACCCTTGTGTGTTCTTGATTTCTGCTAGAACTAGCTGCTGCCACTGGAACTGGACAAAATTTAACCAAATGTTTGTCTGAACCACAGTTGTGACAACGCTTCACAACTGTATGGTATGGTTGTGAAATACCTCGTTGTTCATTTCCTTCATATCTCTTATACTGCGTAAACGATGTGTTGCCTTCCCTCTTGGCAAACGGCGCTGACGATTTGTTAAATCCCTGACGACCAAACGTCACTTCTCTGGTTTCATTGGGTACAGGGACATTAGCCTTGACTTCTTTACCTTTAAACTGATTCCCTGTTCCTGGATTACTTCTCCACTTTCCACTCTGGCTTTGGTTTACGGAACGTTGAGAAGGATAACTGTTTATATTTGGAAATGCAAACCCAATTCGATTGTTTACATGAATGTCTGCTAGGTCTGCCACTGCACTAGCTTGGAGACAGTCAGTTCCTTCCTTCGACAATACAAACTGTAGTGGACCTGGCGGTAAACATTCTTTTAGCTTATCCGCTACCAGCAAATCAAAGAGCGTATCATACTCTCTGTTCACGTTTCGACTTCTCACGTAATAGTTTAGCAAGTTCTTCAGTCTTGCCGTAAACATCGTATAAGTCTCTTCTGTCGTCTTCTTAGCATCCACAAATCTGGCTCTGTATTCTCTCGAGGTCAATTTAAATTCTTTTAATAAGTGCTGCTTGACTTTATCGTAATTGTCTAGATCATCGAATGACAATCTATTCAGAACAGTTCGAGCTTTCGGCGTCATCAATGGTAGTAATAATTTAACCCAAAACGGCTTCTCCACAGCAAAGCTACGAAACGCGTTCTCGACTGTTTCAAAATATAATGGCACCTCCATCATATCAGTTGGCATTTGAGGCAATACATGCTTCATTGCATCACCTATTTTCTTAATTTTTGACACCAAAGTTTCACTTTCTTGCTGTTTCCTTCTTTCAGCTTCCCGTTCTTCTCTCATTTGCGTTTCTTTCAATGTCAATTTTGATTTCTCCAGTTTCAGACGTTCTTGTCTTTCTGTCTCTGCCTTTTCCAAACTTTCTTTCTGAAATTTGAGTTCTTCTTGTCTGATCTGTTCCGCACGTTCTAACTCTAACGTTCGCGCTTTTTCTTTTTCTTCTTCACGCATTCTCTTTGCTTCAATCTGTTGCTGACGAACCTCTTCATCACTTTTTCTAGCTCTTTCAAATTCAATCATCTGCTCCAGTCTTCTTCTTTCAGCATCTTCCCTATCTCTTTTCAACTGTTCTAACTGAATCTCAAACTGATTCTTTTGCAATTCAAGTTCTGCCTTACGCACTTGTTCTGCTTTATCTTCTCTCTCTCTTTGCAGACGCAATTCCTCTTGCCTTGCAAGTTCCGCTTTCTCTTCTTTCTCTCGCTGCAAGCGCAATTCTTTCTCTTCTTTCTCTCTCTGCAAACGTTCTGCTTTCTCTTCTTTCTCTCTCTGCAGACGTTCTGCTTTCTCTTCTTTCTCTCTCTGCAAGCGCAATTCGTCTTGTCTTACACGTTCTGCTTCTTGTCTCAGCTCTTTCTCTTCTTGTCTTCGTCTCTCCTCTCTTTCTTTCTCTTCTTGCCTACGTTTCTCCTCTCTATCTTTCTCTTCTTGCCTCGTCATCATCATCCACTGCATCAACATCTCCATAGACATAGGCGCAGGAGGTTTTTCAATAGCCTTTTCTACGGCACCGCCAACGGCACCTTCTTCTTCGACTTCTTCTTTAACCCACACATCGGCGAGTTCCTGCATCATGTCACCACGTGACATACCTTCTAATTGTTCTTCTTTAAAACCGGCTTTCAACAAACGCTGTTTTAGCCTTTCCGTAGACATCTTCTTAATATCTGCTTGTCTTTCAGCACTTAATTTCTCCATCTTACTTGTTTACTTTGGTGATTTCTCTTTTCAAAGAAGTCACGGTTTTTCTTGGTGTGTGAATCGATAAACAAACGGGATTTCTTTTGTATTTGTTCGTGGAAAACAACGAAATTTTTATACCGTTTTCTCGTGTTCCACCGTCGTTGATATCGTAGACACGTCACACAGCAACAACGCGTAAATTCTTTTATCACCGTCGTAGATTCTTCTATCCGCCGAAGGAGGTGATAACGTGAATTTTAATCCACCGTGAGTTTATATCCACCGTGAGTATTTATCCACCGTGAGTTATTTATCCACCGTGAGTTATTTATCCACCGTGAGTTCTTATCCACCGTGAGTTCTTATCCACCGTGAGTTCTTATCCACACCGACGCTGCCACCAATAATGTCAACCCAATCCTTCCGTTGACAATCCTTCTGATTAAATCCTTGTTCTCTTCGTACTTAACGCCTATTTAACGTTCACCTTTTGAACACTAATTCTACGTATAAGTATAACCTGAATTAATCAGCAACACAGTTTAATATCTTCTAGTTTAATAAGAAACAAACAGACAGAACTCAATTCGATTACAACTCAACTAGTCAGCCACACTACTACAGCGAACACACTCGAATTCAAACTTCTCTAGTCAGCATAATTCTTCGCGCCTCTTGACACACCTGTCTTCTGTGCGCCTAAACGAACTCTAATAATATACATATAGCGCGCCGCTGCCGATATCGGCCGGCCGCGCGTGTCACTAAGACTAAACGTTATACATCTATCATATATACATATACACGTGAAACTAAAGTAAACGCACTAAATATATACGCTAACATCTCGCACTGCAAGACTGTACACAAAACTCAGTTCACAGAATGAGTTAAATTTATGGGGCAGCAGTAAAATGAGCGGACGCCTTACAGGCTGTCAAGACGTGTGTTAATTAAGATTTTGATAATTGCAACGTCGTGTTTTAATAGTTTCAATGACACTTACTGCCGTATGTCAGTCAGCTTTTCAATAAACGCGAATATTATGATTATTATTTAGAGTAGTGGTGACAACATCTCGTTTTTATGAAGCTCGGAGGTAGCCCTCATAATTAGACCGATTAAGCATGTAGACCCAAGAATAAACAAATTAAGTAATCTAAAACATTAACTATCTTGAACGCCGGGGAGGATCGAGTTCGCAGGATTTCTGTTACCTTGGCCACATGAGGCAGTAAGAAACCGGTACTAGCTTAGACATTTATAACGCATGGAATACTTTTGTCCCCAGAGTCCTTGATTTGTGTTTTGGTCATTACATGAAAGGACATTATGTCATTGTCTACATGCTGCACGATTGGCTTGGTGTCTTAATAAACTGCATCTTATCCAGTAGCCCGACAACGTCATGGTTTGTCTTCCTTCTTTCAGTTTAACTAACTGGAGTGACATCTCCCGACTAATCAATCTCGCTTAGCTGTGGAAAGGGAAAAGTTGGAGAAAACGGGCCAACGTTGAAAACAAAAGAACTGAGACAGATGAGCACATAAATGTACGTGACTATATAGAGTGATCTTTTCATAACAGTTTATTGTCAGGATCTATGAGAATTTTGTCAGAAATTCCCTTCACGGGAATCCGGAAAAGTTACTGCCTGAGTCATTCTGGGCGCTAATACTCATCAGCTCCAGACTAATCAATCTCGCTTATCTGTGGAAAGGGAGCAGTTGGAGAAAACGGGCCAACGTTGAAAACAAAAGAACTGAGACAGATGAGCACATAAATGTACGTGACTATATAGAGTGATCTTTTCATAACAGTTTATTGTCAGGATCTATGAGAATTTTGTCAGAAATTCCCTTCACGGGAATCCGGAAAAGTTACTGCCTGAGTCATTCTGGGCGCTAATACTCATCAGTTCCAGACTAATCAATCTCGCTTATCTGTGGAAAGGGAGCAGTTGGAGAAAACGGGCCAACGTTGAAAACAAAAGAACTGAGACAGATGAGCACATAAATGTACGTGACTATATAGAGTGATCTTTTCATAACAGTTTATTGTCAGGATCTATGAGAATTTTGTCAGAAATTCCCTTCACGGGAATCCGGAAAAGTTACTGCCTGAGTCATTCTGGGCGCTAATACTCATCAGCTCCAGACTAATCAATCTCGCTTATCTGTGGAAAGGGAGCAGTTGGAGAAAACGGGCCAACGTTGAAAACAAAAGAACTGAGACAGATGAGCACATAAATGTACGTGACTATATAGAGTGATCTTTTCATAACAGTTTATTGTCAGGATCTATGAGAATTTTGTCAGAAATTCCCTTCACGGGAATCCGGAAAAGTTACTGCCTGAGTCATTCTGGGCGCTAATACTCATCAGTTCCAGACTAATCAATCTCGCTTATCTGTGGAAAGGGAGCAGTTGGAGAAAACGGGCCAACGTTGAAAACAAAAGAACTGAGACAGATGAGCACATAAATGTACGTGACTATATAGAGTGATCTTTTCATAACAGTTTATTGTCAGGATCTATGAGAATTTTGTCAGAAATTCCCTTCACGGGAATCCGGAAAAGTTACTGCCTGAGTCATTCTGGGCGCTAATACTCATCAGCTCCAGACTAATCAATCTCGCTTATCTGTGGAAAGGGAGCAGTTGGAGAAAACGGGCCAACGTTGAAAACAAAAGAACTGAGACAGATGAGCACATAAATGTACGTGACTATATAGAGTGATCTTTTCATAACAGTTTATTGTCAGGATCTATGAGAATTTTGTCAGAAATTCCCTTCACGGGAATCCGGAAAAGTTACTGCCTGAGTCATTCTGGGCGCTAATACTCATCAGCTCCAGACTAATCAATCTCGCTTATCTGTGGAAAGGGAGCAGTTGGAGAAAACGGGCCAACGTTGAAAACAAAAGAACTGAGACAGATGAGCACATAAATGTACGTGACTATATAGAGTGATCTTTTCATAACAGTTTATTGTCAGGATCTATGAGAATTTTGTCAGAAATTCCCTTCACGGGAATCCGGAAAAGTTACTGCCTGAGTCATTCTGGGCGCTAATACTCATCAGCTCCAGACTAATCAATCTCGCTTATCTGTGGAAAGGGAGCAGTTGGAGAAAACGGGCCAACGTTGAAAACAAAAGAACTGAGACAGATGAGCACATAAATGTACGTGACTATATAGAGTGATCTTTTCATAACAGTTTATTGTCAGGATCTATGAGAATTTTGTCAGAAATTCCCTTCACGGGAATCCGGAAAAGTTACTGCCTGAGTCATTCTGGGCGCTAATACTCATCAGCTCCAGACTAATCAATCTCGCTTATCTGTGGAAAGGGAGCAGTTGGAGAAAACGGGCCAACGTTGAAAACAAAAGAACTGAGACAGATGAGCACATAAATGTACGTGACTATATAGAGTGATCTTTTCATAACAGTTTATTGTCAGGATCTATGAGAATTTTGTCAGAAATTCCCTTCACGGGAATCCGGAAAAGTTACTGCCTGAGTCATTCTGGGCGCTAATACTCATCAGCTCCAGACTAATCAATCTCGCTTATCTGTGGAAAGGGAGCAGTTGGAGAAAACGGGCCAACGTTGAAAACAAAAGAACTGAGACAGATGAGCACATAAATGTACGTGACTATATAGAGTGATCTTTTCATAACAGTTTATTGTCAGGATCTATGAGAATTTTGTCAGAAATTCCCTTCACGGGAATCCGGAAAAGTTACTGCCTGAGTCATTCTGGGCGCTAATACTCATCAGCTCCAGACTAATCAATCTCGCTTATCTGTGGAAAGGGAGCAGTTGGAGAAAACGGGCCAACGTTGAAAACAAAAGAACTGAGACAGATGAGCACATAAATGTACGTGACTATATAGAGTGATCTTTTCATAACAGTTTATTGTCAGGATCTATGAGAATTTTGTCAGAAATTCCCTTCACGGGAATCCGGAAAAGTTACTGCCTGAGTCATTCTGGGCGCTAATACTCATCAGCTCCAGACTAATCAATCTCGCTTATCTGTGGAAAGGGAGCAGTTGGAGAAAACGGGCCAACGTTGAAAACAAAAGAACTGAGACAGATGAGCACATAAATGTACGTGACTATATAGAGTGATCTTTTCATAACAGTTTATTGTCAGGATCTATGAGAATTTTGTCAGAAATTCCCTTCACGGGAATCCGGAAAAGTTACTGCCTGAGTCATTCTGGGCGCTAATACTCATCAGCTCCAGACTAATCAATCTCGCTTATCTGTGGAAAGGGAGCAGTTGGAGAAAACGGGCCAACGTTGAAAACAAAAGAACTGAGACAGATGAGCACATAAATGTACGTGACTATATAGAGTGATCTTTTCATAACAGTTTATTGTCAGGATCTATGAGAATTTTGTCAGAAATTCCCTTCACGGGAATCCGGAAAAGTTACTGCCTGAGTCATTCTGGGCGCTAATACTCATCAGCTCCAGACTAATCAATCTCGCTTATCTGTGGAAAGGGAGCAGTTGGACACCTGGCCAACATTAACAGTAAGTACCAGCATTGCCAAACACTTTAAAATTAATTATGAAATTGGATGAATCGATTAGTGCAGCACATAAATAACTTTTCGTTTGTAATGAAAAATAAAGATTTCTATTTGCAGAGTTTTATGTAAACAAACAGGGAGTATATTAGTATAATTTCATTATAAACAGTAATTTGGTAATTTAATCATTTATATCCGTTTCTAATTAACATTTAGTCTTGTCTTAAGATTTGTTTTGGATTCGATGTGCACTACGTATTTGTAATGCGACAGGCTTTTTGAATAAAAAAATCGGCAATTAAATCAATAATAATTAATATAATTTTGACACCCTTGTAGCGTCTATATTACATATGAATACGAGTACATGAAAATGAATACTGGGTTCCACATCTATTACGCATGGTAGGGTTTTGTCCCCAGAATTGTCGAGACGTGTTTCGATTGTTGCACGAATAGATATTTAGGCCTACATCTTGAGCTTCTCCTACAGTGCGTTCAAAAGAAAGTAGGTAATGCTTTAAAATTCTTTAAGGGTTGGTCTCTACAGCAAATCTAAAATCGTCACTGTAAAATATAAACGCAACACACATATATGATCGTCAAAATACATATTCGGTAGCTTTCCGACGAGCAAATCATTAGAAGTAATGCTTAATATAAATGATTACAAGCGGCACAATTGGTAGTGTATGATGTGTATCGTTATCGTAAGAGGAAGCTAGGAGGGATGGGCTATTAAGCTTTCCAGGTGAACGTGCAGTAGTTGCACTATTTAACACGGACCTCAACGTAGGCCTATTGTTGTTCGGTTTTAATATAACTATTCTTCATTATGCTGTATCGTTAAGGTCCATTCTCCTTTGTGGTTCTCTGCACGTATTCATTTACAATTACAATTTCATTACACCCTTCTGGAATGTCTATATTAACCAGGGGCGTAGCTACCATATGTGCAGGGGTGCAAGGCACCCGGGCCCATGACCTCCAGGGGCCCACAGGGACACCAGATAAATTTTTTATAACCACAGTTGAAAGTTTCTTTTTACAATTACTCTAAGTCACATTCCTTCTCATTTGGTGACAGATCTAGTAGTTGTGATGTGCGAATGTTTCGACAGTCGACACACTTGCATTACTTCCTTTGCATGTTGGGAACGCTCGTTAATTTCAAATTTGAAAATCATCGACAATTATTTGAGAAGCACAATGTCACATGCAGGAAAGGCTTTCTGATCGTGCACTGCTATCTGCTGAGCAAGAGCGTACAAGGATAAGCAACGGTGCGAAGATGATTGACATTTTTGCTGAACAAAAGGCTAGAAAGAAACTCTATAACGCCGGTGTCACGTGACAGACTATCCGTCCTATAACTATCCGGGGGGGGGATGAATAAGTGTATCCCCCCGGATGGAATCTACCGGTATAGAGTATCCGGGGGATAAACCATTTCTATCCCCCATCGTGTAAAGTCATCCCCCGGGGGATAAAAATTCAGAGGTATAAGGTATTATTGAAAAATGGGTATAATTGATAAATCTATGCTGTAATCAAAATCAAAAATCAAAAATCAAAATTGCCTTGTGACTGTAAGTATTCTAAGCAATGTTCAGAACTTCAGAGCAAATCAAACCGAAGTTACAGTAAGAAGGATAGGGCCTAACCACACGCGGTGGCTTGCTTCTTCTTCTCTTAAGAGGGACTTTGGGGAAATACAGTATTACCTTGTCGTTGAAGCATTTCTAAAGATATTTTCGCATTTCTGAAGGCTCACCGAAGTCAGCATCCACCGTGGCAGAACTGGAAGTAATCTCAAAGGCATATAGGCAGCTGCGTACAGCCCACACGAAGAGAAGTCCATTTGCTGCTAGCAGAGGAGGACGTTTACATGTAGGTTCCCCGATGTGGTTAGGTGCCTTGTATAGAGCTGACGCAATTGTCGGCTGAGATTTGCCGAGATACGAATCGACCGATATCCCTTAGTCCCTTTTAATCACACTGTCGTTTGTGATTGCTGATATTGGTCATCCTTGTTTTATATGTTACAGGGAATGTGTATTTTCAGGGAATATGTATATTCCCTGAAAATTTCAGGGAATGTGTATAGAAGCGGGATCTATGATGAAAATGTAACTAAGGCTAGAAGCTGGATTAGCGATGAAAATGTAACAGGCTAGAAGCTGGATTAGCGATGAAAATGTAACTAAGGCTAGAAGCTGGATTAGGCCTAGCGATGAAAATCATATACATATTCCCTGAAATCTTCAAGTGATTTCTATACACATTCCCTGAAATTTTCAGGGAATATACATATTCCCTGAAAATACACATTCCCTGTAACATATACACATCCATCGCAACAAGCCCTTCACGCAACTAATAATGCGAATAGCATTGTTTAATTTGCGCGAGATTACAACACCACAAAGAACACAAGAGTCATTGATTTTGGTTCATTGCCTCAAGTGGCTTCACTGGCGCTACTGGTGTAAGCCTACCTACTGATACGAATCGACCGATATCAAGCGCGAGCTACCAATTCACCTAGGCCCCTAATTAGCACCTTAAACCCTTTTCATAACACTGTCGTTTGTCACGTTTTGTGACTGCTGATATTTAATTGTCTTCCTCGTTTTGCTGGTGGTACAAGACTGACTAGAATCGACCGATATCAATGTCACAAGTTGCCGAAGAGTAAATAAAGTATAGAGTAGAGAAAGAGAGTAATGAGAGGATCATTGACCACTGGATTCTTGCCCACGAATGCCAACAATAATTAGCACGTGCCTTTGCCCGGGGCTGTAGTGGTCAAATAGAGACGAGTACACGCTATTGGTTAGTTTTCCGAAACAAATTAGAGGTCAGTAGAAATATTTTTGTGAGGTGAGTATACGGTCACTAGAAGTGAGTACACGCTGTATACCCGCGTATACCCTCGACTACAGCCCTGATTTGCCTATGACTACGACTGATGTAGTTCTAAACTGACTTAAATCGCACAATTTGTAATTATGTTGCAGGGGGATACTTTGTGACGGGGGATAATTTCGTACGACTCATGGGGGATACTTTTGCACGACGGGGGTTAGTCCCTCCCGTTCACATTCATCCGGCCGGATACTCCATTCTGCTAAGGGGATATACTTGTATGGGGGATACTCTATTTCGTGACAACATTTTTTAAGTACTAGGGTTATAAGTGAATAAGTATGCAACGTGACACGTGTTAAATTCGATTGAGAAATAACTGAAATTATAGCCTAACACTGATTTTATCCGGCTCATTCTTGCAGCATTCATGTTTCTTCTGTCAGTGAGTTGTATTGCATGCTCAGGCCTGCCGAGATGGGAGGGCAAGGGGTCAAATGCCCAGGGTCCCGGCGATTTTCCGGCGATTTTCCGGCGATTTTTAGGGCCCCAGGCCGGGCCCGCAACCAACTTTTCTCATAAAGCCCAATGATAGTTTAGGGGTCTTTTCTCATAAAGCCTAATGATAGTTTAGGGGTCTGTGACTATTATGTCTAGGGGCCCGGAATTTCTGTCGGTGGCCCTGTCCATGCTTAAATGGCATTGTTTAGTTTTTGTAGGCCGTACACAAACGGCAGTTGTACTTATGGCGTCCGCAGGAATTTTTGTAGAGGTGCAAAATGACGTTTTTGCATTGAATAGCTAGCTATTCATGAACACAGAACACGTGAAAACTTAAAAAATATATAATGGTCAAGAACTTTACCTAAATAATCAATGGCGCAGACACGCCGACGCAATAGATGCAGTTGAGTCTAATTTTTGGCTAAACAGTAAACAATGAAATATTACTTCTGAGCTTGGGGCCACCTTACGAAGAAGGGCGATATCAAAGGCAGTTGTATTAATTACACTAATGAGAACCTCTGAATGTAAATATATGAATCTAAATGTGTGAAATAATAATAGTAGACCTACAGTGAAGTTGGTGAACGGAATAACTAATTTTGGTTATTGATGGTTGATTTATCTGTATAATAGCGAAATACTGAAACACAATTTTATGACTGTGACCTATAGACTTGAGTTAGGCATTAGGCCTTGGTGGCGGATGACATACACATAAGTCCACAACAATATTGTTAAGCACGCAAGGCTATAGGCCTTATAGGGCCAAACAGGGGCCCATACAGGAACCACTGCACCCGGGCCCATGAAAAGCTAGCTACGCCCCTGATATTAACCACGATATCCCGTTATCCGAAGTATATCTGAAGTCATTGTTCGTTGCCTTTATAATTGAATGATTCGTCATCACTGCTTTATCATCGGTATAGCCCTACATCATCACCATGATCTGAGCGGTCCAAGACACCTAAAATCTAATGCCATTTAGATGATGTATTAAATTTTTCATTTTATTTTGCTCTACTCTCACAAAACCATTAATGGTGTAAGTATTGAAAATTTCTACGCGTAACATGAATTATAGTTCAGTTTTGTTTTCTATTGTGATGTAAAGTTCTGTTGGTGTAGCGCTTTCGACCTGGTGTCGGATATTACACCCGCTACTTTGAATCAACTGCTCTCATTATCAGTAATAGCGAGCTGATAAATAGCTTTGCAATGAATATCAATCAGTTTCTTTCAGTTTGAATTATTTTACTATATAAGAATTTTAAAAAAATACTGTCATCGCACAAACATACAATCAATGATTAATTCTACCTAAACCAACATCGTATAATTTACTATTATATTATTACTAAACATGGTGCAAATGGCCATCTTTATGCAGCTGATGCTCAGGCTTTTATGCATGGTCCGTCACCTGATCGACTCTCCCTTGTTGACCCTCATGTCTCTGACCTTCACTACTGGATGTCGACTAACCGTCTCTGCCTCAACAGTGTCAACACTGCTAAGACTCAATTGATCTGGTTTGGGACTAGGCAGCAGCTTGCTAAACTTGACCTTTCATTGCTGACTGAGAAATTCCCTGCTTACACTTACTCTTCCACCGTTCGCGACTTGGGCGTCACAGTTGACTCCTCCCTCACATTAACAGAGCATATCTCCAACATGACTCGCTCCTGTGTTTTCAACTGAGGCGTCTCAGGGCCAGCAAACGCTCGGCCTCACCTTTGTCTTTACCACCATAGTTCAAGCATTTGTCTGCTCACGCTTGGACTACCTCAACTCATTCCTCGTGGGTGGCCCTAAGCATGCAGCGTCTTTCCCCTTCAGTCTGTTATAAATGCTTCTGCTTGGCTCATCGCTCGTCTCCCGCTTTGCGCATATCTCTACTTACATGCCTTATGTCCTTCACTGGCTCCCTATAGCCGCGGGCATCCGCTATAAGATCCTCTTCCTTGTCTCCATATCTCAGCAGGGTACTGAGAGCGCCTCTGAATAGTTATTCTGCAAGAGGCGCTTTATAAATTTCTAGATACAATACACTATGTTAAACTCCGTCTTTGACTTTCCGGAATCTTTGCTGTAAATCGTTCCTGACACGCCCATTACGAAGATTGCCTCTTTTCAGTCTTCGTCTTGTGGATCTTTCCCGTTTCGTGATCGAATCCCTTCAAAATTTCAATGTTCCTTTAGTTTCGACAGAATTACTTCCTCTGAAGTCAAAGTCTGATTGTTGATCACCGACTTGATCAAATACTAACTTATCTCGCCTCAGCACTGTTCCTTCTTGTGGGTGATTGTCGCTGTAAATAGTTTCAACTTTAGGGTTAGGCAGGGTAGAGACAAGTTGGTATGTATGCATGTATGTATGTATATATGTATGTATGTATGTATGTAAGCATGTATGCATGCACGTATATATGTATATATGTACGGATGTATGTATCTATGCATGCATGTATGTATGCATCTATGTATGCACGTATGTATGCATTTATGTATGCATTTATGTATGCATGTATGTATTCATGTATGTATGTATGCACGTACATGTATGCATGCAAAATCACCAGATGCTGGTGAAAGCATGATTGCTGACACACCTTGTGAAAGTGGTCTTCGCAAAGGCAGTCGTATTAAACAGAGTTGCTTTCCTGAAACATATAAAAATATACACGTGGAACAATAGTGCATAACGCCTCTCAAGATCCTCTTCATGGCGCACAGACAGGGCCATATAATAGGTGTATAAAGAAACAAATTACCATGAGGTGAATATGCGGCGAGCGCATCAGACGAGAAAGATCACAGTTTTAGCGAAAGATTGTTCCAAACAAGCGTTCTAATGCACGAATAGCTTCTATGGGTCTAACTATGCTGGATCATTTACCTGTATCTTACATTGGTCTTCCATTGGTTAACCAAGTGATTTGTTTTGGTGGATCAAACCGTTTTATGTCTAAATGAACAATTGGCGAACAAGGTGTAATATGTATCAGAACACTTATGCAGAACTTTTAAGTAATAACTCACAAGGCGCTTCAGCACGGTTGCCTAGGAATCACCAAACAAATGTGTCTTAAGTCGAGCAGAAAACGTTTCCTGAACTGTTAAAGATGCCGGTGATCGTATGTCCGGCTGCAGATTATTCACAACTGGGAAACGCAAATGTCGCGCGTTACATCATAGAAATTTTCGATGGATATCCCACACTGCACCTCAATTCTGAAACGAACTTCCCCTTAATTCCGCGTATTCTCAGTTCCTCCACCAATACCACCACATAACCGTTATCTGCCTCAGGCTCCTCTATTCATCACCACACAGGCTTTCCACTCCAAATTGAAGTCTCACCTTTTCAAGAATTCCTACCCTAATCCATCCAATCCTATGCCTTCCAAGCCTTCTCGTCCTCAACGAAATACGACATAACAGCTGCTCTGCCTCTCTGGTCTCTCTGGCAACCGGACTCAGACCTCCAATGGAGATCGATCTCTGGACAACCCCTCTGATACGACGCAGCGCTCGTGAATGAGCTGGTGCTTTACGCTTAGCATTAGAGTGGCGCTTTAGAAAACGATAACGATTAGTTATTAACACGAAAGCCATATTATGTGTGGCGTCTGTATAGTAATCAAAGAGGATTCATGAAATTCTAGAGAAATTATTGTAATTAATTACATATAGAGAAATTATTGTAATTCGTTAAATTATAAAGAACGTAGTGTTGCGATTCAGAACATTTTCTTCGAACAAAATCATTTTCACTGATTTATGATGCTAGTAATTGTTGATCCATCTACAGTGATCTGCAGTCAGGATGTCTATATTTATAAGCCACGCGAGCGAGGATTTTGAACAGGCAGATACTATCGATCGGTTCCTTCGCTGGCGTGGTCTGACGACGTTCTTGGCAGAGAGAACTGTCGGTGAGTATTGTTTATCAATTATATTCTATATACGTTCTATTATTGAAACAGATCAAAAGTAATCGTTATAGAAATCTGTTGCCCATAGCTTTGCGACCGGTTTCGAACTCATACAGACATTTTATTGCCTTAACGGTTGGATTTCGCGCAGAACCTGTAATAATCGCCTGTTGGACGTGTTTAAGCACATTCTCTGCAAGACTTGTTCGACTCAAAATCCGTGGAAATTTTAAAAGCTTCCTTCTTATTTACACACTGCTATTCACAAGGTTCATATCATGTTCTATGATGATAATCAAAGTATTGATATCTGTGCATTAGGGTGATCTTGAACACTTTTAGAACGCCCTGGATTAGATTTACTTGGGTGTCCCCAGGGCTTTGTTCTTGGTTCTATTCTCTATATTCTTTTTCTCTCTGGCATTTCTTCTCATTTTTCGAAGTATCTTGCATCTGGCCATCTCTATGCTGATGATGTGGAAATTTATGTCCCTGGTCCCCCAGCTGACCAACTTCTTCTTCGATGTAGGCCTACTCTAATCGGTTGAACCTGAACTCTTGTGAAACCCAACTCATTTGGTTTGGAACAAGGCAGCAATTATCTAAACTCGATTTGTCACTTCTCTCAGCTCACTTCTCGGCCTTTTCGTACTCTACGAATGTCCGTGACCCTAGACAGTTCACTAACCTTTGCTTCTCACCTTTCCTTACTTACTCGCACTTGCTACTACCACTTGAGGAGACTGCGATCCGTCTCTCCTGCAGTTTTCACCACCATAATCCATGCATTTATCTGTTGCCGCATCGACTACTGCAATTCTTTGCTGGTAGTCCTTCCGAAAGTCCGTCTTTCTGCCCTTCAATCGGTACTCAACGCTGCTGCTCGCCGCATTGCTGATAGTTCTCGGTTCTCCTCCATCTCTACTTACATGACTGATTCCTGCACTGGCTTCCTGTCTCTGCTCGTATCCACTTCAACATCATACTACTAGTTTCAAAGACTCAACAGGGCTTGACACCAGTCTAACATGTGTGACCTGATGCGCAAACATCTCTCTGCTTCTTCTCATCGACCCCTAAGCTCTTTAGACCGGCTTGATCTGTTCATTTCCCGGGTGACGTATGCCCTGGCTTAGTGTCGCTCCTTTGATGTTCCGGGCCCATCCCGTTGAAGCTCCCCTTGGGACTGTGAGGGACCATACTCGCTGGGTTTTCTTTCTCCGTTCTCCAAAGTGTAACGTCTTTTCTATTTCATATTTCTCATTACAGGCATTGATTTGACGACATCACTTAATAGCGGAGTCGAGAACTGCAGGATCCTTCTAGCGTTAATATCACCCGCTTTTGACATCTCCAGTTGGTGTAGTGACGGTTGGTATATTTTATTCATCATACGTAAGCAACCTTTGCTGAAACAGATTTTCTCTTCATATAGTATATTCGTTTATTGAGACGGATCTCATTGTCATAACACAGTGAAAAAGTGTGCCATTTTTACACCTACTCTAGTAGCTATTTGTGATGCGTTTTGGGAAAAGGGACCATAAGTCTCTCCACAGTTACTGAGAAAACTGGCTTTAAAGCAACTGTAGGTCAGTTTGGGTGAAAACGAGTTCTGAGCGATTTCGGATACATTGATGTTGCTAGTAAACATTGATAAAGGAAAGTTTTCAAAAATCTCAAGTTTTATTCTTCAAATGATGAATTTTGTGTGAGGCTTAAAAATAGAATATAAGTCTCGTGTTATTCATTCTGACTTTTATAATAGTTTTAAGCACAAAATAATTTTTTAAATGTAGAATAATTTTTACCCAAGACTAATGTGCATGTATACAACACATAACACTGTGATTGAACAGCATTATGAGCTGTGTTTAGTTAATATTTCATAACGAATTCTGTGGTAAAGTTTTGTCAAAATTTCGCATTTTCTTCAGTGAAGGTTTACACTGAAATATCCGAAAACTCTCATTTGCGTATATTCAGTTCTCAATAAGTCTTAAAAATACTTAGGATCAAGATGGCAAGTTCATTTTTTCTGCATTTTAATCAGAAATTATCCAGGATTATGAATCAATCCTTAACTCCATTTGAGACTTATGGTCTCTTTTCTCAAAACGCATCACATTTTTGAACATTAATCGTGCTAGAAGGTTCTCAGATAGAGCTGGTTATCCAGCACAGTAACATTGTTTCTTTTACGGTTATTTTTCTGTCCAGGGAACCCGGCGGCTTGGGACTTAGTGACGGCGTCAGGATTTGAGGTTTGGGGGATGGAGCCTTAAGCCCTTCCCTTCCTGTACATCCTCGCTCCTCCCCTCTTCCATAAACCTCCCCTTCTTCCTCGAACCACTTCCTCTATTCCCTCAACCCCTTCCCTTCCTCCCATCGCCTTTGATGCGTGGGTCCGGTAGTTCCTCTGAAAAATGTTCAGATTCCAGATACCTGTGGTTGCGTTTTAGCACACATCCGGTGAAAAACGGTATTTGCATGTCTGGCAACTGCTTTAGTATAGTATATTATACTAGTACGTTTACTAGACGTGGTCAGTTCTGAGCAACTGCGTTCAAGTTCAAGCGTGTCACTCTCGCTGAATTTGTCAATTACCTTTTCCCAGTTCATTTGAGTCCGACAACTCCCTTTCAATCGCTAGTATGGAAATATTGCGCAATCTATTCTGCAACATCGTGGATCGCGGGTATGATTTGATACGTTTTATGACAGCAAATGATCGCTCGCATTCGGCGCTTGTGGCTGGGACAATGATAGCGATCATAGGCATGCGCAGTCTCTTCACAACCTGCTCTAAACATTCAATTAGTTTCAGTACTTCTGCGGCACATAAAGTAAGTAAGAATTTCATCTCTCCAAACGACTTACCGTAATTTCCGTAAAACTTCTAACCCTCCATGCATGTTAAAATTAAAATTGGCCCAGTCTGTGTTAATCAAGTAAGTAATATATTTGCCTGATTTCCTGAGATAGTTGATGATTTCGTTGCCGTTGCTCGTTGTATACTTTTCTAGTTTGCTTATTATGAAGTAAGCAGTGGCAGAAATTTACCGCCTTTTGCTTTGAATCTGAGCCACATTTTGGGGGCTAACCCACCCCTGGTGCCCCTAACCCACCTCTGGTGCCCCTAACCCAACCCTGGCGCCGCCACCGTTGGGACTATGGCAAGCAAATGAAGTGAAAATCATAAAAATGTGTTGTAGTCAGTGTTTTACCATGCATGCGTGAATAGTGGACATTGCACAAATATAACAAGGATAGAATGCTGATCACATTTAAGATGAGGTGATACAGAAAGATCCTAAGCATAAGATGACAAAAGAAAAGATCAAATAAAAAAGAAGTGTGAACAAAAGTTCAGTGCACCACAGGCACATAGAACAAATAATATACATATTTTTGTTTTAATTCATCATACAGAAGTCAGTTACGCCAGACTACTCGAGAAGAAGTTCTCGGTTGTCCAGCTAAAGAAGAACTTCAAACCAAGGGGACCGGGATCGATCTATCTGGCTCGCGCTTTGTTCATTCCCGGTTTCGACGACGAAACCTTAAGAGCTAACCTTCCCAAACTCGTCCGAATTCTCAAAGACGAGCTCGACAGTAAGTCGTTTCAAATTTGATAGATATTAGTTGAGAAAATTATGCTGTCCCTTTATTTTATTGTACTGGAGGTTTAAAGTGCTTGCTGTTGTGTGTTGCTTAAACTACTCAACGACGAAAAAAAATTTATCTATATCCGATCTCATAACTCAGCCAATTTAGTAGTGACTTTGACTTTGATCGAGTCTAACATCGCTAGATTATATTTGATCAGAATAAACGGATAAATAGATATTTATGCAACATGCAACTAAAAGGTGTTACTAATGACAATTTATAGGGCAAGACCAACAACTGGCCAGAGCAGACAGGTCACGGAGTTCATCGAGACATCCAGATCAGCAGTCCGATCAGCAGTCGTCGGTAACAAGCAGACAGAGGACACCATCGGATCAGCAGTCGTCGGTAATAAGCAGACAAAGGACACCATCAGATCAGCAGTCGTCGGTAATAAGCAGACAAAGGACACCATCAGGTCAGCAGTCGTCGGTAATAAGCAGACAGAGGACACCATCGGACCAGCAGTCGTCAGTAATAAGCAGACAGAGGACACCATCGGACCAGCAGTCGTCAGTAATAAGCAGACAGAGGACACCATCGGACCAGCACTCGTCAGCGTCAAGTCACGTATAGCCGAGATGCGTAAGATCATATTCTCGAAATATCAACTCCGTGAATATCGGAAATCTATTCGAAAACCTTCTAGCACATCATTTTCATGTTACGTGTGCCATGTAACAAATTAAGGAATGCATTTCCATTTCAAATTGAAATTGCATGTGTGCATCTATTGAAATTTTAAAAGGTAGGCCTATATGATACGCAATGGGCGTCCAAATGAATTTTTTTAGAGGAGTGCACCATTATTGGGGGGATGAATTTTTTTAGGGGACAAAATGACGTTTTTTGCATAGAAAAAATGTGCATAGAAAAAAATTTAAAATAAATAATGATCAAGGACTTTATTTAACTAATTAAGGGTTTTTACCATGGAAAATCGTGTTGGGACTGTTGTAATAATCCTAATAGTCAAAAGATTTTAATTTTGTAAAATATTTGCAAAATATTTGCAAAATCCAGGGGGCAACAAGTCCCCCTTGCGCCCCTCTCCGGACGCCCATGTGATACGCGGAGTCAGCACACTAGAGCTTACAGGAGAAAAAGAAGTCGTAGCACCAGCAGACGCAGAAAAGACAGCAGTAAGCCGAGACATAACCGACGATCATAAAAAAGCGAGCGTATCACTAGAAGTGATGTTTAATGTAATTGATTTTAAGAGCCCAAAATTAATGGTAATTATCGTTATCGTAAGAGGAAGCTAAGAGGGATGGGCTATTGTATTGTATTGTATCTCAAAACTTATAAAGTGCCTCTATCCAGTGCCCACCAATCAGCGGCGCTCCCAGTGCGAAAGTCCTCGGGAATAAAGGCAAGTTTAAAGACAACGAATAGCTGTGGCAGGACCACCAGATAGAGATCCAACGGAGATCCGATGCGAAACCGAGAAAGTTCTGGCCCACCCGAAAACTCAAGATATGTTGGATATTGTAGGAAATAACCCGTAGGCTACATAACCTTCACATTTCATTTGTAAATCCTGAAAACAAACGAGAGTTCAAGCGTGTCACGACTTTTTGAGTGAAAATGGTAATTCACTGTTTCCATGGCTGCTAGAGCGAGCAAAACTTTTCCTGATCGCTAATTCTAAACAGTTTTGGCTAATTGTTGCATTGCATCTTGGCTTATAAACCGGTGTTTTTTATGTTAGCCTGTGATCGGCCTATATCATACGACGACCCCATGGGTGAACGGCGAAAATCATGTGGTTCAGGCAACAGGACGACCAAATATCAGGGTTAGAAAATCTTCAGTTCATAAAATATTGATTTGGATGATCGTACATGTCATTCATTGAGGTCCGTCATTTCAGGATGCTGTCACAATGCCCACTGTTTATTTGTTGACTTTTTACACTGAGAGTGACATAATTATTACGGTAAACAGTTTGTGGTCAACACGCGAACAGCATCCTTCACTGAAGAGTACAGGTTGGTATTTTATCATTTATTTACATGAAACCCATCCTTTAAACTCGGATTTAATTTTGCCTTGACTGAGCTTTTGCTAATAAGCAGGTTCCCTAGAACTGGCGCCTTTTCGTGCTGAAGAAATACAGAATTAAAGATTATGACCATCTTGAATTCCGAAAAATTACATTGACATTTCCGTACATACATGTGTACGTACATGTACTTATTTATGTACGTATGTCTGTGTGTGCGTGTGTATGTATGTATACATGTATGTATGTATATATGCAAATATGTACCTGTATGTGTTTATGTATGCACGTGTATGTCTGTCTGTCTGTATACATGTATGTTTGTACTCGCGTACAATATTCCCAGCACAAGTTCCTTCGTGAGCTCCACCATCCAGGCAACCCGCTCCACCCGATCATCCTCCTATCTCAGTCTTTCTCGACCTCCAGTCATTATTCATCTGAAGTTCTCCAACCGAGACATATTCAACACAGCACCACGCCTCTGGAACGATCTCCCACCTCCGAATTCCGCAGATTCTCGGTTCATCCATCATCATTGCAACCCGTACTCCATCCTCCTCCTCCTCATGGTCCTCTTTCCGTTCAAAACTGAAGTCTCGCCTTTTCAAGAATTCCTACACTGACTCATCTGAACCTCCGTCTTTCAATTCTTCTCGGCATACACGACACCCGCCTTAACAGCGCCCTCTAGAAACCGGATTCTGAACTCCTTTGGACTACTCTCTGAAGAACGTCCTCTGATTTGACTAGCGCTCATAAATAGACTGATGCCCTGCGCTTAGTCTTCGAGTGGCTCTTTCGGAGTTTGGAGATTATGAATTTACGATTACAATTACGAAACACTTTGCAACGTCTAACCCGGAACCAAACACGTTTGGTAAGTTGCCTTCCACAGCAGGATTTCAGCACTACCATGGAACGCATGATTAAAATAAACGCGGTGTTACCACGCTAGCCATGCCTTAAATCAATACAAAAAATATCAATAGATTAGGGCCTATAATAAGTTCTAGCTTAACACGTTTTAGGTCATGCATTAATAGAAAAACTAATCTTTCACTTCGATTGTCCCATTAATAGTTGCTCTGTGTGTGTTGTGGTTAAAAACAGACGAAAATAGCAACGGTCGTAGGCATGAAGCACACGAGGGATCTCGCTTGCTACTGTGCGTCGTGTGTATCAGCGTTGCTCTTATGGCTCGTCAGTGTTCGTCAGCAGATGGTTGGTGAAAATGATGACTAACAAAACTTTAGTCTTAATTAACGATCACTCATCTTGAAAATAAATTAACGACGGGCACATAGATGAATATTGATTTAATAAATTGAGAAACTGTTGGTTGTAATCATACTTTTAACTGAGGTGAATATCATCAGTGGGCCATTCAGTGCTGTGAATGAGGAATGATTTCTTGGTGTTTCTACTTTATCCCGTCTGACCTGTGGACCTGTCTGACTGAACCTGGCATGCTTTACCTATTTGACAATTTTCCCCTCTTTTTGTACATGATTGCGATGTGTCAATCTGTTAATCAATAAACGAATATATAGGCTAATTATGCAAGTATACTTACAGTTGTAAACTCTACTTGTTTAAGCGCTATGTTATCACTGCTTCATCATCATTATAGTTTTACATCATGATCTAAGTACTTAGAATGTGCAGCTGTATCACTTTTGGATGCAAGTGCAGCGTTTGACGCGGTCAATCGTTACATCGTGATCGCTCGTCTCAGAATCCCACAGCCGGTGTAATGCATACAGTTTAGCATGTTATTTAAGTCTTCGTTCACTACTAGACTAATTTTACAACTCTTTTAAAATTCCTCTACTTAAATTAGATTAGCTCAGTTATTTTTCTAATGTGATGCAATAGTCTGTCAAAATATTTTGCTTTACCTCAATCTTTCAAATTTTACTTTGTCGGTCGCTTGAGCTTCTATATCAACCAACCAATCAATCAATAATCGAGCATTTATACAGCGCCCTTCAAGGAAGCTATTCAGTGGCCGAATCAAAGAAACCATAATACATCGAAAGGTTGATAAATTACCACCATCCGCTGCGAATGCCAAACGCGTACCAGGACCATTGGCTGAAAGGAGCAACATATCTACGCTGCATTATACATGTTCCGATTGAATGAATTGTTAAAGTCTTATTATTCTGAAGGAATTATGCAAACGCCAGCTAAGCTGTATAAAGTAAAGCGTAGTGCAGTTGCAAACGAGCTGTAAGTTCTTTCACATTGAACAGTTACTAGTAGGTAACAGTCTTTTGCTTAAAATAGTGACCCATGCTTACGAAATTCAATCATATATCCTACCCTTCATTTTTAATAGAGGCAGAAAAATGCAAGCCACGTTGTTGGAAAAAAGCTCTGGCACAGGATATAAGCTTCGAACTTTTATATCGGAACGCTATTGACAATGAAAAGGCTTGTAAGGATGTCTGTGCTAGCAATGAAACATGCATCGGTGTATACTGGGGATCAAACACCGCTATGAATAAAATCACCTGCTGGCTTCAAATACCCTCCCAAGGAACCGCTGATAAATTGACGAAAGGCAACCACTGGGTTTTCACCAAATGTACAGGTATTCTAACTACACTATCAGTTTTCTTTAAACTAAGCTGCAACCGCCGAGGTAAATTTAAAAAATCTTCAAACTTAATTATTTTTTCTCATTATGCTAGCCTTTGATACAGTGCTTTATAACGTGGCAATGCAGTAATTGCAGAAGTAGTTTTCTAAAGATAAGTTAACGTAGATTTATAAAACTACTTCTGCAATTGTAAGAGAGGTTCACAATCGCTTTTGTTTGGCTGTAATTCAATTGGCCGATAATTGATGAAATTCACGGAAATATCCGCTGTTTAAGTCGAGGTAATTGTCATTTGACTGTACTGATTAGACCTATTCAAATTATAATTCGTAATGGCTGATGCTCTGTTGAATACAAACAAGGTCTTTATATCGATAGCTTTATAACAATAGATTCAGACGTTGCCCGACTTTTGTTCCATCTAGTTTAATTCCTATTTAACACTCGGAAAAATTTATTCATCTGAATAGCTAGGCAGAAAACTTGTTTTGAATAATTGTTTGCACAGCACAATTGTAACCTTTAGTTAAAGACTAGTACTCAGACTCCTGGTACAAGGTTATCAAAAGTTACAAGTACGTTGAATTTCCTCTTACTTTTACTACAGATGATTGTCTGACGTACTGCTGGAAGCCAAAATGGGACAATGTTCAAACAGTAGGCGGCATTTATCACTCCATGGCAGAGAGCGAAGAGCAGTGCAAGAAGACGTGTGCCAATGATCCTCTGTGTGATGGAGTGGATTGGAGTGACATCCAGGAATCTTGCTTTCTTCTCTTTCGACACAGACGCACCCGTGATCAAATGACACACTGGGAAATCGTAAGAAATATAGCGACGAAATGCGTGAAGCGTAAGCTCTCAACATAATTCTGAGTCTATTTTGTTGATGAGCAAAGCATCGATGTCCACGGCCAAAATGATTACACGATGACATGTGCAGCTGCTAATAGCCTTAGATATCTGTTTTGGTAATGCAATGGACCTCTGCTTGATGGGACCTGGGTCGAATCTAATCCACGGTAGCAGGGCATCGGTGGTGAAAGTTATCTACCGAGAATGTTTCAGAATGGCGTTTATTAAATGGAACAGATTGGTGTATGGATACCTGGTTAACTGCTCAAAGATATGTTACTAGTCCGCTTATGCATTCGTTCCTAAATAATGCCTTATACACAAATCTTGCACTTGAAAATATTACATATTACTTTCCATCAGAAAGTTGTCTCAATTGCAGGGTTTTAATTAATTCTTGAGGCATGTGAAACATTTTCCGACGTAAACATTCAGAACACGTAATATTTACAAAAGATCTCGCTTGTTCTTATGCGACTTGTGTATTGTATTAATTAACGATTCAGTAAGTAAATTAATCATTGGTATCTGAATGTATACAGAGTTAATAAAGGAAGAAATTTATTATAAGATTTTCTACTGAAATCTACGAAAATCTAATGCGAACTCCTCGATTTGTTTGTTAGAGGAAGAACAGTGCACGCCGCATTGCTGGAAGAAAGCTTTATCACCAGAGTTAAGCTTCAACGATGGAGTGTCTAAGAAAGAAATTGACAACGAAACGAACTGTAAGGATCTCTGTGCCAGCAACCAGACCTGCATCGGTGTATACTGGGGATTCAACGATACTATGAATAACGTCAGTTGCTGGCTTCAAATGCCTTTCCACGCAGTCTCTGGATCTTTGAAAGAGGTCAATCACTGGAGTTTGTCTAACTGTACAGGTACTCTAACTACACTTGCATTTTTTTAATGTCTAGCCGAAACCGCCGTTGTCAATGCAACAAACAACACTTTTAATTTAATTTATTTTCGCAGTCTGCTGTCACCTGATACACTTCTATTAAAATGCTAATGCAGAATTGTAGGAATAGTCTCTTACATCGTTGTTGTGACAGTTTCTATCGTTCTGCTTATAGGCCGATCATCCACGAAATCCACAGTCCCTGTAATTATCAGCTGATGCCGACCAAACAAGGTCAGGGTCAGACATTGCCCGAATTTGACCAAGTTTAGTGTAATTCCTATTCAAATGAATACTTTATTAATCTTCTGAATAGATAGCTAGACAAATAGTTGTAGATTTCCTGCACGAGAATAATACTCAGACTCCTGGAAAAATGTTATCATACGTTGCAAGATGGTTGACTTTTCGTTTCTTTTTCCTACAGACGACTGCCTTTCGTACTGTTGGTTGCCAAAATGGGATTTCATTCACTCGCTCGGTGGCGTTTATCAGTACGGAATAGATGAGGAGAACTGGTGTAAGGTTACCTGCACCTATGCCAAGAAGTGTAATGGCGTAGATTTTAATCGCACCGACGAAACTTGCTGGCTTCTGTATGACAGTCACCTTGTACAGACCCCTTCAAAAGAACCAGTTCATAACTGGGAAATCGAACCAAATTTGCCGGAAATCTGCTTTAATGGTAGGCTCACAAGTTGATTCTGGTTCTGTTTTTTTGTTGGCGAGCAATAACATGTGTTGAACCTAGAGGTATCAATATCCACGGCCACAGAAATTATCTAATGCCCTGTGTAGCTGCTTGTAGTCCTGGGTACCCCTTCAGTAACGCCTTTCACCTCTACGTGACCGGAAGTGGGTCGAATGCAATTCGTAGTTAGCAGGACATCGGGATTAAGGCTATCTACCGAAGAAATCATTCATATCTGAGCAAAGTTGCATTACATGAGAAAGATTGATTGATTCACCAGTAGGTAAAAGATCAGTTGAATTCTCAAACACATACTCGCTTTTCCGCCTAAACACTATGTTTTAAATAATGTCGTGTGGACAAAATAAAGACATTGTGTATCACTTCCAACAGAAAGTTATTTCAATTGCATATACAATTATACATACCGGCATCGGTTGTGTTGCTCTGATTCTTAGTCGGCCCTATCTTTTTCCAGTTCAGAAGACTTCTGAGTGATTGCGAAATTGAGGTTATAGCAAGACAATCGAGTTAATGCAGTAAACTTACTGTACTAATAATACTGCCAATTAGAGTCGGTGATTGTCGCTGAAATGGGTTTCAATTTTAGGGTTAGGTAGGTCTCAGACAAGTTGGCATGTATGTACATATGCAAATATCTATGTAAAGATGTATGTATGACATGTATTTATGTATGTGTGTATGCATGTATGTATGCTGGGCTGGCGATAGGTCGTCGGTCGGCATTGCAGATATAATAATTTTTTTGCTCAGGTGTTAGGAAGGTCACGTGCTAGCGCGTGAAAGATTTCCTGATAGGCTTTGTTTTAAGTTTTTGATGAGTGCTGACCGTATATTAGGCTATAAGAGAAAACTAATTGTTTGTGAATTGCAAGAAAATGTTGTGATAAAGTGTTCGAACTGCGTTTTCATGAAGTGATACTTTTAATTGCGCTACCTATACGTAAATATAGCGAAATCAGTGAACAGTTAACTGGGCGAAGTAGAGGAAGAATATAGTGACAGATGAGGAATACGATCAGTGAGAAACTCGAGGCAGTAACGCGCTGGGTAATAAACAACAATCTTAGGTTGTTAGTCGAGAGAGATGATTGTCGCCCGACGGATCAACTCCACAACATTTCCACCCCCACTCCCAGATGTCGAGCGGGTCACTGAGATGGCCGCCCTAGGTGTCAACCTCAGAGGGGAACTCAGTGCCACATCGCATGTTGAGAGGGTTCCACAATCTTGCTTCGGATCCCTCCACCCACTGAGGTCCTGAAGGCCCATAGTTTGTCCTCTGAGGCTTTGGCTATCGTCGATGGGGCAACGACGATCTCGCGTTTCCTCTACGCATCGCCCGCCTGTTGGGTTTTACAGATTTAATAGAGCAAGATTTAATAGAGCATGAAACTGAGAATTTTATTGTTGAGCCAATTTCTAAGTTAGGTAAAAATGACCCCACTGGCACATTTGATCCTCTGAATGAAGAACGAATTTTATTCACAACTTTCATGTAAACTCTTTTACTAGCTGTGTACTTCAGTGATTTATAATTATTACATCATCATCGTTTCACATGATATATAAATAAGTTCAGTTATGTTTTCTAATGTGATTCCAGGTCTTTTTGCGCATTTCAGTATAATAAGGCTCCCAAGATTGGAATATCTGAAATTTTTCTAAAATTTAACTTAATCGGATCAGCGTCTTCTTTGATTTTCGTTTCACTAAAATCGCTCACCACTTGTGACTTTAATCTGTTTGTTTTCATTTTCTAAATCAATACCAGAAACCAGGAAATGGTCTCTTTTTGATAAAGAACATTCGATGAAGAAACAAAAACCTGACGAAGCTGGAAATCTCGGAGATAAGAGTGCCGAGGCTGGAAATCCCGGAGATAAGAGTGCCGCAGCCGGAAATGCCAAAGATAAGAGTGCCGAAGCTGGAAATGCCAAAGATAAGAGTGCTGAAGCTGGAAATGCCAAAGATAAGAGTTCCGACGCTGGAAATGCCAAAGATAAGAGTACCAAAGCTGGAAATGCCAAAGATAAGAGTGCTGAAGCTGGCAATGCCAAAGATAAGAGTGCTGATGCTGGAAATGCCAAAGATAAGAGTGCTGATGCTGGAAATGCCAAAGATAAGAGTGCCGAAGCTGGAAATGCCGGAGATAAGAGTGCTGATGCTGGAAATGCTACAGCTGCGAATGCCGAAGCTAAGAGTGCCGAAAGTACGACTAACGAACCCAAGAATACTGAAACAAAACCTAAAGAATCTATGGTTAGCGAAAGTACGATTAACGAGGCAAAGTTGACAGAAACGAACATCAAGGAAAATATGACTAGCCAAAATATGACAGGTTAGACATTTTATACCGCGTTTAAAGTTCCTATTTCGTTTTTCCTTCGGAGAGTGAGAATTGCGATAGCCTATTTAAGCGTTCGCAGCATTACAGTCTGATAGGCTTACTGTAAAGAACACGGTGACTTGTCTTCCATGGTCCCATTTCAAATTCATATAAATATTCACCTGCATGAAATGAACCTCAGAGACGAACAATACTGGAAATTATTTAAGTGGTCACTTTGGTCTCTATAAATATATTGCCTTAAGAAATAAACCAACTTAGAAAAGTCTTCTTGTTCTAAAGAAACAATAGAAAAACTTCCTTAACGTTTCAAAGTACAATGGTGTCCACGCGGCTGAGTAGTTACAAAAGAAGTATAAGGTCTTTCCCTTTGATCAGTCATGAGAAATTACTAAGATCGTTACTTAAAAAGTGACGCGTGATTTCGAAGATCTCATACATACCTTTCATTTTCTTTTTTAAACTCAGACCAGTGTCTGGCACACTGTTGGACGAAAGCTCATGCATCTCAAGATATAACCTTCACCGATGGAATATACAGGAAAGAGATTACGAATGAAACGGAGTGTAAGCATATGTGTACCAACAACGAAACATGCGTTGGTGTATACTGGGGTTTCAACGCTAAGTCGTCTACGATAAGCTGCTGGTTTCAAATGCACGGCTATAAATCCAATGATTCTTTGACGACTGATTCTTCAGCGAAGAATGATTCTTCGACGAAGAATGATGCTGATTCTTCGAAGAAAAACGATGCTTTGCCGAAGAACGATGCTTCGGCGAAGAACGATGCTTTGACGAAGAACGATTCTTCGACGAATGATTCTTCGACTAATGATGCTTTGACAAATAACACTCTGACGAAACGTTCCGTGACGAATGATTCGTTGACGAGTGATTCTTCGGCGAATGATACTTTGACGAATAGTTCTTTGCCGAATGAATCTTCGACGAATGGCCCATTGAAGACTGATATTTCGACGAATGATTCTTCGCCACAAGGTTCTTCGACGCGTGGTGATGCTTTGACGAATGCCAACCACTGGATTTACTCTAACCGTACAGGTATTCTAACTATACTATCGCTTTTAAAATGTCAAGAAGTAACAGCCACTGCAAATGCAATGCAACAAAGAACGATTTAAATTTAAATTTTCCTTCGCATTTTGCGATCATTTATAGAGTGTAATTAAGGCGATAATGCAGAATTTCAAATAGTTAATAGTCCTATAATAACAGTGTATGAGAGGCTCGTAGTTTATCCTTTGGCTATAAAGCCGATCGTCCATAAACTCCATCAGTTTTTAGACTGGTTTTATATGAATATTTGACATCGTAATGACCGAGTACAAAATAAAAAAATAGACTAAAAAATACAATGTCAGAGTCGTTAGTTACAGGGATCGCGTCGCACTAGCTTCAGACATTGCCAAAGTGTCGCGCATTCTACTTTTAATCATATTCAAAAGAATGCTGCAGCTAGATAAATCGTGAAATTGCTAGCTACGCAAACTCACCTTATGGTACAAGGTTATCGAGCATGCAGTTGAAAAATGATATCTTCTTCGTTTTACTTTTGCTACAGGTGACTGCTTCCCGTACTGCTGGAAGCCAAAGGTGTTAAATGTTCAGACACTTGGTGGCGCTTTTAAACGTGGTGTTGAGACCGAAGACCAGTGTAAAGCCGGCTGCACCGATGATAAGCTTTGTGATGGCGCGGATTGGAATGCCGCTAATGTATCTTGCTGGCTTCTATACAAACACCGACGTACCTCAGATTCAGTTAATCACTGGGAAATCATAAGAAATTTGCCGTTGAGCTGCAACAAAAGTAAGCTCAATGTTTAATCCTGATTCTGTTTTGTTGAAAAAAAATAAGTATTGAAAGTTTGAAACTAAAAATATCGAAATCTACGGCCACAACCATTGGCGTCTACCAATGGGGTTGCGGGTTGGGAGAAGACTCTCCTACAGTTGCCAGAAGTGGGGGGTGGTGGTTAACGTTACTGGTCACAGCGCAGTTTTAATGAACATTAATAGTATACTAACTTCTTATTTAGTTTTTAGCATGTAGTATATTTTCTTATGGACCGTGCACGATGCTGATGTATATAATAAATTAATTTACAGTTCTGAGTGACTTCTGAGCCTCTTACATAGGCGTATAAGTCGGCCAGAGTGAGGGGTTTGTTCTTCCATTTCATGTCGGTGGGGGTTAGGGGTTAGACGCCACTGTCCAATTGTCCAATGTTCTGTGACACCACTAATATTCAAGAATATCTCTTTTAACCTCTGCTTGATCGGAGCTGGATCGAATCCAGTCCGCAACAGACAATAAAAGGACATCGGGTGAGGGTTATCAACCGAGAAAGTCATATAGAATTGAGAGAATAGTGTTTATGAATGAAACAGATTGGTGCGTGGGTGGGGTATATGTGGACGAACGCTCAGCCACGCGTCTCTATTGTCCGTTTAAGCATTTTGTCCTGACACAAATAAAACCTTTAATCTAAACACATTTTCTATTACACCCAAGAGAGACTTTTCATAACGTGCCACTTCCAACATCACGGTATTTCTACTCCGCAGTGTCAATGAATTGTGGGCTTGCAAACATGTTTCCGAGTTGAACATAAAAAAATGCAATTTAACAAGAGTTCGCTTCTACTTGTGCGACTTAAGTATTGTCTTGTAATGTACGTAAGTAAGTAAGTATATTCCTTATTAAGAAGCGCTAGCAAACGCACAGCACTGTACAAGAAAGATAATGCAGCATATTATTTTGTTTTACATATGTCATAAAACATTTATGCAGCGCCCCTTAAGAGCCTCTCAGAGGCTTAATTAGCGATCATGTACCCAGACAATATATTAATTATGGGTACTTGGATGGATTCTGATTTTATAAAGGAGCAAACTAAAATACGATCATCTATTTCAAAGTGTGAAGCATGATTTATAAGATCTCATACAAACCGCGATTTTGCTTATTAGGCGAAGAGCAATGCATGCCACATTGCTGGAATAAAACTGTATTACAAGACGTTGACATCAAGGATGGACTGCTTAAGAAGGAAATTGACAACGAAACTGACTGTAAGGAACTCTGTGGCAGCAATCAGACATGCATCGGCGTATACTGGGGAAACCACAACAACAATTCAAATGAGAGCAGTTGCTGGTTTAGAATGCCTTTCCAGGGGGTTTTCGTTGAGACTTTGGCGAATGTCAGTCTCTGGAGTTTGACTAACTGTACAGGTAAAGTAAAATCAACAGCATTTTTAAAAATCTAGATGTTGTGTAAAAAAAGTATTAAATTTAATTTATTTTCACATTCTGCTGTCGTTTGATACACTGTCCGTGATTCGAAAGATAGTCGGCGGCTCTGAATGATCTGTCAACCATCTTAGGCAGATCGCGTGGCTCACAGGGACCAACATTTTCATCTGAAGAATTTCTTCGACACCTGTTATTAAAGAAAGTTTCAGATGTTCGCCGAGACACCGAGGGCGTGCCAGGGGACTCTGAAATTCAATGCCGTTTTGAAAGGTTGGAAGAGGTGATGGACGTTGAACTGAAGTCTGTCTGCACCATTAAAAACGTACACGCTTGACCCCATTCCGACTTTCCTCCTGAAAGAATAAGCTAGTGGTACAGCAGTTGCTGCAATATTTGGAATCGTGCAACCTCATATCGAAGCTACAATCTGGCTTCAGGAAGGGCCATTTGACAGAGTCCGTTCTTCTGAGGCTCATCTCTGATGTCTGCGATGCCAACGACGCTGAACGCGTCACGCTCCTCGCACTCCTGGATGCGAACGCGGCGTTTGACGCTGTAGATCGCAGCTTAATCCTGTTGACCAGACTAGTATGCACACTCGTTCGGAGTTATCAGACAGGCGTTTGAGTGGATTCGTTCTTTTCTCAGTGGGCGTAAAATGATGGTGGTCATTGGCGCGGGCAGTTCACTGTGGGTGTTCCGCAGGGTTCTGTCCTTGGGCCGCTGCCATTCGTGCTACATACAGCTGATTTGACAGAGATCATATATGCTCTTGGAGCACAGATGATCTAATGCTGAAGACGTCCAGCTTTACTTGACGTGCCACCCATCTGACGCACTGGTGTGTGTCAAAATCCAGGCAATTGTGGAGGAAGTGCAGACCTGGATGTCCTCCAACCGGCTGAGGCTTCGACCCGGAATGAACAGAATTCACATGGCTGGACACGGGACAGGCACGTTCAAGGATTGACAGAGAGGCGATTGAAGCGACATTTCCTAACTGGAAGGTACAACATGTTGTCCGAGACCTGTGAGTGCTTCTGGATGAAGACCTATCGATGACGGAAAATCTCAGTTCCATCTGCAGGTCTTGCTTCTATCAGATTAAAGTCATCGTTTGACGCCGCTTTCACTCTAGTCCACTCCTTTGCTGACTCTCCTGGACAGTAATTGCAATGGTGTCCTTGTGGGTCTGCCAAGGTTCCGGATGCAACAGCTTCAATCTGTCCTCAACTACGCCGCCAGTCGTCACTAAGCTCCCATGATTCTCGCGTATTTCGATCTGTATGCAAGATACGTTGTATACTGGCTCCCCGTTGTACTGGCTCCCGGTTGAGGACCGGATCACATTGAAGATCATCCTCATGGGGCGAGCATCGATGGTTGGTGCGGCCCAGAGTTCATCAGGGAGCTCTGTGTCCCATTCTCCAGTCAGCCAGGTCGTCGATTCTTACGTTTTTCAGCTCGTGGAGACTTGCTGGTCCCGCGCTCCCGTACATCGATGTGGGCGCACCGTGCCTTCTAATGCATTGGACCATCGTACTGGAACAATCTTCCATTAACAATTCGTAACACTGCACCGCATGCAGCTCAGGAAACATTTTCTAAATTTCTTAAGTCGCATCTGTTTTAATAGCGCCTTCGTGAGATTCCTGTTAGGCGCTATATAAATGACCATGTACAATTATACAGACATACTGCGATTAAAACGCTAACGGAGAATTGCAGAATTATTTTTATGTATCTCAGTCGCAATGTAAGAGAGATTCGCATATTATCGTTTGGCCATAAAGTCGATAATCCACGAAATCCGAAGTCCAGCTGACGCCCGCCCAAAAATAGTCTTCTTAGTGACCGAGGCAGTCGGAGGCACTGTCCATTTCAGACAAGGTCAGGTCCTTTACAAGAATCGAGTCACAATTATAGCTTCAGACATAGCCCGAATATTGCCAATTACAGTTATTTTCCCATTCAACAAGATGCTACAATATAATCGTCTGAATTGATAGCTAGAAAACTCGTCAGTTTCTTACACAATGAATTTGTGATAATTAGTTGAAGACCGAAACTGAGACTATTACTCAGACTTCTAGTACAATGTTATCGAATAATTACAAGAGCCTTAACCTTTTTGTTACTTTTACTACAGACGACTGCCTTCCGTACTGTTGGCTGCCAAAATTGGAACATATTCAAACAGCGGGCGGCGTTTGTCAATCTAATAACACTAAATATGACGAGAACGACTGTAAGTTGCTCTGCGCCAATGATAAGAAATGTACCGGCGTAGATTTCAATATGACTGGGCCTTCTTGTTGGCTTCTGTACGAACTTAATCTTGAACTGAGCCCTACTTCAGAGCCAGTTCGTCACTGGGAACTCGAGAAAAATTTTCCGTCGGTTTGTGGTAAGTTCACAATTTCATTATGTTTCTGTTTTGTTAATCAGTGATGCGTGTGTGAAACTAGAGGTATCACTGTCCGCACCCACAATAATTATCTGATACTGCGTGTAGCTGCTAATAGTTGTGGACACCTCCTTCGGTGATGCCTTGCACCTCGCCTTGTTAGCAGATTGGGTCGAATCGAGTCATCGTTAGAAGGGATTATCGACGAAGGTTATTTATCGACGAAGGTTATCTACCGAGAAAATCACTGAGATTCAAGCAGAGCAATTATAAAAGAAGGAGATTAATACATGGAAAAATAAATTGATTTTCATATGCATTCAGTTTAAATCTTAAAAAGTGACTCACAGACATAAATAACACTTGCATTTTAAAACATTATGTATTACCTATAACAGAAATTAATTCCAGTTGCATACTGTTAATGAATTGTGGAAGTGTGTGAACCATTCCACGTTATGAACATTCAAATTAGACAATGATACAAACGTATAGTCAACTGATTAAGTACATAGTCGTAGACAATATTATAGTGTTACAACTGAACTCGTGGCATCGGTTACATTACTTTAATTCGTGCTTCATCGACTATAAACTCTAACTGCGATATATGTCGCTAGACGGCCCAATCTTTTCTCGGTTCACGAAACTTCTGAGTGATATCGACATTTAGGGTATAGCAGAGCAAATGAGGTTCGCATTAAACTTACGGCATTAATTATAATTATTAATTATAATGATAGAGAGTTGGTGGTTATTGCTGTTATCGGTAAGCAGATCTGAGATTATGTAGATACGTATTTGTATGCATGTATGTATGCATGAAAGAATGCATGTATGCATATGTATATGTATGTAGGCCTATGTATTTATGTATGCATGTATGTTTGCATACGTGCATGCATGCATATATGCAAGTATGTATGTAAGATGTATGAAAATGTATGTATATATGTGTGTATATATGCCATATAGTGTGTTTGTATGTGTCTTTCCATGTATGTTACATTTATAGCAATTTAATCATTAATCGGTTAAACGAGGTCTACTTAAATGCGACACAACGTCTAAGCTTCCAGGAAGGCAAAGCGAATCGAGCTTTAGAGAATCAAATGAACCTGAAAGTTTTAACTACTTTGCTCTTCGTTGTTATTTCAAGAAAATCGCTTACTATGCTTGAACGTAATCTGTTCATTTTCATTTTTAAATCGATTCCAGAACCTGGTGGTGGTAATGCGCCGGGGAATGGTGACTCAGGAGTGCCGGCAGAGACTGAACCTCCACCAAAACCCAGTGGTGCTGACAACCCTGGGAGTGCACCTAGTGGTGATGGTGGCGGCGGCGGCGGCGGCGGCGGCGGTGGTGGTGGTGGTGGTGAAGAGCCGGCCGTTGGTGAAAGTGCTGTTGGTGGTGGTCCACTAACTGGACCAAACTATTTAATAGGTATTCATCTCATCAAGTGATATTTTGTCATAGATTCTTATTATTAATTTTCTATTTAAAAATATTCATTGAGAGGAGCCAATAAATGCTATTTTTAAATCTGATGCCTTAGGAAAACACGATATCATGATGCTAACCTGCGCAATTTTGGGTTTGATAAGGTTATTTCAAACTATTTCTGGAAACATGAATGGAGTAGCGACCTCTTATCGTCAATCGTTGCCATTCTTCATTCACACATCTCGTCTCAAGATCATAAAACTAGCCTCTAAGGCGCAACGGGGCTTAGCTCCAGCCTACCCTTGTGACCTGATGCGCAAACCTCTCTCTGCTTCTTTTCATCGACCCCTACGTTCTCTGAATCTCTTTCGCTGTCGTGGCCCTATCCCTATGTAACTCCCTTCCCTTGGCACTGCGTGCGACCCTACTCATTGGGGTCTCTCTCTCTCTCTCTCTCTCTCTCTCTCTCTCTCTCTCTCTCTCTCTCTCTCTCTCTCTCTCTCTCTCTCTCTCTCTCTCTCTCTCTCTCTCTCTCTTTCTCTGCTGTTCATCGTTTAAAGTCTTTACTGTTTCCGCGAGGCTCACACGCCTCTCAATAGCTCGCGACGTGAGAGGCGCTTTATCACTACCCCAGATACCAAACCATACAACAGACGTTTTTTAAGACCTTTCAACGGGAACTGTCCCTTTTCTTGGACCTCAGAGAGCTTTGAGGTCGATTATTGGCTTGGTCTTCCACAGAAGATCCAAGAACTTGCCTTACTCAACTTTGCTAACTTCACCTTTTAGCGACATATCAACGACGCTAAACGTTAAACATCAGTGCGATATAGCCTACTCGAGTTAACAGACCATTTTGGAAGGTTTGTATGTACACCGTCTTCTTAATGATTTCAGGGATAATTACGATGTCTTCGTTAGCGGCAGTTTGTGTGGTGATTATAATCGGCCTCATCGCATTCATAATTTCAAGAACTCGTGCCGAAGAAGCAAAAGGTGGTGGAGAACCTTCAGGCAACTATGATACGATCGGGTAAATTAAAATAAGTTTTTTCAGTCCATTATCAGCAAGTTGTTAAATAGAACTATATTTTATCCGGTTATTGAACAAACTGTAGAGAATTTCAAAGACAATAATCTTTTTAACGGATCTGAATATCTTTGTTTAATTGTGGTAGCCGTTGAAGTCCGATGAAATGACTACAACGAAAAGCACACTTCTTTGAGACGCTTCTTTTCTCTAGTCGTGTAGAGACTGGAAAAAAAATTAAACTAGAGCCATGGGACGACAAGCTCGGACACAATAAGGTGAAAAGAGAATGAAAGTTCCAATGGACCTAAATACCCTATATGCAGTTGACGCAGTGGCAACATGCATAAGTCTTGATTGAGTTCAAGAGCTGTTCAAGAGCCAGTCGTCAACTCACATAGGTTTTCGGTTAAGTCTGCGAACTGTATACTTGTAACTCAAAATAATCACTAACAACTGATAAACTCAATTCTTCATATTCTGTAAAACTAGAAAGTTAATTAAAAATCTCCTAATTGTTTTACTTCCTATGCCACATCAAGGTATAATCTGCGACTTGATTTGAGGAACTTAACTATAGTAGATCTACTTCAGACCTTCGTCTGTGAAACGATTGCGGTATTTAATGAAGGATCTGCCGAAATGATGAGGCAGTGTAAGGAAGGGTTGAGTTGTTCGATCAGAGGGCAGTTGGCGATAAAAGCTACTAGACATCTGCGTCGACATTGACACTAATGAATTCGTCAAATGACTTTATTGTGACCATGTATCTTGTTACCATTACTTGGTAGATGAAAATATATTAGATTATAACGAATGATTTAACATAAAGTTTTGTTTTCGAATTTCAGAACGCTCCCGAAGACCAAGTAACGACCTAGTGACACCGAATGGATCGTTCCAGCAGAGAATCTTTTTCGTACAATCTCGTAATAATGGCTAAAAAATTCCAAAAAAATTTGTAAAATCGAATTAACCATTTGCAAGCGCTTACAGTGTTCATCTGTATTGTGGTCATAGAATAAGGTATTTATTAGGCTTCTTCAAATGTGCCGACCATGGGTTATGGACTAACGTTTCATTCACATAAATGGTATAAAAAAAACAACGCGTCAGATCACAATAGTTAACCTGGTAAAAATTGTTCTTTAAAACTAGAACATTTGATATAATTGCTGATAACGTTCTGTGCATTGTTGCGACCCTCGATTTAACACAAAGATATATAACTCCTCTTGGCTTTTAAACTGTGTTTTTTTTCTGCTTATGTCGTGTGCTTCAATAGACATAGCCTAATTATATGTGATTTGTCGCATAAAACAGTCTTCTGACGAACTTATGTGAGATGCTAACTACTACCCACAATGATATGACTCCTCTGCACGCCTAAACTGCCTTGACCGCATATTGCGCTCAGCTGCGCCCTTATTGGCCAAATACCCTATTTTGGCTATGTTTCAAATTATATGTTGGAGGTCCTGCATTGGCTCCCTGTCCGACAGCGCATAGAGTACAGGATCGCCTACCTGGGTTGGCGGTGTCAGCCGGGTCTAGTACCATCTTACTTGCTGGACCTCTTCCGGCCTGTCTCGGCCTCTCGGACTGCTCGCGTTCTCCGCTCGGCGGGGTGGGGGGACTCTCAGTCCCGTTTACCCGTACTGCAATCATGCAAACCCGCGCCCAACCATATGGAATAGCCTTCTTCCTGAGCTGCGCTTACTTTCTAGGTCTTCCTCTGACACTTTCTATGACCGCTTGAAAACTGTTCTTTTTGGCAGTGCTGGAATCGGGAGCGCCTCTGAGTAGTTCTCTTGAAGGGGCGCTATATAAATCCATGAATGAATGAATGAATGAATTGTTTCAAAAATAAAGCGAGTCAACACTGAATCTACTACAAAATCAGCGTATAACCATGTATAGCGTATTCTAAGGAATGTTGGAGGTTTTGTGAACGAAGCCCAAACTTTGTAAATTATGATGTGTTGTGCAAGATATAGGCCTACAAGTTCCAGACTAGCTAGGACTTTTATGCCTCTAAATCACACCATGATCTGTCCGACGATAGAAAGCTTTAAACTTCCATCAGCCTATTAAACTCGTCAGGCATTCATTCATTCATTAGCGGTGACAGTGACAAGAAAATGTCCACAGACAATGAACGACGAAGACAAATCTATATTCCATGATGCGAGTCTATCAGTCCAAATTGTTCTGATAATTCTCCTTTATTGCACTTTGGTCTAATTTTCCTTATTAGATTAGCAGACTTTGGATCCATGAAAAATGTTTAATATTATCACTTAAAGTTTAGTTATATTCAAGTTCATAAATTATGAATGGTTAAAATAAACTTATGTCCTTATCTGATCTCACAGAAGCATTTTATGTATGGCGTACCAGCCTCTAACATTATGCCTAAACTGGCTGTTTTATATCTTAGCATCTTCTAGAATCGAGATAATGATATAATATTATATTGACACGTGCACGTGTATGCCTTGTCAAGGATAAGTACTTACAGGTAGGATCGTCTTTCCAGGTAGGAGCGTCTTTCCTTGAGTTTCGTCGAGGAGCGTTTAAAACGTTAGTTCGATTATTCAGTGCATCCCGTTAAAGATGAAGCGTGTTGTAATGTTGTGCCTTCCAATGTATCTGCAATCACCAACCATTAGTGTTTTACAGTAAATTAGCTGTACTTCTCCTGGCATATTCGATGAGCTTTTACAATCAATTTTAGCTACAGACAGAAAGAGTGATTAAAATAGCAATAGCTCCTCAAAAGCAATAACAACAACCTCGGTAAGTAAATTATGTTCAAATAATTTGAATTGTCATCTGCTCTTGTGGGATTCATAGAACCCACAGTCACATGACCTATAATCTAACGATTTGCAACATCTACTGACCTCTTAGCCTACATCATGTCGTGCTGCCCTGCAAAACCTGCTCTTTAAATGCTTTTTAACATGCTTTTTTGAGTAATTTTTCTCGTTCCTGCCTGCCACACCACATGAATTTTGTCCTGATTAGTGATTCCAACATCCACTTTGACAACTAAACTTAGTACAATTCACCTGCATCCCAGTTTTTCCCGCCTTCAGGACGGTCAATCCCATCCATCGTATGTTCATATTTTGACACATTGGCATATGGTTCATTCCAGTTTCTTTTCTCTTTCAGGACATCCAATCTTAATCTATAATAGGCCTATGTTCGTATTTTCACACATTGACATATTGCTGACATATGATATGACCAATGAGTTCTGAAGTCTCCGCAGCTTCATCATTTTTTATTTCTTTATTCCAGGAAGAAGACCGAGAGTAACAAATATTCCTATAGGCAACTGGAGACCAATACATTGGCCAGTGATTTCCTTAAAAACGAGGGCACATAACGCATAGTTCTGCGTATATCACGAATGTACATATATGACGACTTACAGGTACCATTTACATGGCCAGTGGGAGACATGGTAGAATTTAAAACAACGCCTAAGTCACAAGTAAACGTCTGCAACTCAACAATTGAGTCACCCAGTTTCAAAGATTTGAGCCATCTAAATTTCTTAAGTTGCTATAGAATGCCCAGTAGCAGAAAAATCAGTCTTCGATGGAAAGGGAAGTTAATTGGCCGCCATCCAAGATTGTATCTCCTCAAAGGCAGTGGACAACAGCTGCACAGAAGAGTCACATGACAGATTGTCAACAGAAATGTGGATATGAATATCATCAGCACAGAAACGATATCCCCGTGAATTACTGTCGGCATGACATTAGCACAGAACCTTGTTAAACACCTCATGCAAACAAAGCACCTTTGTTGAATGACTACAGTTTAATTGCACTGCTTAATGCGTGGACTAAGATAAGTAATAAACCAATTCAGTGCGGGTCCTCAGATCCAAAACCAGTCCTTGAGACGATAAAGAGGAAGATAATGGTCCACGGTATCAAAGGTAGCAGACAAGTGAAGAAGAAAAAATTCTGTCATCTTACCCCTTTCCATTGAGTATCATTATAAAGAGAAGGTTTCTTAAGCAGCGAATGAACTATGGCATGAGCCAACGCATATGGGAAAAGATCCCTCAGGCAATAAGAAATAAGAACACAGTTTCAACTTTCGGAGGACGTGTGGAGATGAGTCAAAGAGGCTGAACTTTTTCATATTATTATAATAGCTAGTCTACCATTCGTCGTCGACATCATTATCATCGTCGTCGTCGTCGTCGTCGTCGTCGTCGTCGTCGTCGCCGTCGTCATCAATCAATCAATCAATCAATCAATCATGGAATTTATATAGCGCCTCTTCAAGGTCTCTACTCAGAGGCACTCCAAAGCCAGGCCTGATCAAAAAGAAAAGTCTTCAATAGAGCGTAAAAAGAAGACGGGTGAGTACGAGGAGATAGACGAAGGAGAGATGGTAAGTCATTCCACGCAGTTGGACCAACGACAGAGAATGCTCGGCGCTGCATAGTAGCAGTGCGGGCATATGGGACTATAAAGTCGCCCCGAGAAGAGGAACGGAGGGCTGAGCTACCCGTAAGAGAAGAAGACAGAGTAAAAACAGAGCATAGGTAGGAAGGAGCCATGCCCAAAACACATTGCCAGGCCAGAGAGCAAAGCCGATACAGGATACGCTGCCGGATGGGAAGCCAATGAAGAGTATGATGCATGTATGAGGATACACTACCATGAGGATACACTATCAGCAGCAGCATCATCGACCGCAACAGCACCGGTCCTCGGTATGTAGGCCTATTTATGTACAAATTTATATGTACCTATGTATGTACTTGCGCACCTGAGTATGTGTATGTGTGCGAGTCCATGGATGTATAATATAGCATATTGCATATTTATATACATGTGTGCATACGATGTATGTGACTGTGTGTGTATTTATGCATGCATGCATATACATGTATATGTGTATGCATATATGTATATTTTATATTATGTATGCATGTATTTATACATGTATGCATGTATGTTTGCATACGTATGCATGTATGCATGAATGTGCTTGTATGTGTTAGGGCACTTAATACAGCCAGTTTTGAGCTCCTCTCGACAGCACTTCTTGATCGAAGGCTATGTATAGAGTCTAAGAGTTATATAAACCATGTATACAGAGTGAGAGAGAACCTGAGAGAGATAGCTAGAAAGAGGGGGGAAGAGAGAGAGAGAGAGAGAGAGAGAGAGAGAGAGAGAGAGAGAGAGAGAGAGAGAGAGAGAGAGAGAGAGAGAGAGAGAGAGAGAGAGAGAGAGAGAGAGAGAGAGAGAGAGAGAGAGAGAGAGAGAGAGAGAGAGAGAGAGAGAGAGAGAGAGAGGTTTACACAACAGCATAAGTCCACGGCGGTTGTACCGTGGGTTACTCTGGGTTGAATGGGTTGATCATAGGTTGTAGTGTCTCCCTGCAGTTGACTTCGGCAACTTTGACAGAACAGACGGCTCTGAGATTGCAAGATATTTATTTCAACGACGCCTCCGTAATAAGGACAATGGGCGTTGGTAAGCGAGCATCTAGAATCAAAAACTAATAAATGTTCTGAGAGAGCTTCATACTATCCTGAGGGCTATATATTAGTCCCCGGCGCCGCCGCCATCCGCCGCCGCCGCCGCTAAGCCCTCAAGTCGAAACCAGTTGCTAAGCTATCGACTGCTAGCGACTTCGTTCACTTAATATTTTGGTTGTTGTTTTAATCGCGGTTTCCAAGTAAACAATGACAGAACAGTGCTTCTACTAGTTATTATAACAGCTGATAACATAATCAATTGTACGATGTCTAACAATGCAAATATATCTATGTAGAAACTAAAACTGAATTTTGTCAGTAACTGAATCGAAGAGGTAAATTATTTCAGAACTGAAACTGTGCTAGAAACTAAAATTAAAACTCCAATTATTTCAAAAGTGAAACTTAAACTGAAATAGAAATTACGAAAATTGAATTAAAACTGAAACTGTAATTATTTTCAAAACTGAAATACCACAGACTTGGACTTAGTGGTATGCTTTATTCCTTTTATAAACACTCAAATACGTCACAAATTCACATTAACATTAATTATCACAATCATCGGTCTGTCCTCTGCCAGCATGTCCACGTGGAGCGGAGCCCATGTAGGACCTATATTCCCATATTGGACCCGTATAGAGTTCTTATGGGCCCCATGATCCCATCTAATGCCCACGGAAATGATGGCACGCTCAGTACAGTATGCGGAAGAATGAATTATATTGTTAGGTAATCAGGTATATCCAATAGACTTACCTGATTACATGAAAAGTCGATAGCAAGTCGCTAAGTCAGTCGATAAGTTTAAGCGACTTAGTCAGTCGATAAGCATGCGACTTAGTCGACTGAGTCGCTAAGTCAGTTGCTAACTCATCAAGTCAGTCGCTAACTCCTTAGCGACTGACTCCGGGGACTACTATATATGCAGGACCCGTATGGGAAGTTTGGTCCCCCATCATCCATATAGGCATGCTGGCAGAGAAAGGAAAGGAAATGAACACCTCTTCGACTGTCCATTATGGGATATGTGAGATTCTACTTGACTATTCAGCGCTCGTGAATAAGCTGGTGCCCTGCGCTTGGCCTTCGAGATCTAGGCACTTTAGAAGTTTGGAGATTACGATTGACTTCTGGCAATCGGACCTGAATCTCCATCTGATAGGCCTACCTCTTAGCAACACCACTAGACGGGATTTGTCCTACGCGACGCAGCTTACGTATTAAGCGAGTGCAATTGCGCTTAGCTTACTGGTCCAGTTAGCTACAACGGTTACAGCGTTCGTCACATGCACCCATGTGCGTGGGGTTACTGGTTCGCATACCGATGGTAGCTTATAAATTTAAGAGATTTGAATCTCGGGGTAGCACGGTCCGCAAACTAGGGAACTTAAATGTTCAGTTTATTGAAGACTGAGCAGGATCGAGACCACAGGCATAGGCGTAGACTCTGGGGGGCAGCCGGGGCACGTCCTCCCCCAATAATTGAGATCGACTGTACATTTAATGCAACAAGTGTAGAATAAATAGCCAAATGCCCCCCCCCCCAATATTTGGACAAGTTTACGCCAGTGGCCACAGGTCTACGGTCGTTATAGAAGCCCGTGTGCATGTACATTTCAGTAGCGGTTGAGGATTTTCTCCTTGAACATGCAGATGTCGTAATCGTAATCTCAAGAATTCTACAGCGCCCCAAAAAGCGAAGTCGCGGGAACCAGCTCATTCACAGGAGCTCAGTCAAATCATAATCTATAGGCGGGTGTGTGAATCGGTTCCAGGTCAATATCCAAAGGGGTCAATCAGGCAGACAGTCAAACGGCTAAGGTGGATGGTGTTTAGGGTTGGAACCATGGGCGGAGATCCGGGGGGGTCGAGGGGGACAAGACCCCCCACCTTTAGGAGTGGGGGGACACGTACGCCATGCATCGGACCCCCCAAATTTTGAAGATGCACCAAAAAAGTCAACAAATGCAACTGTGTGAGGGCGAAAACGAGTTTTCAGTGCCATTTTGACCAGAAAAGTAGTCTTTTAGCAGAATTGTCCCCCCCAAAACAAATTTAAAGAATAAAAGACACAAATTTGTGTAAGAGAAGAAAAGAAGGAAAAAGAAGGAAGAGAAAAAAAATTATGTGGAGATGTGGAGATGAATTCGAAAAAAATAAGGTAATTGACATCAGGAAAGGTGATTCATGAGGACTAAAAAAAGGTCATCAACTTTTTTCGCAGATGAGATGTGATTTGTTTTCGGTTTCTGGAAGATGAGATCGTAGACAATTTTCGAAAGTTAACGGAAAAATTTTGGAAAGTAGGAGAACTGAGGTCAATGACTAAAAAAGGTCATCTTTTCGAAGATGAAAGGGAAATTGTTTGGAGATGAAGTGGGACAAAAATTTTGTTGGGACAAGATTTAAAAAAAACGGTCGTCGACGAGATCGTGGCCGACTAAATTTGTCCCCACCTCTCAGACAAGATCGCCGCCACTGATTGGAACGGCGAGGGAGGTAAGGAGAGGAGGAGGAATCGGAATAGGATTTGTGAAGGAGCAGTGTTTTCAGATTTGAGTGAAAGACCTGTGGAGAGATAGGAAGAGGTGAGGTTTTGGTGAGTTCGTAGGATGGATCAGATATTTGTCGTAATGCTGGCGGAATTTTTGTCCAGAGAGATGGAACAGCTGTGTCTATGGAACGACTCTCAAATTTTAGTGATCAGAAGTTTGGCAGACTCTTCGTTTTTCGTGGCCGGGCACAGCGCATGGAACTCATGGCTATCCGGTCCATAGACTCCCACCCTACTTTTTGCAATCACTTTAAGACGTAGGGCCTACTTGTTTCGCGTGGCCTTTCCTTAGTATCCTATTGTGTAAGGCGCTGCTGAGCACAGGCTGAGTGGCAAGTACTGTGCGATGCAGTGTGGGCATCGTATAAAAAAGACTGCGGGGCGGGGGGTAGGGTAGGGATTGAACATTTCATCCGTATTTTGCAAACTGATGTCAACGAAATTTGAAAGCAGCTGATTTCAACGCTAGCAGTTTTACAAGACAGACTGGAATCAAAATCAATTCCTTTGTAGAGAAAATTCAAAAATGCATACATGATACACCATGGAAATTTCTTCTCTTCATCAGAGACTCAGAGTCAAATCACAACTCAGAGGGTTGGAAACGACCCCTGGTGTGTGCAATGAATACTAAACGGACGCCGCTTAAGTGCTTAACGGATAAGTGCATAATTCGCTTACGTGCATAGAAGCTGGCCGGTTCCAGTTTAACATAGGGCATTTCAATGGAAGACAACTCCGGGTATGTGCATATGGCATATATGTGCATAATTCGGCTATGTGCAGCTTAGAACATTCTGGCCGCCCAGGCAGTTCGCCCGTGGACAGCAAACGACTCGGAATGTCCAGCAGTGTTTAATCTAGACACCTTTTGGGGGAAAATTTCCCCCCCCCGGATTTATGTTCCCCCAGAGAAAAAAGGTCATCAAATTTTTCTGAGATGAATTCCTAAAAAGTCATGAATCTTTGAAGATGGATGAAATTACCATGTCGAAATTCTGATTTTTTGCGACCGCTCTTCAGACGCTCGTTGGTCCCCCACAAACCTTGTTTTCACCCCCACCCCCAGAAGAGGGGGACTAGATTAAACACTGAACCCACCCCCCAGAAGAGGGGGACTAGATTAAACACTGAACCCACCCCCCAGAAGAGGGGGACTAGATTAAACACTGAATATCCAGTGGTTTGCCTTAGCTGCACTGTGGTCCGTATCAGCAAGCGAGGTAACATATTGCTACCGGTCGACATTCTGGTGTGCAAACCAAACCATATCATAAACATTCCTCTTCGATTTACTTTAACTGAATGGTTATGGAAGGAATTATAGTAGGCCTATGCAGGTTCCATCTGTTATTAAAATGCCAGTACATCTAGCCAATTTTACACAGTACATGTGAACTTCTGTTGTGTGCATAAGTCGGTTAGGCCTAAGTGCATAGCTTCAGCCTTCAAGGCAGTCTCGAGGTTACGCGCTTAAGCTGCGTTGACTGTACATACCTCAGCTCCTTGTAATGACGATACATCGATCCGTTCATATGCTGGGTTCATCTTACGCAATGGCCTTACATCACAACACTGCACTGGAGACACGAATGCACACAAAACCCGTAACACAAACATGAATATGAAACGATGGTACTACAGAGTAAAAGTTACAGAATCAGTGGCGGCGATCTTGTTTGACAGGTGGGGGGGGGACACGGGACACTTTTGAACTGATCTGGTAAAAAAAGGTGAAATTTTTTTCTCGCATGATTGTGTTGACCTCTTTTGGGCGTTTCTTCAAAATTTGGGGGACAACTGTATAGCGTGTCCCCCTCCCCCCCCCACTGTTAAAGGTGGGGTCTATTCCCCCTCGACTCCTAGAATCGCCGTCCATGTACAGCATGATAAAACCCTGCCAGAATTTCATCAATTATCTAACCCACTATGAATTTGCTAACACTGCATGTGTTGCAATCTAATCTCTGCAAATCTAATCTCTGCAAATCTAATCTCTGCACAGGTCCTTCATTCAACCGAGAACACGTCTCTTCCACAAATCCTACCCATATTCCTCCTCTTCCCTCTTGCACTCCAATTCTAAACAGCATCCACCTTAACCATCCGACTGTCTGCCTGACTTTTGGATTTTGAACTGGAATCAACCCTAACCTTACCACCTATTGACTGTGTTTTGACTGAGCGCCTGTGAATAAGCTGGTTCCTGTTATTTAGCCGCTTTTGAGTGCTGTTGATTTCAAGAGTACGAATACACAGATCCGATGTATGTGGTGTTGCAGATTCCATACGCTTCTTATGTTTTAGTCATGAAGAGGATATCTAACTTCCAAGCTTAAAGCATTTTCTCTGTGCAAGCCTTCTTCTGGTGTTGGCATATACAGTAGAAATTGTAATTGCAACAAATTTATACTATATAGCATCGTCAGTCACGAGCTACTTCTAGGGTGTTTTGCAAGGTCAGTTTATTGTGTCTACGAAGAGTTACATAATATCGTAATCTTTATACTTGTACATAGCCACTCAAAAGCCAAGCGCAGGGCACAAGCTTATTCACAAGCATGGAATTTCATAGCTTTTTAAAATGTTAACACTTTTGGCCTTGTTAAACATTAATACAAAATACAGAACATAACAGACTGGACTTTGAATCTTTGCTATACTTTATAATTCATCAGGGTTGTCTTTTGGGCCATATTTAATAACCTCAGCTATAGAGGACACAGATGAATACTGTACATTAGATATGCATGCCATGAAAGTACAGATGACCACATTGTATGACATTTCAATTAGTAAATGTTTATATATAAATTAATGATATCAGTGACAGACCTTTCTGTATACATTTTTACTGCAGTGAAGTAACAAATGTATTTTTACAGAAACTTCAAACGATAAGTAAAAAATTAAATAGGCTGATGTTAGTAAAAAAAATAACAATCGAGAATAATAAGATTCTACAACCTGCTATTCAGCTGACCATCATTTCAGGAGAAGGCAATTTATGTAGCACTAGACAATTTTTAGGATCAACAGTGTAAAAGAATTTTAGGCTGTACACCTAGAAGAGTACACAAAAGATAATGCCAAAGAAGCAAAAAGGTGGAACTTCAGTGAACTGCAAGATTTGTAACTTTGTCTCAGTTAGTTAATATTACTCCTAACTTTACCTCAGTGTGTTAATTTTACTCTTAAATAATATAAGGGGAAAGCTTTAAAACGTCACAGCATAAAACAAATCTTGGAGATATAAATCTCGTGCGAAATTATGGTAGTTTTCAAGTCACTTCTCAGCAAACGTCGTTATTTACATGACATATATATACAAACAGGGCAAAAACATCTGTACATTTCAACATTTAGGACAGGCTCAACACTTAACTTGAACAAAAGATTAACATCATTCTATGAGTTGACTAAGTTCATCAGAAACTTGATTGAGTTTGGATGTTAACCAATGGCAAAAAGCTAGTTGGCTTAGTGTTTTCGTAAAAAGTGAAATTGAAGTCTTAAAATTGTAAACAAACTCAGAATTGCTGTTAAATAATTAATAAGCGCTAAGAAAACTTCATGTAACAATGGCATATGACCTAGGACAAAGGCACATTCCAGTACATCATTTTCTTTTTCGTTTTAAACCATGCCTAATAGACATCAGAGAAACATTTGGACCATTAACCTGCACCATCATCATCGAACATAGTGTCCAAAACCTTTATCACATTCCAGAAAGACATAATAAGTAAAGCAATTTGATTTAACACTGTGCCGTAAACAAAAATAAGAAACCGCAACACTAAAAACTAGGTGGCTCGCCGATTTTGCATAAACATGAAATGTGTACAAATATACATGCATATAATAATTCTTGTGTGCAACGTTAGAGCTGAAATAATGAACAAGTCAGTGTAGCTTCACAAAGCTTAAACGTCCATGCATAGTCGCAAACAAAGAAAATACATTCTCATTTGGATACTGTCAGTGATACTTGTACTTCAATTAGCGCTACCTGGTTAAGCCAAAGCCTAATCTGTTCTCCAAATTTTTTTATCAAATTCTTTCCACCAAGCTAAGCTGAACATTTACGTTTTGAAATATTTTTCATCAGAATTTTTTTATGAAAGTTGTTGTCATAGAGCCTATGCAAAATTGATGTTATGCATTTTTGAACACATCTGAGGTGTCAAGGTTTGTAAGAATACATAGCATACATAAACTAAATTTACCATAGAACTTAGAATGAAGTTATTAAAATCTGCCAAAACTAGATGAACCATAAATGACTAGAACCAACTAAACTAATTATGTAGTCTGCTGAACAAGTTCAATTAAAAACTCTTAACGATAAGTGCAGAAACATAAGAAGCAGCACAAGGACTCTTTGTCACAAAGAATAATCATGTACGATTCAGAAAAAAAGTTGTAGATTCCTATTTCGTTTATGTACTGTAGTTCCCTGAGAACACAGGCGGGTTCAAATGAGACACAAAAAAGGTTGGAAGTAGCTGGCAACCTGACCAAAATGATGAAAATAAAAAATTGATCAAGGAAAGAAAGTAATCAAGTTTTACAAATTAATATATTTTCGTCTCAACCAGATTTTTCTTCTCGATCAATCAGATGATCCTTATAAAAGTCACGTTAAGAGATTATTTAACTCTTGAAAACATAAGTTTGCTTCAGTTCTCGAAACTTTAAGCATTGCATACAATAGATGGCGACACTTCTAATGATAAAATGTACAGAACAAATCACTGAGAATGTTTTCTACAGCAAGCTCTCTGCTTAATGTTCCGACAAAAGGCCATCAACAGAATGCATCAGAAATGAAGATCATTTCTTCTACTAATTAGCAAACAACACCTTTTGTAAGTATAGCAACACTGGATAACACATACTTGTAACTGAAAACATGTGGCTTAGAACAAAGAAAGTAAAAAACTTCTGACAATAGGATCTAACATTCGATCAAATAGCATTATTGTTATGTGATACGATTTGATTTAGAGCAAAAGAAGAATCAAACGACACCTTCAGTCGCATGAAAAACTGTACACAAGGCTGTCATGGAGATGGGAAATGGCACACCCTGATACTAGGATAGTTAGAAAAAATATGTTCTGTCTGAAGGAGTTACAACTGGAACTGCATCATCTAATTTAAAATCGTTTTACTTCAGAAATATGGATAATTATAGCAACTTTTCACAAAATTTAATTACCCAGTAAAATGATAGTAAAATATTGAAGTACGTCTTATGCCTAGTTTAAAAAATGTACTTATTCCCCGTTGAACTTTCAAGAGCAGTACCGGTACTTCTATACATAAATATATCACAGCGAGAAGCCCGTTTTCCTTTATCCATAACGGTAAGTAAAACAATTTCCTAGTGACGACGTTCATGCTTCTTTAAATGATCACTTCTCGTGAATGCTTTAGAGCATCGGCTGCAGACGAAGTCTTTTTGTGCTGTACAAATACAAAGAACATTAATTTTAGAAACTAAGAACTAGACCAGTTTGTTAACACTTTAACGACGAACGTGTACCAAAATGTATGGAAAACTAATCCCTCTCGTTGTTAACAGTGCTCTCTTAACAGCATTGTGGGCCCTGGGCAAAGCAATGCACTGCGCCCCTGTCCACCCACAGAGATAAAAATTGTTGCGCGTGGAGGTCACGTACACATTAATTTTTTGGTCTTTTGGGGCCCCCAGAATCGTGGGGTCCCTGGCAACTGCCCACTTTGCCCATACGTTAAGACGGCCCTGGTTGTTAAAGGGTTAAGCTAACCCTAAGAAAGAGCCATGGCTATGAAGTGTTAACGACTCCATTCTCCTCATCCTTAGCATACCAGGGTGGGATGGCCGGTCCTCTCCATTGCCGATGAACTTCGCACTGGTAGTGTATGGTCAGTGTAGTCCTTATAGAGAAAAGTTGACCTTGAACCCCAAACCCTTTGACTGACAGCCCAGCACACTAACCACTACACTACCATGCACTAATTTAGACACTAAACTAAACATTTCTGAATAATAAGCATGTTCACAGAAGCATAACCCTAAATATAGGGTTTAGCCATGTTGGACTTGGAATGCTCCAGAGTAGATCACCGTGAAGGAGCATTATATAAAAGCGCCTTAATAATAATAATAATAATAATAATAATAATAATAATAATAACAACAAGGAGACCGTGCAGCCAGGACTGAATGTCGGTCTATAGCTTAGAATCCATAGATACAGTTAGCAATTCGTCTGCATATGAGTTTGTTGGTTATAATAATAATAATAATAATAATAATAATAATAATAATAATAATAATAATAATAAGTTAAAATGTAGAAATAAACATATTCTAAAATTTTTTAACAATCTCAAATAGTAAGGTGCCAAAACACGCGAAAACACTTCTCAGATTCTCTATAATGGAGGGATTATTGAGGGTCAAACAGTTAAACATTAATTTGCAAATTAATCACTGTATTTCCATAAGCAACACTGTAAACTGTACAGTACAGTAAATTAATAAAATTAACAATTACTTGTATCTAGCATAACCAGCCTGATCAAAAATATGCCCTAGCTGATCTTCCCAGCACTATTGTTCGTTTATACTTTAGTTTGCTAAAAATTTTGCATTATGTTTGAAAACCAGTTATTGAAACACTTAAGAAGCAGCTAAATGCATAGCACAGCCGACTATGGATGAACAAGGAGACATAATTTGTCTTTGAAATCCCTCCAACATTATTTCCACCATAAAGACAGAAGAGAACATAATTATATTAAAAATGCCCTTAATGAAGTAAGCAAACTGGTAAGTCTTTATTGTGAGAGGCACTATATAAATCTGTAAATACAATACAATACAATATAATATACATTTACGTGCTATTAAAAACATTCTGCTTAATTTAGAGACTTATCTGAATTTAATCAATTAAGTAAATAATGCATTATGTGCTACTTCTTTAATTAACAGAAGTACAAAATGTTTTCAAAACAAATAACAATGTTTGTGATTTTAAAATTCACCTTCGTGTATTTTCACGTGTCGTTTCAGCTCATCGGATCTGGCGAATTTCTTTTCACATTTTGCCCATTTGCAGAAATATGGCTTTTCACCTAAGTCCCAACAAATCCAAAAATCAACACATTAAGTTAGTAAAACTAACCTCAGTTTCATTACAAGAACAAGCACATATGTAAGTTACATTTATAAGTTACTTAAGTCCAGTTTATATCGCCGTGGTTGGGCTGGGAGTGCTTCTGAGTAGGTAACTTGAGGAGGTGTTATATTAAATTTTTTAAATGAATGAATGAATGAATGTAAAAGTTGGAGCTTGCCACACCCACATGAAAATGCATCTCACACAGGGACAAGGTTTCCACAATTCAATGCGTTTGAGGTCGACATCTGGAACCTCAACTTTCCACAAAAGGCAAAGACTGAAACTCTTTGCTGGAGCAGGAAAATATTCCTTCTGAGGTCCTAACATTATCATTATTGTTATCATTATAGCTATTCATAATTGTAATGTTAACTGCACATTTTTATAGCACCTTTTCAAGAAAATTACTCATACGGTGCTCCCAACCTGATAGGGTAAGACCATGACCCAGTTTTCAATCACTGGCAGACAGAGACAGAGAAAGGACAAGAAGCTCAAGACCATCAAGCCGACACGTGCGTCAATTGTTGGTTCTGCTCCAGCCTACATCAGGGAGAGCTATGTGTTGCAGTCTCAAGTCAGCTGGGTCAGCAATCATCGCGCTCTGAGGCCCATGAAGCTATGCAGGTGCCATGCTGTCACACTTCAACTCAAGCTCATCATGCCTTCTTGTGTATTGGACCATCCTCGGGAACAGTCTCCCACTGCACTTACATACTGCTGGCCTTGACTCTGTGCAGCATGCATTTGCTGTCTTAAAATGCACTTGTTTAGATCTGTTAGATAGTCACAGGTACAGCACCTTTGTGAGGTACTTAAAATGTGCTACATAAATAGCCTTATAAATACATACATATATCACTACCCAAAATCCAACATTAAGATCACATTATGGACATAATAATGGTGTTGATTATGATGTGTCAGTGACAACACCTACAAGTTTCAAGAGCAGAAAGGCATATTTGACAATCAGCACAATGTGACGGCACAGATGAGAGTAAATATTCAGAGATCAGTGCGGTTGACCTTCAACTGAATCACCCTAAAGGCACAGATATGCAAAACAGTTTGCGACACTACAATCTGGAAGCAGCAGGTGCTTTGTGAACAAATAGTCAGATGATTAAGGCATATCTTTGGAATTTCCCTCTGAAGAAATTGGCATTTCAATGGGGCTTGGAAAAAGAAAACTTTTCAAAACAATTCGTTACACATGTTTTCGAGCCTTAGCAGCTACTTACCTATAGCCCAACTGTGTTAATATGCTAATTATGTTAATATATGTTACCAAAAGCACTACTAACAATGAAATAACACTTATGGTGGCTTACCAGTGTGTGTTCTGATGTGTGCTTTCAAATGCGAGCTCTTGCCGTAGGCTTTGTCGCAGCCTTTGAACCAGCACTTGTGCGTCCGCTCAATGGCAGTCGACCTTTCGGCAACCGATGTAACGACGGAAGGATTAGCTCTGCGTCGCTTGGTCGTTCCTGTGTCGGAGCTCCCCTCTTCTCCCTGGACATTCGATGCCGCGTAGTTGATAGGCAGGGCACCCAAGATGGGACGACGGAGAAGCTGAAAAAGCGCCTCGACGGCATCGATTTCAGCCGCGTTATAGTCTTTGAGCAGGCTCATCGCATGCGACAGAATTAACCTACATGATTAAAAACGAAAAAAAGCTGCGATTACACGACGTCAGACCTATTACGATTCGCAAGGATTTCTCTATTTCTGCTCCGGACTAATCTAGCACTCTGGTAAATAAGTTTAAGCAAAATTAAAGTGGCTGAACGAAGAAGGCGTGGTTCGTAGGCCTTTGTTTGGGGCAAGCCATGTGCTAGTCGTCAACACCTCGTTTTGTGATCGACAACAGAAACAACGAAAGACTAAACCAGTTAAACAGTTTGAGTTAAAGAACACCAAATGCTTTAAATATTATGTAAACTACAAATTTACTCACCGAACAACTGATGCAATAACTTTCTTTAATACGAGATTTCTGGTAACGGTCACGCCCTTTTCGATCCAAAATCTGTGTCAGATATGACGTCACTCTTCTGCTTCCTATTGGTCAGCCAAGATCGGCGTCTAGGATCGCTGACCTACTTTTCAGCTTAGCTGCTATACTTAGATTATAGTAAATTGCACCTGGTTGAATAAGAAGCTACGCAGTGTCCCAGATGAGGACGCATAATAAGCCACGAGATATCGGACCTGTCACACCAATCACCTAAAAACCTACCCAGTACACCACCTCGTGTGATTGTCCTATAATCAAGCTCAAGGACTTGTTCTAGTTGAGATGAGCCGGTCTGAGACCAGTGCCCTGGGCGAACTTTTTCCAGGCAATTAGTGCTAAAAATTTAGCATTGTTTTTGTGCAGTTGCTGTCGCATTTATGCTGTCTGAACATCTTATCAACAGATCAAAATTCTTTCACAATATCTTCACGCTGAATCTTGCAACAGATTAGTAGAACATTTCGCAGCGGATTAATACAGCGCGGACGGACTTGGCACGTAGTTCGAGGCATTGAGGCTGCACTGGCTGGGACTGGAAGTCCTTGGTGGTCTTCCATGCGACACCTGGCGAATATCCACATTTGTATCCCATGCGAACATCGTAAACGCTAAACTAAAAGTCCATTTTAATGTAATACAATGTAGTAACTTTTACACTGCTGTTTTTTGTAGTCTGCGCATGTATTAAAAGCAGCAGCGATCGTACAGAAATGTATCTTCGGAACAAAAAACGTTCAAAAGATTTCTATCCGCAAGCAAAGAGTTTTCCATTGGGGTGGGGCATTCCAGTAAGTTACCGCTCTCTAAAACGATGGGAGCGAAAGCCAACATAAGACACTACAGTGATGGCAAAAAGACAAAAGAAAAGTAATTCTGAGAACTTTAAAGCTTTAAACTGGCTCATAAACCTGAGGAAGAGAACAGGAAAACAGGCTTCTTTGGAATTGGAACGTTGTCTTCGATAGGCCTACTCAAAACTTCAAATGTGCAAATTATTAGAACAGTCGTTAAAAATTCAATTTGGCGTATCATTAGGCCTATTGGCTTCGTTTCTGGTAAAGACCAATGGCTGAACTAGAAATTTTCCTCCGCACTGATGGACTCTCTTATCATGTTGTATGAACTCGCCAGACTTCTTTAATCGGCTGTTCCTTTTAAACTCATTTATTCTGATGCCTTCGGGCGGTACTTTGACGCGGTATAGAAACCCTTAACTGCATACATACTGCATGTATACATTCAGAGGCGTAGCGACCGCCCTCCGTACACTCCGACCGGAGGGGGCCCCGCAAGGAAGGGGGCCCCTAAAAGTGGCAAAAAATAACCGTGAACGGCGTAAAGTCATTATGATACTGTTTTGATACATCACATAATGCTATTAGCTACGCATTAAATAAACAATTTGCGGAGAACAAGGCTCGAAAGAAGCGCTTTGCGTAAATACGGAAATGGAATACATGTACTGTACACTGCTAGTAGGCGTAGGCCTATGTATACATTATATGAACCCTGTATATTGTATATTACCGCATTCCAGTTTCCGCTTTGTAAGGGGCCCCGAACGTATGTTCGGAGGGGGCCACGTTCTTTGTTGCTACGGCTCTGTATACATTATACATACATATACATACATACATACATACATACATACATACATACATACATACATACATACATACATACATACATACATACATACATACATATATTGTGGGGCGTGGTGGCTCAGTGGTATGTTCGGTGCCTTGTGACCGGAGGGTTGCAGGTTCGAATCCCGCTCTAGCCGCTGCGTACGGACCTTGGGCAAGTCCTTCACTCGCGATTGCTCGTGGCGCTTCGGCGTGAAAATTCCGGCACAGTATCAAATGCTGTAGTCGGGAGCGCCTCTGAGTAGTAGTTGACTTCGAGAGGCGCTATAGAAATATCCGGAATAAATTCATACATTCATACATACATACATAGGTCATTCTGGAACAGCCCTCGTTCAAGGTCATTCTGGAACAGCCCTCGTTAAAATGTAAACAGCGCTACAGCTAGTCATTTCGGCAAACAACCATAACAAGATTGGAGATTTCGTTTGCTGACCAGTTTTACAATAATATTAGTCCAATACATACATACATATATATATACAAATATATATATATATATATATATATATATATTATAGGACTAATGTTAACGCTGTGATACTGTATATATAGGACTAATGCAACTGGTCAGTGATATATATATATATATATTATATATACATCATATATATATATATATGTATATATATGTGTGTGTATACGACTATACAGGGTGGGCCAGTAGGAATGCACCAACTTTGACGCCTTATAACTTGAACAATTTTTTTCTGAGCGTCTTGTACAATATATCAGATTGAAGATAATTATCCATTTTTTGATTCTGCAAAATATCTACGAGATAATGTTACGACTTTATGAGATAATGCTATTAATATTCGATGTGCCATTTTCTGGCCATAAAACTGCAAGAAAAAACAAAAGTCTGAAACTGAAGACGTCAGTTCTAAACAGTCACTTAGTACTAACAATTAATATCTTGAGTGAATTTACCATCAGTCAAACAAATACTCAATAATGTCCACCACGTGCTCGGACTCTTACTCGTCCCTGGATTGTTGTCTTGGCTGGAAATTAACTCTTGGACTTGTGCAAAGGTCGCTGCTGCGCGCGCAGAACGTTTGCGACCACAGTTGCGGCTGTTAGACGTTCCCGTAGCATCAATTTGTTTAATCAATCGATCTAGAGCATATTTATTCCATTTTCTAGAAGGGAATTCTATCATCATCTGATGTGCATTGTATCCTTTTTCTGCTCTTAAAATTCGGATTAAAATTCTATCCTCTTCCGCGAGCGGCGTCATGATGTTCAATATTTACATTCAAAATTGAGAGGTGTGCGCCGCACCGAAATTTTATAACAGTGGTGCCGTATATCAGTGCAAGATTTGACACAGTAGTAGAGTGGATGATTACTTTCAATTTAGTATATTGGGCACGATGTTCGGGTAATAATTGTTCAAGTTATATCCATTCAAAGTTGGTGCATTCCTACTGGCCCACCCTGTATATACACACACACATCAGTAAAGAAACACAAAGGGTGAGTGATAAAAGGGTTAGACAGATAATGAAACTACAGGCGACATCTGTTTGACGCGAGCTATCTTTGTTTACTTGGCGCGCGCTGTCTGCATCGTTTGGCTTCGTATACAAAGATGTTACCATTTTTGCGTGACCTGCTACATTTGTGCTACCGTAGGTCGTAATGAAGCGTCGATGAGATAAGGAGAGAGCCTGAAAGGCAATATGACGAGAGTCCATAGGAAAAGAGGGAGAAACTGCGATTTCGGATGAAGTAGAAGTTGATTTCAGGATTTAGGTTATAATCTATATCTGTACTGCAGAGGCGGCGATTTTGTTTGACAGGTGGGGGACACTTTTTAGCTGGGTCAAAATCGCGATTTGTTTACCTCTTTCTTGTGCACGAAAAATGCGTTAAAAAGCAAGGGGCAGGCACTTTGTAACGGCATATCAAACAATATAATCACCAGTGTTTTAGTTGTCCAAAAACAACTGGGGGGGGGTCAAAAATTTGCAGATTACCAAATCACATAATCACATAGACCAAACACCAGTAGTAAAGTAACCCCCCCACAACATATTTTCAGTTACTAAGCTGAGGGGGTTAGAAAGAGAACTAGGGGGTTGAACCCCCCAACCCCCGACAAGTAAAACACTGATAATCACCAACGTACGTCCCGTAACTCGAGTCCTCTGACGCCACACTCAGGCCGGCCCGGTCAGCTCCCTTCAGCCGGCCTGACGGGAGCTGACCTATCGACTGGGCCGGTTATTTTTGTTAGTTATTGGTGGCAACGTGTTGACGTGTCAGGTCTCAGTGGTCCAGTTTCCACTTTGTAATTATTTAATTAAAATAGCAATAAAAAGTTTCTTTAAAAATCGGATCGGGTGGGGATAACTGTATACTGTGACCCCTCACTGTTAAAGGTGGAGGGAACTTTGTCCCACTCATCCCCCCCCGGGATTGTCGCCTCTGTCTCTATAAGAATGCAAAATTTGGTTGAGCCATTTATCGAGTCACAAAAACAGGTGTTAACAGACATTTTCACTAGTACAATAGAAAACAGGCATATCACTGTGTAAGTGTCAAAAGGACAACCCAGAAGGATCGTTTTACCTGCTTAATTCAGGGTTGACCATTTTCCATTGTTAACATTACAGGCATGTCATTTGCATGTATGTATGTCTGTATGTATATATATATATATATGTGTATGTGTGTATGTATGTATGTATGTATGTATGTATGTATGTATGTTTGTATGTATGTATGTATGTATGTATGTATGTATGTATGTATGTTTGTATGCATGTATGTATGCATGTATGCATGCATGTATGCATATATGTATGCATATATGTACATGTATGTACGTACGTATGTGTCGAGATACTTGTAATGGTGCCGTGAGTACTTAACATAGGAGCTCCTCACATGGCTGAATATATGTAGGAACCATGCACAAAGGCTTGTATATAGTTATGTCTAAAAGGTTTCAAGGCTGATTGGACCTCATAACACAAGTCACAGCTGCCTCGCTAAGTCGACAACAAAGCTCGCTCCGTGCGAGGACAACCCATAAAATCAAAGCCTCACAGTGAAAGAATCCATTCTCGAACAAAAGCCATCTAGACGAACCGACACAAAGGAATCAGAATCAAGATAGAGCCTCCGGAAGAAGAAAAGATCGGCAGCGCCATCTACAGCAGTCTATGTTAAACGCAAAAACAGAAAAGAAAAACACATTCTGATGACATCATGCACAACTGTGAGGGTGAATGATAATTCACCTCATTTGGAACATCTCCCCCTACACTTCCTCTCTTTTCTTCTTTTCCGCAAACGCTGGAAGACCATTTTTGTTCGAATGTAGTCTCATTATGTTAGGGCGGGAGTGCCTCTGATAAGACTTTCTTGAATTGGCGCTATATAAATTTACAATTACCATTACCATATCTCGTCCTTTGAGGATACATGTTCAACGCACATTTCGTACCTTTCCAAGGGTTTTAACTCCACTGTTGTCAAGCTCACATTACAAACCTCGCTCTGCTAAACAATACATCTGACTACTTAATATCGGAAAGCTAAGGCCTAACAGAGAACAAAACCAACGCGCGCGTGTGTGTGTGTGTGTGTGTGTGTGTGTGTGTGTGTGTGTGTGTGTGTGTGTGTGTGTGTGTGTGTGTGTGTGTGTGTGTGTGTGTGTGTGTGTGTGTGTGTGTGTGTGTGTGTGTGTGTGTGTGTGTGTGTGTGTGTAGATGTGTGTGTCTGTGTAACCAAATGGTACTCTATCCATATAGCAGAGATGAACACTGCGGAATATTGCTTTTGCTCACCGTCAGCTACAGCAATATTCTCCTCAGGCGCCAGCACTATGGGCCTATGCCGCCTTTTCTAATTGTACTAAAGGAACCACGGTCGATTATCATTATATATTTGACATAATACTCAGACGTCTGAGCTTGCCCTCTCATTGTCGCTATAGCTCTAAAATTGTTTTGCACTCGTGTTATTCGCGAGATGGCGCCGGCATTATATGTAAGTACTAAATGGACCATATATAACGCATTTCGGATTATTATTATTACATAAGGGTGGGAATTGTCGCGGGAGGAGTTGGGATTCAACCCCTATAGTCTTTCTACACCCCACAGTTGTCCATTACACACCCCAATGGAGGTCGTTTCCAACCCCTCAGTTTTGTCAGTGTGATTTAGCATTATTTGACTCCGAGTTTCTCACAAAGAGAAGATATTTCCATGGTGTATCAGGTATGCATTTATGAATTTTCTCAACAAAGGAATTGATTTTGATTCGAGTGTGACTTGCAAAACTGCTAGCGTTGAAATCAGCTGCTTTCAAATTTCGTTGACATCGGTTTGCAAAATACGGATAAAATGTTCAATTCCCCTTTACTATTTTTTCTACAATTCCCACACTGTATTACATAGAATATTATTATATATGCCTATATAATATATATATATATATATATTATAGCTTTTGTAGGCATTTGATAAATAGGCCTGGAGTTCAAAAGGACATAATGGGCCAAAAAGTGAATGCTTGGCGAGTAACAAAAGCAAATGGGACCGAGGAAGTCGTGGACATATATATAGCAAAGACATAACAATATAGAGTAAATAGACATAGCAATAAATGGATGCAGATGACCCGAAGTTAAAAGGCTGCAGAGCCTAGTATAGATTCACAAGCGGAAGATCTAACAATTGACGATGCAGAATTGGTAAGGTTTTAAGGCCAGCTAGGACGGACAGGGTACAAGAATGACACAAGGAAATTGCCTTCGTGGTTTACGCGTGCAATTCGTAGCATCTGCAGTAAAACAAACAATGCGCGTTTATGGATCAATGCAGAGGTTGCCCTACTTGTGATTTAGGCTGCCGCTATGGCATCGTTGGATGGAGGAAGGTGTCATAGACTCAGCATCAGAGGATCTATCACGCGAGTGGGGAGGATGTAGGCCTAGCGGTAGGGTTTGTGTTAACCTTAATATGTCTTTCTGTTATATTTGGCAGTCCTTTACGGAAGCAGAAAGCAATCAACTGTGCAGAGTTTACGAACTAAAAAGAAGAATTCACGAGTGGATCTGACGTATGCAATTTTTGGGGGATGATGCTACAGGATATGGTAAGCTTTTAGCCTAGACGTCTGTCGTATTGTACAAGACAATATACGATACAACTGTATTTTGATACTGCCCTCCTTGCAGAGTTCAGAAGTACACACGACCATACGACAGAACATCGATGGCGCATGTAGTCTGCAGATTTCTCTTGAAATTAGCTTAAAGGACTGTTCTTCTTCTGCTAGCGAAGAGCGAGGTACTAAACATCAAACGAACCTAGTGATTGAATCGAATTCAAACAGTTTAGTAAAATCATGTGGCATTAAATTAAATGCCCCGTTAACGTCGATAGGAAAAGCTACCTACGACGCAGACCTCCATCCGCCAACGTACCGATTAAACGCAGCTGTTGAATTTGTTTCGGCATTCACACCATACTAAAGGTGTCTAAAATGGAGACATCGAATAATACAAATCATAATAATATGGCTGCAAAATAATAATATAATATAATATTAGTATAGTAATAATATATCTGCAAATCTATCTTCCCCAGAGAAGACAGGTTTGAAGCCATACAGCCTATCTATCTATCTGTCTGTCTGTCTGTCTGTCTGTCTGTCTGTCTGTCTGTCTGTCTGTCTGTCTGTCTGTCTATCTATCTTTCTATCGTTCTATCTGCCTACCTACCTACCTACCTACCTACCTACCTACCTACCTACCTACCTACCTACCTACCTACCTACCTACCTACCTACCTACCTACCTACCTACCTACCTACCTACCTACCTACCTACCTATGAATGCAAGTATGCATGAAGGTATGTAAGTAAGACTAGTAAGTATGTATGCATCCATCTATCTATGTAGGCCTATGTATGGGTGTACGTCGTACATACATACATACATACATACATACATACATATATACATACATACATACATACATACATACATACATACATACATACATACATACATACATATACATGCATACATACATACATACATACATACATACATACATACATACATACATACATACATACATACATACATACATACATACATACATACATACACTAGAGCTGTTCCGAATATTCGATTCGCTTAGGACCGAATAATGCTCCGAATATTTTATTCGTATTCGGCCGAATTTTTTTCAAAACCGAATACGAATAATAAAAACGATAGACTACATAAATTTTAACGTTTATCTAATAAATGTGCTATAGAAAATTAACACTTAATACACTGTATAGTTTCCTTTGTGATCTAAGCTTGCTGGTTAAATGTAAATGCAGGCGTTTTTATATAAGCCCAGCGACTGCTCATTTTTCAGTGAATTGATCGGGCGAGATCCTTCACCATCGCTGCCCGTTTGAATATGCGCCACGTCATTTAATGTCCGGCTCGAGATTTAAATCTCTGAAATAAGCCACCTTCGGGAAGCGAACCGCTATCCGCACGCTCTCTTACGTGTATCTAATAAATGTGCTATAAATGTGCTTACACAGTATAGTAGCCTATAGGGGACGCAGCCTACGACGCTCTTACTAGTGTAGCTAACTGAGCTAGTAGCTTCCAGTTTCACGCATGTGAGATAAACCAATCTCAAATTTGTTCAATTTTTATTAAATTCAACAGTTATAAAATATTAATTTATTGTTCTGAAAATTTACCTTCAGCGAGGTCCAGTGTAGAAATATTTTACAACAGAGAACGATGATCCGAGCAAGGCCATTTACACTCTGTAATATGTGCAAAGTAATAATTTAACGTGGTATTGACCACTTGAAGAGTTTCGCAATAGCATTTAATAGGGGCCTAATCATTTAAAATACAAACATACTGAAGAGTTTAAAGGCATGCACTGGAAACGAGATGCAATCTCCAGTGGGAAGTCTAATTGAAAAAAGTTGAACGTTTATTCTTTCAGCAAATAAATTTGCATAACTTTCAGTCAGAGGGAAAATTGTTTTCTTTTGTAATGTCACGTAAACAAATTAAATAATTAAAGGCAATATGAAGCTCAACTACTGTACGAAAAGTGAGTTATATTAAACATTTTTTAAAAATACGTATAGTTGTTTCTAGTTTTACGTATACCCCGATCTGTCGACACCTGCTCTTCATATTCTTATTCGGTCGAATAGTGACAAATGTTATTCCGTACAGCGCCACATACATATATACATATATACATGCATGCATAGGCGTTATTTGTGGGGGGTACGACGGGTACCCGTACCCCCACTTTTTAGACTGGGGGGTACCGTACCCCCCATTTTTTGAACAATGCCAATCAATATTTTATTATTGTGCCTTCCCAGAGACCGCACTGTCCACCTTGCTTCGTGTATGTAAGCAATTGATACACAAAGGCGTAATGTGTGGAGGATACGAGGGTACCCGTACCCCCACTTTTAGGACTGGGGGTACCGTACCCCCACTTTTTTAGCAATGCCAATCAATATTTTATTATTGTGCCTTCCCAGAGATCGCAGTCTTCGCCTTCCTTCGTGTATGCAAGAAATTGGTACCCCCACTTTTTAGACCAACGTTACGCCCCTGCATGCATGCATTCATACATACGTACGTACACACATACAAGGCATTTATTGGGCGCCAAACTTATATTAAGAAGACTGTTTTACGGACAGCGTCAATCTATCATCTGCGAACCAGAGCACGTTCGTAGGTCATGCGAGGATTATGTATACGAACACACACACACACACACACACACACACACACACACACACACACACACACACACACACACACACACACACACACACACACACACACACACACACACACACACACACACACACACACACACACACACACACACACACACACACACACACACACACACACACACACACACACACACACACACACACACACACACACACACACACACACACACACACACACACACACACACACACACACACACACACACACACACACACACACACACACACACACACACACACGCACGCACACACACGCACGCACACGCACACGCACACACACACGCACTGGAGGTCAGTGGAGCGTCCATTAAAGCTGATTTTCTGCGCCATGGAAGCGGATGAGTGGATATTAAGTAATCCGGAGACGAAGCCATCTCCATGTTCGTCATCTCGGCAGAATCAATAGAAGGCGGAGTGTCTAAGGCGGAGTGTCTAAGGCGGAGTGTCGAAGGCGCCGGAAGCTCTCAACGCCTCTCTATCTCTGTCTATCTGGCTGTCTGTTTCTCTATCTGTCTACAAGTATGTATGTCTGCCTATGTGTCTGTCTGCCTATGTGTCTGTCTGCCTATGTGTCTGTCTGTCTGTCTGTGTCGTCTGCCCAGACCAACGCAACATGTACTCCGATGCCCCATGCAATATGCATCGGTCAACAAATCCTAATCCCGTGCCCCGGCAGCCAACATCGGATTCCCTGCGGGGGGTTGATCTTTCGTCGGGTGTACTGCTCAGGGTGACCTCGTCCGGTCGAACGAGGGTCTTTAATGATACCCACTCGGGACTTCTGCACGCAAGACATGATGCCAGCGTCGTATGCGCCTTCATGCATATCCCGCTGTACTGAGAAACGGTCAAAACACACGACGAGGTTTCTCGTATGCTTTGTTTCCCGATGGAGTGCAACCTGCTGCCGCCTCAATTTAGACAATGCACTTCATCTGGTTACAAGAACCACGGTCTCAGTGGATTGCCCGGTACTGAACCTCTACTATTGCGTTTATGCATTGCTACTGCCGCAGAGAGTAACACTTATCTCGTTTAATAATCTAACTGTGGGCGGTGTTAGAACGGCCTG
>OY744616.1:22132747-22192747 GCA_963556255.1 Allolobophora icterica
AGATGGCCCATGTCCTAAATGGCTCAAAAGGTCCATGTCCTAACTGGCAGAAATGGCCCATGTCCTGAATGGTTCAAAATGGCCCAAAAGGCGTCCGTTCAAACGGGGCTGCATTGGTGAAGCATCCAAACCGATAAAATGGCGGATGGCTGCGCCGGATTTAGGATAAGCCGAGGCGTTGTGGGAAAAATATACAATACGTGGAAATGTTTGTGGAAATGAAAAGCGCTGTAACAGTAGACATAAAACTAAGTAAAAAATCCGTCCATAACGAGAAGATTATGAGTGCACGAAATCCAAACATTGGTTTAATCAATGGTCCAGATTTTATGCGGTTCGAAAGATTGGAAGCGAGTTAAACGTGTACGTGTATCAGCCCATATATATATATATATATATATATATATATATATATATATATATATATATATATATATATATATATTTGTGTGTGTTTGTGCGTGTGTGTGTGTGTGTGTTTGTGTGGGTGTGTGTAGGTGTGTAGGTGTGTGTGTGTGTGTTTGTGTGGGTGTGTGTAGGTGTGTGTAGGTGTGTAAGTGTGTGTGTGTATGTGTAAGTGTGTTGTGTGTGTGTACTCGCCCCTGCATTAATCTTGGCAGTGACGAGGTGACATATCCCCTTGATAATTATCGTTCATCATCCAACCGGGTGTTTACCCGCGATAATTCAGCGGGCGTAGATTGAAATAATCGAGATAACTCCGATAGATTAAAGACTGAGGAGCCACATAAAAATACGTGGCCTTGCATAATTATATAGCTCATATAACTGATATGCGTATATGCATATACATAGATATTGAGATTATATACATGTACATACACAGCATGTGGGTTGATTTGACAGTCAGTTGCAAGAGCCAATCTTCCAAGGTCGTGATGTATTCATATTTGACGTGGTTATATGAGGATAACCAATGGATCAATTGCAAACAGAAGGCAAAAATGCTCGAAATGCGTTTTAAGCATGCACACAAAAGTTATCTTTTTCGAGCCATAGTTAGGTTAGTTGCTGTTTAACGACACTGTGCCATAAAAAATTATTAGCGTTGCCATCCTCCTTTCTCCAGGCGTGGGACTGGCACTGCTCGAATACAGGCAGCGGCGGAGTTAATACCATCACAGTTAAGCTTTGTAAAAATCATAATTTTGCACCTGTTCCATAGGCCTATAGGCAACTTCGGGCGAGAAAGCGCGTTGGAATTTTTTAACAAGACTAATTCGAAGCCGAAACCTACGAAGGACCTGTCGGCATATTTAAATTTTATTTAAATTTATTCAAATCATAAGCATATTTTGCTCAGAAGCAAAACCGATTCCCGCCTTGTGCACTGCGACAACCGTTACGCGCGCCATAAAAGTTTCTAGTTTAGACAAGATTGGACATATAGAGACTTAGTATTGGACGTTTTATGAAGTGTTTATATGTCGCCCTTCTATTTATCTTTATTTGTATATTCATTTATTCATTCGAGGATTTATATACCGTCTCTTCAAGGGAACTACTCAGAGGCGCTCCCGCCACCAGCACGCACCAATAGTACAGTTTTAAGATTAGCAAGAAACAGGGTAGAAGCGAACCAGAGCACATGCGAAGCTCTAAGGGACGCCTGTTCTTGCAGACCACCGGACCCATCACTGAAAAAACTCGACTTTGAATTGTCGTGGAACGAAGGGGACTAAAAGAACCCCCTTTCCCGTAGAGCGGAGGTAGGCGTGTACCTGAAATGGAGCAGCAAAGCTCTCGAAGTCATAGCAGAGGCAGGGCACTGAAAACAAACATAGCCATAGGCCTACTAAGGCAGCGATCCTGCCTTATGTATACAAAGTCTTTATTATTCTGCCAATGTGGATTTTATAAGCTATATTGGCTCATATAAGTATACAGATGCTATTAAGTTTACGTTTAAAGCAAATAGTAAGAACATCTGACTAGACGTCAAAGTAAAGTGCATTAAATTTTGTGTGTGTGTGTGTGTGTGTGTGTGTGTGTGTGTGTGTGTGTGTGTGTGTGTGTGTGTGTGTGTGTGTGTGTGTGTGTGTGTGTGCTACCAAAACGCTTCTTTCAAAATCTGCGTACGTATACGAATGCATTTATGCACATGTATAATCTGTATACGTATGCTTGTATGTATGTACACTTGAATGTACCTATGTACGCAAGTATATATGTATTTATGTATGAATATTATATATGTACAGTATGTATGTAGGCATGTATGTATGTATGTACGTATGTATATAACTTCTGTATGCATTTGTATGTATAATTGTATATATATATATGTATGTACATATTCGTGTATTTATGTATGCATGTACTGCATGTATGTATGTACTGCATGTATGTATATATGTATGTTTTTGCGTATGTGTACATATATGTATGCATTCGTACGAAATTGTGCTGTGCTTCCTAGATTTCGTCGTATTTGTACTCCTCATTGAAACTGGTAATCTGTTAATGCAGTTCAATTTGTCACCTCTGTATTTCGCCTTATATGATGGAACAATGTCACGGTGCAAAGTAAATAAACAGGTCACTATATTACATATATATAGATCTGTATACATACACTGTGTGTGCACATGTACGGGTATACATATATATACAAACTGGCTGAGCTTTCGTCTGCAGTTGTAACAGTTGCCTGTGCATCCATCTAGAGTAGGCAATGTGTCGTTGGTTCGGCCGGTGAAGTTTGGACTATCTGCGTTGAAACCCTTTCGCAAAACGGACGGTCGAACAACAATCAGTTGAAAGCGTTCTTCGACGCCAAGTATACTGTATAAGCAGCGCTGACTGCCACTGCGGTTTATCGATCTCTTCGTGTATATAGATGGCGCGCATGCGTCTTCTGCATGTCTGTCTGTCTGTCTCTCTGTCTGTTTGTTTGTCCTCGTGATATGTGCAGCTGCAGACCTATAAGTGCTACGAATCGCATCTGCAGTAACGACGAACGAGTCGAGGATTTACTGTGCCGTGGTTGAAAGCCTTCAAGGCGTGATTACCACAGATTGGTTTTCTTAAGCACTAGCTGCACGACGTTGGATTCAGTCAGTCAGTCGGGAATGTGTCAGTGAGGTGATGCTGGACTTTGGAGGTATGCTTGCGTTGATATTCGCGATGTCGACGACATGGATGAGTTACGTTTGACGTACGATTGACACACGTCGCATCGTCATCGGTGAGTTTCTAAGAGCAGTGTGACATGCGTGTCATAAATTTGTTCATCGTTACATCGTTGACTGTGCCATCGTACTATATGATCGTGAGAGCATTTCATTAGAATGATTCTAGAGTTCGTAATAGTTCACACAGCGAGTTCCTGCAGAATTTTGCCTTGACGGTAAGCACTTTAAACAAACTTGCATTATTTATCGCTTACTGTGCATCGACATCAAATGAGGCGATTCGTAAGAGTTCTGTGACGCAGAAAGAATAATGCAGAACTCGGAGTAAGACACTGTTAGATCTAAAACGCTTTTTACGAGCAGAAGCAGCTGAGCGAGATATACTTCACAGTGCGCAAGTAATTCTGTATGCAAGACAAAAGAGACGTCGGTCTGAAAGGTCTTAGGTCCCCATCTCGAAAGGTCTTAGGTCCCCGTCTCGAAAGGTCTTAGGTCACAATACTCTCCTAAAAGGAAAATCATCAACTTTTATGTTCACGCATCTGTTACAAGCGGCTGTGAAGACATCCTCGAGATTTCGTTAAAGAAAAGCGGCAATCTCAGAATAAACCGAAATCCATTTTCTTTGCTTGGTGTTAAATCAGAGCTTCGCCCTGTAGCAACGAGGAAAGCTGAACCAGTTATAATTACAAATCGAGTCAGAAATTCTGTATGCTTGTCGAGGGTATACACCCATATCACTTATATTTTTTTCTGAACGATAATAGGATTGTTTTCTTGCACATCATTGCCATCATTCCGAATATATAGGCCTATCTACGAATTCATTCAACAGCAACTGCTAAAGTTCTTTCCCTTCGTCAGCAAGCAAGCGCTGGCATTCCTACTGACGGTAACATAAACCGGAATGGCTGAAACAGCAGAAGGCGATTCGTGCTTGACGAAGGACAAAGACTCCGATGAAGAGGCCATGGCTGAGGGCGTTGTCCTCGCAGAGGAGAAAGGGACACAAGTCGGCGATAATTTCTGGAAACGCGAGGAAACAAGCGCTGCTGTGGCTGGTGCCAGCGATGACAAACTCCTCAACAAACAACACCGTAAGCAGACCTGCATTGTCAAACTGGATGGATGCCATTACACAATAGGTAAGCCTATATTTTATGTATATCATATATATTTGAGTGTTTGTGTATGTAAATACTTGTATGTGCATGTATAGATGTGTGTGCATATATAAAGGCACCCGTGCACGTGATTGAAACAGTAGAAGAGGACACTTGGTTGTACACATACGAGTATAATATATATTTGGTTGTATGCATATGAATATATATATATATATAATATATACACACGAAATCACGAAATACTATGACAATAAGAATACATAATGCACAGGTTTTTATTGTGTTGTTTATGTATACGAGTATATATTTAGGTATTTTTGTATGAATTTATATACATATATATATATGTGTGTGTGTGTGTGTGTGTGTGTGTGTGTGTGTGTAGGTGTGTGTAGGTGTGTGTGTGTGTGTGTGTGTGTGTGTGTGTGTGTGTGTGTGTGTGTGTGTGTGTGTGTGTGTGTGTGTGTGTGTGTGTGTGTGTGTGTGTGTGTGTGTGTGTGTGTGTGTGTGTGTGTGTGTGTGTGTGTGTGTGTGTGTGTGTGTGTGTGTGTGTGTGTGTGTGTTATGTGTGTGCACGAAATATTACGATAACGAGATTTTAATGAAACATACAGATCTTCCTTGTGTTAAGCATTAGGTTATACTCACGTGGTATTTATATGGCTCCTCAGTTTACCATTGCCTTATTACATTGCCTCCATGCATAAACCTACATATATACATTGACGTAATATTTATGTAGCCCCCGCTACATATAATTTCTCAACATTGCAGGTGAAGGTCTATCAATATTCTTGGCATATATATGTACGCTCGACTGTATCTATATGCCTCAACAAGTCAAGGCGTATTCAGGTGTGGCCACAGGTGAAACTGCTGGGCCAAATATCAGATGCCCGTTATCGTTGCTTAGAGCATTTGGCTGCTGATTGCAGGTGCACAGGTAACCTCGTAAAATTAGATTCAAGATAATTGCATGTTGCACGTTGCAATATGACTCTGGTTTTATGAGGTTGGTTGACGCGAATTAAGTGCCTGGTTCACACGAATCTATATTGGATCACAGCTGTATTATAGGGTACTTAAGTGACTGTGAGATAAAAATTTCACAACATTGCTGTAGGCTACTTATCACCAGGATACAGTTTGTGGTTGGTGAAACAGGAAGAAGAAAGACGAATGGACTAGAGATATGGGGAAAAGTACTATGGAGCTGAGGAATGTATGGAGCAAATGTATCTTTAGTGAGAGACAATCTCAACTGGGCTTAGTGCGGAGATCCCTTTTCTCTCTCTCTCTATTCAAATGACACCCAGCTTATCAGGTATTTGGCTTCTGTAACTGCAAGTGTTTATTTATATAGCGCCTAACGAAAACACTCATCAGAGGTGATCCCTGCCTAAATAATTATACAAGATTGCATAGAAAGGAGAAGATGCTCAACTCGCAGACTGATTTAGAAGCCTGTTCTATAGAGGAAGGGGCAGACCACGGCGAGGCTTCAGTGTTGCATTGTTGCAGTATGCAACCGAGGAACAACCAGACAACCTTGTCTTACAGAGAACTGCGACCAGATGACACTGAAATACATAGCTCTTTAAGGTAGGATGGAGTACAACCTGCCAGGCACTATAGTTTAAGGTTCTAGCACAATCACAATTTATAGGCGCTTTCGAAAAATTATAGACCCATAAAACTGCATCTAATTATTCTCGGCACAGACCTTCTCACGACCGCTGAAACAAAAATACTCATATGCTGTAAGATAGGTCGTAATAGATGGTTTGATAGCGCTTTAGCCGGCATTATATAACGCAATAGATTCCTTGGGTTAGAACTGCCTTACAGTACAAGCGGTGTTATGGCTCGACACGTGATTGTAAATCTCGATGCCTAAGTGTACAAGAAACAAAAGTCTCACATCTGCAATCTCACGAGCAATGTATGATGAGAGTAATCTATGTAAAGTAATGTGGTCAGTGTGCATGGGAATTGTAGAAAAAAACTGGGGAGGGGTTGAACAGTTTATCCGTATTTTGCAAACTGATGTCTACGAAATTTGAAAGCAGCTGAGTTCAACGCTAGCGCTTTTGCAAGTCAGACTCGAATCAAAATCAATTTCTTTGTTAAAAAAATAAAAAAATGCATTCATGATACACAGTGAAATATCTTCTCTGTGTCAGAGACCGAGTCAAATAATGCTAAATCACACTAGCACAACTGAGCAACTGAGAGCGTTGGATACGACCCCATGGGGTATGCAGTGACGACTTTACTGGGGTCCTAAGAAAGATTAGGGGTTGAACCCACCCCCGACAATTCCCACCCTGAATGTGGTATAATTCAATGTAAACGGAAATTTATGTACTGCCATGTTAAGGAAACTCCCAGATGTGCCTCAAATTCAACAACGCCAATCTCCTATGGAGCTAGTTTGATTATGTAGACATTATAAATAAAGATCCGTCGGCAAACAATAACAAATAATTTTTATTCACTGTGTAAAAACACACACGATGGCATGTTTTGGAATTTCTCATGCATTGAGCATCACAGCAGCTAAATTGTATCGTATACAAAAACACGACGAATTTGTATGCAGCGCTCGTGAATAAGCTGGTGCCCTGCGCTTGGCTTTCGAGTGACGCTTTAGAAGTTTGTAGCCTAGATTACGATTACGAGGTGATGGAGATTAAAATGTTCTATTAACAGACAGTCTGTGCCTGAGAGAAATACACGACTCGTATCATATGCCACCGAGGTGCTAGATATTAATAATTAATAATGACTCGAGAAGCAATGTTTGCCAAAGTGCAAGAGTCACTTAATAGGTATACGTCCAGCGCAGACAACAGGTGCTCGAAATTCACAAAGGCAGGTGCTCTATGGCAAACAACGTGTTGAAAACGGTCAACATGTTGAAGATCGAGCGCTGTAGGTAGTGCTGGCTGGGGTTTATATGTATATATATAATTATATATATAATTATATATATATAATTATATATATATAATTATATATATACGACAGGAACGAGGAACACCTGTTAAGAGCGCCATGCTGCAGGATATATTACGCTCGCTCATTAGGATTCTGTGTCGATCGAAGTCTGATCTGCATTTCTCATCGGTTTCGGGCAAAATCTCCGAGCGAGATGCCACATCAACTACCATTGGCCCAATTGCTAGGTGATTAGACGTATGCGGTCAGATGTCTACCTATGTGCATTTTCGTATTCGCATTCGTACTGTGAGAGGCGCTTTATAAATGTTCAGATACAATGCAATACAATAAAGATAGATGCGGCGCTGCCTAAGAGATCCTTTCATATCGCTTTTAATATTAATATCTACTAATTAGAGACACATATCTATATATCTGTTTAGACTGACTGCACACATGGATAACCATAATCATACCATAGATTTTTATTGTTTCCGACAACAACAGAAGAAGATTAAAAGCTTTATAATAAAAAATCATTTGGTTAATCGCTGAGAAACAATGGGAGTAAGAAAAAAGCCTAAAGGGAATAATTCCCGACTATTTGGGTAACCTTTCATCATAGTGTTCTTTTGGGTGGTGGACTGAAAAATTTTAATTACTAGACTCATTTTAAAATCGTAATTAAAACTTTACTAGTTGACTAGCGCACACAGTAATTAACAAATTTTACGATCGGTACTCAGATAGGCACGCAGTCTACGCTTGAAATGGTGTTTAATATTGTGTAGGCATCGTATGTCGTTGGGAATGCAATTCCATATCCTAAGGCCTGCACGTGTAATTGAGACACCCACGGGTATAAAATAATACTGATATATATGGACCTAAAATTTGCTGAGGAGCGTAAAGCATAAGGATTGGATTCAGACATGGTCTTGCAGTAATTGTTAAATGATGAAGGCAATTGATTATAATTATGTGTATCTGTGCATAGATTCACCGGTCTCTTGAATGGTTATCGGATCAAGTTTTGGGATGCCTGTTGTTGGTATGCCAGATCCACTACAAAATTCTTAGAAGAGTGCTGCGGATTATTATTGATGACCCGGAGGACTCTGTTTTGAAGGATAGTTAAAATATATAGTCTTCTTAATCTTGATGTATAATAGAAGGCCCGTATCAAATTACAATAAGTAAAATATGCGTGGACTATCGAGTAATACCGGCTTATTCGTAGGTGAATGGGCAATAAGTAAGCAACTCGAGATAAATAAATATAGTCCCTACTTTTAGCAATTTTAAATGAGATATTTTGTATATGGTCATTCCATTTCAGGAACTGGACCACATAAACTCAAAGAAACTTAACAGAAATTACCTGTGGTAGGACCATTAGTACCGGTACACCATTTAAACTAATAATGTGTTTCGATTGTATACTGTCTGTTTACGATTCGAGCAAAACAAAACAAAGTTTAGTGACTTTCCAGTTCTCTGAAAATTGCTTGCGTACAGGTGAGCTTTTTCTTCTTAATTAGTGACTTCAACAGTACCGGTACCAATAAGGCTACCAGCAGCGATTTTGTGAGGTATCTAAGAGGCAATAATTATACTATATTAAGTGCCCGGATATGTGTGCCTACAAAATCATGGAAATAGGCATATGAATATATTTTTGCATAGGCATATATGTGTATATTGTTACATGTAAGTTGCTGGACAGTGCACGCGTCGTTGAAAAAGACAGGTTGAACGTATCACGTGTTGGCGGGATCCGCTACTATAAATAGATTTAACGCTGCGTAGTTCAGGGAGACTGGAAGTGGGTTTTGATGTTAGAGTCTGGTCTCTGCAGTGTAATGTTATTTCTTCGATCTCCCTATGCGAAGTATCACTTGTAATAGTTTAAGAATCAGGCTTTACAGTCTTGTTTAGACTTGCTGGCATTCTGCATGGTGTTGTTTCAACACGGCTGCTGAAGTCTTGTTTGTTTTGTGGTTTTGTCGGTGACGAACGTTTGTCAATTTGTCAGCGCGACAGAAAGGTAAATTACGTTTGTGATAGCTTAAGATAAATTGTATATAGCGAATAAAATTGTATGTTTTTATGAACCTGGACCTCTCATTAATGTAGCCTTAGACGTAGTATATAGCAATATACAGTATTCAACCATAAATTTCTATTGTACTTTTATACCAGACGAATCCGAGGTCCTCTGGCAAATCTCACCATGTAACTACAGAGAATAGTAATGTGGGTGGAGAATTTGGCTGTTCATCAGATCAGCTAATAGAGACAGCACGCAGAGGTGAATTTCGTGGGCACGAGTCTCCGCACGACGATCACAATATGCGTTGTTTGTTACAAGGAACCAACTGTGGAGGAACATCATGACTATGTCAGCGCTTTCAGTAAGAAACGAGAAGGGAATATGCAAGATTATAAAAAAAGAGATACAAAGGAAACACGATACGCTGAATGGACAGTGTATTCGAAGACAATAGAAGACTCGGATAAAGCAAGAGAAAAGACACTGGATTTCACATGTGACCTCCAAGAATAAAGATAATTTATTTGGCACAAGGCATGCACCAGCATCCAGCCATGATGATGATTGATGCTGATGATGATGATAATGATGATGATGATGACGACAACGATGATGAACATTCATTTCGCGCCATTTCAAGACATATACTCGCACCTCGTGCACCTCATTATACATGATAGTTGGCCCAGTAAACCACTGACAAAGCACTGCATGCCATGTGCTGTCACGATGTCACCTAACAAGACGACCTTGCGACCTAGTTTGCCATTAGTCAGGTCGTGGAGCAGAGAAATAGCTGGTGTCTGTGTGCGGGTCTGTTTGTGGGTGTGTAGATGTACGCGTATCTCTGTGTTTGTATGTATGTGTGTATAGACCTAGGTGCGTGTGTCCGCGTCACCTTTCATTTTGTGACGTCATAAACCACCTGTTGTCTTGCCCTCTGAGTGCTCTCGTGTTACGTGGAGTGGAGCCAGTGCCCGTCGCTGCAATGAATTTATTACGACAGGGTTACAGATAAAATCAAGGACACTCGGAAATTAATTGCACATTCAAAGCACAAAGGAACGCGTCTTTAATGCCATCAATTAATGTACAGCGCTAATGCTGAAAAATTGCAACAGCTTCGAAACTTTTGGATCTCTAACCGTAATATACACACATATATATGTATATATTATATATATTTATATATATGTAGGTATATATATATATACCTACATACATACATACATGTACAGTTTGTACCTATGCATACATGTTGCATACATATATATGCACACAATACATGCATAAATACAAGACGTTAAACGTACGTGCTTTAATACTTACATGTGTACATCACGGGAGTTCGTACGCACATCCACTGTTATACATGTGTATACATGTGTATATATATATATATATATACACCGATGATGAGTTCCTCTTGAAGCTGTATAAATGCGCATTCGATTATGATACCTCTGTGTACAAATATAGTTCTGCACATACATGTGAATGTCGGTGTAATGCTGTGTATATGTAGGGCCTACATGGTGATGGTTAGGCTGTCGTAAAGACTTCTGCACATAATTATATCCTTCAATTTAATCATGTGCTAAGTAGACGACTGAAGTGCATTTACAATGACATCTATTGCCGTGTTTAAAATAAGATATATGTCTTATATACGTATGCATATATATATACATATATATATATATAAATATATAAACTAGCAATTTGCAGTGAAATCAAACGGCTCAGACACGTAGTATACTTGCTCTTGGCCGTCCTTGGAAATATCAGGTCATCTGCATGCTGAGCCCTTCATTGCCTTGTGTCGATTTTATGAGAATGTCAAAGTTGTTCAAAGTTGTAAGATTGGCAAATGTGTCGTGGTGTTCGATTGATGTGGTAGTGTTTGCGCTTTAGTTTTGGGATCTTTTGGTCTCTGGGCGAGACTTCTGTGAAATATTCTATAAGGATTCTACATGTGACTTTTAACGCAGTACATATACTACAAGTGTACATATACCATAAATATGCATATATACCATAAGTATACATATACTATAAGTATGCATATGCGATGAGTACACATAGGCCTATATCATAAGTATGCATTTACCATCAATCAATCAATCAATCAATCAATTTTACTTTCCTGTAACCAACATCTGACAATTACGACAGTACCATGACTGTAATCTACAGTGTAGGGCTACCAGGAGGTAGACCCAGAAGGGATCAATGGTCCCATTGGTCCCGCTACCTAGGGTCACCTGTGGTACTAAATGAGAAAGTCGTATATAATAATACATGACGGACAGTTGACATTCAGTGACAGGAATTAAACATATGTCAGAAATAAACTTAATTAATTAACATAACTAAACTCCCGTAATACTGGATAACAATCGTTCAATAGCCTTGTTCTTTCAGATAATGCCGTAATTTATTTTTTAAAGATTTGCAAGCCCGGTGATTGTCGTATCAATAAGGGTATACTATTCCAAACCTTGGCTCCTGCATATCTAATGGAGAACAAGCGGATATTTGTAAGTGCAAAGGGTTGCCGATACAGATTAGTGCTTGTTCTGGGATAAGAATGAATTCAGTGGTGCGGTGGAAGAGTTGATTATAACAGGTAACAGATTTCGTTCGTAACGATATATAAATTCTCCCACTAGTGCAATGCTAATTTGCTCCACTTTCAATACTTTAAGTTTAACAAACAATGGACCAGTGTGTGATGCTATGGAGTGCTCGCGACGATTCGAATGGCTCGTTTTTGTAGGATGGTCAGTCTCTGTAATTAGATTTATAAGTGGAGGCCCATGTTGAATTGCAATAAGCAAGGTAGGGGTAGATCAACGAATAAGTATACATATACCATAATAGTATAGTTAAACGAACCCGGGTTGGTAACAGGCATGAGGCACGACTTATAGAATGCCCACATTCTTAGCAATTTTTTTAGAGATTGTTTTAATATGATCTTTCCATGATAAATGTTGGTCAACTATTACGCCCAGAAATTTAGATGAGGTTACGTGAGTTATGGGAATACCATCAATGTATAGGGTATTAGAGCCCGAGGGGCAGCTTTTTCTATGAGATCGACGTATGTATACATATAGTATAAGTATACATATACTATAGGTATTAGGTATGCATATACCATGAGTATACATATACCATAAGTATACATATACTATAAGTATACACATGCCATAAGTATACATATACAATAAGTATGCATACACCACGAATATACACATACCACAAGCATACATGTACCATAAGTATGCATAGACCATAAGTATACCTATAGTATAAGTATACATATACCATAAGTTGCTCGTGCAACTGTGGATTATAATAAATTGTAATTAGTAACTTCTATTGCGCCGGTATCTAATGCACAAGGCATCAACCGATGGCACACCAAAACCAAGCCGTATAAGGTCAATATCCAGAAGATCTGTCCATAGGACAGAGAAAGCGTCCTCATATCCAGTAGCATGCCTTCAAATTTCTGCTATCCCACCGCTTACTCCAAAAGATTCTCAGAATGCCCCTCTTTTCAGATTCGCGGCCGGGTCACCCCAGCAACTGTAGGCCCTGCAGGTCCATAGCTACACCGTAACGTTGTCCACAGCACACTCAGGTGTATTGCGTGGAGTAGACACATATGTGCGTACATTTATTTCCATGCTTAAAATCATATATGGTACTGTACAACAATGGCATTTTCCGGTGAAGGTAGGCCTAAATAGCTCAGTCACGTATAGTACTTGCCCTAGTGTTGGCAGTCTATGAAACGATCGGCTTACCTGCTGCAAACTCAGTCCTCCATTCCCTCGTGTCGATATTATGAGCACTTTTATTGCGCCTTTTTGGAACTGCGGAAAGGCGTTTATGTTGTTCACTTTAGCATTGTATGGTAGATGAAGATCGGCGTGGACGGTTCTGTAACCTCAGATGTTGTCACACACTAGAACCTTTGATAAGTTCTGAAAAGGCGCTATGTAAATAGTGAGATACATACGAATGTGCACAATACATACAAACACATACACGCATAAATGCATACATACATTCAAATCATCCATACGTATACATACACGCGTATGTACATATGCTGGATACCACCAGATGCATGGAATATATGGTACTCAAAAGTAACAAAAATGATCAGAAGCAGCTTATGTGCAATAGTATCAATCGAGGTCTTAATTTGTAAGGAAATAACTGGAAATAACTGAAATAAGGAAATAACTGGAAATAAGTGAAATGAGGAAATAACTGGAATAAGGAAATAGCTGGAAATAACAGGAATATGGAAATAACTGGAATAAGGAAATAACTGGAAACAACTAGAATGAAGATATAACTGGAAATTACCGGAATATGAAAATAACTGTAAATAACTGGACTGAGAAAATAACTGGAATAAGGAAATACTGGAAATAACTGAAATAAGGCAATGACTGGAATAGGGAAATAACTGGAAAAATTACTGGAATAAGAAAATAACTGGAAATAACTGGAATGAGGAAATAACTGGAAATAACTGAATAAGGATATAACTGGAAATAACACGAATAAAGGAATAACTGAAAATAACTGGAATAGGTAAATAACTGGAAAACGTTGCAGTAGTCATCACTGCCTCAGAAGACGATAGTCATTGGTCCGGTTTACATGGTTCGCACTGCATGTGCCATTGTTTATTTATTAGGACTAAGACGGAATCATGCACAGGACATACTAAAGAAGCGAGTCTTGACAATTGATTCAAATGAGCTACCGGTGGCGAGGCACACACACACACACACACACACACACACACACACACACACACACACACACACACACACACACACACACACACACACACACACACACACACACACACACACACACACACACACACACACACACACACACACACACACACACACACACACACACACACACACACACACACACACACACACACATATACATATTCACATACATATATACGCACATACGCGCATATACATATATACATACATATTGATGTATAGTGTTCTTGCAAGAGATATGTACCATATATGTGAGGCTGGTTGTATGGATGGTACATGTATACAACAACGGACGCATTTACAAGGGGCGGTGATTGCTAAAAAAAATTACATCTAAACGAAAATCTTGAATTTTATGAATGCCTTGTGACCTGTCAGAGACAAACTTGTAGTTTCTACATCTGAATCCACTATTGGATTATATATATATATATATATATATATATATATAACTTATATATGTATACATATATAACGTGCATGTATTCATATATTTGGAATACACACGCGAGGTAGGCTCTTTCTATACTAAGGTCTGTATTCTACTCGCATTTGTCTGCTAAGGAAAGTCCACATCAAATGCAAACCGCTGAACGTGCTTGATCTTGTTTTCCGAGGACCTGTAGCTATTCTCCGATCAATCATTCCCTCATATGGATCTTGACGGTTGTTTTTTCTCTTCCACTCATTCCCAGGTTCGTGCAAATATGTGTTTCTCTATTGTGCAATTTCTTTTCCGCATTAAGTCCGCGTCTCTTCCAACGATAGAACAGCCATAAGAACTTCATTCGCTCAGCAATTTTATGCAGTCCCATTCCGGGAGTTTTACTGCAGCCGTCGACCCCATCGAAGCTTGTGATGAATGCAAGACAGAATTGAGTCAGAAGTCAACGGAGAGCGAAGACGTGAAAGACCGAAACAAAGAACGTGGTTTAATTCAGAGGCAGGGAAGAGAAGATGGAAGATTGCAAGCGGACAAAAGAAATGCACACAGATTAGAAAAGAAAGGTATAATAACGAGGAAAAGAGGGAGAGAGACAAATGAAGTAATGGAAAGATAAGGATAATGAAAAGATAAATAGATCGTGGTAGGAAAATTCCGAAAATCCCAGAGACGGTGAGTGTGGGAGAGAGCAGGGGCGTCTACACCGTGGAAACCTTGGAGCGATTGCAAGCGGACAAAAGAAAAGCACACAGATTAGAAAAGAAAGGTATAATAACGAGGAAAAGAGGGAGAGAGACAAATGAAGTAATGACAAGACAAAGATAATGAAAAGATAAATAGATCGTGCACGGTAGGAAAATCCCAGAGACGGTGAGTGTGGGAGAGAGCAGGAGCACCGTGGAAACCTTGGAGCAAATGCTCCATCCAAAAAAATAGGGGAGGAAGATCTGTCAGTGTGTGCGTCATCATTAACGAGGGGGAAGGGAAGGCAAGGGGAGAGGAGGGGAGTTGCTCCATTGACTTAGGGGGATAGACGTCCCTGGGAAAGAGTAGATATGGGTGAGAGACGAGATAAACCGTTGACAAGGAGTAGAATGAGGAGAAGGGAAAACAGAGAAGGACGAGGAGAAGCGAAGGAGAAGACTGCACGAAAAGAGACAGAAAAAAGTAGACGTTAGATACAGATTTAAAAATAGTCACAGCATATTAAGATGAAAGCTGCTGAGAGCGTGGGCGTTTATCGAGAACGATCCTGCGAGACATGAGATACGGAACGTGCAATGGCCTACACAGCTAATTATCGCATCGCGTTATCGCGCATCGCACCCACTCGCTTGAGAGACTCCCAAGGACAGGAGGAGGAGGAGGCGGTGAGAAGCAAACAAATGTATATCCATGCAGGTCAAATCCCACTGCTTGGACTGTCGCTACAAAACCAATAGAGACGCAACGCCTTCTCTATATACGGTCCGTACTTACGCCTGGTCAACATTCCGCATTTTCTCCTGCGTGGTCGGTGATGAGGCTGACTACATTCGCGCTTTTGAATGCATCATCACAAGTCCGCCTCTTCTCATCGATGTCACTCCATCCGCTCAATCCACCCCGTGATTCCATATGGAAATTGAATCCGGTTTGTGCCAGGTCTGTTTTGTGTTTGCGTGTCCTGGAGGGGGAACCCACCACGTGATCCGTGGATTGAGACCGGGTCTTATAACACAGAACCTCCAGGCACTGGGTACACACCTCGCCAGGAGTGACCTTATACTTATTCTGCAGTGCGCGCAGTTTGCTAGGATTTTGACGAAATATATTTTCTTAATGAACTTCTACATCATGTAAGCCAGTGTAGGCGGCGCTTTGAAAGGCATTAGAAGGCGCAACAGACTATTATGTGTCTGAAATAAATAAATTAATTGACAAAGAAATAGATAACGCAACCTCGTTTTAAAGGAACTTCGGCACTACTTGTTAATTTCAAACAGGCCCAACTTACAACACGTGCTCAACAGAGCCGCAACATTCTACATGAACAGTTAGAAGAAGAAAAGTGCAGTTCCCTAAGATAACCCCGAGAGGCGGCCATGGGTTCGAAGTGTTATCGACTTCATTTTCTTAGCCTCGGAATATCAGACCGGGTTGTCAGTCCTCTCCCTCACCGTCTGACATTTCCAACGACAGTGCACGGCCAGTGTACTCATTATAGCTGAGTTGGCTAGGCGGCGCAGATGGAGCAGAAATCTCAAAATAAATTTCTGACCTGGTGGGGTTTTGAACCGCCGACCTCTCGGTTGACAGTCCAACCCACTAACCACTAGGCTACTGCCCACCCCCATAGAACTGTCTACATAACCAACCGACATATCGAACGATATATCAACACAAAACGAACAATCAACCAAACAATGTCGCTTCGTTTTGAATGAATTCCAGCACAACGGATTCATTTTTTGGCTCATCCCATACTGGCAATTCCACTCGATATCGTTTAACGTTTTTTTGTCCAGTATTCCCGGTTGCATACGATAAATTCTTTTTGTTGTCGTCATCCGGTTTTATGGTTCAGTGCTGCCAGTTTTTGTTATTTTGGTCGCAGATGAAAGACAGCGACCCTTTCAGAAGGCTGAGAACGCGAAGCTTAGCTGTAGGTCTATAAATGCATGGCGAGATAAGAGGAAGTGACCTTCCCAAAATGCGGTTTAACCCCTCGGTTCTATATCACTCGACAACTCATTAAGCAGTGATTGGCAGAAGTAAAACGCCTCCTGGGTGAGGCCATTAAATTCTGCATAATCTAACTAGACTACACTGAATTCCATGGTATAGGACATCGTATGGTTCTGCCAATATATCACTTCAGTTTAAACCATCCCTTCCATCTAAGACTAGGTCTTGAGTCCTAAGCGTTTCCTCTGGTGCCCACTTAGCTCATGTAGACCCTAAGTTGAGCATAACTATTCTAGAAATGTGTTTTTCAGGACTTAACTGGTGACTCAGTTATGCGAACGCCATTTCGCATTCCAGGGCAGCGACCTGCAGTTATAGGGAAACACTGCTATAAACGCTTATGTGTAACCTGTAACGCTTAGCTTTAGGGTTCGAATCTCCCGTTAGACGGTTTCTATGCAGGGACCTCAAAAGTCCTCGATTAACGCTATAGATCGATATTTGCTTGTTACGAGATAACGGTTCTAGATAAATTATAGTCATCATTTTTATAATGACTCGCTATAACACGCGCTGAATATCTCGATATTTAAGTAGCGTCTTTTGCGAACGTGTTAGAGGCGCTGATGCCATACATGTAGACCTATGCATGCCTTCTTAAATGACGCTGTATATTGACCAGGTATAGGCCTACAAACATGCATCAATTCCCAAAACTTTACTGACCTCAATGGAGTACTTAGACCGCGATTAAGTCTATGCTTCTAAGTGAGCCAGACAACGATTTGCCCAGAGCCTCAGCCTTTTGTATGGGACCTCTGAGTTCTGTCCGCAATATTTAGAGGCCTTTGATATTTGATCTTTCTGAGAGTCAGCTTAATGCAGGGCCTACGGGCTTCAATATCTGATAGTAGTACTTCCTCGGTTTTCTCTCAACCTCTTAAGAAGCTTGTTTTATGAATGATGCTTAAAACAGTTGAGATTGTGAGCGAGTGAGTGAATGAATGAGTGAGTGAGCAAATGAGCGAGCAAATAAGTGAGCAAATCGATCGCTGCACACGGGATTATACAGCCTGCTTAATTCATACGTGCGTCCGTGTAAGCATTTGAAAAGGCCGTTTGTGTGATGCATGCAACTGTTGAGGTTTTCATTTTTGTGTTGGCAGTGAGGCGCCATCTGCCGCTTCTTTCTCAAGACTCATCCTTATACAAATATTGCTTATAGATCTTTGCTCATTAAAACCATCTGTGCCGTCATATTCACTGAAGCATCCCTCACCGTGGGACTGTATAGTTCCGTTGGCCTGTATAGACGAAATCCATGAGATGAGATTTATAAACAATATCTGTGTATATTTATATACGTGTGTACGCAGTCATATGCATAGTTATTGCTGCGTATAACATTGTGCATGAAGATGTAGGATTATTAAGCAGCGGGTGCTGCGCGAAACGTTGCGGTGAGGCGAAGTCCCAGCCTTTTTTTATCGGAGTATCTATTCAAGTAGCAGAAGCGAAAGACAGATAAGGAAGGGTTCTGAGTACATCAGAGGCGGATTCAGAGCCTGGCATGGTTCCTTCCGTCTGAGGTTAGCAGTATTGGACAATTATCCCTTTCGTCTGAATTCAGCAATAGGGACAATGCTGCTTTCAATTCGAGTTTATGGATAAAGGTCATGCCTATATGTCTCTCCCATATGAATTTAGTCGCAGGGGTCATGATCCTTCCCATATACTATTAGAGGCATGGGCGTCCGTAGAAATATTTCTAGGGGCCAACATTTTTCTGGGAGGGGGAGCAAAATGATGTTTTTGTACAAAATAGCTATTCATGAACACGGAAAACGAGACAATTTTCAAACTCTGGAGGGCAAATGCTCCCTTGCCCCTTCCTGACGCCCATGATTTGGGCGTCAGGAAGGGGCAAGGATCTTGGTCTCTCCCATCTGAGTCTAGGAGTGGAGACATGGTGTCTCTCCTCTTACCCTCCTCTGCTCCTCGTTCTTTGCACTTGCTTTCTTCACTCAGAGTGAAGTAAATGTAAAAGTTAACGTATACACGTTTGTTAATAGAGGCCGGCGAGATCCTTCGTGGTGAACGATCTCACTGTCCCTTTCAATGGGCGCCACACCAATTAAGGTCCCCTTGCACGGACCATGCTATAGCCAGGGATTCAAATCTCTTAAATAAGCCACACTCGGTATGCGAACCTTAGGCAAAGACGAGCATTGGATGTAAGCTCCAACCGATGCAGCTAAGCGGGGAGGTAGCATGACCAGCGTGCCCTGCCTTTGATATGACCTTGAGAACGGCAATGAAGCGAACTAGTATCAACATGAGATAAACTGTTCCTTGAATAGTTTATGTAACTGTTGAACTGATGCCAGAATCGCCTGAAAACTGCTCTTTTTCGCCGTGCTGGAGGCGGGAGCGCCTCTGAGTAGTTCCCTTGAAGTGGCGCTATATAAATTTTGAAGGAATGAATGAATGAAAAAAGAATTGCAGAGCTTCGCATTGAGTCGTAATCGGTTTGTTTATATGACTGACTGTTCCAAGTGTCTATGCTAATGCTGCAGCTATCATCGCGTGAGAAGATATATTCTGGATAGTTTTATTTGTCGAACTGATGCAAAGAATTATCCAGCTATTTACGCAGGCCAACAAAACTGCGTGCAACTATAGACAATTTCTGGCTTTAAGAGTTCTACAAGCAGCCGTTAAGAATATGCACAAGTGCTAAGTCTTGCACAATGACATCTGTTGAAAAGAAGACGTTGTCGGTAAATGCCGGTTGAAACAGGCCTATGAGTCACAGAACTCTAGGTAGGCCTTCAGTATATGAATAGTTTCGAAATTGGTCAAAGTAGGATTGTTATTGCGTGTCATGGTGAAATTAAGGCATACGGCATATGATAAATTAAGGTTCTAGGCATATGAGTCGTTCCGGAATTGTGCCTTGTAAATGCTATCATTGGGTTTCAAGGCGAAATTACAACTCGACCGAATCTCGGCGCAGGAGCTACAACGCTGAGGTTGCAGTAGCTTCCGAAATCCGAATATATACGAGATGTTTAATCAAGTTGTCTGGGTAAAAATATCGAAGCAGAGACCGAGAAGGAGATAGAGATATGCCGAGAGAAAGAGAATGGGAGACAACATGGAAAGCTAGAGATACACTAAGAGATACAAATGTTTAGAGAAAGGGTGAGAAAGACTGAACTGTATATCGTAGTCGATTCTCAGCCTTGGCTCTAATCTCATTGCGTTTCATGTAATTAATCACTGGCGGACGAGCATGCGCAGAATGACAGACATACCTAAAGGGACCGAAAGAGAAACAGACGGAGACAAAGACAAAGACGAACCAAACAGACATAGTGTGTGTCTTCCTATGTCTGTCTTTCTATCTCTGAATTTCTCTATGTTTTGCTCTGCCTCTTTGTCTTCTCTGTACGCCTGTCCATGTCGGTACCTGCATGCAGTTTCGGAGGCCGAAAGAAAGGCTTCACTTCCCTAAAAAAGGAAATAAAGAAAAAGAAGAAGAAGGAAAAAAAGAACGCGAAGGAGAACGAGAAGAGGAGGAGGAGGAGGAGGAGGAGGAGGAAGAAGAAGAAGAAAAAGAAAAAGAAGAAGAAGAAGAAGAAGAAAAGAAGAAGAAGAAGAAGAGGAGGAAGAGGAGGAGGAGGAGGAAGACGAAGACGAAGACGAAGCAGAAGAGGAACAAGAAGAGGAAGAGGAACAGGAACAGGAAGGAGAAGAAGAAGAAGGAGGAGGAGGAGGAGAAGAAGAAGAAGAAGAAGAGGAGGAGAAGGAGTAGGAGGAGGAGGAGGAGGAGGAGGAGGAGGAGGAGGAGGAGAAGGAACAGGAACAAGAACAAGAAGCTGAGGAAGAAGAAGTGTGCAATCGGATCTATCGAGAAGTCAATCTACGCTGACATCACACAGAAGTCTCCAGTGCCTCGTAGATCCCCAGCGCAGTCGAAAGGAATAAATTAAGCGTCGAAACGAAAGGAATCCGAAAGAACATAACGGACGACAATTTATATGGCGCCTGAATACTTTATCAGGTTTAGATTGCGGCGCCGGATCCGTAATAGAGAAACAGACACCGGAAGTCGACTCCAATGTGACATCGCACACTTGTGTGGCGACTCCTAGCGGTCTATAGAAGTACGATCGGGACAAGATGGAGTCAGTCTTTCGACGAATTAGCAGACAAGGACGTTGAAACAGTTGCTAATGTACATTCAGTGTTTGTAATTCGCGGATGGATTTGTCTATATAGGACGATAAGATTGGCATTGTATATCACCGATTCATTGGCCAATAAACGGATGTACCTTCTCGATAGACATACGATCAAATTCTAGGTCTAAACAATGCAAAGCATAAACTTGAACTTGGCATTGCCATCTTAAGGCATGGGCACGCTGGGCAGTCGCCAGCGGCCCCACGATTCTAGGGGCCCCCAAGTGAAAAAGACCAAAAAAATTAATGTTTAAACATTCATTTTGTTACAAAATGAATGTTGTAAGTACCAATAAATCTATAGGTTTAATTTTATTGACCGTTTAAATTTTTATCCCCGTGAATGGCATGGACCCCATTGCATTGCTTTGCCCAGGCCTACAATTCTGTTAAGACGGCACTGGGACTTGGACTTAAGTATAACAGACGAATCACGGACATAAAAACCGAAGGATGTCTTCACATGAAAGAACCTCTGTCTGCCTGACTGCCTATCTATGCCTGTCTTTGCCCCATTCTGTCTATTTGTCTGTCCGTCTGTCTGTCTCATTCACATTCCTTCTTCTTCTTCTTCTCCCTCTTCTTCTTCTTCTTCTTCTTCTTCTTCTTCTTCTTCTTCTTCTTTTTTTCTTCTTCTTCTTCTTTCTTCTTCTGTCTGTCTGTCTGTCTGTCTCAATATATCAAGCAAGCTATATATAGTCTGTCAGAAGTGCATTTCAATCTGTGCCTTCGTCGACTGACTGAATTCTAAAGACGACGATGACCTCTGTCTTCTCAGGGTCATGACCCACTGACCCAGGACGGAAATGACGAACGCGCAGAGACAGCAGCCGAGTCATTCGCTGCAGCAACAACACAACTACTGTCAACAACCATCATCTACATGTATACGAACGGTCATTAGACTCTCCTGCGATATATCCTGCTTTTCATAGACGCACGAAATGGTACTCAAGACCCATGTTATATATATATATATATATATATATATATATATATATATATATATATATATATATATATATATATATATATAATACACACACACGCGTAGCTCCGCTCAGAAAAGAAGGCCACTATAGTCTTGAAGACACCATGCCCGCCATAAGTCTAATTTCTGTGTGAAAGCATTGTGCCTTTGCCATGAGCGTTCTGGTCAATCTGTGATCGGTATTCCAATGACTAAAAATTATGGGATATATACATGTGTATATACGTTGAAGAGTAAGTATGTATGGGATTGTATGTATCTGTTCTATGTTATATGTTTGTAACACACATATAATACACAAGGCATTATAATGTTTGTGAGAGTGCATGTATGTATATATGTACATATGCATGTATGCATGCGATGCTATACATGTAGGCCTGTATCTATGCACATGAATATTTATGCAAATATGTATATGTATATTGTATAATTATGTTTGTATGCATGCATGTATTTTGGTTGTTTGAATTCTGCATTAATGAACAAATGAATGTACTAACATATGTACGATGATATGTATGTATGCATGGGTGTAGGTATGTAATTTGTTATGTTGGTTTTTGTAATGCTTTCTAACCTAACACAGTCATATATTTAGTATTCATGTAGGTACAACAGGTCGTTATTGCACACTACTTGTAATAATGTTTTTAGAAATACGGTAATAGAGGCTCTAGTTACCACATATTATTTCTTTGTATATTTCACGTGTTTCATATTCTGATAAAATATTAGATAGGCCCTATATTAAAGAAACATTGTTTATGGTTATATTTTACCAATTTTTTTTCTTTCTCAGTCGCAAACACGGTTGATGACGGTGAAACATCAAAATCCTCTCAGAAGCCAAAGATCTTTCCTAGTAAGTATTTGACGTATTTGTCCTTGCATGTGTTCATGTATGTGTACATGTATGTGTACATGTATGTGCGTATGTGTTTGTTTACGTATGTGTGAATATATAGGCCATACAAATGTACATCTATGTGTGTATGTGTGCGTATATGTTTGCGTGAATAATTATATGTGTCTCTGCCTTTAGTAAGACCAATTCCTATATACGTTTGACATATATATATGGCCCTGGTCTTCGCCTGTTCCCACATATGGGTTCCCATATTTTTACCCGATGCATTGGGTTTGGCTTCCAACACCTTTATAAAACAAATAGCACGAACTATAAAGATTTGAAAAATTCGTGTTGGCTTATCTTTTCTTCAAACTTATCTTGAAAAGAGGATTTGATGATAGGAGAAAGAGCGAAACAGGTCGATTTTGATGCGGTGCAGGAAATTGACCAGTGCCACATGATTTATGTGAGAGAACAGCATAGGGAAATGAGAACTGTTTCTGTGTGATATGTTCACGAGGTGAAAGGGCGAGAGAGTGATAGAGAGTGCGAGAGAGTGATAGAGAGAGACACACACAGACAAACAGCGAGACAGAGAGAGACAGAGAGAGACAGAGAGAGACGGAGAGAGAAACAGAGAGAGACAGAGAGAGACAGAGAGAAGAGAGAGACAGAGAGGGAGAGGACGGGAGAGACAGAGAAAGAGAGAAAGAGAAAGAGAGACAGAGAGAGACAGAGAGAGAAGAGAGAGACAGAGAGGGAGAGGACGGGAGAGAGACAGAGACAGAGAGACAGAGCTAGAGAGACAGAGACAGAGAGACAGAGAGAGGCTGTGAGAGTAGGAGAGAAAGAGTAGACTGCATGGCGTGCTAGAGAAGGACAGGCAGAAGAGAGTGATTGAGAGCGTATGAGATGGAGACAGACATGAAATGGAAACAAAGACACAAAAGCAAAGACAAAAGCCGCTGAAAGTTACACGCTCATATTGAGTGCAAGCACCTGTTTAGATTGACCAGGAAGATGGATTTCTGCTGCTGTAGCACCAGTATCACCATCAAAAGCAGCAACCACCGTTGATGCCGCACAACGTGTCACGCGAGACAACCCTCGCAAACTCATCAGGGGACCGGAGCGATCATTGAAGTTTCCAATCGTTTTGTCATTCAAGAGACAAACCTCAGATGCTTCGCACACGCACGCGTCTACAGCCACATCTATGCACACAGATTTACAGCCACACCTAGGCATCTATATGCACAGACATGCACACATACGCAGTAGAAAAGAGAAATCGGTTCGTGATGAAAATTGCAAAGGTAGGCCTACATCGCCGGTTAAAAGCGACACTAGATGTCGTCTAGAACGTCTCGATTTGACAGATGGACATTTGGTCGTTCGCTTCATATATGGAACGGGCACGTGCTTCCAACCAACGAGAAAATGATCAGAGTAACAGGAAACCACTTACGTGCAATAACACATGTACGCTTACACACACACACACACACACACACACACACACACACACACACACACACACACACACACACACACACACACACACACACACACACACACACACACACACACACACACACACACACACACACACACACACACACACACACACACACACACACACACACACACACACACACACACACACACACACACACACACACACATGCACGCGTACGGACACACAAATCCACAGAGAGACAGATGAACAGACAAATCAAAGATGGATAGATAGGTATACATGATAGATAGATAACTACATTGATAAATAGGTACATCGGTGGTATATAGGTAGGTAGGTAGGTAGGTAGGTAGGTAGGTAGGTAGGTAGGTAGGTAGGTAGGTAGGTAGGTAGGTAGGTAAATAGATCAGAATTAAATAGGTCAAAGATAGATAGATCATAGAGCAGACAACTGTTAGGGTGATCACTGCATGAGTGTACCATATATATTTAAATATAATTTATATGCTTTTATGTATGCGTGTGTGGCTGTTGACTGGATGCTTTGAGAAAATGCTCTACTTCTAGCCGTTTTATTGATGTGATTTTTTAAGTTTCTCGGCGCCCTACAACAGTTGCGTTGAGTTCGAGGGGATCAATAGGCGGCGCTCCCGTCGTTCGATTTGTTGGGTCGGTTCCAGCGGAGAGAGTCTTGGGTCGGTTCCAGTGGAGAGAGCATTAGCAGCAGCAAGAGAAGAAATTAATATAAAATAGCGGTTCATTTGCTGACGTTCAAAGCTTGGAATCTAGAAATTGCAATACCTGTTCATTTAGGATAATACCAGAGGTTTCAAAGTTGAAATTCCGAGACTGGGAACCGAGTACATTCTGCTAGGAACCAGCATCGTTGTACTAACTGTTCAGCTTCAGGAAATAACCGATGTTTAGTCCTTTAGAGGAGCAGCGTTGGTATTAGGAGGGTGCTTATTAAGGCAACGCAATATTCCCAGCTTTCAAGCCTCAATCGACTGAGGCAGTCTGTCAACGGCGCTTCAGTCGTCATGCCCAGTCTCTCGGAATTTATACTGCGCCCGGTTTAGTCGAGTGCAAATTCGATGTCGTGTTAAGTGGGTCGACCACTTGTAATCTCAAGCGCAAACGTTTCTGTTGTTTGATTGGCGTTTACCTCTTATTCCATCGTTATACGTCATTCAGGGCACTTGTGACGTACTTAAAATATGCGCTATATTAAGTGGCCTGATACATTCATACATAAATACATACATACATACATACATATATACATACATACATACATACATACATACATACATACATACATACATACATACATACATACATACATACATACATACATACATACATACATACATACATACATACATACATACATACATACATACATACATACATACATACATACATACATACATACATACATACATACATACATACATACATACATACACATTTACACATACATACATTCGGAGAAAATAGTTCACGATTGCTTAGACCCACGCATGCCTACACTGCTATATAAGAATACATAAATAAATTTGATACACTATCATCATCATCATCATCATCATCATCATCATCATCATCATCATCATCATCATCATCATCATCATCATCATCATCATCATCATCATCATCATCATCATCATCATCATCATCATCATCATCATCATCATCATCATCATCATCATCATCATCGTCATCATCATCAGTTCCTGACGCCGGTCGTTTGGTGACAATGGGTTCGAATTATTGATCTCCATTGTCCTCGGTCATTTGTCAAGTCCATTGACCCCCTTAGTGTTAGTCCAAGTGATGTTATGTCCTCATTTATATTATCGATCCAGCGTAGTCTTGGTTTGCCTTTGTCTCTTTTTCCTTCGAATCTTGTATGTAGTGCATTGTGTGGGATTCGGTCAACTGGCATTCTATCTACATGTCCAAACCATCGGAGCCATCGTTGAACGACTTTGTCTAGTAAAGTTCTTTGGATACCTAATGATTGTGCTATGTCATCGCTTCTTATTTTCTGCAGTCTTCAAATCCCTGCGAGCTTCTGCAGCCAATTAGTTGGGTACACTATATAATAACCGTGCATAAGTACATCTATATAAATAAAGAGAATAATATGTCTGTCTGTCTGTCTGTCTGTCTGTCTGTCTGTCACAGCGATGTTTGACCGGGATGCATTTCTACAGTTTTCGAGATTTTCACTCGAAACCTTCACTACTGTGTCGGGGTATGCATTACACACCCAGTGTGAGGCTTCGCGTCCCCCTTTCACCGCTTCTATGGTGTCCCGGACCAAAACCTCCACTTTATACCTGGTCCACACAGATTCCAGTCGACCTATTTTCATTCGCCAGATGGCGCCGCCCGAGAAGATTCTGTGTGTTTGACCGCCAATTCTCTTTCACCGGCATGCATTTCTAAAGATTCACCAGATGGCGCCGCCGTATGGATTTCACTTCACATTGACTTTTGTTGCTTATCGTAATCGTAATCTCCTGATTTCTACAGCGCCCAAACAAGCGAAGTCGCGGGAACCAGCTTATTCACAGGCGCTTAGACAAATCAAAATCGATAGGCGGGGGTCCAATCGGTTCCAGGTCAAGATCCAAAGGAGTCAGTCAGGAAGACAGTAAGACGGCTAAGGTGGGTGGTGTTTAGGGTTTAGACGGCGAGGAAGGTAGACAGAGGAGGAGGATTCGGGATAGGATTTGTGAAAGAGCAGTGTTTTCAGTTTTGAGTGAAAGACCTGTGGAGATATAGCAAGTGGTGAGGTTTTGGTGAGTTCGTAGGATGGATCTGAAAGTTCTCGCAGTACTGGTGGGAGTTTCTTCCAGAGGGGTGGGACAGCTATGGCTATGGAGCGATTTGCAAATTTTAGTGATGAGGTGACAGAAGGGCGGAGCAGTGTTAGGGCAGAAGAGGAGCGGGTTGAGCGGAGTGGTTGGACCGTGAACAGCTGTCGGAGATAGGAGGGCTGGGAAGATTGGAGTGTATTGTAGGTAAGTGATATGACTTTATATTCTATTCTTTCGGGTATTTTAAGCCAGTGGACAGATTTGAGGACAGGAGTGATGTGGTGGTGCTTGGGGGTTTTGGTCACAGCACGGGCAAGTGCATTTTGAATGGCTTGAAGGCGGTTTATTTGAATGATGTCGATGTTTAAGAAGAGTGCATTGCAGTAATCTAATTTTGCGTGGACTATAGAAGTAACTATTGTGGATGCAGTTTTGAAGTCTACAGGGATTTTATTCGCTACAGTGATTGAAACTTGTACCTAAATTTGTTGCTTATTCGCTACAGGGGTTGAAACTTATAACTCCGGGCAACGCCGGGTAAACCAGCTAGTAATCTATAATAATAACACGTACAATTTCTAGCGCCGTAACGCGACCATGCCGCTACAAGGGCATGGTCGCCCTATAGTTGTATAAGTAAATGCTTGCAATCACCCTCTGTAACGCTGTCTCCTTGCAGTAAGTACTAATCTCGTTAGAAAATTATAGACAAATTGTCTGATTTATAAAGTAGACTGCAGATGTCGTGGCTTACCACCAGACGCCACAAAGTCTTTCACGGTAATCAGACAATCCTTGTAGTCTTTCCCGTCAGACAGTTGCAATATCTCTCTGCGATCGTTCTAATACTTTTAGCCGCTCCTTTGAGATTCGCTCTAAGAGGCGCAATATGAATTTGTGATTGCGATTATTGTTGTCGATTCGTTGCATAAACTACTGTTAAGAGTGTTCAGTAGATGTGGGGGTGAGTGGTTTATGGGTGGGTGAGTGGGTCGGCATGGGTGGATTGGGTTGATTGGGTGCATGTGGTCGGCGCCTTGACTTCCGAGAAGTCTCAGAAGAGCATCTTCGTCTGCACTTGTGTATAATTGAGGCTGACTTTGAACTCCTTTCGATCAATCTCTAGGCGGTTGATAGATGCTCAGTTGCTGAAGTTGTATTAGTATATGGATCAAGACAATTGATGTAGCGCTTCTAAACTATTTTATTATAGTGTGGGAATTGCAGAATAAAGACTGGGGGTTGAACATTTTATCCGTATTTTGCAAACTGATGTCAAAGAAATTTGAAAGCAACTGATTTCAATGCAGTTTTGTCTCTTCTTCTTCTTCTTTCTTCTCTTCCATCAGTGATCTGACGATGAGGCCTCTACGAAACTTCTCCAAAGTTCTCTATTCTTGATTGTCTCGCCGATTCCGGCTAAGTCGGTGCCTTTCTCCCCTAAGTCCTCCTTGATGTTGTCCATCCAGGTCTTCCTCTGCCCTCCTCTACTTCTCTTCCCCTCCACATGTCCGTGTAATGCAGCATTTGGTAACCTCTTTTCTCCCATCCTGCTTACGTGGCCAAACCACCTGAGTCTCCTCTTCCCGATTTTTTCCACTATTGTTTCTTCTACTCTCAGCTCTTCTCTTGTTCTCTCATTTCTGATCTTCTCTCTTCTGCTTCTGCCTATGATTCTTCTTAGCCAGCCCATCTCCGCAACTAGCAGTCTTCGTTCGTCTTCCTTCCTCAAGCACCAGCATTCCGACCCGTATAGTAGCACCGGTTCTACCAAAGCATGATATAGCTTCATTTTGACTCTGGTGGTGATATTTTTTGCCTTCCACATTTTTCCTAATCCTCCAAATGCCGCACACGCCAGGCCAATTCTTCGTTTGATGTCCGCCTCACATCTGCCATCTTCCGTTATCAGTCCTCCGAGATAGACGAATCCTGTAACCTGCTCCAGTTCCCTGTTCTCTAATATTCTTATCTGCAGTTTTGTCAGTCAGACTCGAATCAAAATCAATTCCTTTGTTGAGAAAATTGAAAAATGCATACATGGCATACACCATGGAAATTTCTGCTCTTTGTCAGATACTCGGAGTCATATAATGCTAAATCACACTAGAACAACTGAGAGGATTGGAAACGACACCAATTGGAGCGTGCAATGAAGACTTAACTGCGGGGGTCCTATAAGAAAGAATAGAGGGGTTGAACCTCAACCCCTCCCTCCCACCCTGCTCTAAGCTATATCTCAACAGTGCTGACACTGCTGAGTGTATGACTATCCAGCCGATCGCAGTAACTGCGCTGTAGGCAGTTGATAATGTTGGCTGAAAAGGAGTCGAACTATACAGTATGTATGTGCAGCGAAAGACTGTTCCAAGAGTGATGTCCAACACATGGGAAAGCATGATGGGCTCAAGTTGATGCGCGGATCGCGGCACCTACATATCTCCACGATATGATGCAAGCACCTTGGTCTGGATGCTATGCTTCAAATTCTATGCTTTTAGCGCAGTTTATCTTCTGCCAGTGTTATGTTGAACGGGCCTACATCTAATATCGTCTGGATAATCTCCCTAAACGATCGAAGAATCGATTGTCAAATGCGGTCATTCATCTTGCGTTGTTTACCTTCGTAACCAATGGATTGCAGCACAAATCGAGATTAAAGTGTGGACACATTAGCGAGATCAACAACCCGAAAGACACCCAGACAAACGCTGAGCCACACTCGGCAATACAAGCAACATTCTATCCAGGGCTGTTTGCCGATGATTCTAGCGCTGTAGCGGTCATTCTGGGAATTAATCTGTTGATGCTGGTCGTTTGTAAAGTACGCTTAGTAGTGGGGTTGGTGGCCTAATAATTAGGAAAGGACCAAAAACAGGGGCTAATTTGATTCGCGTCGGATTATGACGTGCTGAGTGCCACCGGAAGCGAATCGAGGGATTAATACAATGGTTGCGTTAAGGATGCATTTGGCGAGATGCGCAACAATAAAGCGGTGAGTCGGGAAACAAAAGGGTCGTGAGGTTTAGACGGAAAGCCATTCGCGATGGTTTGTATGCTGAGGAAAACAGACTGCAAAGAAGGAAGTGAAGGGAACTGGGAGAAGGAAAGGAGAAGGAGGGAACGTGTGGAGGAAGAAGGAAGAGAAAGGGTGAGATAACAGCAAGATACGAGTCATGAAGGAAGAAAGGAAGGAAGGAAGGAAGGAAGGAAGGAAAAAAGAAAGAAAGAAAACAAGCAGTTAATTAATAAACGAAGCAAGGAAGGAAGGAAGAAACGAAGGACGAAAGAAAAGAAGGATGCAGCAAAGGAAGTATGGATGGAAGGAAGGAAGGAAGGAAAGGAAGGAAGGAAGGAAGGAAGGAAGGAAGAAAGAAAGAAAGGAAGGAAGAAAAGAAGGATGCAGCAAAGAAGTATGAATGGAAGGAAGGAAGGAAGGAAGGAAAGGAAGGAAGGATGGAAGAAAGAAACGAAGGACGAAAGAAAAGAAGGATGCAGCAAAGGAAGTATGGATAGAAGGAAGGAAGGAAGGAAGGAAGGAAAAGAAGGAAGGAAGGAAGAAAGAAAGGAAGGAAGGAAGGAAGAAAAGAAGGATGCAGCAAAGGAAGTATGGATGGAAGGAAGGAAGGAAGGAAGGAATGAATGAATGAAGGAAGGAATGACGGAAGGAAAGGAAGGAAGGAGGAAGGAAGGAAGAAAGGAAGGAAGAAAAGAAGGAAGAAAGAAAGGAAGGAAGGAAGAAGGAAGAGAGGAAGGAATGAAGGATGAAGGAAGACGGAAGGAAGGAAGGAAGGAAGGAAAGACACAGACAACATGTATATGCATCTAGGCTCCGATCAAAGACGCACTGTTCACTTTTCCCGTTTGAATGTGGTCACTTCTATAGTAGTAACGCACATAGTATCAGTTGAGGGTCACTACTAAGATTCTTCAAATCCCTGCAATCTTCCGCAACCAACTTTCCGCAGACAACTTATTCATGAATAATCGCATAAAGCCTAGATAAGCCTCTCATGGGCAATGGTCTACTCACATCGTTTGCAGATAAGTTTATATAATTATGGATCGTATATTGAACACATATCATTTGTGCACATGTGCATGCGTGGGCGTATGTGTGAGAGTATATATATATATACATATATATATATAATATATATATATATATATATATATATATGGTTTGGTATGTTCACAGGAACTGGGTCCCTGACGGTACTACGTCGAACGATGTCGGGCAACAGTTGCGTAGAATCTCAGCCGTCGAAAGCGAAATCGATGACGAAGGGGACGAAGACTCAGGCGATTAAGACGAACTCCTTTCCCGGTTCCTCGGCCGTCGTCGTCTCCCTGAACCACGAGGTCGACGAGTTCAACGAGTCCAACAGGGAGACCGAGGGGCAGGAGGGTCCTAACGACTGCGCTGAAAACTCACTGACAAATCTCAGCAACATGAACGTTCTTCCACCAGCCGACAAACCGGAGGCACTCCACGCATGCGCGATACGGTATGACTTCCCGTCTTTCAGGAAATGTAGTTTTAGTGTCAAGTTTCCAGATGGCTGAAAGGTTATTGTTACTGCAATTGTAATTTATTGTTGTTGTTGTTGTTATTATTATTATCATTTTTTTACCCGAGGTATCATTGATCCCTCAGGATTTGGAAAAAATTATTTAGGAGCAGATTAATTGTCTGGAGGGTCAGGCCTCGTCTTCAGGGTTTGAAGGTTTTATAATTATTATTATTATTATTATTATTATTATTATTATTATTATTATTATCATTATCATTATCATCATCATCATCATCATCATCATCATCATCATCATCATCATCATCATCATCATCATCATCATCATCATCATCATCATCATCATCATCATCATCATCATCATCATCATCATCATCATCATCATCATCATCGTTATTATTATTATTATTATTATTATTTATAATTTGCCCTGAGATACTTCATCCCCCAGGGACTTAGAAATTATTAGTGTGATTACTACTACTACTACTACTACTACTACTACTACTACTACTACTACTACTACTACTACTACTACTACTACTACTACTACTACTACTACTACTACTACTACTACTACTACTACTACTACTACTACTACTACTACTACTACTACTACTACTACTACTACTACTACTACTACTACTACTACTACTACTACTACTACTACTACTACTACTACTACTACTACTACTACTACTACTACTACTACTACTACTACTACTACTACTACTACTACTACTACTACTACTACTACTACTACTACTACTACTACTACTACTAGTCCTGCTGCTGCTGTGTATTTATTAAACGCCAGTGTATAGTGACCAAGCATCAATCGATGGCGCTGAGTAACTTTGAGTAAATGACTTGCTCATGGTTCCTGAACAGTAACCGTTTGGGGGGAGGCTCGAACCTTTACTCTTCGAGTTACAAGGCGAGTGCTCTAACCAATCTGCAACAAAGTCTTAGTACCAGGGTATTACTATTTCTTACTGTAGAAGTTTTGACACGGGATAATCATATATTTCTTTGACAATACAAACCAAACCAACATTGTTGCATCTTTTGTCTGTATTTACGTTTAAACAATCATTATGTGGCACTATGGGTCTATTCAGTAGCACTCTGGGTCTTCACTCCAACGATTAAAGATTCGCGTCTGCTGAGCGGGTTCTCTGTAACAACCCTGGAGAATTTGCTCGTAGTTGCCTTGCGTCTCAGATTTAAATTCACGAACCCTGGGCGTGAAATAAAACAATAAATAACTAAATTAAGAATAAAAATAAAAATGCCCAGAAAATTATTGTCAAAGAAAATCGTTTCTAAACTCAAACTGTACTTCTGAAACTTCAGTTTGAATTAACAATTTGTATGTTTCCTGTGTTGCTGATGAGTTAATGAAAGGATAGATTCAGTGCAAGGGAGCACAGACAAAATAACACGTTATATTGGTAGGCTTATCAAAGAGGAAACAACTGAGTGCTGGTGCTTTTAAAGCCCACCGACCGTAAGATTGTAAGATAATAAACAATTCAACGAGTGCAAAGTAGTTCACTCAGTACTCTCCTGATGGTTTTACAACGCTGCACTTAGACTGCACGGCTGTCTGAAAGCTAAGAGCATGAAGCTTGTTGACATAGGTGCATTTGTGTTGTTCAGGCCGACGTCTTGTTCTCTGTTCTGAAATACCTAGGAATTCTTAATACTTCTTTTAAAAATTAAGTTAGGGTAATAAAATACGAATCGTAATCGTAACCTACGAAATCTATAGCACTACTCGAAAGCTAAGCGCAGTGTACAAGCTTATTCACGAGTGCTACGTCTTGTCAGAGGTGTTGTCCAGAGATATCAAGGGAAGATCCGATCCGGTTACCATAGAGACCAAAAGCCTAGACCTAATGCGCGCTTCTATTATTTGCAATTCTGTAGGACAGGGTAATAATTTGGCAAGGGCTCATAACGTACAAAGATAATGACCAAAGCATATTGCTGTATGTAGGAAGAGGTGAAGCTATCATTGTCGTTTACGCATCTTTATAGCAGCTCCTCTGGAGGACAGTCCCAAGGCCGAAAGATCTTGGTTTCATTCGGTTTAAGCAGTCCAAACACAGGACATCTTTTCTAACTACCCCTCTACTCTTCATAGGCCGCAAGACATACAAAACTGTGTTGTAAAGTTGTCGCCAATGACCCTGAAAGCCATAACATTTTTAGACACTCGAATATCCCGTCATTTAGTAAGCTTCCGTATAACGTTGCTACACTTTAAACACTTCGATTTCGCCAATAATGCGTATTAATCAGATATAAAAACAGCAAAAGGCTGTAATATGCACGATATATAAATATGAATATGCTCGTGAATATGCTGCGTACGGACCTTGGGCAAGTCCTTCACTCGCAATTTCTCGTGGCGCTTCGGCGTGAAAATTCCGGCACAGTATCAAATGCTGTAGTCGGGAGCGCCTCTGAGTGGTAGTTGACTTCGAGAGGCGCTATAGAAATATCCGGAATAATAATAATAATAATAATAATAATAATAATAATAATAATAATAATAATAATAATAATAATAATAATAATAATATAAATATATATTGTTATAAGGTCCTCTAGGGAATAACAACACTATCGATTATGTTTACGATACAGGTATGTTATTGTAAATGAATAATACACGACAGATTAAACCTTTCCAAAATGAACAGAACCAAACTCGACTTCACGAACACTCGAACATTTCAACCAGAGGCGGCTTTCACAGAAAACAGTAACTCTGTCAGTCGTATAAGACGCGAGAGAGACAGCACAACGGCCAAATCTAATAGGAATCATCTTTCTCGACCACTCCATACAGTTAATCTCATAACAGCGGAGCCTTGGCTTGCTAACACAGGTCTCTTAAGACCAAAAATTGCCTAATTGCCAAACTCACTTAAACTATAATGTTCTGAGTTATTACAGAGTTCGTTTCTCGCCAGAGGGCCGAATTCCTAACACACCTTCCAAACACCAGCAACATAACAGACCTAATACACCTTCTAGAGTTTGGCAAAAACTTAACTGACCTAACACCCCTTCTACAGAGGCTAACTATAATTATATATAAATTTAAGATATATCACGATATTTATGGGTCAAGTAAAAAGCTATGCTGATGGAATTAAATGTCATGCAATCAGACACTAATCCTATTTGGACTGGCAATGATTTAATTATCCTGATCTTGTTTTGGACGACATTCACCGCACAAAGCAATGTTTCAGGTTAATTAATTGGATGGTTAGCTGACTTAGAAGAAACGGGGAAAACACAGCAGAGGTCAGAGTTCACGGACATAATATTGTCTATTGTGGTCTAAATCTGGGCATTTGGTCTGGCTACCATATAAAATGATAAACAAGCTGTCTGGCTGTGTACCAGCGACCATTCTTTGATGGCGAGTGAGTAATTATAGTAGCGATAGAAACTTTTGTGACACAAAGTCTGTCACCAAGAAGTAATAGATAGATAGATAGATAGATAGATAGATAGATAGATAGATAGATAGATAGATAGATAGGTAGGTAGGTAGGTAGGTAGGTAGGTAGGTAGGTAGGTAGGTAGGTAGGTAGGTAGGTAGGTAGGTAGGTAGGTAGGTAGGTAGGTAGGTAGATAGATAGATAGATAGATGATAGATAGATAGATAGATAGATAGATAGATAGATAGATAGATAGATAGATAGATAGATAGATAGATAGATAGATAGATGATAGATAGATAGATAGATAGATAGATAGATAGATAGATAGATAGATAGATAGATAGATAGATAGATAGATAGATAGATAGATAGATAGATAGATAGATAGATAGATAGATAGATAGATAGATAGATAGATAGATAGATAGATAGATAGATAGATAGTAATACAATGCCGGTTCAAGGGCCTAAGAAAAGAAGCTCTTTGCCTACCTAAATCCATATGGACATGGAACCTTTACTTACTTTACTACATAGACAATACTAGGCTAGAATAGTTGTGGTGCTTTTTATAAGACAAAAGTGTATGCGAGCGCTCTGACCTGGTCAATCGGACATCACTTATGAGATTAAAACGGGATAGAGTATTCCTTTGTGCTTGTCGAAGATAACGTTCGACGCATTTGGGCAGCAGCTTGTGGTTGGAAGCATCGGGGAGACCTCTAGGCAGTAGCCTAATAAATAAAATAAACGCATCCCAGTGGAATGACAACCTCAGCCAAGGAGCGGTACGTTTTCATCCTCCCCAGCAGTCCGCACCCTGCACCCTATAGAGATCCCTCTGCCTGTTATTGGCAGCCTAGTCGAAGCCAATATCCGTGCTTTTGATGGATTACGGGAGGAGAGTCGCAAACGCAGTGAAAAAAGGCTGCTCGAAAACAAATTAGACTAGAAACGGATATTTCATGTCGTTTACGACAGGCGATCAGATGGCAGATTGTTTACGTAGACGAAAGCCTGTCATGCATCGGGACTGCATCCTCTGGAATTATCCCTTCAATCGGAGTTAGAACATTCGCTCTGTTGCGTACATGCTGAGATCCGGTGCGTGATGGCCAATATAAACATCGTCGACGGTAATGATTCGCTAAGCTATGCTGCTTCTTGTCTTAGAAACAAAGGATCCTTAGAGCACACGAATGTGCCTCTTGGGACCATTGATACTCCGTGCTGATGCATACGATATGTGTATCAATGTAGGCTACGCATGTATTACGGTCCCTACTTTGCTTTACAGAACATTTTTAAAACTGTCTAAGTCTAAGCGCACAGATGACCAAAGAGAGGGTGAGAATTGTCGGAGGGTTGGGGTTCAACCCCCTATTCTTTCTTAGAACCCCAGTTAAGTCTTCAGTGCACACCCCATTTCCAACCCACTCGGTTGTGCATTGTGATTAAATTGTGTATATATGTTAGCATTTTCTTTCACATTTCACTTTATGGGTTACTAATAAAGAAATATGCTGGTTTATTGTGATTTTTGAACATCTGAATTGTATACTAATAAATTTGGTGATGTCATCGCTTTAAGGAATATAAGCAAGCTGTGTGGAAATAGTTCATTTCTAGTTATGACCCATGTTGTGATTTGTAATATAATGTAGATTATTTTATATTATATTACTTTTAATAATCAAAATTTTTTGGTACCACACAAAAACTGCGTCAGGGAGACCAGCTTATTCAGACGCATACCAAATAAAGGCCTAAATTACTATAGGATCTGATGAAATATCAGCTGGCAGTTATAGAAATGTTACCGATTTGCGTGGTTGTGATTACTTATACGTTATCGTTTTCTAGATTAAAAGAACTCTTAAAGAAACTCGTGAATGATGAATTCTGCAAGGAAGTGTTGCTCGCTCATTTGGAGTATGCGGCTCGGGCCTGTGAAAACATCTACATAGTGGAAAACAGGTGAAATATCTGTCGCTGCTTGTAGCTTTAACAGATACGCAGCCTAAATACGAACTATGGCTCACTTGGGCATCGTTATAGTAATCTCTCTTCATCTCATTTTATGGCTCCGTCTCTCTGTCTGCCTGTATCCCTTTCTCGACTTTCGGTTATCTCTATTTCTCGCTTGAGCGGCAACTAAGCTATGTAGTATCATGCTGATAGGAATTTAAGCGAAAGATTTAGACAGCATGCGGTATAGAACGACAAGCCTAAATAAGGTATTGAATGGGCTTTAATAAAACAAGAGTTTACAGGGAGTGCTTAAGTACTTAAGTACTTTCGAATACATGCAGTGTGCCTGTTCTAATATTGTAGAATGTACAATCGCTACAAGTGATACAGGGAAACGCAAAATATGCAACGCGGATTGGCTTTTAAACAAGACATATGTGGGTCCACGCAGACTCTGCGGGTTAAAGTGGCCGGCGGTTTGCAAGTCTCATTCACATTTCATACAGACACACACAAACAGGCATACATATAAGCGAACAGACATACATACACAGACAGACAGATGTCCAGACAGACAGACAAGACAGAAAGAAAGACACACAAGCAGGCGTACATAACAGGCGCCTTAACAGTTACTAACACTTAGATTGCAAATGCGTGCGCAGATTTTCCCCAGCCATAAACCATAAACACCAATTCTCGGTGTAATTGCAATCATATGCAGGCATTCAAGGTTGGCCGTTGAGAGCTGATTGTCTATTAAGCAAGGCTTCTCGGATTGCCCACGCGACGACACCACCCGCTTATACATAAACCATGGTCATATAACATCAAACGCATCAGGCATATCCATAAAGTCATCTGCGTTGCTTTAGAAGTCTATTAGCGTGTTTCCAACGCCAGGATTTCCGCTCGTTTTAAGCACAACTAGATCAACCTTTAAATCAATTCAACATCAATCAATGTAACAATCATCAGGTATGGAACTGTCTGCAATAACTGCAGCATCTGTGTTAGTTAGCCGAGCAGAGCTTCAACGAATTGATTCGTCGGCTAATGTAGGTCTCGTATCAGATGCTCATTTGTCACTTCGTTCAATCTGAAGGCTATTACCGTTTATTCGTCTGCCTATGTTCCGCTGTCCTTGTGGAACTTTCTCTTCATACATGTATCTTCATAAAAATATTATGCTTATTTTAATATATCCTGTATATTGTGGGCAGTCTTGTTGTCAAGACCTTAAACCTCAAGAACAAGACCAAGACTTTGAACTTCAAGACCAAGACTTTGAACCTCAAGACCAAGACCGAGACTTTTGGTCTCAAGACCAAGACCAAGACTTTTGGTCTCAAGACCAAGACCAAGACTTTTGGTCTCAAGACCAGGACCGAGACGAAGACTTTTAAAAACGAACTCAGTGCACTCGAGACGAAGACTTTGGCCTCGAGGACAATAAGACCGATTGTGGAACACGGTAGCCGGTTGGTTAGAGCGCTCGGTCTGTAATGCGGAGAGTACGGGTTCGAGTCTCCCTTGTGTAGGAGACTTGAGCACATCATTCGCTCTCTAATGCTTAGCACATCATCGATTGATGCGAAGACAAGACAATAAATATTAACAATAATAATAATAATTCCTCTCAGCTGATCCCGAATTTATTTTAACTCGACTTAAGTTCTCACTTGCCACCGTGGAATACAATGCCTCGTGCAATCGTACAATGGCGTACTTAGCTCATCTTTCAATGAATTGATCGCTTGAGATCGTGTTAGCGGCGTTGTAAACAGTGGCGTTATACAAATGTTTAGATGAGAAAAGAGCCAATTTTCTTGGAGTAGTGGAGCAGGATATGGAGATGTGTTAGTGCCACCCCGTGCTGGAGTCTGGAGCACCTCTGAGTAGCCCCCTTGAAGAGGTGCTATATAAATACTCGAATGAACCCCGTGATGAGTATAGTGTGTTCGGAGTTATGGTACTGTGTATGATTCTTAAGTTAATAGTCTGGTTGTGTCTACATGTCAGGAACTATATAGGTCTATATATGCACATTATTAGATTACATGTACATAACTACGTCTCCATTAGGGAGATGTTTTGAACTTTCTCTTGGTTTTTTTTTAATTTTATTTGTTTTCGTATTCTTGGCTGTATTTTCAATCTATCAAATGCAAATTAAGTGTATGATGTTATAATGTATGTACATTAATTGTCTTGTTAAAAAGAGCAGCATCGGCAGTCGATCATTTCCCGCAAGTAGCTGAATGCAGTTTATACATAAATGCAGCATATGAAAAATTAAGTATTCAGTTTACTTCAAAGCAGCTACTTGTGATAATGGCAGACATGTCAGAAATGATATATAGTTCCCTGAAGAGAGTTCATTTCAACCTTAGCACTATCTGTTGCCTAAATTATGCATAAAGTAATTGCATATACGCATAATTCTGTCAGTTACAAGTCCCTCTGAGTAAACGTTGCTGACTGTTGATTGTATTATAGTAAGCTGGATGTGGTCGAGGAAGACGATGTCCTTGGGGTCGTTGAGCCGGACAGTGTGCCCCGTGAGGTCCGTGATTGGCTGACGATGACCTTCACCCGCACAGCTGTCATTTCCCACCGGCAGAGGGGAGATGAAAGGTTCAAGTTCCGCAGCGTCGCCAACGCCATCAGAGCCGGAATTATGGTCGATCGGTGAGCGACGCACAATAACAATACTGCTCCGTGAGGACTATTTGTAAATTTTTGTTCAAGTATGCGGACACGGTGGTGATATATTCGGTAGCGCGATTGGTGTGGAATCCGACGATTGTTGGATGAGACTCTGGATATGTCGTTAGCGCACATTTTGTCTGTGTTACCAAAGCATAGAATTTAGCGCTGGCGTAAGTTGGGAAGTAAACGGTGCAATGACCCGTGTCCAGGACTGTATGATTCATCCACAGTAGAATCAATGGCTGAAGAAAAGGAAAATGCAATCCTCCTCTACGTATCCCCATTGGTCGTCGGACCTTTCCTTTTTTTACTAATGTTCAACGAGGGCTACTGTTGTTGAAAGAGGTCTATTGTTAAGACAGAACCACTGTTGCGTGACGACTATTGCTTTCTATTGCGGCTACCGTTAAAACAGGATTACTCATTAGTATGGACTACTATTGAAAGAAGACTTTCGCTGACAGAACCTTGTCTTTAATTTTAAGTATATTCCAATTAGATAAATTGCCCAATTATCTTGCCCTGTACGTAATCTTACTTCGCTCTTCTGTAAGTGTTTTGGCCACATCCTTGCATATCTACTTACACGCAAGAACGTGTTCAAACTTTTTGGCCATGACTCCTTTGTAATTTCATAAATGAAATTGCACAGTCCAGATCGAGCTGGAGAACACAGGGACAATAAATTACATGATATTGGATTGCGAACGAATTCTTGTGGCGTCCACTCATACAATAACTATTACGAAAAGCCCCACGCCTACCAGAGATAGGCCTAATTTTATTACTTAATCAACGAGATAGAATACTTAGATTTAGGCTAAATAAAAATTTTAAAAGTCAACAGTTTAAGACTGAATGGTAACGATGATACGACATAACTAGGAGCTCTAGAGGGTATGCATTGATCGTAAACCCTGCGCTATCGATCAAGGCGATATTGTATTGTGCAACTTCAAGAGAATCTCGATACACAGGGACATCTCTGCGTCCCAATGCGAGGAATAATTGCCCTATCTGACAACCACTGGTGAATCCTACACCTACAGAAGCTTAGTCTACCCTACAAGGCTCAAATGTTTTGATGACCTTTTTCAGTTATCGGGACATTTAGCGACCATCTGGGCGGGGAGATGATTGAATGGTAACACGCTGCAACGAAGATCAGAATGACGCGGATTCGATACCCGCTAGCCCCAATAGGTTAACTCAGCTTTCATTCCCTAGTTGGCAATTGTAAAATAGGCAGTAGTACAGATGGTCGCCTTGCATGGCTGCCGTACAGTTATATTCGACTCCTGTTAAACTTGTTATTGTCTGTTACTACTATATCATTTAACCTTGCTGCATACTTGTCAGTTTGAATTAATAAACGAAGATTATTATATTATTTCCTTATTTTGTGTTATATAATTATGACTTTAAAGCTGATATACATACTGATACTTTGAACTGAAAATGCTGCACAGGATTTATCGTCGCACATCCAGTTTGGTTTGCCACGATGCACCAACCGGGGTACAAACACTAATGAGGGTAAGTTGTTGTGATATTTACATCGACCGCCTACAATCTTCGCACATATACATTACCAACAAGCATAAGACTTCCCTAGGTTATTGTGGCTAATACAGCAATACGCTTAGTGAAGCGACGTTGAACTGCTTCAACTTTCCTGTTACTGGTGACAGTATGTAGACCAGGCATGGCGAACCTATGGCACGCGTGCCCAAAGTGGCACGCGTTCAAATTTTTTGGGCACGCGGAATTCAGAGCGTCCCCCAAAATTTCAAACGTAGAAATACAAAATCCTTGTAGGAATCCACATTTACTTGTTTGAAGGACGTTATTTTAACACCATTCAAAAACAATCTTTGAAATAACGTCTTTAATTCATTTTTCTTACGTTTTGTTAGCTAAAATCTATATGAGAAAAATAACTATTATACTGTGCAATATTCCGAAGGGCACGCGACGGTGGTTTTAAAAATGATTTAGCAGTATTTTGGCACGCACCTTAAAAAAGGTTCGCCAACCCTGATGTAGACCTATGTAATGTATGTGATTGTTTATATAGAACTTATGCGGAACGTCTGCTAAGCTTTGCCCCAGGGTACTTTCGTGGTTGGGGCCTATATGAGTAGTGATGCTCATCGGCGGCGATCCCGGGGGAGTCGAGGGGACAAGACCCCCACCCCTAGGAGTGGGGGACACGCCATACATTTGCCCCCCCCCCAAATTTTTTAAAGAAATACCAAAAAAGGTCAACAAATATTTTTAACCTCTATTTTGAGCAGATCAGTTCAAAACTCTTTTTTCACCAGATCACTTCAAAGTGTCACCCCAGCTGTCAACCAAGATCGCCGCCAGTGGTGGTGCTGCAGCAGTGGCGCCCTCTGTTTGGTGTTATTCCATTGAAAGATGTATTTTTATATTAATCTGAACATAAAAGCGGATAATTGTTGTTTGTATGTCTGCAGAAGCTAGACGATTGGTCGTTTGATGTGTTTGCTGTCAGCGACGCGGGAGATGGACACGCATTGCACTACGTGGGATATGAACTCCTGCACAGATACGACCTTCCCAACAAGTTCAAGGTCAGTCCCTGATAGACACGATGCAGTTTCTCCTGTCTTCCCTGCACGAAATTACTACGGTGTTTTTTAGTTTTTTCTTTGTCACTAATCTCGTTAGTATTTTAGCAAAAAGAATGCTAACCATTACTATACATGACATTGTATCATCATCATGCTCTCACACCTCTCTTACATGTAGCTACCACCACCATTACCATCCCTATTACCACCACCATCATTGCCGCCTCCACCATTAATATCTTTAGTACTATTAGCATCACCACATCACCATTGCGCTCACCACCACTAACACCACCAACACCACCACTAACACCATCAACACCATCACAACCGTCATTACTACCAACATCGATGTTGTCGCCGTACCTGTGGTAGCCCTATAATAGTTATTTCTTGTATAAGTTGTGACACACGTGTCTTGTTTCTCAACGCCTGTTTTTTTTTTATTGGACGTCTAGATTGGTCATCAAGCGCTAGTGAACTTCCTGTTGAAGCTGGAGACAGGATACAGCAAATACGGAAATCCCTACCACAACCTACTTCACGCAGCAGACGTTACGCAGACGACCAACATCGTCTTCACACAGAGCGGTCTATCGGTAGAATCACACTAATCAACCGCATCGACACATAAACTCTACTTAGACGCAATGAAAGAGGAAAAGAATTAAGTCGGCTCGAAACAATTGCAGTGGGATTATGATTGAGAAGAACGTAGTGCTCGCCCTTTGAAACCCATTGTTATTTGTCATTGTTTATTTGTCATTGTTTACTTGTCATTGTTTATTTGTCATTGTTTATTTGTCGTTGTTTATTTGTCATTGTTCATTTGTCATTGTTTATTTGTCATTGTTCGTCTTAAACTGTTTATATGGTATTAAGAAAACTACGTATACGCTACGATGCACGATTAGGGCCCAAACCTAACTTCATTTAGACTTGTCCAACTGATTTATAAATAAACTTGTGCAGTAGAACTAAAGACAAGATTATTATTATGTCTATAATATGAAGATGAATTTTGTCTGACCGCAGCTGAAAATATGATGCTGCACATTTAGGCCAAATCCATTCTACATTATTGCAAATACAAGAATGAAAAACATGATAGTTTAAGGTGAAGCTATATTTTAATACATATCCTAATTCTCTCTCTCTCTCTCTCTCTCTCTCTCTCTCTCTCTCTCTCTCTCTCTCTCTCTCTCTCTCTCTCTCTCTCTCTCTCTCTCTCTCTCTCTGTCTCTCTCTCTCTCTCTCTCTCTCTCTCTAAATTCGAACCAAGTATCGATCAGTGGGACTGAGATTGGGTCTCTGTCTGTTTCTCTAGGTTTGGATGACGGATCTGGAAGTATTTGCGACGTTGATCTCAGCGCTGATACACGACTACGAACATACAGGAACCACGAATACCTTCCACATCAATACAAAGTAAACATCAAGAACAATCAGTGATGGATTTTAGGACTACGTTAATTAATGATTTGGTTGATCTTGTTTATATTTACTTTTACAAGGCGATTTTGTCAAGTCTAGGCAGTTAATAGTGGTTTGGTGGTGTCATAATTATATGCCTATTGGGAATTCTTTTGGAGTAATGAAAAGTAAAGTTCCAAGACATATATCGACGTTATTATGTTGAACTAAGGGGAGGCACTCGATTTTTACTGTTCGGCCGTTGACCCCTTGAAGGGATGAATCCCATGAACTAACTTTCTAGTAGTTTTGTCAGATTTTATGCTGACGTTAATTTTTTGCCTAAATATCAGCTGTTGTTTGCCAATAATGTGTTACTTGTGAGACTATGTTGGGCATCATCAAATATGGTGCCATGTTATCGAATATGGCACTATGTCGTGCTTTCAGTGACTTGTTTGACCCCTCTTTGGCACCAGTATCTAAGTATCATTTTGTTGTATTATATGATAGTTTGGTGATTTCAACGTGTGTTTGTTTGATTTTGGTATGGATAAGCTGTCTTGCTGTTAAAAGGAATTCCATCTGATTATGACTCTGTTTACAAAGGCACGACAGTTGCGTGCCATGTGTGGTTCTCGTTGATAGCTTTCGAGTACGCGGCGACACGAGAACTGTTTGGATAGAGCGCTCGCTTTGTAATACAGAGAGTACGGGTTCGAGCCTCTCTGGAGACGGTTACTGTGTAGGGACCTTGAGCAAGTCCTTCACTCACAGTTACTTATCTAGAATCCCGGGAGCAGTGCATGTCGTTTATCTTCCAGTTAACGCCGGTACGAAATCATAGGGCCTACTGGTTGGTCAGAGAGAGCAGAGAGAGAGAGAGAGAGAGAGAGAGAGAGAGAGAGAGAGAGAGAGAGAGAGAGAGAGAGAGAGAGAGAGAGAGAGAGAGAGAGAGAGAGAGAGAGAGTGAGAGAGAGAGAGAGAAGTAATAAAGACTACGTGCTGAGGCACTTACTTATGCTACTAATTCTTCACTTACTTGCTTAATTTTGCTGTGGACTTGTCAGGCACTATTATAAGTGTTTAGTTGCATACATACATACATACATACATACATACATACATACATACATACATACATACATACATACATACATACATACATACATACATACATACATACATACATACATACACACACACATACATACATACATACATACATACACACACACACACATACATACATACATACATACATACATACATACATACATACATACATACATACATACATACATACATACATACATACATACATACATACATACATACATACATATACATACATACATTCATACACACATGCATACAAACTGACATGTATATCTTCGACGGTATTAACAGAATAACATATTATCATGCGCTGTTATTCTGAGGCGTACTTAATGAATGAGAAAAACAGTTTTATGACCTTGTTACGCTTTCGTCATTAATATCAACGACCTATTTTAGTATGCTATTAGCGTTGATCTCTAATAATTGATATGCATGTCAACGTAACTATGACGAACGATATGCAGGGGCGGCGCTACACCAGGGCGAGCAAGGGCAAATGCCCTGGTAATAAAGCCTTTGCCCTGGTTGTTGCCCTGCCAGAATTTTTGCCCTGGACATGATTTATTCGGGGCATAAATCGCACTCTGCACTGGTTACTTGTATGACTGCCCTGGCTTTGCCCTGGTTACAAAAATTGTCTGGCGCCGCCACTGACGATATGACATGACGTCATATCGTTTATCTTCCAGAGATGCATTCTGGTTGGCCAGAGAGCAAAACACCGTTTTATAGCGCTATTTTTTAGGACTGTGTGTGCGATTGAATGATGTAGTTCTGATGTGGCTCTCATCTACAACGATCGATCGGTTCTCGAAAACTACCACGTCAGTGCAGCCTTTCGTCTGATGAAGGAGGAAGAGTTCAACATCCTCGCTGGACTGAGAACCGACGAATTCCGGTATTTCTGAGTAATGTTACAATGTATCTATATGGTCAAAGTGCACATTTTATTTCCGGTTTCTTGGTTACTTAAGAGACTTAAAAGGTCGTTGGGAGACTCCTTGAACACGGAGTGAAACATTAAATGCGTCCTCCTTTGTCCTCCTTTCCGGCTTTCTATGTCCTGCTTTGGCTACCCTTGTATCTGGCAACCCTAGGGAGGGAGGGAGGGAGGGAGGAAGGGAGGGAGGGAGGGAGGGAGGGAGGGAGGGAGGGAGGGAGGGAGGGAGGGAGGGAGAATGCGAGACCATTGCATTTAAAGAGACGCAGAGAACGCGCAGAAAACGCCTCTTCTGTTTCTTTAGAATATGCCGACAGTGTTCTTCCCTGTTATCAAAGGTTAGACCTTGTATCGCGGAGTTTCGGCGTCCCACGCGGACCGGTGTTTGAATAGGATTTCAACGGCTGAAACTAATCCCATGGTTAGGACCTGTGCCTTGAGAGACACGCCCACTCATGATGGCATTGTAAACAAAAGAAGAGCTGACAAAGGCTTCAGCTGTTTCCGAGACGACGCCTACTTGTCGCAGCTTCTGTTCTCTGCTCAATTGCCAGCTGGTTGCCCTAGACCTCAGGGAAGCCTACACAAATTGCCAGCATAGCAGCTTCCTCTGATAGGTTTCGCATGTTTTCGTCTAATTATTCGGCAATGCAAAGACCCCGATGTATGCCACAACAATCGATCAGTTGCATGGGCGGCGATCCCGGGGGGTCGAGGGGGACAAGACCCCACCTTTAACAGTGGGGGGGGGACACGCCATACATCGGACCCCCAAATGTTGAAGAAACACCAAAAAAAGGTCATCACATTTGTTCGTATTCGGGTTATAAAAATTTTCGCGCGCGAGCGCGAGAAATTTTTTCGGCCTCTTTTTTGACCAGATCAGTTGAAAACTCTTTTTTGACCAGATCAGTTCCCAAATGTCCCCCCCCCACCTCTCAAACAAGATCGCCGCCACTGATCAGTTGTGTAGCGCAATTTGTGAACAATTCCTGCGCTAAAAAAAATTAGCGACTTCATTTTCTTAGCCTCGCCATACGAAGGCGGGTGGCCAGTCATCTCTCACCGTATCAGCTTTTCATAGACCGTATATACAGTCAGCATACTCATTATAAGCTGAGTTGCCTAGAGGGCGCAGGTGGAGCAGAAATCTCGAACCAAATTTCTGCCCTGGCGGGGATTTGAACCCCCGACCTCTCGATTAGCAGTCCAGCACGCTAACCACTACACTATCGATCACCCTCTGAGTATCAGTAGACTAGCCAGAAAAACTTAAGTTTTAGTTTTTGAAAAATGTGGAGATCGGCGGATACTTCTGGATGAGCAACTTAAACCGTGTCTAACTGATTGATGATTGTGTTCTGTAGAGAATTTCGGGCGCTTGTGATAGAACTGGTTCTGGCGACTGACATGAGTAACCACTTCCAGCAAATCAAACACATGCGAAGTCTGCTAACGATACCAGAAAAGTGAGCACATGAAGTAAAAGCGTTGGTATTAGTTTCTGTATTTGTATAGCGCCTCTATCTAGTGCTGTAAATGAAACAAATGACAGCAATAAGTAACAATACGCGAAGGACTTTCTCAAGGTGCCTGCGTCTTATAGGCACTTTCTACTAAAGCTTAGAAATTCTTTTCCGCAGAGGTTGGGCCGTGGGAGCGCCTCTGAGTATTTATCTTGGAGAGGCGCTATATAAATAAAGAAATGAATAAAGGAGGGCGGCTCAAACTCACACCGTGTTACTAGGTTAGCGTCTAACGTTTGGCTATGTTGGCCTATACAGTTGATGAAAGTAAATTACATTGTTCTAACTATTTTAGCCTGTTTAAAACAGTTCTTGCTGTTATATTTTGGCCTGTACTGAATCTAAGTTTTGCTGTATTTTAACCCGTACAAGAGCCAAGGCTTGTTGTACATTTGCCTGCATTTAAGCTAATTTTCGCCGTATTTTCTGCCAAATTTCTGGACTGTTTAAAATCCACGTCAGTTTTTACTGTATTTTATTCTGTTTAAAATCCAAGTGTTGCGGTATTGTAGCTTGTATAAAACCCAAGTGTTGTCGCTGATCGTTCATTGCGCCGACATCAGTCACCCAGCGAAAGACTGGAATCTTCACCACAGGTGGACGGAACGACTGCTGGAGGAATTCTTCCGACAAGTGAGCTATCCCGCCAGGCAAAGGTGTTTCATCATGCATGCGCCCCATGGAAATGCAAATGGAGACGAGATTTAGTTATCAGATAAAGCATTAATAATAGTAGCTCAAACGCTCGCTGACATCTACAATTGTTTTTTCTCAAAGACTCCCACTGTGGCCTACAGCTGGGAACATATGTCTAAACTCTATTAAGTACATTCCAACCGTGCGCGTCAATTAATGTAAACATATTTATAGCCGTCACGATAATCAATTTAAGGTTTGTATTATCAGACCACGTGTTTTAACTGTGCTTTTATCCATGAAGATCTGGGCGTGGACCTTCTAGCCATACTGGCGCCTGTTCTTGCAACTGTTTCTTCAACTTCATACGGCTTCTAACATACATGTTGCACTGCACTGCCGTAACCTTTTCCTTACTGTGATTCTGTAGTAGCTTTCTGTGAACATCACAGTAGGCTATTTGTATGAGAATATCACAGTAGGCTATTATTATTATTATTTTGTTTATTAGTAATCAAAGTTGACAAACCGCAACTTCTTACAGAAACAGTATATACTACAAAAATGCATTAGTCTAGGTTATGAAATGTTAACGGAAAGTAAGTTAGAATACTATTTAGTTACTGGAACGTGTCGTTACAGAACTCTAGGTATAAAGTAGCAACTGTCCTTGCTTGGAAGTTCAAACTCATGGGGTCTTGGGCGTATCACTGCGAATTTTCAACAATGACTTACTGTGAAAGATTACGTGGAAGTTACTATCAGTTTTACAGTTACTGGTACCTGGCTGCACAGAATATTATTTAAGATTGATGACTCCAGCATTTTCATAGCCTTTATTTCAGGAGAAATAAAGGCTATAGATCCGAGTACATATGCATATATAATTATATATATATACATATATACCCATGTTAACACGAATCCTAGCAACAGCACCAAAACAACAGATACTCGGTAGCAACAGGCACTTCAAGAATATGATTGTAGTAGCTCTGACAAACAAGATTTTATCTATAGCGTCGGGATTTCAACCTTGGACTTGTCTGCTCTATCTGTGTTGCTTAGAATTGACCAACGATTCATGCGTGTCTCGTGCTTTCACACAGCGTCCCAATCGAAATGCTTCGATTGGATGAGACAGTTATACGTATATGTAACCAGTTAAATCGAAGAGCTATATTTATTGATTCCACTGTTTCTGGTTTCCAGGGCGACAGAGAATCTGCGCTTGGCCTGCAGATCTCACCCTTGTGCGATCGCAATAACACACTCGTTCCCGAGTCACAGATCGGTTAGTAGTCCGTCGTTTCACTCCGATGACTACAGATGCACTCACCCATGACTACATCTGGGTCTTGGGGAGCGCTAAGCAATACAGCGCAGGCTTCGCCAATGGCTTACTACATGAATCCTCTGTTCGGTTACAATACGAATAAACCAAGACTATAGATAAAACATCTAGAGTCCTTTAATGTTGTTACTGCAACACAGTGTATGTGTGTATGCAGGGGCGTAACTTTGGTCTAAAAAGTGGGGGGTATCAGTTTCTTACATACACGATGCAAGGCGGAAACTGCGATCTCTGGGAAGGCACAATAATAAAATATTGATGGGCATTGTTAAAAAAATGGGGTACTGTACCTCCAGTCGAAAAAGTGGGGGCACGGGTACCCCTCGTATCCCCCACAAATTACGCCCATGTGTGTATGTATGTATGTATTTATATGGCGCGCGTAATACCGATTCAAATGGGCAGTGGTGGTGAAGAATCCCACCCGAACAATTCATTGAACAATGAGCAGGGTCAAGGCCATACTGTCGCTACGTTTACATTTATCTTGTGTATAATCTCCATGTCACTTAACATTAAAGCAAGATGGCTAAACTAACGTATGGATCCAGGTGTGCTGATGGACGGATACAGTGGCTGGCCATTGCGTGTCTGTTTCATCGTTTTTTTTCCTGCTTGTGTTTATTCATTCAGAAGATTTATATAGCGCCCCTCCAAGATACCTAATCAGAGGCACTATTGTCTGGTAGGTTTCATCGATTTCATCGTGGAACCGACGTTTTCCGTGATGAGTGAGGCAATCGATGCGATTACCGCTTTCAACCAGCAACAGTGTGTCACTAATGGGAGTCGAGGGGACACGCCCACAGCGGGCACACCCACTGCGAGCACACCCAGTGGAATTCCATACTCAGACTCACAAAGCGATCTGACCTCTCCAGGTAAGATACATGCAGCAGGCTCTCCATTGTTTACATTTATCTTTCGGAATAGTGTTAGGATAGCGATTTGGTTTCAAAGGTACAGGCGTTAGAAGGTACTATATTTGCTCATACCGCTCTGACGTATCGTCACAACCGTATTATCGGATGTTTTGAAGGATCTTTGGCGTGAAGGGCTCATACCATCGACGTATATTGAATGGACACAGCATGCACAAGCTGAAGATGTACTCAGGGCCGGATTAACAAATGTGGTGGCCCTGTTCAGTAAAACTGTGGGGGCCCAGTTTCGGTCAGGTAGTAAGTGCTTAAATAAGCAAGCATGGGCGGCGATCGCGGAGGTCGAGGGGAACAAGACTCCCACCTTTAACAGTTGTCCCCCATATTTTGAAGAAACACCAAAAGAGGTGAACAAATTTTTTCACCTATTTTGACCAGATCGGTTCAAAAGTGTCCCATCCCCCCACCCCACCCCACCTGTCAAACAAGATCGCCGCCAGTGTAAGCAAGTAAAAATATTTCTTACTAGCATTTCTCCCTGATTTTGAGATGGATCTGCCTGATAACGGAAACACCAATAGGGGCCTACGCATGTGCGAAAGTTGTGTAGGCTATTTGTATATATTAAAATCAGGGTGGGCATTGTCGGGATTTGGGAGTTCAACCTCTAGTCTTTCTTAGGACCCCCACAGTTAAGTCTTCATTGCACACCACAGGGGTGTCGTTTCCAGCCTCTCAGTTGTTCTAGTTTGAATTTTCTCAACAAGGATTGATTTTGATTTGAGTCTGGCTTGCAAAATTGCTATCTTTCAAATTTTGTTGACATCAGTTTGCAAAATACGGATAAAATGTTCAACCCCCTCAGTTATTTCTACCCACACTGATTAAAATGAATAGTATTCGAATTATTTGTTCTCAGTTATTTGGCTCATTTTTTCTATTAGACGTAACAAATAACAATTATTATAAAATATTGGAAAAAATTTCTTTTGCCTGTGTGGGGCCCCCTCAAGTGTGGGGGCCCCTGTTCGGCCGAACATGTTGAACATGCCTTAATCCGCCTCTGGATGTACTGTAAACTGAAGCCTGCACCTATTATGTCATAATGAGCGCTGCGTGACGTCACGCATGGCAGAGAGCTTAGTAGTTTCCGTCGACGTCCATTGTTAATGAGCGTTGCCTGACGTCACGCATGGCAACAGGCTAGGCTTCATCTTGAATGGCTTATGCTGTGTACACCCAACATACTTCGATGGCTCATACGACCTAAGCGTTCTAACAAGAAGACGATGATAGAAGCCAAGGCTGTCTTCAGTTGCTCCACCTCCTTGACCAAAAAAGCTCTTCTGGTTCGATCTAATCTATCTGATTTATTCTAATCTCATATAGTCTACTCTACTCGAATCTCATCTGAAGATTTCTATGCATGGGCAGGAATTTTCTAGTGGGGGGGAACAATTTCTGGGGGCCCTAAATTTTCTAGGCGGCACATTTTTGTAGGGGGAATGACGTTTTTTGCAAAGAATAGCTGACTTTCCTAAATAATTAAGTGTTTATTAGCATTGAAAATCGTGTTGGGACTGTTGGAATAATCATAATAATCAAATGATTTCATTTTTGTAAAATATTTTCAAAATCCAGGGGGCAAATGCCCCCTTGCCCCCTTCGAACGCCCATGTTTCTATGGCCTCGTTTTCATAATATACAAGGCGTACATCAATTGCTGGTCGCCTCAAAGTAAGACCGCACTTAACAGTAATAATTAATCTGCCGAAGAAATAAATACATTGGGAAATTGATCTATAGTCACATTTCGCAATTTTTAGTTTTCAACGCATCTAAGAAAGCTTCTGTTTAAAACACCAGCCAAACGCTGAGGCTGTGATCTGGAATAATAGTGTATACAAATGCGCGTTGTATTGGTCTAAAGTCTAAACGCATTAATGAACACGTGGCCTAAAATTAACGAGAATCAAACAATCCTCTTCTCAAGCTGGATCTTGATTTTTAAACTAAATAGTAACTGTTGTATAATTTCCTAATTTCAGGCAAAAGTCAGAAACTGAAAGAATGTTGGAATACTTGTCTGGCGGACAATAAATCGCGTTGGAAGGAACGGTCTGCACAAGGTATGGATAGGTCTACCGTATTGTGATTACATAGGCATACATACATACATACATACATACATACATACATACGTACATACATACATACATATATACATGCATACTTACATACATACATACATACATACATACATACGTACATACATACATACATATATACATGCATACTTACATACATACATACATACATACATACATACATACATACATACATACATACATACATACATACATACATACATACATACATACATACATACATACATACGTACATACATACATACATATATACATGCATACTTACATACATACATACATACATACATACATACATACATACATACGTACATACATACATACATATATACATGCATACTTACATACATACATACATACATACATGCATACATACGTACATACATACATACATATATACATGCATACTTACATACATACATACATACATACATACATACATACATACATACATACATACATACATACATACATACATACATACATACATACGTACATACATACATACATATATACATGCATACTTACATACATACATACATACATACATGCATACATACGTATATACATGCATACTTACATACATACATACATACATACATACATACATACATACATGCATACATACATACGCACATACATACATACATACATACATACATACATACATACATACATACATACATGCATACATACATATATACATGCATACTTACATACATACATACATGCATACATACATACATACATACATACATACATGCATACATACATAAATACATACACACAAACATACATACATACATACATGCACACATATATACATACATGCATATATACAGAGATACTTAAATACATACATACATACACACATACATTCATACATACACACATGCATACATACATACATACATACATACATACATAAATACATACATACATACATTAATACATAAATACATACATACATACACATACATACATACATACATGCATGCATACATACATACATACATACATACATACATACATACATACATACATACATACATACATACATACATACATACATACATACATACGTACATACATACATACATATATACATGCATACTTACATACATACATACATACATACATACATACATACATACATACGTACATACATACATACATATATACATGCATACTTACATACATACATACATACATACATGCATACATACGTACATACATACATACATATATACATGCATACTTACATACATACATACATACATACATACATACATACATACATACATACATACATACATACATACATACATACATACATACATACGTACATACATACATACATATATACATGCATACTTACATACATACATACATACATACATGCATACATACGTATATACATGCATACTTACATACATACATACATACATACATACATACATACATACATGCATACATACATACGCACATACATACATACATACATACATACATACATACATACATACATACATACATGCATACATACATATATACATGCATACTTACATACATACATACATGCATACATACATACATACATACATACATGCATACATACATAAATACATACACACAAACATACATACATACATACATGCACACATATATACATACATGCATATATACAGAGATACTTAAATACATACATACATACACACATACATTCATACATACACACATGCATACATACATACATACATACATACATACATAAATACATACATACATACATTAATACATAAATACATACATACATACACATACATACATACATACATGCATGCATACATACATACATAAATACATTCATACATACATACATACATACATACATACATACATACATACGTACATACATACATACATACATACATACATACATACATACATACATACATACATACATACATACATACATACATACATACATACATACATACATACATACATACACACATATATATACATACATACATACATACGTAAGTATGCATACAGACATACATATATATGCACACAAACCAATAGATATTGATGCAAACCGATACATACATACCTACATAGTGTAGGTAGGTATGTATCGGTGGGGGAGCCATATAAAAAAGGCAATGTTATAGTGTGAAACAAAGAGACAGAGGCAGAGTGAAACAAACAGACATTTACAGAGAGCAATATATGACAAAGCGTTTGACTTAGGAACCGGAAAATGATTAGTCAATCAGCTCTTATGTGGAAAAGCAGCACTGGTATATAGATTGCTACTGGAGCAGTCTTTAGCCATTCTCAGACACCTAGGATGCTGTGTTTTGCGTTCGTCGTGTACACACGCCAGTGCGTAGGTCTTTCGTTCTTTTGTCATTTTTCTCGGCTTAAGTTCAGTTTATGTGGATATTTCTTGTCAACCTTTCGGATTAAATTTCAACGACAGCTACTGCTATCCAAAACTTAATTTAGATCGCAAGTTGATTTTATAATCGATTTGTTTGACTGCAATTGCGTCGTTTGAACTGAATGTTTGTTCCGATGCATGCCGGGTAAACGGCGTAAGTTTTCGCTCGTTTCACTGTTTATCTCGACGACTTTATGAAAGTTTTCGTGGTTTTTCTTGCCAGTCTTTGGACAAAATTTCACTCGACAGCCACGTGAATTATAAACTGGATGTAAAACGCAAATTGATTTGAAAACTTCATTTGTTTGCTACTCCGTCGTTTGAATTTAACGTTGCGGTCAGATGCATGCTGGGTACTTTGGTGTATGCGCTATTATCATCATCTACGCTCTCATCAGTATGGAGCGTATCGTCTATTCCTCTCAACAACTTTGGTCTTTCTGGTCATCATCCGTTCATCCTACTCGTAGTCTACGCAAGATCCTCTTCAAGCATCAGATATGGTGCCCTGCCAGCAGTCGCTTCAACCAAACACCTCGTACCTCGTGTCTTCATGAGCCGATGCTGACGACCTCCGATTCTTCATCATCCTCTCCTGCTTCTTCTCCAAGAGTGGACTTGCACGATCTTCACCCAACCGACTCGTCTCATCCTCCGCTCGCTCACTCCTCAGGCCTACGGGTTGCCTCCTGGAACGCCCAATCTTTATCTGAAAAGTTCGCCTTCGTTTCTCAGTCTCTTCTTCAGGATCAGCTTGACGTTTTCACTGTAACTGAAAGCTGGCACCAGGACTCCGATGACGTTCCGATTCTACGAGCGACTCCGTCGGGTTACTCTTCTCGTGACTGCCCTCGTCCACCTCATCCTGATGGTCGTCCGGCTCGTGGTGGTGGCATCGTGACCTTCTTCCGGTCATCTCTACGGGTCACGCAAGTCTCACTCGACACGTCGCCAACCACGTTTGAAGCTTTGTGTCTGAGCATCGCCTTGCCTCGCGGCTCAGTTACCCTCCTCACGGTTTATAGACCTGGATCGGCTACCGTTACTCCTCAGTTCTTCGAAGAATTCTCCTCCGTCCTTGAGTTTCTTGTCACTCGCAATACTCAACTCCTCATTCTCGGCGACTTCAATCTACACCTGGAGGACCCTACCATTCCTACTTCGTTACGATTCCTCGAACTTCTCACTCAGTTTGGCCTCCGCCAGCACGTCAATCAAGCCACGCATCGACTTGGTGGATGGCTTGATCTCGTCATTACCTCTGATGACGACCAAGTTACGGACCTTCTCATCCTTCCTCCTACGATCTCCGATCATTCGTATCTCAAATTTACTCTACCATCAGTTCACCTACAGCCAATCCACTCCATTCGGAAGATGCGAGGATGGAAATCGTTTGACTCTCAGGCTTTCAGCGTCGCTATCAGAGACTCTCTCCTCTCGTCACCGGGTCCTGCACTTGACATTCTCACGGTTCCTCAATTATTTGATCTCTACACCTCCACCGTTACCAGTCTGCTGGATTCCATGCTTCCATGTCGTCAAGTAAAGACCCGTCATCGACCATTGGCCGTCTGGTTCGACGCCGACTGTCATAAACTTCGCCGTCGCACCCGTTGCTTGGAGCGACGCTCTCGCCGGACCAAGGATCCTAATGACCGATTGGCTTGGATTACCCAGCTTCGTGCCCTTCATCGTCTCTACCATCGCAAGGAGGCTGCTCACTGGGAGAAGCTGGTCTCACGCAATCTCAAAAACCCAAGACGCCTTTGGTCTTCCATCTCGGGTCTACTGGGCCGGCCTTCTCGTCCTTCAGAAATTCCTGCCTTCTCCGCAAATGAATTCTTGACTATGCTCACGGAAAAGACTGACCGACTCAGAGCCTCCACATCAGATGCTCCTCCACCGACGTTTACCACAACGTCTTCTGCTTTTGACGATTTCCGACCCATATTGGACTCGGACCTTCGTACAGTTCTTTCATCAGTTAATTTAAATTCTTGTGAATTAGATCCTCTTCCCCCTTTCATTCTTAGTGACATTTTAGATGATTTTGCTCCATTTCTGCTTTATCTCTTTAATAGGTCCCTCTCTGAAGGTTGTGTCCCCGCCTCGCAAAAGCGGGCTATTGTTTTCCCCTCACTCAAGAAGCCCAATCTTGACACAAACCTCTGCCAAAACTACCGTCCAATCTCTAATCTATCATTTCTATCTAAAACCCTTGAACGCCTTGTCTCTCTTCAACTTCTTCCCTATCTGGAACAATCTGGGCTTCTACCTCCCTTTCAGTCAGGTTTTAGGGCTCACCACTCCACTGAAACTGCCCTCCTTTCCTTGCTTTCTGAAATTTATTCAGCTGTTGATAGGTCCGAACTCACCCTTCTGGCACTATATGATGTCTCTGCAGCCTTTGACATGGTGGACCACACCATTCTTCTACAGCGTCTTGAGACCTCTTGTGGTCTGAAGGGCCCCCCTCTCCAGTGGTTCCGGTCATACCTGTCTGATCGCACTCAGATGGTTATCTCTGGTGAATCTAGAACTCTGTGGGTCCCTATTAAACTCGGTGTTCCGCAGGGCTCTGTTCTGGGCCCTCTCCTCTTTATTTTGTACACGGCTGGTATCCCCTCTCTCTTCCCCATCCATGGGGCTTCAGGCCATCTCTTTGCTGACGATGTCCAGGCTTATGTCCATGGGCCTCCTTCCTCTCAACTTCTTCTTGTTCAGCGCATCGAAGCTCTTTCTCGTGATCTTCATACCTGGATGTCTTGCAATCGCCTCTCCCTCAATTCGTCAAAAACCCAGTTTATCTGGTTTGGCACTCCTCAGCAACTTAAAAAACTCGACTTTGCTGTGCTGTCTCAAAGGTTTCCGCTTTTCACTTTCTCGTCTAGCGTTCGTGATCTAGGAGTGACCCTTGACAATTCTCTCACCTTTACTGAACACATTTCCAAACTCACTCGCACTTCCTATTTTCACCTAAGGCGCCTTAGAGCTATCCGTCGCTCTCTGTCATCTCCAATTTTCACTTCAATTGTCCATGCATTTGTCTGCTCTAGACTTGACTACTGCAATTCCCTCCTCATTGGTCTTCCCAAAGTCCGTCTTGCTCCTCTTCAGTCCGTTCTCAATGCTGCTGCTAGATTAATTGCCCGTCTTCCTCGATTCTCTCATATCACCACCTTTATGGCAGAAGAACTCCACTGGCTCCCGCTTTCTGCCCGCATCCAATTTAAGGTCCTCATCCTTGTCTCTAAGGCTCAGCTTGGTTTCGCTCCAAAATATTTATGTGACTTATTTCATCGCCCTCACTCTGCGGCTTCTCTTCGTCCTCTTCGTTCATCTGACCGTTTGGACCTCCTCGTTCCCCGTGTCAGGACTTCACTGGCTCAATCTAGGTCGTTTGCTTCCATTGGCCCTGCTCTTTGGAATGGGCTTCCTCCGTTTGTTCGTTCTTCTATTCTCTCAGGTAGCGTCTCTTCCTCTTTTACCTTTCTTAAAACTTGCTTTTTCTCTCGGGGTCTATCGCACTGGGAGCGCTTCTGAATGGCCCTCCCGCTAGAAGCGCTTTATAAATATCCGAATACAATACAATACAATACAATACCTAGACTATCTATCTATTAATAGCTAATCATTGACTTATTCGTATTACTTACAGCCAATGATTTTTTTCTAGGAAAAAAGGTTCCCGAACTGAATAGGTTTCGAAACTGAACAATCAATAATGGAAGGACTAAACCCCGAGAAAAAATGGATTGGGGTTGGGAGGGGTCTCAATAAACACTTCACACAGTTCACAACACTGAAATTAAAATAAAATAACTAAATCATTGATTTTATTATTAAAATAAATAAATTAGTTTTAAGTAGCTGAAGAAAGGTGCCTGGCGCGTTCCGACTGCAAAAAAGCATTGATGTTTTCTAATCAAATTCTTAGCATATCTGAATCTGATGTTCAGATTGTCTATAATAATTCTATCCCGTGTGAATTAAGTTGTCAAATCGAATCGATTCGTTGCAGAGAGTGCAAAACGGGCGGCGGAGGCAAAGGCATCTGAAGAAGAGAGAGGACACGAAGACTGCATTCCAGACAATGAAGAACCGCCCCCAGTCGAGTCCCAAGACGAGCCGTCGGCGACGTCACCCAACGAAGTCTGCCGAGATGCGGCTGAAAAGCACGATGACGACAAGATGATGTCACGATCGCAACTCGTCAGACAGGACGACGTGACGTCACCGACCGAGAGCGCAGACGGCCGAATGACGTCATTGGAGAGAACGCCTTCTGATTCGTCAGGGTCGATCTAAGAAGAGGAGCCAGAAGCAACACATTATCGGCAACAGCGCTGTCGCTATAAATCTGTCTTTGTCATTTTCCGAATATCGTTTCTAAATAGTTTTGCACTCGAGTACGATCCGCGTCCGAAACGCCTCAGTGACGAACTCAATTAACCTCGGGTTCGTTGTGCTGCGCGTTCTAAAGGTTATCCGTCAGGTTTTCCGATGGAACCCATTTATAGGCTAAACGTATTGACACCGAGGCGAAAGTATACAACGATAACAAATCAATCAAGCACATTCTTACAGAGACGCTAAACGCTTGATTGA